>JAGFNQ010000150.1:743659-1442189 GCA_024364735.1 Boesenbergia rotunda | reverse complement strand
TCCAATTGAAGACGGTTTATCCTGCCTGATGAGGAGGAAGAAAAGAGCGAGATACGGGTCTCTCCTAAGAAGCATTTGGCTTCTCTTGCCCCCCCCCCCCTTTGACCCAGGTTTCTCCCTCTGCTCATGAGGAAGGGGAGGACGTTATTCCCCTCCCCAAACGTTACTGGAGGGCGGCACCTGTCGTTGCGAAGCCCGGGGATGAGGGTGAGTCTTTTGTTAGGGAGGTCCGCTCTCTTCCTCCCTCGCCTAGAGTTTCCAATTCCCATGGCAGTCCCAAAGGCAAAAGGGCGAGGTCGGAGGAGCCAGAATTCATAAGTGTCCGTCTGCGCCGGAAGGTACAGGTGGCTGAGAGGGAGGTCGCATTGTGACCCCAACACGTGCATTTTAATGAGCGGTCACAGGAGGATCACCCTTCCGAGGAGGCATCTTCCAACACCAACGACGGTGCTCCAGACCCCTCTGTTGTATCCTTCTCCGCGCCGCGTCTCCTGCCCTCGCCCCCCCCCCCCCCGGCCGCTCCGGAGCTATTTCCGGCATACCATCTCCTAGGCGCCGGGGCCATGAGGGAACGGACCGAAAACACTTCGCTTCCCTCATAGGGATGACTTCGGCTGGGGTGATCGCCAACCTATATGAGTCACTTTTGAAGGTACAATTCTCTTTACTTGTTCTTGTTATCTTTATTCTCATCTTTAACCCTTATTGTTTCTTATGCCAGACTACTTCTGAGTGTCTTCTTTTGGGTCATCGGATGCTTCATGAGCGGGAAACGAAAGCCTTACGTCAGCAAGTGGCGGGACTTGACGCAAAAATTTATCGGACTTGCAAGGAAGGCCAGATACAGGTGGACGTTAGTAGAGACCTACAAGTCAATGGACCATTGCTTGGATACCCTCCTGGCCTCCGAGTCATCTCTACATGGAGCCCGATATCGGGAGCGCCTTCTGTCAGAGAGAGCGACAACTCTCTCAGCAGAAGTGAGTCATTTGACTCAAGAGAGAGGACGACTTCAAGCTCAGGAGACAAAGCTGCTAGAAGACGTCCACCTCTTGGAGTTGTCAACCGAGGCACTCAATAGTTGGATCAAAGAGCAGGCGGACCAGCTGACTACAAAGGAAACAGAGATTCATACTGTTGCTGCTTATGTCTTCGACCTGCAGGAGAACCTTGCTCATGCCAAGTCCCGCCTCTCAACCACCAAAGAGTAGCTTGAAAAGGGTTTGGCAGCCTGAGATGGGGTACTGTCTGAACTTCAGGTTCTTACGAGATTCCATCCTAACTTCCCTATTGTAACATTACCAAGAGGATAACTGGTCTCCTTTAACTTCAGCCACTTGTTTCCCACCGAGAATTTAATCTTCTGATAATAGACTGAGACCACCGCCTAGAATAAGCTGAGCGCTGGTCTTCCTAGAATGACATTGTATGACGATGGGGCATCTACTATCATAAAAGAAGTTCTCCTTGTTCTTTGTAAGGTGTCATCCCCCAGCGACAGGGACAATGAGATCTGTCTCATTGGCTGTACTCGATCACCAGTGAAATCGAAGAGTGGCATGGAGATAGGGTGTAGTTTATCTTCATCGACTTGCATCTGGTCCAGCGCCTCCTTGTACAGGATGTTAACAGAGCTACCTGTATCCATGAATATGCGTTTAACCTCATAATTGGCTATACGGGCGAGAATTACCAGTACATCTTCATGAGGGACTTCAACATCCTCCGAGTCATCGGGTCTGAAGGAAATGACAGGGCTTGATGCTTCTCCTTACTTGTCCCAATGGCGTAGCTTTCCCACCTGCAGGTAAAAGCCTTCCTTTCTCGGTGGGAATCTCTCCTGATCGGGGCTCTTGAGATCACCCCCACATGGCCCGATGGAGGTTCCCGAGCCGGAGCTTTGCCTTTCTCGAGATCTCGTTCTGGGGAGACAGACCGGTGAGATACCATCTCTTGGCTTCTTTCTTTTGAGGGCGACCGAGACCGACGCCTGGATCTATACTTCCCCAGCTGCCGTCGATGAGGTGAAGGGTTGCGATGAGGAGACCTTCGTCTATACCCCGAATTGCTCTACTTTTTGCGTGGCTTAGTGTCTGCATCATTAGATCTCCTCTTTCTCAGAGTGTAACATTCCTCCGTAGAGTATGTGGTACTGCCATGAAAGTCACAGTACTTCTCCAGTGGTGCGGGTCCTTCGATGTCTACCGTCTCCACCAACTTCTTCTTGTCGTTCCAGTAATCCTTACCAGAGCGAGGATCCTTTGCTCGGGCAGGAGCGGGTGGTTCCCTCCTCTCCGATCGTACCAAGATTTCGATAGGGACTCCTGTTGAATCTTTTCGACAAGCATACTACACCTCCTCCACATTAATATGCTTGATTGACCGCCGCAATAAATCATCGAAGCTGGCCGGTGGTTTCTTCACCAGCGATCAGAAAAATTTCCTTCGGAAAGCCCTTACGTGAAAGCGTTGATGAGGATCTCTGAGGTGGCACTCGGCATATCCTGAGTCACCCGATTGAATCGTTCGATGTAATCCTTCAACGACTCCTTACTTTTTTGCTTTAGGGTAAAGAGGTTTAATGTCGTCTTTTGGTATCGCTGGCTGCTGGTGAAGTGATGTAGGAATACAGTTTTAAACTCTAGAAAGGAGTTTATTGAGTTTTGAGGCAGCCTCTGAAACCATCTCTGCGCGGCTCCTAATAGCGTGTTTAGAAACACCAGACACTTCACATCATCTGTGTATTGATGTAATAGGGCTGCATTTTCAAGCTTGCAGATGTGGTCTTCCGGATCTATTTTTCCATCATAAGCAGCAATTCTCGGACTACGAAACTGCTTGGGCATGGGATCCGTTATGATGTCCTGGGAGAAAGGCGTAGATGTGGACTTCAGGAGGATCCTGACAAATTCACTCTTCCCCGGCCCTTCTTCATGCCGCAAAACGCTGGAGGCGGCGGAATGCCCCTTCTCCATCTCTCCTATGGAGTCTCGCCTGGGCCCAGAGACTATCTTTGTCGGCGCTCCTGGTGGTGAGATGGATCTTTAGTTTTGATTGTGCGAAGCAGATACCCTTGGAATCTCAACCTGCGTCAAGGTCGCTCGTTGAGATGCGGCTTGTTTAATCTGATGTTGCTCTAGTGCTCCTCTAACGGCGTTGGTGACTAAGCGGTCCAACTTTTCTTGTGTCAAAATGATGGGTTGTCCTTCTAGTTCCGCCGTCGCAATGTTCCTTTTGATACTTAGACTAGATTCCCACAGACGACGTCAAAACTTGTTCCGGAAGTGAATGACGAGGATGACGGATCACCAAAGCGCAACCCAAGATGGCGATGACTAGAAGGGGACGCTGGTGCCTACGAAATTAACACGAGCGTAAAGGAGATGCACCGGAAGGAGTTTCGGTGAAGTCCTCTCCGACGCTCAAGTTAGAAATCTCTCTTCTTGGAAGGAAACGAGGAATCAGAGTATTCCAGTTTAAAATCTTACCGTCCTCCTTTACCTGGGTGTCGAAGCATCTTATATACCTGATGTCTTCCCTCAACATATCTCCACCTCCCCCTTACGTTTAATGGTCATTGGTTATTTGACATCTATTTTCCTCTCTTTACTATCGGTAACGACCATCATGACTATTAAATCCATCATCACCATGCATTATAAGCAATAACTACCCGCTGAATTTCCTATTCTGGAAGAGGAGGAAGGTACTTGAAGTTTTGTTCTCTTCTCTCTAAACGGTTCTTGGAGCTCCACTCTCCTGAGTTAATCTCGAGGTCTTATCTCCCGGACTGAGCTCGGGGATCTTCCTCATTCTCCCAAGATAGTCTCGGGAGTCCAAGCTCCCGGTCTGGCTTCGAGGGCCTTCCTCTATTCTCCTGAGATAGTCTCGGGGCCCGACTTCCCTACCTGGCCTCGGGTCTTAAACCTGGTCGGTATTGTCACATAGTTTTCCCATGCCATGTGTCCTCCCCAATTATCCATCCCTATCACATCCAATTATCTATCCCTATCATAACTGATAGAAATTTTTTAGAACTAGACTGATCATCCGATGTTTAACGTTACTCAACTTCATTAATAATTTTTTTTCCTAAGAGCCACATAGGGTGCAAATCGATACTCTGTCAGCGGGTTAAAAGCCACCTCTGTTGTTTTGGATTTTACTGAGCTGTGAGGATGTACAGGTCTTGGTAGCAGAACCCACTTGCTAAGACTTGAGATAGTATATGGAGGTTCGCTGGTCACCAAACTAAAAACTATACTTGGATAATATAATTATGATAAATTTCAAGGGAAGAAATTTACATAACGGCATCTGAGAGTTTGTTGCATCTGTAGGATGAAATACGTTTACCTCAAGAAGCTACACCACCTCTACGAAGTTCCAACTGTTACAGTCCTTCAAGTGCCAGAACAAAATCTGGAAATATTATTGCCAAACAGGTGTGTGGTAAATTCAGCATATATAATAATAGTCCTGTAAGAAGATGTATTGAATCTTGATATGTGCTTATAATTATAGAAAAATTATCATTTATCACTCATAAATATATACATATCTTTTATGAAATTGATCTAATGACCTGATAATCTTTTCAGCTTTCAATGAGTTTTAGACAAACTTTATGTCATCTAATTAAACTCCCAATGTGTAGTTTCAACTGAAGGCATTGTTAACATTAGATATCGCTGCATAACATTTAGGTTGCGTTTGATTATGAATAATATAATCTAATTTGTAATATAATTGAGCCTGTAATGTAATTCAGATTACATGTTGTTAGCTTTATTATACAGATTATAATATTTTTACTAACTTTTGTAATGCAGATTATATTACATTACAGTTTTAAATTTATATTAAATAAAATAATTAATCTTATAATATAATCCTGATTATATTATAAGACTGATTATATCTTCTCATATCAAACATAGTATTAATGAAAACAATCCATGAGCTTGATTTCATTAATTACTATTGATGAGACAGCCCTAAAAACTATTAATATTTAGTTTTGAAAATAATACTGAAGTGCGATAAAAAAAAATGAGCTTGATTTTATTAATTATTCAAACAATTGAAGAAGAATATTACACGTTTCTTACATAAGAAAATACACCTTTATACGTTGACAATATAATGACTACTTTCTTCTTTATATTTATTACTTTAACGACGAATCTCTTAAACAATGGGGAAAAGAAAAAGGCAAAATGAAATGTGTGCTTCTCACTTTTATCTGACTCAAACTCTTCCTCAATCCTCAGGGTTACGGCTCGAGTTCCCAATCGAAAGTTGTTGACATAAATGAGTTCAAATGATCAGCATAGAACATTGAATCATCTCCATCAGCATGATTTCCTATCAAGTGTTGGCAATCAAAGTATCTCTCTACTTCTTCAACAAAATTGCACTGAGAAGGTACGCGATTGTAGTCACTCACAAGGGTCGGTAGCCACAAGTTCTCTACCATCTCCTCAAACTCTGCTGGTTTCGACGGCAGATCGATGTCAGAAGGCAACAATTCTGCTAAATGTGGACTTGGAGGAGGCAATTGGGGATTGCCCTCTGAACTACTGCTACTTAGCTGTTGTGACTTGTTTGAGTTTTGCACGAAACTTCCCTGGGTATCGCTTGGCGATGAACCAAGATGGTCGGCATTGTTAGTCCCGACACTGCCACCACTGATTCTAGGGCGATGTACTCCGGCATATCGACCGAGGTCGAAGTTGGTGACCGCATTCAAGCCACGGTACTTGATCGCTGCAGTGTCATAAGCGACTGCAGCCTCTTCCTCTGTAGCTGAGGTTCAACAACAAAAGAAGTTAATAGAAAGCTACATTGAGCAAACTGTCTCTGAAGAGTTCATGATATATTTAAATTTTTAGTCCAAGATGAAAAAGACATAGGTACGGTTGTCAAGTAATCCATTTGACAGGATTAATTCTTCTTGGATTTGATTTTGGCTAAATTTTGGAGACAGATGCACCTGCCACACCTAATTCTAGTTGCTTGATAATAAGTAGGTTTACAGTAGTTGAAAGCATCAAATTAAAAAGACAGATTTGGGGGAGTTAGCTGTTGCAACCAAGCAGTAATGTAGAGTTAGGATCCATGAAGGTCACCATCTTCCATTGATGATTTTGGATATTGGTGAACAAATGAAATCCTTGCCCCGACATCATGACAGATGGCCAACCTTGACTTAGTTAATATTGAACTACTTTTGACCAAAAAAAAAAGAGAATTTTGAGGGGAAAAAACAGAACATTATGACTACACAAGTAAACTACAAACATAGAGGCCCTCTACAAAATTATACTAAAAAACATGAACCTTGTGATTATGAATTACAGTAAAACTTTGGAACATCTGTTTCTCACAATATATCCAATGTCTACGTGCATGCCAATGAAAAGTTTGGAAACTTTGGAGTTTTCTAGTACAGAATTGTCAACAAAGTAGCAATTTGTCACATTTTTAGAGAGAGGAGTAAAGATTTCACACCATAGGTTCCAAGGTAGAGATACTTGTTGCCAAACACACGACCTATCCGAGCTTCCCATCTTCCATTGTGGTGGTGTCTGAAAGTAGATTAGCGTCAAAAATGAAAAATAATCACAATTCCAATCGAGATGAAGTTACTCTGTCTCTTGATATTACCTCGCAACGCCTCTGAATTTTGAAACCCCTCTTGAGAATCCAGTGCTTTTCCTGTCAATGTGAGATTTTACATGATTAATTACATTGAGTAGTTAATTATGTGCATTTTTGTATCACCTCCTCAATGAGCCAATGAACTCTGCTTTGGACTGTCCCTCCATCTTCTCTAATTCTTCACTGTACAACGATATCTGGAATTCCAATTCATTAACTCAATTTTTTTTTAATATTGCTAAAAATAGAGGATATAAAAACTTGTATCTGAAAAGAAAAGAGAAAGGGAAGTTTACATCGAAGTTGAGAACGGTGTCATGTCCCCAGTACTTTAAGGCAGCCAAGTCATAGGCACGAGCTGCTGCTTCCTCATTATCATAAGCCCCTAATAATCCAAAGTCACAATCGATTTTCGAATGATTAAGAAGATTTATCAAATTTGACTCACCGAGATAAACTGCATCCATCCATCCATCCATCCGCCGAAAATGAAAATTGTGTTATAGAAGAAAACATCGCATTGAAAAAATCAAGAAACAAACATGCAAAGAAGAGCATACCCTGTTTGCCTTTCTTGTTCTGAGCCTCGTTCCAGATGTTCTTGTCCCACAAATGAGCCTCATATCGCCCCGTCCATCGATGCCTATGAACATTTTTTAGTAAGATCGAGAACATATCTCTCATTTATCAACTAAATTTCTGAGTGAAAAAAAAAGTAGAAGCAAGTTTCAATTTGACCTGGTGACTCCACGGTAAACAGAGCTGCGCCGAGCAGAAGAACCACTTGAGGCACCAGCTTTCCTGGTTCTCTTCACCTTGACGCCATTAACGGCGAAGCTGCTATTCTCTGTTTCCTTCTTCTGGCTCTTCCCCATCTCCGTGATGTATCGTTGAAGAGATCGGAGCTTATAGACGGAGGAGAAAACGAAGAAGAAACAGAGCAGCAAGTGGTTGTTAAACAGAGAGGTAAATTGGATGGTCTTGGAAGAGGGGGTTAAATAGCAGAGGAAATGACTTGCCTTTAATGATCAAGCTGGTGCAGTTGGCTCATTTGCTTGCCACATGATCTTCTCCTTAGCATCTTTAAATTTAGCTCCGACGTAAGGGACTTAATCTCTAATTCAGTAGGAACGTGACCCGAATATCTTCATAATTGTACAGATAAAGGGTTGGCTACTTTGGATCGTACTCTTAATGAGAGGATGATCGATTTATTAGGATAAATAATGAAAATGTTTTTGTTAAGCTTTGCACTTTAGAGTTCGTTTTTACGTTAATAATGAATATGTTTTTGTTTTTATAGGGGAAAGAAGATAAATATCATAAACATCTCTAGCCACGGAGTTCCGTGAAAGGATTGCAATTCTCATATTTATCTTGGACCAAATATTTTAATAGGTCTTAAGATTTAATGAACATCATTCTCCTTTGAGGAATTGATTCGGACCAAATATTTTAATAGGTCTTAAGATTTAGTGAACGCCATTCTCCTTTGAGGAACTGATCGTGAAGTCTGGAAAGTTTCTAGGGTGAGATTTAGATGGGCTTCTCGTGATAAACAAATGGGAGGAACATCATTCTTTGAGGAATTGATCGTGAAGTCTTGAAAGTTTACAAGGGCTAAAGACAATTAGTTCATCTTCAGGGTCATCATCAGTCCGTCTAACGGTGGTAAAAAATAATTCGCTCACTCAGGGCCCCCACAAGTTCATTATAGGGTCGACACGGAAAAAGTAAATTATTGAGATTACTAACTCGGATATCGTGGCTAGCCCGTGGGAAGGGTGGGCACTAGCTTTATTAAGTTTTGATCTTAGATTTCAATGTGATAATATTGTATGTATTAATTATCAATTATCTTACAAGAATATCATGAATCTGTCTCATGACTAATATAAAAGAAGTAAATCTTGATAATTAAAAAGATAATTGGAGAGGATGAAATTTCTAAATAAGAAAATTTATTATGAGGATATTGTTTCCCTTTTGAATTACTACAATTTTTTTGAAGTGGAAGTGCTACTTTATAAAAACTTCACCACTAAAGTCTAAATTTGCCATACTTAACTATATTAAAATTTTGAAATTAATCATCATTGGAAATTTTAAAATCACTAATGTACTCATCGAAGTAAAAGATAATAACGGTTCATTTTAGATGTCTAATACCATCAGCCGCATAATTAAAAATAAATATGTAAATTTATCCATCAGCAATTGATTGTTATTAAACGAGTAGTCAATTATTAATGAAGAAGAATGCTTTTTTTTAATTATAAAATTTAGATAAGCCAAATTAATGATGTAGGATGTTGCGTACGTGATTCAATAAAATGTTAATTAATAGAGAATAAATCAAAATTAAGACTAATATTTGCTGCATTAATTAATTCAGAAAAAAACAAAATGATGAATGTTGCAATGGATGGGTGATAAAGTCGCCGGGCATGTCGGCCACGCAACCAATTCAAATGAAGTCGATTAATGTCCGGCGTCACATCTCCACTCTTCAACCCCCACCCCCCTACCAAACTATATTTGAGAACAAAAATTTGTTAGGGAATATAATTTTTATCACTAAATAAAATACTATTTAACATTTTAAAAATAGTTTGTTTTTTAATAAGAAACCGCAACCATAATCGGATTTTGGTGGTTGAAATGGAAGGCATACGAGACCAAATGGAGAAAAAAAATGGTAGGAAGGGAAAACTCAGTTCAAATGGTCAGACGTATAATGTACCGTACCGTACCCAATGTTAAATATTTAAATTTAGGAGGGGCTCTTTGCTTAAAAACCAAATTTTAAGGGCTGAGTTTTAATAAGACAAAGGACAAGGACTAAATTGCACTTACATGCCTGTTCCTTCTCCTCTTTGCGCCGAAATCATTTGCTGAGCCTTCTTCTTTCTCTTGCAACCAAGCCGACAGCGCCATCCTCCTCTCCCTAGTTGCGCACGACACAGTGAGCGACCTGACGTCGGCTACCGAGAGCCCCACTGTCGACCGAGTTCTCTTTTCTTCCCAGATTCTAGTTGGGTTTGGATTCGGGATTTTAAACTTAGGTAAGAAGGAATTCATCGTAAATTAAAGAATTAATTAAATATTCTAATTAGGGTTTATCCTAATTTTGTTTATTGATATTAGCTTATTGTTGTATCTTATAAATAGCTAAACTTTCTCATTGATACAGGACCTTGATTCGGACTCGTTCGGTTGGTCTTGAGGGGTGGGTTCTCGCTGAACCGTATACACATCATTTAAAGCGGGTATTTCTTCTTTGTATTCTATAGTTGATTGAACTTAAATGCATGATTTATTTTATTTTCGAGTAGGTTGCTTTATCTTATCCTTATTCTTTTTAATATCATCCTTTGGTACTTTCGTTGCTTAATCTTTGAGCTAATCAAACTTATGTTCATACAATCTCACTTGTTGATTTCCTGATCTATAAAGTACAGTTTGTATGTGGATACTTAGAAATGATCATTAAACACAACTAAAGTTTGATTGACATTAGATACACCTTACCCAATAGATTAGTTGCATGTTTATTGATTTCGGTGTTTATTTATCATACCATTGCATAATTGTGACTTGGTTGATTGTGTATATTAGTAACATGCATCATGTCTGCATAGTTGCATACTGGCGAACATTGGCTCCCATATGGTTAAATTCGTCGTCAATTATATAATTTTCTGCCCACTCAACCACTCAGAGGTAGTGGTAATTGTTAGAGTGCGAGCAGTCGTCCTGCTGTTGCCACACTCAATCACTCATGAGCAGTGAATGTTGGAGTTGTAGGCAAGCAGTTGACACCCTCACCATTGTTTATGAGAGATAGTAGAGCTGTTAGTGGCTCCCCATTTTTCTGAGATTTTGGAGTAGTTGGCTCCCCAACATCTTGTCCACTCAACCACTTATAGTACTGGTAATTGTTAGAGTATGTACAGTTGTCACTGTCTTACCAACTCGACCTCACAGATGTGATGTGACGGCGGCTTGACTGGAGTTAAGGGTGACATATGTCATTGCATCATGTGCATTTATTGCATCGTGCATTTACTTGTGTTTGCTGCATTTGATTGAGCTATGATTATTGCATTTGATTAACATACATATATGAGCTAGTACTTGCACTTTTATTCAGTTTTACATATGCATATATGTTATTCTGTTTCGGAGACTGTATATCGTTGCTTCTACCTGCTTGTTGTATCTTTTTATATGTCATACGTTTATCTATTTGATTACCAGCAGAGTCCGCCCGGACTCACCACTTCTTGCATCTAATTCTATTTCAGGTAGTTGGTAGATGCATTACTTGGAGTCAGGAGAGGATCTAGTTGCTAGTCTCATAATATCGAGCATTTTGGTATTCTTTTTTGCATGTTCTTTATTTCAACATTTTCATTATCAGACTGTTATTTATTATTTCAGTAGAATTATGTTTAGTTTGAGTGGAGATATGTTTATGCTTACATGTACTTGGTATATTTTTCATTGGATTTGAGTTTTAATTGGGATATATGATTTCTTTTCGTATTATCTTCTATACTCCGTGGTTGTGAAGTTACTTTATATTAGTTGTCAGTCGTGTTGGCCGGGTTTTATCTATATTTAATCTAAGATATACGTATAAATGATTCAGAATGTCCGCCGTATAGGAGAAATGCTGTCCGTTTTTCGAGTAAGCATGAGCTCGGGGGGCGTGACATCAAATGTTTATCTGATACCATAGTACCATATCAAAAATGTCAATATAAAAAAATATTTATCGATACAATATCAAAATCTGATATATCAAATTTTTTATATATCGAATTTTTGATGTAGTATAAATTTCGTATCGTTATATTAAAAGTTCGATATCGATATGATATATACCATACCGAATTATTAAATCTCAATCGACATTGAAAAATTTAATACGATATAATATCATATTAAATTTTTTGATAAACTATTAATATTATATGTTCGATATAAATATGAAAGTAATGCAGGATCAATCCTCCATAATCCCTTGAACTTCAAACGATCATAATTTTTTACTCGAAATTCGGAATCCAGAATTCGGAATTCATAATCAAGCTCTATCGGTGGTCATGCGTACGTAATTCAGATATCTACATTTATTACAAGAGAACCTATAACCGCCAACTTTCAGGTTCAAATTTCACCATTTAAGTCCTCAACTGAGTCTCCGAATATACTTTTATTATTTTTGTTAATGTCCGTTTTGTATGTCCTGTGCAGGTCGGCTAAAGGGAGTGAATAGCCCTGCAAATATAAACTTAATCTTTTTCTTTTAATCCTAGTGTCTAAGTGTGCAGAATCCGCATAGGTACTTCCTCATAAATCGCGTCTAGCTGTAGTGTGATCGGCACCTCCGATAACATATGTCCAAGGTCTGATACATATTTCCTCAGCATGGAAACATGAAATACATCGTGAACTCCAGCCAAAGACGGTGGTAACGGCAGACGATAAGCAACGACTTCAATCCGCTCCAAAATCTGGAAAGGTCCAATGTAGCATGGAGCTAGCTTACCTCGCAACCCAAACCTCTTCGCCCCTTTCATGGGCGACACTCGTAAGAACGCATGATCGTTCACGGAGAACTCCAAGGGCCTGCGTCTCCAATCTGCATAACTCTTCTGACGATCCTGAGCCTCTGACAACCTTCGTCTGATAATGCGGACTAGCTCTGCATCATGTTGAATACTCTGAGGGCCTAGCAACTGAGATCGATGAGTCTCCTGAAGCAACTTCTCCATGACCGGATGTGACTTAGGTACGCATAATCTCCCTCGGAAATATAGAATACCCTCGTCGTCTCGTGTAAAGTCAGTCTGCTGCTCTGAGGCTATCCAGCTGCCTAGGAACTGTAGATGTTAATCACTACCCTGAGCCTCTCTGATCCTCGTCCTGATCGAAGACTGAGCAACCATAGTCACCAACAACCCTTTCTCTGTCTGACCCTGCTCCTCCAGTCCCAACTCTAAGAAGCTCTGAACTAAATCGGTGACCATAACCCGGTGACAAGCCAAAACACTCCGGAATTTTCTGCTCAGTGCATCTGCAACTACATTAGCTTTCCCTGGATGGTAGTTAATAGTACAGTAATAATCCTTCAAGAATTCCATCTATCTTCTCTGACGAAGATTTAGCTTCTTCTGAGTGAACAAATACTTGAGACTCTTGTGATATGTGAAAATCTCAAATGTGACGCCATAGAGATGATGTCTCCATATCTTCAGGACAAAAATAATGGCTGCAAGCTCTAAGTCATGAACTGGATAATTCTTCTCATGCTCCTTTAGCTGACGAGAAGCATAAGAGACTACCCGTCCATGCTGCATCAAGACTGCACCCAAACCCTGATGTGATGCGTCTGTGTAGAGTACAAAACCGTCCTCGCCTTAAGGTAACACTAATACAGGCGCAGACACCAATCGCCGCTTGAGCTCCTGAAAACTGGTCTCGCAAGACTCTGTCCAAACAAATTTCACGTCTTTTCTGTTCAGATGTGTCAACGGTGATGCAATGCTTGAAAACCCCTCGACAAATCGACGATAATAACCAGCCAATCCGAGAAAACTACGCACCTCCTGAACCGACTTAGACTGTTCCTAACTGGTGACAGCCTCGATCTTTTGGGGATCTACAGAGATACCTCTACTGGAAACAACGTGTCCGTAAAAACCCACAGAAGACAACCAGAAAGCACACTTGCTAAACTTTGCATACAACTGCTCCCATCGGAGCGTCTCCAGGACGATGCGAAGGTGGCGCGCATGTTCCTTCTCGGAACGGGAGTAAATTAGGATGTCGTCAATGAAAACAATAACAAACTGATCCAAATACTCCATAAAAATCCGATTCATCAGATCCATAAATACTGTAGGAGCATTGGTAAGCCCAAATGGCTTTACCAAAAACTTGTAATGTCCGTACCGGGTGCGGAAAGTTATCTTCTGGATATCCGAATCTCTGATCATCAACTGATGATATCCGGGCCGCAAATCAATTTTAGAATACACTGAGGTAACCTTCAACTGATCAAACAAATCTTCAATACGAGACAGGGGATATTTGTTCTTGATAAATAAGGTTGGATATGCTTCTTGTTACATTGCTAACAAGATTATGGTTGATGAAATAACCAACCTCACTCACAGATAGCAAAAGCAAGAACGGTGTATACTGAAGAAAAGGAAGAAGAGGTCAAGCTATCGGAATAGTCCATTGAGGAGCTAGAATGCATAGTGTATGCATTAGAAAACCAGGTAACCTTATCTGAAGAAGAGGAAGAAGAAAAAAACAGCGATTGCAGAGAGAAGAAATAGAACATGAACTTCATTCGGTGCGGGATCAAGTCGTGCAGCAGAATGTACAAGTTCTTCAGAAAGAATTTGTAAAAAGAGATGCAGAGGTGTGACCCTGAACTCACTAAACTTATAATGTCTTCTTTGTGTCCACTGAAAGGTATCAACAAACCAATCTGTTGTGTTAAAAACTGTCCAGTTTGGTTCTTGGGTCAATAGTTAGCATCATTCGTTACGTACTGTCATGCTAAGATTTTGCTGTAGCAATAATTCATGAACGTTTCGTATCATCAAAGAGATGCTTTAAAATTGAAGCATAAATCACTTTTTAAATAAATGTGGAAACTGGAAACTAAGTGTTTTTCCAACAGACTTAAAAGAAATATTTACGTGTTTGGCAAACATAAAAGAACTTGCTCCTTTAGTTTAAGCCACTAAATTCTACATTTTCATTTACACAGATTGTCCAATTCAAAGCTCATATATCTGAGCTGAATATACATGCAGAGGCACAGGCAAGACAGTACAAACAAAAGGTAAGACATTCTAATGCAAAGCTAAATGGACAGCATATTTCTCTATGATTGCATGTTCTGGATCATGACGTTCAACGGTTAGAGATAATCTTTGGCTAACAGAAAATGCCTACAGTTTAAGGAATTGGAGGTTATGGCCCAACTAGTCAATGGAGACCCAGCATCCTCCAATGTTGCAAGTTCAGCCACCATGAAATCCGTGAAAAGTTTAGCAAAACCTAGATAATCAAGTTCCCCATTTAAATGCATTGGCTTGGGATTAGTACAACAAATGAACTCTGGTTCATTTCTTTCAAATCTTCATGCTGAATACAAGATTAGCACAAGCATAGAGCATGACACATGATGTTATCAGGGATCTCATAGGTGTCAAGTTAGACATGACGGTAAGATGCAAACATTTTTTACTTTTAAAACAAACTTTAAAATTTGCTTGCATGAATCGTTACTAATTTACTTTTTAAATATAAAATGAGAGATCTTCGATTAGTATTTTTATTATTTATGATTTCTGTTCATGAGTAATATGCAACAACATATTGTGTGAACTGGACTACAGATATATAGTGCAGTCGTTCAAATAAGTTGCCTATTGGTAGACTCTGACCTATTCTTTTCTCTCGCGGCATCATTGTTAGATGAACCTGAAACACCTAAGATGAAGGAAACATCTCAAACTCAAAGCACTCGATCTGGGCTCAAGGTTTTTTTTTTCTTTCTTCTTCTGACACTTGTAATCTGCAATACTCTTCTCCCTGGCAATCTTTTGTTTCAATTTTATCTAGGAAGAGGACATCAACAATCTCAAGAAAGAGCTCAATGAGTGTATTGAGGAGATGCAAAGGTACTTGTGAATTGTGATTACCTTATTTACTTTCTCGTCGCCGGGAGGAGTCTCGTTGCTGCCAAGTCCCAAAACACAACCATACCGAGAAAATGACTCCACAAAAACACAACTATATCTGTGAAATATAGATTCATAAAACAACTCCGTAAACCCACAGACACCAAAACATTGCGAAAACCTCAACAAACTGACGCTTTAATAATCCACCAAAAACAACATCATAAAAATCCACAGATCTCAAAGGAACTCGCAAACCTCGCTCTGATACCAAAAATTGTCACGACCCCAGAGGCACATGCTTACTAGAAAATCGGGCAACATCTCCCCTGTACGGCGGACAAGTTGGGGCAAATAATACATACACTCTCACCAAATAACTTAGCCACAAGCGGCTAGCATCACAAAATAAAGAAAATAAACACAACCATGCAGTTATAGGAATAATAACGGGCGGCTCAGCCACCTTAAACATAAAAGAAACCACAACCCAAAGAGAACTCAAATGTCTCTGTAATAACGATAAAATCAGTCTAATACCTGATAAGCAAATAAAATACAAACAAACCAAGTGTCGAAAATAAAGCAACTAAACCAAGTACGAAAACAACTCAACTCTGGGGACTGACAATTGGATCCTCTCCTGGCTCCAAGAAATGTGACTACCTGCTATCTGAAATAAAAAAAGAAAGCAGGGGTGGTGAGTCCGGGCGGAATACCTAATCATGCATAATAGAGGATATATGAGTCAACAACATGGCATAATAAAGGATAACTAAGTAGAGAATCAATAGAGTATAGTCCATAAGAAATATAAGAATACATAATCATGCATAACATATATAAAATAACATGGTATAAAACCGAATAACAACTAACCATGTATATAACAAAGCGACATCAAAATCTCGACATATACATGTATGTCAACCAAGTGCAACAACCATAGCTCATATAAATGCAACAATCACAAGAAAATGCATAAATGCAATAGATGCACATGATGCAATGACATGTGTCACCCCTGACGCCAGTCAAGCCGCCAACACATCACATCTGTGTGGCCGAGTAGGTAGGGTTGTGATAACTGTACGTACTCCAACGAATACCACAGATAGGTGTGGTTGAGTAGACAGGATGTTGGGAGCCAACTACTCCAAAACCCCGATATATAGGGGGAGTCATCAACAGCTCTAGTATCACTCGAAAACAACGGTGAGGGGTCACTGCTTGCCTACAACTGCAATATGTGTAGCTAACAAGACAGTTGCTCGCACTCTAGCAACTACCACGACAACAAGTAGTTGAGTGAACTGAGCAACTAAATGACTAACGATGGCTTAACCATATGGAAGTCCAACAGTCGTTAGTATGTAATGTGCAGATATGGTGCATGCTACAAGATGCACAAACAACCTGAGAAACAACGATGCAACAAAATCCAACAAGTAAACGATGCATCGATACAACCAACCAGAAATCGAAAACCAACGATTATGCACCTACACTATTAGGTAGGATATTTCTAATGTCAAATAAACCTAATTATGTTTAATGGACTTCTAAGTACTCACGTACAAGCGGCACTTTACAGAACAGAAAACAACAGGAGACTGTACGGATACGAATTTTGAATATTCGAAGATCAACGAAGAAAAAGTATCAACGGCGATGTTAAAATAACAAACAATAAGGAATAAGGTCAAGCAACATCTTTAAACATAAAACAGTCATGCTTTAAGGTAAAAGGAACTACACGAGTACAAAGGAGAAGTACTCGCCTTTTATTGTAGAAACTCGTAAACGAAGACCTTCCACGATCAACCGAACGAGTCCGAATCAAGGTCCTGTATCAATGGCATCGTTTAGCTATTTATAGAATTAATAAATTAGCTAAATGAAATATTATATCTGCTTAGGATAAATCTTAACTGTAATACATATTTAATTAACTCATAAATAATAATTGGTTCCTTCTTAACATAACTTATCACCATTGGGTTCATTTCCAAGATCAAACCCATAATTAGCACTAACCAAACAGTATACGACCCAAATGATCAACCCAAACATATACCATGATTAAAAAAATGCTCCTTTCAGAATAATTTGCATCTTAACGACATTAAACTTCTTCTGTATAGACGAACTCACACACAAAACTTATCACCATCTCCAATACACAAACCTCTCATTGACAATCTTTCATACCCACACCTCACGTACTAGCTACACTCATAACTTCTCACTTCTGCATATATATAAGTTAAAACTAACCTCAAATAGCATCTTTACGTAGCAAATACAAGATCATAAAAAGCTCTCACAATGAACTACCTTTAAACTACTTGCTAAGCCTCTAATCTTTCGTGCAGCTTACTGTCGTCGAAGTTATCTCTTTAAGACGAACAACAACGCAACCTCAAAATCACAGGTTTTACTCAAAACTTCATCTAGGTATTAATTTAACATAACATTCATCCAAATTAATCCATCCTTTACCTCCACTTAAGCAGCAACCCGCGATCAGAACAAAGTGGCAGGCGGCTCGGCTCCGACGACGAACGGTAGGCGCAATAGCGGTTGTTCACGGTCCACAGATGCGATGGATCCGATCCCAAGCGAAAGGCTGCGCGACTAGGGTCTCGCGTGGAGGAGAAATCGCGCAACCCCAAGGGTCGCGGTAGAGAGGGATTCGCTCACACTAGTAGAGGGCTGCGGTGTCGACTTGCATGCGCGAGGCGGCGACAACGCGATTAGGGGAACGGAATGCTCGGCGTCTCCTGTTTATGCGCCGACAAAGACGAGGAAGACAAAGACGAAGCAGAAGAGCTCGGTGAAGGTGATCCGCAACGAAGGGCTACCGGGACGCGCGAGAGAGGAGCGGGGGTCGTGCGGGGGAGAAAGGTTGCGGCGTGGAGGAATGCGAAACTGAAAGGGAAAAGTGAGGGATTTAAGTTAGGGTGGAGTTTATGCAAATAAACCCTTCAACTTGTGGTTATTGCGACCAACCCCTTAATCTTTCATTTTTATGCGTTTAAGACCTCAGATTTTCGATATTTAACAGTATGTTTACCTATAATTTGTTTGCATATGCATTTATGTTGTTAAGAATACAAATCCATGAAACGATTATAGTTAACTTGGGTTTTGATTATTGGAATAGGATTTATATGTAGAGAACTATGCATGCATCCCTTACTACTGATGGGCTAATAATGAATACGGGTCTTCTATATATTGGATTGGTCCATATTGGATTAGGTATCTAATAGAACTCTTCATTTTCAATTGACAAGAGTTTTTTACGTCGTCATTCTAACTCCTCTGGAAGATCTCTTCCTCTTCTTCTTCTTCTTCAACATGATTTCAAGGTAGCAAAAGGTTATTCATTTGCCCCCAACGCCTCGTCAATCCGTCCCAGGGTTAACACGAAGGAGATAAATCACGAGGATTATTAGCCCGAATGCTGTGATTAGAACGTGAGAAAGGCGGACATACTAACTTTGTCAGATTTTGACCTCCATACCTCATAATGATAACACTCATACACTAACTATCAGTCCATCCTGTGGGAACGACACTTTATGATAATGGTTTTCTGCTGCAATTAGATTTTATTGTCGTTATTTTGATATTTATTTTTATTATGTCATGCTTTTGATGTGGCTAGATTCTTATGTATTTTCTATTTAGAATTCTCTTCCGTTTATAGAATTCATGCATATAAGGGAATCACAATTATGCTAACATATGGTATCAGAGCCCTACCTTTTTATTATTTTCATGGCATTAAAGTTAGTATTTTTCATCAATTTGTTATTTTTTTATGTTAGATTAAAATTTTCTCGATCCATCAGGAAGTTGGGCACAAGACCTGGTCAGGTGGATTAGGCAAAAGTCCAACCGGAGGAGCCGGTTGGCAAAAGGTAAACTCTCCTGAGAAGAGTAGGTGAGGACGCGTTCCCCGCGGGAGGGAACAGTAGGCGTCGGTTCGACCTAGGGTTCCATTTGGGAAACCCAAAGTCAGAACCAAGACAGCTTAGGCTGTAAATAATGGCTAACATGTTTGCTCTTTTTGTTCTGGAACTAACCTTGGTTGCAAGGATCGAAGGACTGGTTTTCTGCAGCTGAGGCGCCTCAATGGAGTGAGGCACCTCACTAGGGCTAGGCGCCCGTATGGATACGAGCGCCCCAGTGTAAAGGCAAAACAGAAGCAAGCGAAGCAAACTACCACGAAGCCTCTGGACATACTCAGCTCAGGCGCCCGGGACCATACGGGCGCCCCCATCAGCTCAGGCGCCCCAGTGAAGATGGATAAGTGCTGACTGAGCGTGCGGATAAGAGATCGCGCAGGGAAGGCCGCGTGTAGGAGCCCCCATCGACACAGGCGCCCCCATGGGTGCTATAAAAGGGGGTTCACCCCCAAGGCTTCGAAGAACATCGCTCTCAACGCTCCAAGCACTTTCATTCAAGTGCTACACTTCGACAAGCTTCGACTTCGAGATTCCAGCGCCGACGAAGACTCTCTGCTCTGAAATTCGATCCAGTTCGGGTGTCGGTAACGAAAAGTGTTGCAAGTTTAATTTTCAATTCTATTTCTGTACTCAATTTGTAAAACTCTTTTTACGACTATAGAATTGCCCAAAGTAAATGGTCAAGGACCGTGGGCCTTGGAGTAGGAGCCGACCGCGACTCCGAACCAAGTAAAACCAACCTGTGTTCGCGTTTGTTCTGTTATTTTCCGCTGCGTAACTGCTCTGTTTTCTCCGAAAAATTTGATATCGATATTCACCCCCCCTATCGATTTTTCCGATCCAACAAGTGGTATCAGAGCGAGTGGCTCAAATTTGGTGCAACCACCAATTTGAGAGTTTTTTTCAGTTTTACGTAATTATTATAATTTTTTTCGAATCTTTCTCGTTAATCAAGGTTGGTGCAACACCACTCGATCATTTTTTTTGTTAGCAATTTTCTTCCGCACTACTAATCCATGAGTAAGTCTTGGAACAAGTTTTCTTTGTGTTTCTTTTTTAGAAAAAAATTAATGGTCATGCAAGAGGGATTCAGTACAGCCAGACCACCACTTTTCAATGGAGAAGATTTCTCCTACTGGAAAAGCAGGATGGAAGTCCACCTGAAAGGTGGACATGTGGATAATTATCCAATCTGGCCTGGAGATTCCCAAGAATGCAGAAAGAGTGGCACAACACTACTCTGAATGGGACGCCTCGTTAAAAAAGAAGATCGAGGCTGATGCAAAGGCAACCCAGATGTTACAATGCAGATTGACCAAGGAAGAGCTGAATCGGGTGGGACCTTTCAACAGCGCCAAAGAACTTTGGAACAAGCTGATTGAGCTACACGAACGTACCTCCGACACCAGAATCAGCAAAAGGGATATGTTACTGAACAGACTCTACACAATCAAGATGAATGAAGGTGAATCAGCAGCACAACTCCACGCCAGAATCCAGGAGATGATGAATGGGCTGCACACAATAGGTCACAAGGTAGAGAACCATGATCTAATCAGGTATACCCTAAACACGTTGCTAAGGAACACACTGTGGGCATCTATGGTAGATGCTTACAAGGTTTCCAGGGACCTTTCAAAAATTAAATTAGATGAACTTTTTTCAGAATTAGAATTGCATGAACAGACTAACTCCATAATGGTCGAGAAAAGTATTGCCTTTATTGCAGGAAAATCCCAAGGAAAAGTCCTCAAGAAAAAACCTCAACCAGCAACTGAGTCTAACTCAGACACAGACTCAGAAGATAGTGAAGGGGATCGACCCAAGTTGGTTCGGCTAGCTCGGGACTACTACAAGGAGCTGAAGCACCAGACAAACAGAAAGAAAGCAAGCCGAAGAAAGGAAGATCCAGTTGAACCTTCAACTTCAAAAGGCAAAACAAATGTCACCTACTACGAATGCAACAAGAAGGGGCAATACAAATCAGAGTGCCCCAATCTGAAGGAAGCAAAGAAGACACGAAGGAAGAAGGCTCTCCAAGCCACTTGAGATGAATCTTCCTCCAAAGAAGAAGAAGAGGCCCCGCAATCAAATTTTCTCGCTTTAACCGCTTCGGAAGACATCGACATCGGATCGGAATCGGAGCCAGACGACGGAAGGCTCACAATCTCGGAAAACGGCCAAATAACGGTAAGAGACTATTCTAAAATTAAACTATCCAAAGTAATTGCTTATTTATCTCGCAACTTGGCGAAAGCCAAAATCCGGGTTGAGTCCCTCCGACAGGAAGTAAAACTCCTGAAAGAGGAAGCCGACTCGAGATCCTTGACCGAGAAGGTTCAAGAAGGAAACTCTACTCAAGTTAAAAGCTTGAGAAAGAGAATTCCTCCTTGAAAACTCAAGTCAAGGAGCTCAGAGTGGCTTTAGAACGATGCACTTCGGCTTCCAAGGGTCTTGACATAATCCTTGGAAAACAGAAGTCCGTTCTTAACCGATCTGGATTAGGGTATCGAACCAAGTCTAGACAACGGTCTTATTATTCTATATTGAACCAACCTAGAGCCCAAGTTCAAGCATGGGTCCCCAAGCTCTGTTTGAACAATCAAGCTGGACCAAACTAGTATTGGATCCCCAAGGACAAGATTCACGTCTTGCCTAATCATTATCGAGGCTATAGTCCAAGAGGTGCCAATTTAAAAATAATTTTCATAATTAGATAAATTTTTTTATGCTTATTTCTTTAATTCTATTGCATGCTTGCTTGTTTATTTCCTTCTACAATTCATTATGCTTAGACCTAGGACTGGTTAGACTAAGGACAAATGACTTAGTTGAAATTTGAACAACATAGTATTTGGTGGAAGTGAGATGATAGTACGTTAGGGAAGTCATTCTGGTGGAACTAGCCGAAGCTACCGATCCAAGACCTAAACTAGTTAGACCAAAATCTTTCAAGAAGTAACTTGAAGATGAATTTTCAATAAAAAGCTTTGTCAAAGAAAGGGTTGATGATCCTTTAAGGCTACGGCCAAAGAAGGCCTAGTGCCTCGCCATGACCTGGAAGCCAATTATTGAAAATCAAATTCACTTTACTATTGTCATATTTGAATCTAACACAAATTTCAATTAATCTTAGATTCAACCACTTTTCAAAATAAACTTGAAACTTTCAAAATTAATTTAACCTTTTAAAAAATTAACCATGATTTCAAATTAAAATCTTCATTTCTGTTAAAATCTGTCTCACAAAACCCATAAGGTTAACTTGATTGATAACACTAAATTGGGTGAGACAGACTAGGTTGTGAAAATCAATTTATGCTATCCTTAATTCTAATAGGATCCAAATCAATAAATACATTATGTGTAGGAACATAAAGATTTGGACCAATGGATGTTGGATAGTGGATGCTCCAGACACATGACTGGAGACAAATTGAAATTCACCAAACTCAAGTTCAAGAACCTAATATATTGAATTTCTTATTGAAAATCACAAATAAACTCTTCTAAAATAGAATCTAGGACTTGTTTAACTTAATCATTGATTAGACAAACACAGTTAACTGAGTCAAACCTAGTCAACACAGTCAACTCTGGTCAACGGTCAAATTGGTCAACGGTCAAACCAGAGTCAACTCGGGCGCCTGGGACCTCACGGGCGCCTGAAGTCTTTACCTTCATCCAAGGCCATCAGATCTGCCAAAGTTAAAGCTGCTGACATCTCTGATTCGGGCGCCCGGGACCACACGGGCGCCCCTATCAACCCGGGCACCCGGGACCTCACGGGCGCCCGGATGAGTGCTATTTAAGGACCATGGCTCCCTCTTCATTCCCCACACCAAAACCGAATTCCTCCTTCACTCCTCTTCCTCCCAAGACGCCCGGAAGCCCTTCTTGTGTCCTCAAACACCCTTCTTCAACTATGCCTCCCCGGTACCATTTTAAATATGCATTTTCAAATAATTTTTTAATTATTTCGCTTCTTAAATGCATTTTTCTTATTCGCTTAGAAAACGACGCGTTACTCAACCAAACCCCGGGGCCGAACCTAGCCCAGACCCTAGGTTCCCAAACTTAGAACTCTTTAATAAATTTGCCCAAACTACCTACAAGCCCATAAAGACTAGTTTTCTAAACCGACAATTCTTTACCCAGTCATGTCCAACCACCATGGACGCAATCAACTTCTATCAACTTGACCAGCTTGTCTTCTACACACATCCAGTGAACTCGACCCTGTGTGCAGAATTTTACAACAACCTGGTCAAACTAGATGACCTTTGCTACTCCTCTACTGTTCAGGGGATGCCTCTGATCATCTCACCTGCCTTACTTACTAGATTCCTTGGACTGCGACCTTCCCAGTCCACATTTTGTTGTTACCCTCCGAGAGACCCTCCCTTTGCTCCTCCATACTCACACATTGACTTAGACACTCTCTACTCATACTTCTACAGAGATGCGCGAAACCCATTGGTGCAACGGTTTCAGTCCGTAGATTTCCGGGTTCAGGACTACGCTCTCTACCAAGTCTTGGTTCGATGTATTCTCCCCTTGACTACCCGAGATGTCGCGACCATGCGACCCTTCCATACCTTTCTTCTATACGCGATGATACATCATCTAGACATCGATATCGGTCTACACATGTTTCATACTATTATCTAAGCATCTAGCATTATGACTCAGGGTCGAGTGCATACCCCCTACTGCCATATCATCACCTCTCTGCTTCACCACTACGGTCACGACATCACTGTTGGGGAGGTCACCTCAATGACCGAGTTCGACGAAATAGGAGCTAGGAACTTTTCACTAGCCAGTATAGACATCTCGGCCGTCGGGGTTCTCTCTTGGAGACGACAGAGGGCCGGAGCACAGATCGACTTGGATGAGGAGGTGGAGGTAGACGTGGCCGATCTCGCAGCCGAGATCAACGAGGACTTACAGGAGCCTCCTCCACTGACCACCGACCAGCGCATTACACTATTGCAGACGAAGATGCACAGCCTCAAGGAGGAGATGGAGGCCTGTCACGCCGAGTATATGGAGGCCCTACAGAATGAACACAATGTGAATGAGGGCTACCACACTGAATACTTGGACATTCTTCACGCGGAAAATCAGGCAAACGAGGCCCATCACATTGAGCACATGGACACCCTCCGAGCCGATCGAGAGACAAACGAGGCGTGATACAATGAAATGATGTCCTTGTTTCGGTCTTGGCAGCCTGGCTCATTCGACCCTCCTGGCCCTTCTTCATAGATCAAAGTGACGTTTTCAGCTATCTCATTGTATTGTTGACTGTCCCTACTAAGTAGGGTTGACTTGTGCTTGACTATGGTTTGACTTTGCTGGTCCTCCTGTTGACCAAATTGAAGGATCGTTTAGGCGTGCAGAGGGGGGGTGAATGCACTTTCTCGGATCGTTTTGATCTCTACAGAGTTGTTAGCACAGCGGAAATAATATGTAAAGAAAATTAAACAATGCTAACAAGAATATTTTACTTGGTATCCACCCAGATGGGTGACTAATACAAGGATCCACGCCGCAAGCACCACTTTCACTATGAAAACCTCCTTTAGGTGGAGAAACCTTTACAACGACGATCTTCCTCTTTACAGAATAGAGTAGAATGAGTGAGAGGAAGCAAGAACACTTTCCAGTTGGGCAGCACTTCGTTACTGTATGGAACCGTACCGTGCACGTGTAACGAGGAGCTCCTTTTATAGGTGAAAAGGACAGACTCGCAGTCTGTCCAGCCCCGCACCAGTCGACTGCCCCGAGGGCAGTCGACTGGCCCAGCATTAAATGTTGTCCAACGGCTAGCCAACGACTAGTTTCGGGGTATACCAGTCGACTGCCCCAAGGCCAGTCGACTGGTCCGAAGCTGCGAACTTTCTGTGGGTTTTGGCAGTCGACTGCCTCTGGGCCAGTCGACTGCCCTGCCTCCCAGCTCAGCTCCAGCCACTCCGGACCTTCTCCTTCGCGTGTGCCTTCAGGTCTGCTCCCTTGGTTCGCCCTTTGAAGTCCTCTTCCTCTGGCTATCGTCCCTCGGATGCGCACGCAAGCCTTCCCTTGGCTTGCCTCCATGCCACCCTTCACGTGTGCCCTTGAAGTCCACTTCCCGGCTTGCCCTTGGAGCTCTCCTCCCTCGGCTCTCGTCCCTCGGATAGGTCCACCAAGTGTGATTCTCCAAGTCCTGCAAACTCAATCACACATATCAAATACAACATAACACTCTAACTTTAAACCTATTCGCCCACACATCAAAACCATGATCTTCCAATCATTTAAGGGTCGATTGCCTCAACAATCTCCCCCTTTTTGATGTGTGGCAATATGTTTAAGTTAGAGATAAATAACAGCAATAGCAATAGCAAAAGATAGCAATTGAAACATTATGAGACATAGTAACCCTAAGAGGTAACCTCCCCCTTAACCTATGTCTTCTCCCCAGTTTCAATTCTAATCTAAATCCAAATTAAGTTTCCACTTAACACCAGCAATGCATGTAAGACATATCAGAACCTAAGAGGTACCTCCCCCTTAATCCATGTCTTCTCTCCAAATTTTAACCTTTCAAGGTCTAAGTTACACAAAATACCTAAAATCATCCATTTTAAGTCCAAATTCTAACTTAAACCACCCATTCTCCCCCTTTGACACCATCAAAATGATTGCCTCAAGCAACCAAACCCTATGGTATCAAATGTGAGAATAATTTATTTCTGAAATTTCTCACAGTAGCTGAAAAACAGGCGTGCCAGTCGACTGCCCATAGGGCAGTCGACTGATACGCTATCAGTCTGATTTTTCAGGTTTTCTGTCGAATTTCAGAAACTCCCAGAAAATTCCAGAAAATTCCAAAAATTGTAAAATTTTGCATACATGTTTGAAATGATATACTCTATCAGGGAAAAATATTAAACCATATAAAATTTCAAACATGCATGACTTTTGACAAAAATCCAAAAGTTTTGAAAACCACTACATTTTGTATCAAACTTTGAAACCAAATTTGCAATTATATGACTTTGAAAAACATGGCAAAGTATGTAAAGCATAAAATGGTTTTCAAAGGTTTAAAATGTCCAACTATGATCTTTGGCAAAGTGTCCATTGATTAAACACTTGCCTCCCCCATAGTTGGTCTAGTTTTGATATTTTGATACTTTTAATGGTTCAACAATGTGCCACAAGCACAAGTGAGCCAAATGTATCACCCTAATGAATCAAGCACCCTTTTTCAAAGCTAATGTCTCCAAGTTCATTCTATACTTCCACAAAACACATTCCAAGGCCTCTTCTTAAGGATGTAAACTCCGATTCGGGAAGAGGCTTGGTAAAGATGTCGGCTAGGTTCGACTTTGATTCAACATAGTGTAGTTCTATGTCTCCCCTTGCCACATGGTCTCTAATGAAGTGATGTTTCACTTCAATGTGTTTTGTCCTAGAATGATGAACCGGATTTTTAGTTAAATTGATTGTACTTACATTATCACACAAGACTTTGACCTTGGTGTAATGTAGCTCATAGTCCTCTAAGGTGTGCATGATCCAAAGGAGTTGGGAAACACATCCACCCATTGCCACATATTCTGCTTCCGTTGTTGATAGGGCAACGCATGGCTGTTTCCTACTACTCCAACTAACTAAAGAAGACCCAAGGAATTGACACCCTCCACTTGTACTCTTCCTATCTAACTTACAACCCGCATAGTCTGAGTCGGTGTATCCAATTAGATCAACACTAGGGGTTCTAGGATACCAAAGTCTGACATTGAGGGTACCTTTCACATACCTTAGGATCCTCTTGACTACAACCAAATGGGACTCTTTGGCACACGATTGATACCTTGCACACATACCTACCGCAAAAAGTATGTCGGGTCTACTAGCGGTTAGGTATAGGAGGCTACCAATCATGCTCCTATATTGTTTAGAGTCTACCATTTTCCCTTCAATGTCACTATCCATTTTCACATTGGTTCCTATGGGTGTAGATGCTTCCTTAGCATTTTCTAAACCAAATTTCTTTAGCATCTCTTTGGCATATTTGGTTTGAAAGACATGTGTACCTTCATTAGTTTGCTTAACTTGAAGGCCTAAGAAAAAGGTTAACTCTCCTACAAGACTCATCTCAAATTCATCTTCCATACACTTGATGAATTCTTGTAGGAAGTCATTATTTGTTGACCCAAAAATGATATCGTCTACATAGACTTGGGCAACAAATATGTCCTTATCCTTAGATTTTAGGAACAATGTAGGGTCAATTGTTCCTCTCCTAAACCCCTTAGACACTAGAAATGAAGAAAGCCTTTCATACCAAGCCCGGGGAGCTTGTTTCAATCCATATAAGGCTTTTCTTAGTTTAATCACGTGTCTTGGATGTTAGGGTCCTCAAACCCCGGGGGTTGTTCTACATAGACCTCTTCCTTAATGATCCCATTAAGGAATGCCGACTTCACATCCATTTGGTGGAGTGTGAAACCCATGTGAGCGGCATAGGCTAGTAGAATTCTAATTGATTCTAGCCTAGCTACGGGGGCATAAGTCTCATCATAATCTAGTCCTTCAACTTGGTTAAACCCCCTAGCTACCAATCTAGCCTTGTTCCTAGTGATTTTACCTTGGTCGTCTAGTTTGTTCCTAAAGACCCATCTAGTGGTTACAATAGTGCAATCATTGGGCCTAGGAACTAACTCCCAAACTTCACTCCTCTCAAATTGATTTAGCTCTTCTTGCATAGCTAAAACCCAATCAACATCTCCCAATGCTTCATCAATGGACTTAGGTTCTAATTGGGAGATTAGAGCTATTTGACTAGTTTGATCCCTAAAGTAGGACCTAGTCCTTACTCCTTGAGTGACATCACCCACAATTTGGTCAATAGGATGATCATGGTGATGTCTCAAGGGTCTAGAGGTTGTAGGTTCATTTACTCCTTCTTCCTCATCCTCTAGAGTACTTCTTACTCCCCCTTGATCATTGCCCTCCAAATGTAGGTCTTGGATTCTTTGGGCAAGGGGTTGGACCTCTTCTATATCCTTATCAATAGAAGCCTTTCTAGGGTAGGTACTAGTGGTTTCATCAAATTTGACATTTGAGGACTCCTCAATCACTTTTGTCCTCTTGTTGTACACTCTATAACCCCTACTAGTCAATGAGTATCCTACTAGAATTCCTTCATCGGCTTTTGACTCAAATTTCCTTAGGTCATCTTTGGTGTTTAAGATGTAGACTTTACATCCAAAGACTCTAAAATAATGGACTTGTGGTACCCTTCCATTCCACAGTTCAAAGGGTGTTTTTCCTAAAAACCTATGTACCAACACCCGGTTTTGGATATAACAAGCGGTGTTAACCGCTTCGGCCCAAAAATAGCTAGGAAGGGAATATGCATTAAGCATAGTCCTAGCAGCTTCTTGTAGGGCTCGGTTTCTCCTCTCAACTACCCCATTTTGTTGAGGAGTCCTTGGGCATGAAAACTCATGCTTGTACCCATTTTCAACACAAAATTGTGTGAAGTTAGCGTTTTGGAACTCCCCACCATGGTCACTCCTAATTCGGTTTATTTTGGTATTCTTTTCGTTTTCTACCCTTTTACTAAAACCTATAAAGATATCTAGGGTATCATCCTTATGTTTCAAGAAGTAGACCCATGTGAACCTAGAAAAGTCATCTACTATCACTAGGCAATACTTACTCCCTACAAGTGATGGAGTACTATGGCAATCAAACAAATCTATATGCAAAAGTTCTAAAGGTAAGGAAGTGGTGATTAGAGTTTTACCTTTGTGTGATGCTTTTGATTGCTTACCCTCTTGGCATGCATCACACAACTTGGTCTTCTCATACTTGATCATTGGGAGCCCCTTCACCAGCTCTTCCTTGGCCACTCTTGCAATGCTCCTCATGTTGACATGTCCAAGTCTCCGGTGCCACAACCACCCTTCTTCTTCTTTAGACATGAGACACTTAACAACATTGTTAGTAGCATAAGATAGATCAAGATAATATAAATTTGCCTCTCTAAACCCTTCTAATATGATAGTATTTGAATCACTTTGCCTTATTACACATTTCTTAGCATGAAATTCTACTCTAAAACCGGCATCACATAGTTGACTCACACTTAATAAATTAAACTTCATATCTTTGATTAAAAGTACCTTATGAATCGAAATAGTGGGAGATACCTCAATTGTGCCCCTACCAATGATCCTCAACTTTCCACTATTCCCAAAGGAGACCGTCCCTTCTCTTAGGTAGCTAATAGTGGTGAACTTGCTCACATCCCCGGTCATGTGTCTTGAGCATCCACTATCTACTATCCACAAAGTTGGGGCCTCCTTCACCTTTACCTAGACAACACGGAAAACATACTCTTTTGGTACCCATATTTTTGATCCATAAACATCATTTAGAAATTTCTTAGGTACCCATGCCTTCTTTGTGGTTCCCTTAGCCCCTAATCTCCTAGATGCACCAATCCTACCGGTGAGTGAAACAAAAGCTACCTCCTTGATCTTAGGCCTATAGCCCAACCCAGCCTTGTTGTATACAGCCCTTTGACTGTTTATGATCATATCTAGGTTACTAGATCCTACTTGGAATTTCCTAAGGGCCTTCGTGAGGTCATCTACCTGTTTCCTTAATTCCCTATTTTCATTTTCAAGGTGTGAAACATGTGAAGAAGTAGAGCTAGCATGCAAATCTTTAAGTTTAATAGCTTCTACTCTAAGCATGGCAATTTGTTCTTTGAGATCCTTAACTTTACCTCTAGCCTTAGCTAAGTCCATGTTCGTGCTAGAGATTATTTTCACTAAAGTAGAGGAGGGTAAGTGGTATACCTCACTTACCGACGCTTCTGACTCTGATGATGAAGTGGAGGAGCTCTCATCTTCACTGCTTGAGCTTCGTTCATCATCCGATGAGTCTGAGTCATCTTGTGCCATAAGAGCGAAGTGGGAGACTTGCTCTTCTTCTTCCTCTGAAGATGAGGGATCGTCCCACGTTGCCTTGAGGTTCGTGGCGCCCTTCTCCTTTCCCTTTGACTTCTTCTTGTCACTCTTCTTCTTCTCTTCCTTCTTGTCATCCCTTTTCTTCAACTGGGGACACTCGTTCTTCATATGTCCTTCTTGGTGACAGTTGTAGCATATGATGTCCTTGGCCTTACCCTTACCTTTGGCCCCTTTCCTAGCATATGACTTGTTAGAAAAACTTTTAAATGCTTTACGAAATTTCCTTACCATAAAGGCCTCTTGGTCACTATCCATAGAGGCGCTTGACTCCTCTGAGTCCGATGACGATGAGTAGATCACCTTCTTCTTCTCCTTCCTCCTCTTCTTCTCCTTTTCTGCAACAAAAGCAATACCTTTCTCTTTGGCCGAAATGTTAGCTTGCTCGTGCAGTTCAAATTCACAAAATAGATCGTCTAATTTGACTAAGGATAAGTCCCTCGATACCTTGTAAGCATCAACCATGGATGCCCACAGGGTGGTTCTCGGGAAGGCTTGTAAAACATACCTGACCATGTCCCGATTCTCTATTTTCTCTCCAATCACATGGAGCTCGTTTATTACTTCCTTTACCCTTCCATGCAGCTGGCTGACGGTCTCGTTGCTCTTCATGGAAAGGGATTGCAGTTGGGCCACCAACAAGTCCTTCTTTGCTCTTCTGGACTCGTTTGACCCCTCGTTCAGTTCAACTAACTTGTCCCATAGTTCTTTGGCGCTCTTGAACGGCCCCACCTTGTTCAGTTGCTCCTTCGAGAGCCCGCATTGCAATGTGGTGGTGGCCTTGGCATTTGATTGCGCCCTCTTCATCACCTCCTTAGACCATGATCTCATAGGTGTTGGGTCTCCTCTTTCATCGACGGGCGCCTCGAAGCCATCTGCAACACTTATCCAAGTTTCAATATCATTCATGAGGTAGTATTGCATCCTATCTTTCCAGTACGCAAAGTCGTTCCCGTCGAAGAATGGTGGTCGTGCAGTGGAGTATCCCTCTTGAAACACCATTACAATTGCTCCGGTTGACTATTAGATCTTCCGAAACGCACCGACTCTGATACCAACTGAAAGATCGTTTAGGCGTGCAGAGGAGGGGTGAGTGCACTTTCTCGGATCGTTTTGATCTCTACAGAGTTGTTAGCGCAGCGGAAATAATATGTAAAGGAAATTAAACAATGCTAACAAGAATATTTTACTTGGTATCCACCCAGATGGGTGACTAATCCAAGGATCCACGCCGCGAGCACCACTTTCACTATGAAAACCTCCTTTAGGTGGAGAAACCTTTACAACGGCGATCTTCCTCTTTACAGAATAGAGTAGAATGAGTGAGAGGAAGCAAGAACACTTTCCAGTTGGGCAGCACTTCGTTACTGTACAGAATCGTACCGTGCACGTGTAACGAGGAGCTCCTTTTATAGGTGAAAAGGACAGACTCGCAGTCTGTCCAGCCCCGCACCAGTCGACTGCCCCGAGGGCAGTCGACTGGCCCAGCATTAAATGCTGTCCAACGGCTAGCCAACGGCTAGTTTCGGGGTATACCAGTCGACTGCCCCAAGGCCAGTCGACTGGTCCGAAGCTGCGAACTTTCTGTGGGTTTTGGCAGTCGACTGCCTCTGGGCCAGTCGACTGCCCTGCCTCCCAGCTCAGCTCCAGCCACTCCGGACCTTCTCCTTCGCGTGTGCCTTCAGGTCTGCTCCCTTGGTTCGCCCTTTGAAGTCCTCTTCCTCTGGCTATCGTCCCTCGGATGCGCACGCAAGCCTTCCCTTGGCTTGCCTCCATGCCACCCTTCACGTGAGCCCTTGAAGTCTACTTCCCGGCTTGCCCTTGGAGCTCTCCTCCCTCGGCTCTCGTCCCTCGGATAGGTCCACCAAGTGTGATTCTCCAAGTCCTGCAAACTCAATCACACATATCAAATACAACATAACACTCTAACTTTAAACCTATTCGCTCACACATCAAAACCATGATCTTCCAATCATTTAAGGGTCGATTGCCTCAACACAAATGACTCTTATGCATTTATCAGATTGCTTGTTTGATAAGTTATCAGTCTTCTGCCATTTTGCTTAGAATGCTAAGTCATATACCTCATAATTGAATGTTATGCTTAGTAGAATAGGACTACTCTACATTTTTTTTAAAAAAAATTGCTTTATTTCTTATCTGTTAATTAATGTTTTGAAAAATCATTTTTTTAAGTCTTGAAATTTAAAATGATTTTCCAACTTAGTTTTTTTAAAATCACCCCGTTCAAAACTAGGGCTTTTTCATAAATGGATTTAGCTTAGGCCCTAACCCTAGAACTGCATACACCTATAGATCTAGAAGCCAGCATCTCACAAGCACCTTAGGGTATTTTTGATTGATAACCTAGACTGGGTTGAGATGCTTAGGTCTATGCCTTGATTCAAGATGCTTTAAGTCAGTGCAGCTGCAGTAATGGGGGCAATAAATACCAAATAAATAACAATCAAGTTAAGTGTCAAGCTTAGAAAATCTAACTTGATCAGATCACTTAACTTGACTAACCCTAGCGAAAGCTATTATTTATAACAGTTAGTAAGTAGCTAACTAGGTTAGACAGAACCCGAACAAGAATAATTTCATTTGGTTTGGTCCAGTTTATGCTTATTAGAGTTGGTTCAATACAAAACTTCATTTTTTTCTCTAATTTTTTTGCTATAATATTTTTTTTTGATATATGGCAAAGGGGGAGAGAAAGGAAAGGAGAGAAAAGAAGTTTTTAATTTTTTTCAATATTTAATTTTTCAAAACTTTTATCTCCTTTTCAAAAAGTAAAGTAAATAAATGCTTAAAAATGTTTTCAAATCTAAGCATTTCAAAAATAAAATTTTTCTAAGTATAGTGTGGAAAACTTGAAAAAAAATTTGGAAATTTTTCTAAGTGTGGAAAACTTGAAACTTCTTTTTGAAAAATTTTTCTAAGTATGGAAAAAGTTTTTCTGAAAACTTACTAAGTATAATGTGAAAATTTTTCTCAAGTGTGCAAAAAACTTTCTGGAAATCTTTGCTAAACATTAAAACCTCGCAAAGATCTAAAGCACTTAAAAGATTGACTAAGACCCACTTATCTTTGAAAAACTCAGTGGGAGAATTTTCATTTCAGGGGGAGGAAACTAAATATTTTTTAAATACGTTGCTTCTTATATGGTTTTTTAACTTAACTTTTTGAACCGTGTTGCCATAAATCAAAAAAGGGGGAGATTGTTGGTGCAAGAAGCACCTAAGTCAAACCTGTGTTTTGATAATCGCAAAGGGTTCAAATGTTAAGGTGTCATTGTGATCTAACAAGCTTACTGAGTGTGCAGGAAAAGTCCTAGATATACTAGGCAAGAAGTGTAACACCCTAATTTTTATAAGGTGCGTAGGATTGTAACACCCCAATTTTACGATTTGAGTACCTGGGAATTGTTTAAAGTTCGGGACGAACTTTTTATAAGATGTGTAGGATTGTAACACCCTAATTTTTCCAATATGAAATATTTTGAAATATTATCATGAAATATTAGGAAGCATTATGAATTCATGAATATGAAATATTATGAAATTCATGAAATATTATCATGAAATATTATGAAACATTATGAATTCATGAATATGAAATATTATGGAATTCATGAAATATTATCATGAAATATTATGAAACATTATGAATTCATGAATATGAAATATTATGGAATTCATGAAATATTATCATGAAATATTATGAAACATTATGAATTCATGAATATGAAATATTATGGAATTCATGAAATATTATCATAAAATATTATGAAACATTATATAATTAAATCTAATTTCTCTATGATAGTGGATGCTCCATGTAACGACCCCGGCCCATTTACCAGCCCTCGTGACCGTCGTACCGTGCCGTTACTCATACTAGGTCTTCCCACCCCTGGGTGTGGATTTTTGCCTTCCCAGGATTCGAACCCTAGACCCAGGCTTAAATCTAGTTCTTTATGAATCCTGAATACCAATTGAGCTATAGCTCAATTGGTATTCAGGATTCATAAAGAACTAGATTTAAGCCTGGGTCTAGGGTTCGAATCCTGGGAAGGCAAAAATCCACACCCAGGGGTGGGAAGACCTAGTATGAGTAACGGCACGGTATGACGGTACGACGGTCACGAGGGCCGGTAAATGGGCCGGGATCGTTACATGGAGCATCCACTATCATAGAGAAATTAGATTTAATTATATAATGTTTCATAATATTTTATGATAATATTTCATGAATTCCATAATATTTCATATTCATGAATTCATAATGTTTCATAATATTTCATGATAATATTTCATGAATTCCATAATATTTCATATTCATGAATTCATAATGTTTCATAATATTTCATGATAATATTTCATGAATTTCATAATATTTCATATTCATGAATTCATAATGCTTCCTAATATTTCATGATAATATTTCAAAATATTTCATATTGGAAAAATTAGGGTGTTACAATCCTACACATCTTATAAAAAGTTCGTCCCGAACTTTAAACAATTCCCAGGTACTCAAATCGTAAAATTGGGGTGTTACAATCCTACGCACCTTATAAAAAGTTCGTCCCGAACTTTAAAACTTCGGGGTGTTACAATCCTATATATCTTATAAAAAGTTCATCCCGAACTTTAAGACTTCGGGGTGTTACAATCCCCTACACCTTATAGAAAGTTCGTCCTCGAACTAAAACAATTCTGGGTAATAGTTATTCCTACATCCATGCATAATTAACTAGGAGTAGCACATACTATCATGCATAAAGGAAGTAGTAGGTTTAGAGTTCTTACTTGGAAGCGGCAGGATGAGCTTGATGTGTGTGTAGTGGAGGGGAAAACTGCTCTGATACCAACTTGTAACGCCCGCCCTTATATCTACTCTCGGGGCGGGGTCACGTACTATCATTCGTATAAATTTTTTTTTCTTCTTAAAGTACTAATAACAAAGTACTAAGCATGCTTGTTCAAAACTAACCTATAACATGATAGGTTCAACTCATAATATAATCAAGTATATGAGTAATCCAAGTGAACATTCATTACTAAAGAAATGTTAACATAAGCATAATATTGTAGATATGAAGATCTTTATTTCCCGAGCCACCACCCCACACATCTTCAGCCTTCCTGCCTCTTCCTTTAGTTCATGTGTTCCTTACCTTTATCTGCAGCATAAGACAACACATAACTAGTAAGCATAAAAGCTTAGTAAGGATCCGGTCCTACTCGCAAAATCATACGAAAGCATACAACATGTACACATAATAAAACATAAGCATGAGTTCATCATAGCATACTAAACATCACAGTTTCTAAGCAAGCAGTATAAAGTATGGAATGCATATACATAAGAATGCTTAACTTTTAAAATCATACTTTTAAATACTTAAATATCATCGTATCATCATTGGGGGTCCCCGGCTTGTACCACATACATACATCATGAGCGCGCATCCCTAAGTAGATACAAGGTAGCGAGCCCCGACCTACTAGGGTAAGGACAGCATAGTCGGTAGTCCCAGAACCGGGGCGTTCTTAAGGTGCTCATCCCTGTTGCACAGCTACGGCAGTGCCAGAACCGTGGACAGCATAGTCGGTAGTCCAGAACCGGGACGTTCTTAAGGAGCCCATCCCTTGGACCCATACTTTGGTCCGGTACAAGCCCATTCATAAAGTAAAATACTTTACATGCTTTTACATATATGCTAAGGTATACTTCCACATTCATTCTCAAGGGACACACCACTCTTCAAGGGTGCTCATGATCCCTTAGGGACACACCACACAACATAAGGGGTGCTCTTGATCTCATACTTAATGAAGTATCCTTTCAAGCATCTTATTATACACATCACATGCATTTCATAAAGGTGCCCCCCAGGGCTATAAGGCATGCTCATACATAAATCATAATTCAACCCCTTAACATATCTTATATATGGCAAGGTTGATCTCATAAATCATATTCATATCATAGGAAGTGGTGGCATGCTTCATGGGTAAATCAATGGTTCCTAACCCTAAAACTAGGGTCTTGGCCGAAACTCAAGGGTAGGGGTAAATTAGGTTTTTGACCTCAAAACATCCCCTACAAGCATCACATATATATATATATATATATATATATATATATATATATATATATATCATGTATCATACTATAGCATGCACCATGGGAGAAAATCAAGCAACCCTAACCCAAACCTAGGGTTGGCCGAATATCATCACTAGGGAGAGTTCCATTTTTCCTAATCCAACATTCCATTTAAACATCATTTGCATATACATATCATCATCCCAAACATAAGCATATCTCCTAGGGTATATCTCATATAATCATCACATATATAGGCATATGATCTTACTAAATACAATCATAATCACATCGGGTAAGTTGTCCTTAACAACCTCATGTTTCATGCCTTGGCCAAATGTTACATGCTAAGGGATCAAATCAAACATTTCCTTTGAATATCACATGCATATACATTTCTATCATTTCACATAAGCATATCACATAAAACCATTTAACCTTCACAAACCCTAAGGTTTCATGCCTTGGTCAAATATTGTAGGGTAGGAAAACTAGGGCTTTGTAATTAAATCTTCACACAAGCATTTATTCAAACACCTTGTCTACACTACTAGGCATAGATTCATCATAGGATAGCAAACCAACCAAAACCCTAATCTATTCTCCTTTGGCCGAAAGTTGTAGGAGGCTTAATCCTATTTTTTTCTTATCACAACATTTATTCAAACACCTTACCTACACCACTAAACATAGATTCGTCATAGGATAGCAAACCAACCAAAAACCTTAGCCCATTCCCTCTTGGCCGAAAGTTGTAGGGTGGATATCCCTATTTTTCCTTATCACAACATGATGGGAAACAACATACATCCATACTCTAAGTTCCTAGGAGTATCCTCATGCATCAAGAAGCAACCAAGACCCTTGTCTTGGTGGTGGCCGAATGGTTACAAGGGAGGAACTCCCATTTTCAAAACACAAGAACACAAAGCAACATTCAATAACAATTACACTGCAGGCGAGGGGATACTTACATCCTTTCGCTTGAATTTCGCCTTCCCTAGATCCTTAGGGTACCCTTGGTTGAAGGAGAAGTGGAGGTTCCTTTCGCCAAAACTCCTCTAGAACTTCTTGGCCCTAGTGGAGGGCAAGACCCTTTAGATAGTCTCCTTCCTTCCACTTCCCTAGGGTTAGAAACCCTAGGTTGTATTTTTCGAAAACACAAGGGAGAGGGGCAATGAAGTTTCGGTGGGGAAGAGAAAAGGAAGAAGAAGAGGAAGTTACTCACACCTCTTCCCTCTCTTATTTATACTTTTCTCATGAAAAGACATGTCTCTTCACTATTACACACTTAACAAGCATGTTTCTTATTCTCTCAACAAGAAACAATGCTTGGTGTAGTGGTTAAGACATGGTGAGTGCAACTAGGAGGTTCAAGGTTCAATCCCTGCTTCCTCCTTCCTATATTTCCTTTTTATCACATTTTGCACTAATCCACATCTAAGCCCATTAAGCCAAGCCTATCATGAAATTTTATAATAATAATAATATTTATGAATTCATAATATTTCATATATTTCATGATAATATTTCATGAATTCTCTAATATTTCATATTCATGAATTCATAATGTTTCATAATATTTCATGATAATATTTCATGAATTTCATAATATTTCATATTCATGAATTCATAATGCTTCCTAATATTTCATGATAATATTTCATATTGGAAAAATTAGGGTGTTACAATCCTACACATCTTATAAAAAGTTCGTCCCGAACTTTAAACAATTCCCAGGTACTCAAATCGTAAAATTGGGGTGTTACAATCCTACGCACCTTATAAAAAGTTCGTCCCGAACTTTAAAACTTCGGGGTGTTACAATCCTATATATCTTATAAAAAGTTCGTCCCGAACTTTAAGACTTCGGGGTGTTACAAGAAGTCCTGGCAAAGGGTTGGGCAAGAAGTCCTGGTCAAGGACTGGGCAAGAAGACCTGACGGAAAGTTGTGCAAGAAGTCCTGGTCGAGGACTGGGCAAGAAGTCCTGGCGAAGGGCTGGGCACCGAAGACCTGACCGGAAGTTGGGCACGAAGACCTGGTCAGGTGGATTAGACAAAAGTCCAACCGGAGGAGCCGGTTGGCAAAAGGTAAACTCTCCTGAGAGGAGTAGGTGAGGACGCGTTCGCCGTGCGAGGGAACAGTAGGTGTCAGTTCGACCTAGGGTTCCATTTGGAAAACCCAAAGTCAGAACCAAGACAGCTTAGGCTATAAATAATGGCTAACATGTTTGCTCTTTTTGTTCTGGAACTAACCTTGGTTGCAGCAATCGAAGGACTGGTTTTCTGCAGCTGAGGCACCTCAATGGAGTGAGGCACTGACGAGCCCGATCTATGTGTCACGAATGTGGGCCTCAAATTTAGAATTTATAAATGAATGCTGGAAACCCTTTTACAACTCAAAAGTATGAAAATGTAATATAGGGGCCACAGGTCGTATTTTTCTCGGGGACTAGTTGAGGTTTGTTTGATTCGCGCTTGTATTTGTGTCGTTTGTGTTTTCGGGTTTCAAATAAATATTCGGGTTTTGGGTTGCAATCAGAAACGAGACACACGAATATTTCAGTAAAATTCGGACACAACCACCATTAAAACAGGAATCTAAGACTAACTTAATTGCAGCAAGAGAGACCTCAACTTAATACAATTCAGGGTTGAAACTTAGCTGGAATTGTAGCTGACAGCTTCATAATATTGTTGTTCAATGTAGGACTGATCAATTCAGTAATGGAAACAATGCAGAAATGAAGCAATTTTGTTTTTCAGAATGCAGAATGCTGCAATACATTGAATGAACAGTCAAGCTAAGTAACTGAAACCAAAGGGCTATAGAATTCGAACTGCAGGGCTTCCTTAATACAATTTCAGAACTACAAGTTAAACAGGCAAAATTGACAGTGATACACAAATGGAGAAACTGATACACAACATGTGCAGGAATTTCAAAAAAGAAACAGATTCAGAAAAGTGGTACACAGCAGGTTTATCAGAAATGCAGAACAACAAAGTGATCTAAATCGGTGCTGATGCTGAACCTGATACACTCTCAGAATTGCTGAACTAAAACTGCTAAAAATGAACTGATATGCAGGACACGAGGCTGAATTCAGAACAGGTGGAGTGCAGAAATTCAGCTGAACAAACTCAGAATTGAAGCTACGGAATGAAACAAACTTAAATCAACTAAATTAACATACTAAAAGTGAAATAAACTGAAGCATTAACGAGCTAAAGGGAATTGCAGAGAAGAAATCTGATACGCAACTGAAAAGAAAAATGGATACGCTGGAAAAGAAATGGCACGCAACAGTTAAGCTAATTTCAGAAACGAATTTAAGCAAAATGAACTGATCCAAATACACTTGTTCGTTACACAAGCAATCTAGCTATTAGAAACACTGAATTAGAACTCTAATGGAAGCAACAAACTGTCAGAAACGAAATACTACCGACATTTCTTCAGAAATTCAGAAACGCACGACAGAAATGAAATCTATTGCTAACAAACGAAATTAACTAAGCCCCAATCCAAATCCTTGCTGTCACTCAAGGATGAGCTCGAATCGAGGTTGGTCACGCCTTCTTGGATGCAAAACTTGCTGAAGAAACGAGAAGAAACGAAGAAGAAACCAAGGCAAACGAGCTGCGGCGAGGACGCGACAGGGAAGAACTGGGCAGATTTTTGATTAAATAGTTATCAACGGACGGCCCAGATTGATCGGAGGAGATCCAACGGCTGATCTTGTTCTGATTTGAGCCAAACTTTGATGATGATGATCTGGGGTCAGGATCTGCCTTGTGGTAGCTCGGATCCTCCAAATGTGCAACGGATGGTCCAGATCGACTCTATCTGTGAATGGACGCTCTAGAGCCCTCCTTGCTTGATCCAACGGTTGATTGAGCTCTGATTGGGATGAAACCTTCAGATCTTGATCATAGAGCTTGATCAACCCTAACCCTAGCTCGAATTGCTTCAGATCATCCCGGATGGCTCAGATCTAGCCGCTCTTGAATCGGACGGCCCGGATTAATCGTAGGCTTGATAATTCGATCCGGTTCACATCCGACTCAGGTTTGACCCAGTATGCCCTAAGTCCTTGAACCTTTGGTGCCTACAAAAATAGATCTAAAATTTAGTGGCCAATTAATCCATTTTAATGTAATTTTGCAATTAAGTCCAAAATAAGATAAAGTTCCAAAACCTAGGGTAAAATCAGAATTAAGCAATAAAAACATGGGTCAAACATGGATTTTAGCAATAAAAATAATCAATAAAATGGTGCTTATCAACTCCCCCACACTTAAGCTTGAGCGTCTCGCGAAACTACTAAATATGTATCCCTTAGGCTTTCTTAAGCATAATTAGAAGCAAATGAAAAGAAATTACCTAGGGTTGTCAATTCTCATAAATCTAAGCTCTATGAATTAGTATCTTGTCCTTAAATCAACAACTTAGCCTTTTCATCTATCATGAGTCATTGAGATGAATTTAAATCACTAGCCTTTCAAGGAAAAATTTGGTGGCTCTCTTCTTAAGTTCTAAGTTGATGATGGAAGTGGAGCTCACTCTTACACACATGTTTCTTGCACTACCATAGGCTTGCTTATTATCTAATCTCCACCATTAATCATGATTGGAATCAACAACTATAAAAACAAAGGGAAACATGAAAAATGGTGAGAAATGAAATAAAGACTAAGAAAATAGAAAATTTTGATGGAGTGGAGGACTTGGTTGTTTAAAAATGTTTCCAATGTGCTTTGCCCCTCCTTTCAGTCCTCTAGTGAATAACAAAGTGTGGTGAAGTCACATTTGAATAAGACCTTTGATTTGGATGAAAAAAAACCCTTTTTGATCTCAATGTGCCAAGTTGCCAATTTTTGTGCCAACCTTACTTCTTTCACTCTTTTCTCAGATTTTTTTCTTTCTTGCTTTCTCTCTAGTGAATTAAGAATGTAATGGAGCAGATCTTCAATTTGGATGATAGTATCTTCACTGATTTATGGTGCCAAGTCAATGGTGTGCCAACTTGCTTCTTCTTTTCTTTTCTCAAACTGTTTTTTTTTTTGCTTTGATTTCTCAGTCCTAGAGCCACATTCCTTCCAATTCTTATCAGCTAAGGATGCACTCATCACTTGTTGACATATTCCGGTTCTTCATTCTTTGATTCACAGCCTCAAAAACTCAGAATTCAGCCTCATTTTGACACAAATTGCACAAACTGCTGATATGGAAAACCACCTTCTGAATTTTCTTTCCCAGCTGCATTTTCCACTCTGATCTGTTTCAGTAACACAATGCTGGATTAGAGAACTCAGATTCAGTTTATAGTTGATTCGAAATTTCTTGTTTGGAACCAAATTTGATATAGCAATCACATTTCTGCCCTTGAATTTCTGCACAGATTTGATATGGCACAGCTCTCTGCATTTTCTCATCAACTCAGAATTCGTTTCTGATTTCTCCAGCAATTTCAGCAATTTGTGTTCTGATTTCTACAGCCTTAGCTCAACTTCTTCACAGCTTCCACTCAGCTTGTATCATTACACAGCCCTCAGATGCAGCACTCGGCAGATTGCAACATCCCAATGCCTTGTAATTCAGATTTTTCAGCTCATATTCAGCCTTTGTTCACACATCTTGTTCAGCTCTTTCGAATACTGATTTTCCTAGCAAAGTACAGCTGCAAGTCCAAAACAAACTGACCAAAAACAGCTGCAATTTCCTTTCCAACAAAGTGGTCGAAACATCCTCTATTAGCTGCAAATTTCCTGCATTGATCCCAGCTTCAAAAAGCTTCAATTTAGCCTCCATTCAACTTTTTCTAAGCTTCATTTTTAGACTTAACAGCTGGAGTTCAGCTTGTTTTAGCTGCTATTCCGATTTTACCACTCCCAATTCAGATCTTAGCAAAGTTTTACTGATTGCATCATCCATTTGTGCTACAAACTCGATTAATTTCAGATTTCTCTTCATGGCACCAATTTCCTTTTCCTTTCTCTGTTTTTGGCACAATATTCTGCATTGGATCAGATTTTTAGCAGCTTCCATCAGTGAACTCTATCAGATTGTTGCGGGCTTAGTTTCCACAATTCCAACTTCCAAGTTTTGATCCAAGTCAATTTCCTATCCAAAATAACTTCATTTTGGCACAAATTTTTTTTTTTTCCGACATGAATTTCATCCTTGATAAAAATTGATTTCAAATCACCAATCACTCCCCCACACTTAAATCTTTGTCCGTCTCGGGCAAAATAACATTAGAAACAAATCAAACAACAAGTCCAAAGAAAAGTGAGGGTAAGTGTAAGAAATAAGTAGAGAAAAATGGAATGAACATGAATTTTTTTTTTTGTTTTTTGGTTAAAAATTGATGTGGAAAGGGAAACAAATGGATTAGCCTCTATAGATGTGATCCAATCATTGAAATATGATTTTGAAAGAACCGAAGCAAGTTCTAGAGTATAATAACATGTATGTGTCTCAAATATAAGGCTAAACCTCACTAGGTAAAAATGATTCATCTCAACCCCTCAATCAAGCATCTAAAGCAAAGTAGTACTCAAGCATCCAAGATTTCATCCATTAGCTCAAACCTTAAGTCTTAACAACCAAATTTAACTTATTTTCCAAAAGATTCTAAAATGCTATGGAGATAACCTAGAGGGATACATTTATTTCTAATCATGCAAGAAAAAGTGCGAAAAGAAATAACATGGTATTTACAATGACTCCTATTCAATGCTAACGTATTTATTAGCAAAAACTTATTTTAAAAGTGAAAACATGCAATAAAGGAAAAGGCAAGAAAGTTCAAACTCCCTTTATTTCTGGCGGTCGGAGTCTATCCAGAAACAACCTCCATCTTGGTAGTGGAGGAGTCTGTATGTGCGAAAGAGCTTCTTTTATTTGTTCAATTTCATGGTGCATCGCTCCCCCACACTCGGACTGTACAGCTATCTGTTCAGGTGGCCGAAGGTTATTTAGATACAAGACCCATTTAATAAGTGGAGTTTTTCGAATTAAAGTGAAGTCTACTCCCTCTTTATTCTTTTTGGAACACCTTCCAGGAGGTTTGAGTCTATTCAGATGAAGCATCCACTCCAGAAGTTTTTGGGGTCCTGCAAGATATGAAAGAAATGAAACAATATCAGTCTTTGTATAAAATGTATCCAAAAATGTATCACATCCAATAAAATCAATTCTTGGTGCCTCAATAAATTTTTCGCATTTATTTCCTACAAAATTTGCATCCAGGAACTCTTCACAAACAAAGAAATCAATTTTTGGCTCTTCAATAGAAATATCACAATTATTTTCCATCAAGCATGTATCAAGCAATCTGTCGCAACCAATAAAATCAATTCTGGGTCTGAGATTTTCTAAAGGAAAAGAGGACATACTTACCTGAGCATGCTGAAAAATGTCTGTCGGGTCTATAAGAAATACCTCCATCTCAGGCTCAAATTTTGGTGGACATTCAACTAGAATAGGTGATCCTTGGGTACTTGCTCCTATCATGCAAGTCCCTACACTTTCTGAAAATGGTGGTGGTCCCTGGGGCTTTGTGCAATCCCCTACACCTATAGAATAATCTCCTGTGCATGCCTCCTTAGCAATATCTGCAACAACCTTATTAAAAAGATTAGGGCTATCAAGAACAATATCATCACAAAATACGAAATAAGAGAAATCAGGTAAAGTCTCTTCTGAAATCAACTCTCCTCTCACTGTGTCAAATGTACCATCGTCATCAATGATCTGTGCCTCAACAGTCTCATCTGATGTGTCTATGCTCAGAATAGAGTGATCTCCCCTAGGGTCCTTCATGGCGTCGAAAATGCTAAACTGGACTACCGTGTCTCCCACCTCCATCGAAAGGGTGCCAGCATATACATCAATTTTAGTTTTAGCAGTCTTCAGAAAAGGCCTTCCAAGGATGAGTGGGGATCTGCGTGCAAGATACTCTCCCTCCATGTCTAGAATGTAGAAGTCCGCAGGGAAAATCAACTCCTTCACTTTAACCAACACATCTTCAATAACCCCTGCCGGGCGGGTCTGACTCCGGTCTGCTAGCTGAATCACAACTCCCGTGGGCTGTAGAGGACCAATGCCAAGCATCTGGAAGACTGTCCTGGGCATGACATTAATAGAAGCTCCTAAGTCAAGCATGGCATCATGTAGCGTGGTGCTTCCTATCTCACAAGATACAGTAACATGCCAGGGTCTTCACATTTCTGGGGAATGGCAAGGATAAGTGATGAGACATTCTTCCCAATGCTGACCAATTCATTTTCCTTAAGTCTCTTCTTGTGAACACAAAGATCTTTCAAAAATTTTGCATACTTAGGAACCTGTTTAATCATCGTCAGCAAGGGTACATTAATTTCAACTTTACTAAAAAGTTTTACCAGCTCATTGTACTCTTTGCTCTCTCCTCCTCCACGTGTCTTTTGGTAGGAGTTCTCCCTGTGGAAAAGGCAAGGCACCCTAAATTCTTCCTCTTGAATGAAGATGGAAGGGCTGAATTGTGAGCTGCTGCCCTGTTTTTCGAAGCGCTGTAAAATCCGTCTCGCCACTGATTTCTTCTCCGTTTTCCACCAAAATTGGGGAATTGCTTGAGGAGGGAGTCGGGCACGAGCTAGGGGTGGTATCCACTGAAATTGGAGTGGTTTCGGCACTGATTTGGGCTGGAAATGAACATGCTGCCCTGTTTTCAGAAAATTTAGCTCTTGGGTCATTTTGAGTTGATGCACCTTCCCACTCCTCAAATAAATTGCGCTAACATTTCCCTTTGGGTTGGGAACAGCTTGGGAAGGTAGTTGGCTTGATCCTTGAGCCTTAAGTTGATTCACATCATTAGCCAATTGTCCCATTTGCCTTCCTAGGTTTTGTATAGCTCCAATGATATCATCTTGTTGTAATTGTTGGAATTGGGGGCTGATTGGAGGTCTGAATTGCTGTTGACTTGGCTGAAAGTAGGTTGAAATGTGGGTTGAATTTGCTGAGAATTACAGCCTTGGAATTTTGATTTTGCATTTGAAATGGTGTTGTGAGATTGAAATTGATTGGGCTGAAATTCTTGGTTCTGGGGCTGAAAACTTGAGTTCCAAGGCTGGAAATTTTGTTGTGATTGTTGAACTTGCTGCTGTAGAGGCTGATATGGTTGTGGATAATTCATATTCCCTTGAAAACCTTGTTGAAACCCTTGAAATGACTGCTGAAATGGTTGCTGGAAGTGCTGATTTAGGGGCTGAAAACTTCGATTTTGGTGCTGTGATTGTGGTTGTTGTTGCTGAACTTGCTGGAAAATTCGTTGGGGTGGCTGTGAGGGCTGTGGTTGAGGCTCTTGTTGGTAGAAAGTTTCCATACCTCAATTGGATGTTCCTCCAACCGGGTTTAAGTAGAGGAATAATGATTGTTTCTTGCTTGAAATTGTCCTTTTACTAATGCTGCTACTGTCTCGTCCTGTTGGAGGGTAGGGCATGAGTCTGAAGTGTGCTCTTGACTAGAGCAAATGCCACACACACTCACCACTTGATTAGATTGTGGAGGTACTGAAGGAGTTGAATTTTGTCTTGCCATGTTTAATTCAATTTGCTTAACAGCCGAGGTGAGCTCCATCAATGCAGTCTTAATCTCCTTCTGATCGCTAGATACTATCTGAACTTCACCAACTCCTCTAGTGGTCAAAGCTCTGCTTCCAAATTGTTGGGAATTCTCAGCCATATTAGAAATTAGCTCCCTAGCTTGATGTGGTGTTTTGTTGACCAAGGCCCCTCAGCTGCAGCATCATCAAACTCTATCCATCTGCAAAGTCCCTCATAAAAATATTGAATCAAAATGCTCACTGATCTGATGCTGGGGACAACTTGAACATAACTTGTTAAATCTTCCCAGTAGTCATACAATGTTCGCCCACCACTTGCTGAATCCCACAGATACTTTTTCTGATTATAGCTGTGCGGGAAGCTGGGAAATACTTCTCCAAAAATGCCTTCTTCATAGCGATCCAACTAGACACATGTCCTGTAGGCAGATAATAAAACCAGTCCTTGGCTGCTCCTGTCAATGTGAAGGGAAAGCTCTCAGCTTGATGTCTTCTTCAGAAATGCCCTGAGGCTTCATAGTAGAGCACACCACATGGAATTCGTGCAAGTGTCTGTTTGGATCCTCCCCAGATAAACCCTGAAATTTTGGCAACAAATTAATGAGTCCAGATCTTAACTCAAAATTCCCCCCAGCTCTGGATAAGCTATGCTGGAGTACTGAAATGCAGCGTCAGGTGCTGCGAGCTCCTTCATGGTTCTTTGGTGATCTGCCATATCAATGCCTGAGTGAGTGCTGATAATCTGAATAGGAGGGATATCTGTAGTCTCAGAAAGAATGGTCTGCCTCCTCCTGGCTCTGAAAGTCCTCTCAATCTCAGGATCGAAATCTTCTAATTCAGCACCTAAAGACCTGGTCATAAAAACAAAACAAATCGCAGTAAAAGTAGATAAAAGATAAAACAAATAAAATCAAATCCAAAGATATAGCAATAAGCACAAAAGTAATCAAGGATGATATGAAATAAGTGCCAAGCAAAAATCAAACAAATCAACTAGTTCCCCCGGCAACGGCGCCAAAAATTTGATGAGCCCAAACTATGTGTCACGAATGTGGGCCTCAAATTTAGAATTTATAAATGAATGGCTGGAAACCCTTTTACAACTCAAAAGTATGAAAATGTAATATAGGGGCCACAGGTCGTATTTTTCTCGGGGACTAGTTGAGGTTTGTTTGATTCGCGCTTGTATTTGTGTCGTTTGTGTTTTCGGGTTTCAAATAAATATTCGGGCTTTGGGTTGCAATCAGAAACGAGACACACGAATAGCTCAGTAAAATTCGGACACAACCACCATTAAAACAGGAATCTAAGACTAACTTAATTGCAGCAAGAGAGACCACAACTTAATACAATTCAGGGTTGAAACTTAGCTGGAATTGTAGCTGACAGCTTCATAATATTGCTGTTCAATGTTGGACTGATCAATTCAGTAATGGAAACAATGCAGAAATGAAGCAATTTTGTTTTTCAGAATGCAGAATGCTGCAATACATTGAATGAACAGTCAAGCTAAGTAACTGAAACCAAAGGGCTATAGAATTCGAACTGCAGGGTTCCTTAATACAATTTCAGAACTACAAGTTAAACAGGCAAAATTGACAGTGATACACAAATGGAGAAACTGATACACAACATGTGCAGGAATTTCAGAAAAGAAACAGATTCAGAAAAGTGGTACACAGCAGGTTTATCAGAAATGCAGAACAACAAAGTGATCTAAATCGGTGCTGATGCTGAACCAGATACACTCTCAGAATTGCTGAACTAAAACTGCTAAAAATGAACTGATATGCAGGACACGAGGCTGAATTCAGAACAGGTGGAGTGCAGAAATTCAGCTGAACAAACTCAGAATTGAAGCTACGGAATGAAACAAACTTAAATCAACTAAATTAACATACTAAAAGCGAAATGAACTGAAGCATTAACGAGCTAAAGGGAATTGCAGAGAAGAAATCTGATACGCAACTGAAAAGAAAAATGGATACGCTGGAAAAGAAATGGCACGCAACAGTTAAGCTAATTTCAGAAACGAATTTAAGCAAAATGAACTGATCCAAATACACTTGTTCGTTACACAAGCAATCTAGCTATTAGAAACACTGAATTAGAACTCTAATGGAAGCAACAAACTGTCAGAAACGAAATACTACCGACATTTCTTCAGAAATTCAGAAACGCACGATAGAAATGAAATCTATTGCTAACAAACGGAATTAACTAAGCCCCAATCCAAATCCTTGCTGTCACTCAAGGATGAGCTCGAATCGAGGTTGGTCACGCCTTCTTGGATGCAAAACTTGCTGAAGAAACGAGAAGAAACGAAGAAGAAACCAAGGCAAACGAGCTGCGGCGAGGACGCGACGGGGAAGAACTGGGCAGATTTTTGATTAAATAGTTATCAACGGACGGCCCAGATTGATCGGAGGAGATCCAACGGCTGATCTTGTTCTAATTTGAGCCAAACTTTGATGATGATGATCTGGGGTCAGGATCTGCCTTGTGGTAGCTCGGATCCTCCAAATGTGCAACGGATGGTCCAGATTGACTCTATCTGTGAATGGACGCTCTAGAGCCCTCCTTGCTTGATTCAACGGTTGATTGAGCTCTGATTGGGATGAAACCTTCAGATCTTGATCATAGAGCTTGATCAACCCTAACCCTAGCTCGAATTGCTTCAGATCGTCCCGGATGGCTCAGATCTAGCCGCTCTTGAATCGGACGGGCCGGATTAATCGTAGGCTTGATAATTCGATCCGGTTCACATCCGACTCAGGTTTGACCCAGTATGCCCTAAGTCCTTGAACCTTTGGTGCCTACAAAAATAGATCCAAAATTTAGTGGCCAATTAATCCATTTTAATGTAATTTTGCAATTAAGTCCAAAATAAGATAAAGTTCCAAAACCTAGGGTAAAATCAGAATTAAGCAATAAAAACATGGGTCAAACATGGATTTTAGCAATGAAAATAATCAATAAAATGGTGCTTATCAGCTGCCTCAGGAGATGTCAGCTATTCATAACGTGTTCCATGTGTCAATGCTTAAGAAGTGTATTCCAAATATGGATCAAGTGATCGAGCCACAGACAGTACAAGTTCAGGAGGGCCTAAGTTATGAAAGCCGACCTATCCAGATCTTGGATCGGGAAGTCAAGAAGCTAAGGAACAAGGAGGTACCCTTAGTCAAGGTTCTATGGCAAAGTCAACGGTTCGAGAAAGCTACCTGGGAACGCGAGGACTAGATGAGACGCAAGTACCCGGAGCTATTCTAAGTTCGAGGATGAACTTTCACGAGGTATGGGGGATTGTAACGACCCGGAAAATTTTCTCAATATTTTCTTTAAAATATTGATCAGGTCTAGATAGTTTTTAGGAACCTAGAGACACTAGAGCGAACTTTAGCCTAGTTATCCATGATTTTCCCATTTAATTTGAGAAACTAAGTACTAATGGGCCTTATATGGGTTTTCCTAATACCATAGTTATTAGTGGATTTTAGGTAGAATGTAATATAAATATAGATGGGATTTAATTAGGAATATTAGTATGATTATGGGTGGGTCTTAGGGGAATTTTTGAAAATAATAAAAAAATAAAATAAAAATAAAATAAAAATAAAGTGCATGCACCAATGATTGAACCTTGGACCTAGCATACCACCATGCATGTACTAACCAATTCACCTAGCAAGGGAGTGCTATGAGGGAATGAAGTGGATTTTTGTTAAGGCTAAAGGAAGTGAAGAGTCACCATGAGAGGAGGCACCATGTCTCTTCACTTGCCCCTCTTCATTGTGTATAAATGAGGGGAATGATAACTTAACAATTAAGATAGTTATTCCCTCTTCTCTTCATCCACCAAGCCTCTCCTCTCCTTCTTCTTCCCTCTCCTATCTGAAACCCACAAGACCCCTCTCCCTTGGAAAGGTTTCACAAGGGAACTTGATCTTGAAGATCCAAGACTTTCTACAAGGATACAAGGGCTAAAGAGAGGCCTAGGGTCAAGGAGCTTTCTTTTGGCTTCTCCATTCAAGGTGATAATCAAAGACAAACCAAGGTAAGACCCCCTCACCTGTGGTATGATTGTTCTTTGATGCTTAACAAGATTTAGACTTTTGTTTAAGATTTAAGTTGAGGAAACCATGAAGTGGAGCCTCTAGGGTTTCAGCCAAGGTTGATGTTTGGGCTTAGGGATGATGTAAACTCTCTTTTGTGCACTTAAATGTTTTATTATGATATGTAAGACATAGATTATGATTTAGGGAAAGTTTGTGGCACCCTAAAGTTTCCTAGGGTTTCGGCCCATGTCAACATAGGATGAGGTCTAACCTTTCAAGCATGTTTAGTATGTTTCCTATGATTTAATGGATCTTAATGGTGAATGATAGGAATTTTTTTTCATATGTTTGTGACCCATTAGGGTTTCGGCCAAAGACAAACAAGAGGGCTAGGAAATTGGGTTGGCTCCAATTATGGGGTCAAATGACTTACTATGACATTGTATGAATGTATGGGTTCTTCTTTTTCCTATGGACTTTTGCATGTTGCTTGAATGATGGGGTCCTTCCCCTATTGAACTTTCGGCCAAGAGTATAAGTTAGGGTTTGGGTTGGGTTAAGTTTCAAAAGAGACTTGTTTATGGGTTACTAAGATGTATGTATATGATTAAGTATGTTGTAGGAATTTTTATGTGACCTAAAACCTAACTTCATGAAAAATGTGTCCTGACTTTGTATATTAGATCATGTGCTATGATGATACATAAATGTTTAGGCCACGTGCCATGAAGCTAGGGAAATGTATCGTGTATGAAAAGATCTAGGCATGTTTTCCTATGTACCATGACCATGCATGTTTTACGAATAATATGTATGTATGCCATGTTTTATGAATGATATGTATGTATGTCATGCTTTATGAATGATATGTATGTATGCCATGTTTTATGCACGATGTGTATGTAAGCCATGTTTTATGAATGATATGTACGTATGCCATGTTTAAGAATGAAGATGATGAACGAAAATGATAACCATGGCCTTAAGACAAAATGATGTAAGCATGACATATCTTATGAATGAAGATAATGAATGATGATGAATGTTCATGCCTTTAAGGCATCATGATGTTAAGTATGAATGATGAAATGTTAAGTATGTTTATGTCATGCTAAGGGATGGGCACCTTAAGAACGCCTCGGTTCTGGAACTACCGTGGCTATTCCTATTCTTATGTCATGTTTCATGAAACAAGATGTTGTTTATGCCATGTATGTTCTATGAATGATGAAGCATGTTAAGTAATTTATTTTAAGAATGGGTTTGTACCGGACCGAAGTAAGGGTCCAAGGGATGGGCACCTTAAGAACGCCTCGGTTCTGGACTACTGAAGCTGTCCACGGTTCTGGGATTACCGTAGCTTCCAACAGGGATGGGCACCTTAAGAACGCCCCGATTTTTGGAACTACCGTAGCTATTCCTACCCTAGTAGGTCGGGGCTCGCTACCTCGTATTTACTTAGGGATGCGCGCTTATGATGTATGTATGTGGTACAAGCCGGGGACCACAAATGATGTTATGATTATGTTTAAGTATTTAAAAGTATGATTTTAAACTAAGCATCCTTATGATATATGCATTTGACGCATGCATTCATCCATGTTATGCATTATGCCATGATAAGTATGTTTATGCAAAGTATGTTTATGCAAAGTATGATTATGCAAAGTATGTTAATGCAAAGTATATTTATGCAAATGATTATGTTTATGTTCATGTTAAGTATGATGCCATGATTATATTTAATTATGTTCATGCTAAGAATGATGCCATGATTGTATTTATGTTTATGATAAGAAATATGCCATGATTAGTAGGATTTAAGCATTATGTTTATGTTTATGCGACGTATGGATTTTTGTGAGTAGGAAAGGGTCTTACTAAGCCTATGTGCTTATAGTCTTATTGTCTTATACCGCAGATCAAGCAAACAGAGGTTACTAGGTGAAGCAGCAGGAGGGGCCAAAAGTGTGTGTGTGGTAGTGACATGGCAGAGGAAAGAGGAAAAAGACTCTTCTATTATGTTTTGTGTTTTAAAACGCCTCTTTAGACTTTATGCTATACTTATGATAAGTTAGTTGCTACTTATGATGCTTATGGATAAAGTAAGGAATGTTATGCTTTAATATGCTAAGTTACAATGCTACCATGTTCATGAATGATAGGTTAAGACATATATTCATGTTCAAGTACTAGTTGCATGGTAAAACGCATGTGTAAGAAGAAAAAAAAATTTGATTCCGCTGCATTAAGATATTCCTATGCCGTATGTATGTGTATGTATGTTAGCGTAACGCCGTCTCTCTCGCCACACCGTAAGGTGTGGGAAAAAGACGGGCGTTACATCGGGAAGGTAGGCCCTAAGGTCACACTGGGTCATAGACTCCCGAGACCACCTCGGGAGGACAGACTCCCGAGGTCAGGTCAAGTCATACACTCCCGAGATCACCCCGGGAGAATAGATGCTCGAGGCCATCCTGGGAGAAGATGCCCCGAGACCCTCTCGGGAGAGTGGAGCCCGAAAAGTCATACATCCGACAGCCCGATTTCAAGTAATCGTTCCTCTTTCCAGATTAGAAAAGTCGTCAAATAATTATTGTCCGCTATACGTGACAATTAAGCCGTTAATAATCGTTGCGGTCATTACCTAAAAGTTATCATGTAACCAACGAGTAAGGAACGTGGAGATACATGTGACCAAGCCCTTAGGTATATAAAGTACTTTGACACGCAGGTAAAGGGGTATGCTCTTTGAACTCACAGACATTTTACTTCCTCGTTGTCCTCCTGAAAAAGTGACTTAGATTCTGATTTAAGCGTCGGAGTGGGCTCCGCTGGAAATCCTCCGGTGTGTTTCCATTAACGCACATGTTAATCTCGCAGGGTGAGATCTTCTTCATCCCGTCATTATCCTTGCGGGTTGTAGTCTATTGACTCGCCGTCCGCGTCAATTCCTTTCCGGAACAAGTTTAGCGTTGTTTGTGGGAAATTAAACAAAGCACCAGAAGGAGCACCGTGATGGCAGATCCGGAGGGACAACCCATCATCTTGACAAGAGAAGAGTTGGATTGCCTTGTCGCTAACGCCATCAAAGGAGCACTCGAACAACATCAAATCGAGCAAGCCGCCTCCCGGCGAGTGCCTTTAGTGCAAGGCAAAATCCCAAGGATGTCTACCACACATCATTGAAACCGAAGATCCATCTCGCCATCGGTGGGATAAGCATTGACAACTCCGGTACGCCGGCGAGAATCCTTGGGAGATTTGGAGAAACCAACTCCGTCGCCTCCAGCGTCTTAAAGCATGAAGAAGGACCGAGGAGGGTTGAGGGGTTCAAAGTCAATCCAAAGGCTCCGTCTACTCCTTTCTCCCCGGACATCATAGAAGACCCGATGCCCAAGCAATTCCGAGGTCCCGGAATTACTGATTATAATGGGAAGTCATATCCAGAGGACCATGTCTGCAAGTTCGAGAATGTGACTCTTCTACACCAGTATACGGATGGTGTAAAGTGCAGGGTGTTCTTAAATACCTTGTCTGGGGCCGCCCAAAGATGGTTCTAGAGGATGCCCCAAGGTTCTATAAATTCCTTCCTAGAGTTTAGAATTGCGTTCCGACACCACTTCGCCAGAAGCCATCAGTATCAAAAGAAGGCGTTAAACCTGTTCTCCCTCAAACAGAAGGCGAAAGAATTGGTGAAGGATTACATTCAGTGGTACAATCGCGTGGAACAAGATATGTCAACCGCTACATCAGAGATCCTTGTCAGCGCCATTACTCAGCGACTCTCCAAAGCCGACTTCATTCGATCACTGGAAGAAGCCGCCGACCAGCTTTGATGACTTACTGGGGTGCTCCGTCAAACACATCAACGTCGAAGAGGTGCAGCACGCTCATCGAAAGGAGTCTGCCGGAGCCCCTCTGCAGATCTTGGTACGATCTTAGAGAAGGGAACCACCAGCACCAACCCGGGTGAAGGATTATCGCTCGAGGAAAGACCACTAGACTGGTAAGAAAAGGCTGGTGGAAACAGTCGACACGGCCAGACCGGAGCCTTCGAAGAAGTACTGCGACTTCCACGGAAGTACAACGTACTCCACCAAGGAGTGCCATGCCCTGAAGAAGAGGTTGGCTCTGGAAGTGGACGCCAAGCCTCGGAAGCGGTGGAAGAAAGTGGGGTATTGACAGAGATCCCACCGGCGAAGTTCTTCTCCTCGCATGCGACAGTCAGGAGAAGATGGCTCCAGGAGGCGATCTCAGTCACGTTCCAGAGGAAGGAGTCGAGAGATGTCACCCCACCAATCTCTCTCCCCTGAACAAGATCCCAACAAGGGTAAAGCTCCAGTGCGGGGACCTCCTTCGGGCCATATGGGAGTGATCTCCGGAGATCCTACCGGAGGAGACTCTCATAGGGCAAGGAAGGCCCACATTCACTGGCTAGAGAACTATGTCATTGGGATGAACAATAGCCAGTGTTAGGGCCCTGTTATCTCCTTTGGCCTTGGCGACCTGGATGATGTGGAAGCCCCTCATGAAGATGCACTGGTAATTCTCGCGCGCATCACAAATTATGAGGTTAAACGAGTCTTCGTAGATACAGGTAGTTCTGACAACATCCTGTACAAGGTGGCCCTGGACCAAATATAAATTGATGAGGGCGAGCTGCATTTGGTCTCCACTCCGCTCTTTAGCTTCACCAAATACCAAGTACAACCGATAGGGCAGATCTCCCTATCCCTATCATTGGGAGATGACTTATTGGAGAGGACAAGAAGAACTTCCTTCATGGTCGTAGATGCTCCATCATCCTACAATGTCATTCTAGGGTGCCCAACTCTCAGCACATTTCAGTCGGTGGTCTCAGTCTACCACCAGAAAATCAAATTCCCGGTGGGTGAACAAGTGGCAGAGGTCAAAGGGGATCAGCTAGCTTTCCGACGATGCTATAGCGGGGGCTGGGGAGGTCAGGTCGGAAGCCCGCAAACACCCGAGAGCTCACAAAATGCTACAAATCGACCTCGCCAACCCTCAGAGGAAGAAGGAGCCAAAGAAGAATGGAGGGAGGTCAAGAGTGAAGAGGTCCAAATCCATCCCCAATGGACGGGAGGGATTACCTAGATTGCAGACGACCTTACGCCTGAACTGAGAAATCATCTGATTGGCTACTTGCAGGGAGGTCGAGAGTGAAGAGGTCCAGATCCATCCCCAACAGACTGGAGGGATTACCAGGATTGCAGTTGACTTTATGCCTGAACTGAGAAATCGGTTGCTTACAGAACTATCGGGATGTGTTTGTATGGGCCACCAAAGAGATCAAAGGAGTCCCCCCATCCTTGGCCATGCATCGCTTGCATATAACTCCCGGAGCCCGGCCGGTGAAGCAGAGGCGAAGACATTTTGTGCCTGAGCAGGACAAGGTTATCAGAGAGGAAGTCGCCAAGTTGATGAAGGCCAGACACATAAGAGAAGTCCAATTCCCAATTTGGTTGGCTAATGTAGTACTTGTCCCTAAGCCCGGGGATAAATGGCTAGTTTGTATCGATTTTAGAGATTTAAATAAAGCATTCCCTAAAGACTTCTACCCCTTACCTCGGATAGATCGGTTGGTAGATTCCACCTTTGGTTGTGAGTTTATTTTGATGCTGGATGCCTACCAAGGATATCACCAAGTTCCTCTCGCTCCTAAAGACCAAGAAAAAGTCAGTTTTGTGACAGCAGATGGTACTTACTGCTACAACGTTATGCCATTTGGATTACACGTTGCAGGGGCAACCTATCAATGGATGATGGATAAGATCTTCCGACACTAGATAGGGAGGAACATTGAAGTCTATGTAGATGACATCCTGATCAAGACAGACAAGAGAATAGACACGATAGCTGACCTGGAAGAGACCTTCACCACCCTGAGGGCCAACAAGCTGAAGCTGAACCCTGCTAAGTGTTTGTTCGGGGTGAAGAGTGGTCGGTTCTTAGAGTATATGGTGACAGAGAGGGGGATTGAGGCTAATTCAGAAAAAGTAAAGGTCATCATCAACATGTCATCTCCTCGCAACTTCAAGGAGGTACAACAACTGAATGGTAGAATTACGACCCTATCCAGGTTCATCTCCAAGTCTGTTGATAGGACCTTGCCGTTCTTCAAGATTTTGAGAAAGGTAGTCAAGTTCTAATGGGACAACCAGTGCGAGAAAGCTTTCACAGATTTGAAAGCATACCTCACTGAGCTCCCCGTCTTTTATAAGCCATTGAACGGAGAAATATTGTTCATCTACCTGTTCGCAGCTGAGTAAGCTCTGGGATCTATGCTCATTCAGGAAGAAGACACAGTGCAGTACCCAGCCTACTTCATCGGACACCTCCTGAAGGATGCAGAAACATGATATACTACAATGGAGAAGTTGGCCTATGCTCTGGTGCTAATGGCCAGAAGACTCAGGTCATACTTCTTAGCACATCCCATTGTGGTTCTCACCAACAGCCCGCTTGGGCGCGCCCTCACCAATCTTGAAGCCTCGGGTCAGTTGATCAAGTGGACAGTAGAGCTGAGCGAGTATGGGATTGAGTACCATCCCCGCACTGCCATCAAGGCTCAAGCTCTTGTTGACTTTAGCTCGAAGTTGTCTAAGAGCCCGAAGCTGATGGAATATGGAAGGTCTACGTCGATGGTTCCTCCAATAGCAAACATAGCGGAGTCGGAATGCTAATGATTTCTCCCAGGGGAGATACATTGCATTTATCTATCCGCCTCCACTTCCGAGCTACCAACAATGAAGTTGAGTACGAGGCAATTCTAGCAGGTTTACAAGTAGCCAAGCAGGTGGGAGCTACTCGGGTGATCCTACATTCGGACTCTCAGCTCGTCGCCCAACAAATAAAGGGTGAATTTGAAATAATGAGCGATCATCTTCAGAAGTACGTGACCATCTACGAGCAGCTGAGATCCTCCTTCATGGAGGTCATCCTGCAGAAGATCTCTCGGGCAGACAATGTGAAGGCGGATGAGATTACCAAGTTGGCTAGCTCCATTACCTCATGAACACTGGGTGAGCCCAGTACTGCAGAAGGAACGGTAGCTCAGATCGGAGAAGAGGTCGAGGGCATTACATTAACCGACTGAAGAAGGCCATATGTGGAATTCTTGCTAAGCAGAATTACGCCGGCAGGCGATAAAGAAGTTTGACTTTTCCATCATCGGGCTTCCAGATTCACACTGGTCGGGGAGCAGTTATACAAGAGAGCCTTCGCCCGGCCATTACTCAAGTGTGTCGGGCCCGAAGAAGCCGACTACATCATGTGAGAAGTTCACGAATGTATCTGCGAGAGCCATATTGGGGGAAGATCCCTGGCTAGGAAGATCATCCTGGCCGGATACTTTTGGCCAACGTTGCAAGCTGATGCCCTCAAGTTCGTCGCTGGATGTGAGGCCTGTCAATGGCATTAGCATATCACTCACTGCCCGATTGAGCTGCTGTAAGTCTCCACAGTATCTTGCCCATTTGATCAATGGGGAATGGGCATTGTGAGTCCATTTCCAATCGGGCCCCAACAGAATAAGATCTTGATGGTTTTGGTGGACTATTTTTCCAAATGGGTGGAAGCTGAGCCTCTTGCACACATCACGAAAGGCGTAGTGATGAAGATCTTGTGGAAGGACATCGTCTGCAGGTATGACATCCCTCACAAATTGGTGTCGGATAATAGAAGATAGTTTGTCGGGTGCAAACACAAGGAATGGTGTGAAGGACTGAGTATTCAGTAAGCCTTCACTTCAATCGCATACCCCCAGGGCAATGGACAAGCCGAGGTCGTCAACCGAGGTCATCAACCGAGGGCAATGGACAAGCCCACGTCAGAGGTAGCTGTTGAGGCAATCTATGGTCTGGAGTGACCATGTGTTTTGATGTTTGGGCAAAGGGTTTAAGTTAGGCTTTCCCTTGTGATCTAATACGTGTATGTGAGTGTGCAGGATGTACAGGTTTACATATATGAACTTAGCTGGACGGGTTCAGTACGGTGAAGGGTGACATGGAGACAAGCTGGAGGCTTGTGTGCACCCGAGGGACCTTGGATAGCAGGGATGATGAGCCGAGGGGCGCAGACTTCAAGGCATGCGTGAAGGATGGCATGGAGACAAGATGGAGACTTGTGTGCGTCCGAGGGACGAGAACCGAAGATGAAGAGGGCGCAAAGGCAACAGTCAAGGCTGCTGGTGAAGAGTCAGCAAGGTCATGAAGGGACAAGAGCCGAGGGAGGAGGACTCTATGGGCAAGCCGGGAAGTGGACTTCAAAGGACACACGTGAAGGGTGGCATGGTGGCAAGCCAAGGAAGGCTTGTGTGCGCATCCGAGGGATGATAACCGGTGGAAGAGGACTTCAAGGGGCAAGCCAAGGGAGTGTACTTGAAGGCACGCGTGGAGGAGGGTCGTTGAAGTGAGGAAGAGTGTTTGTAGAGGCTGGGCAGTCGACTGGTGATATAATAGTCGACTGCCAACACAAACAGAAACTCACAGAATGTAATCGACCCGAGACCAGTCGACTACCCTGGGAGCAGTCGACTGGTGGACTCAAAAACTAACCGTTGAGAGAGCCGTTCGCTGCCTAGTTGAGTGGGACCAGTCGACTGGTAAATGAGCAGTTGACTGGTGGAGTATTTTCCAGCTTGAGTTCTATTTAAAGAGAACTCGGTTTGGGCTGGGAGCTCTGATGAATTTGGCTTTGGTTAGAAGTCAAATAGTAGTCTTAGTGCTCAGAGGTGTACTCAAGGTTGTGGCCAGGTTTCTCCACCCACAAGGAGCTACGCGAGCTAGCCGGAGGGCATCTGAGAAGTGATCCGCCGAAGGATCGAGGGATCGTCCACCTGACGGACTGTCATGGAGTAGGAGTCTTCATCTTCGAACCACGTAAATAGGTTTGTTAGCGTTGTTTGTTGTTTTAGTTTAGTTTTTATTGTATTTCCACTTGCGCACTAACAACGTAGGAAGAACAAATCGAGAATTTGCTATTCACCCCCCTCTAGCAAACTGTCAACGATCTAACAAGTGGTATCAGAGCGAAGGACCGCTCTTATTGGACTAACCGCCAAAGGAGCAAGAAAGCTAGAGGAAAATGATGGAAGATAAGTTGGGGGATGACATCTACACTCCACCGCCCTACGATCATGATGATTTCGGATATTGGAAGACAATGATAGAAACATGGTTCAGAATGGAGTGAGACCTTAGGATTGATCTTGAAGAACCATTTGAAATTCCAAAGGATAAGCATGGGAAGAAGCTTAGGCCTAGATATTGGAATCAAGAGCAACATAATCAATCAAAGGCAAATGGAAAGGTAATTACAATTTTAATTAACATTTTGCCTACTAATGTGTTAAGTGGTGTAGGAGAATATTAAAATGCACATGAGCTATGGACCAAGTTGGTAGAATATCATGAGAATCCTACACAAGCTCAAGAGACCAAGGAGACAAGTCCAATGGGTCAAGAAGAAGAAAAAGAAAAGGAATTGTCAATTTCTTCAAGTGAAGTAGAAGACTTAAGTGAAAGATCATCAATTTCCTCAAGAGAAGAAGAGGAAGTATCAATCTCAAGAATTGAGGGGGAAAAGAGACCCTCATCCATGCAAGAGCAAGAAGAAGCTTCTACCTCCACCAAAGCAAGAACCAAAGACCACATTATATGCTTTGGATGCAATAAAAAGGGGCACTACAAGGACAAGTGTCCAAATGGTAAGAAAAAGGAGGTAAAACCTACACTCATTTCAATTCCGGTTAAATCTAACATGAGTTGTAGGAATGGAGAAGCTCAAGAGTGGAAAAAGAAAATTAGATGCTTTATATGTGAAGAGCTAGGGCACTACCACACTAAGTGTCCTAGGAAAGGAGAGCTAAAGAACATGGAGCAATTGAGAAGATGGGAAAAGGAAGAAAGGAAGAAAAGAAGCTCACCTCAAGGAGGAACTACAAGGGTAAGGGAGGTAATCCTTAACTTTAAATTAAAATGCAATTCAAATTTAAGTTCCTCCATGCATGCTAGAATTAGTGAAAAATGCTTGATTGTGCATAGCCATAGTTTTAAATATCATGATAGAAATAGGGATAACAAGGTAGATTATAACCCTAGAAAGGTCATGCATCATGATAAATCCAAGACCACTAGACCTAAGGATAAAGGCAAGAACCCCAAGAAGGGGAGACATATGCCTAGGAAGGTGGGTAGGCCTAGGAATGTCCAAAGTGGACATGTGGATTCTAGGGTTAGAGATCTAGAAAAGAAAAATCAAGTCTTAAGGGCAAGGCTCGATAAATTAGAAAAGACCCTAGAAAGATTCACGATTGGGTCTAAGGGTTTAGATATGATGTTGGGTAGTTTAAAACCCAACCATGATAGATCGGGGTTGGGATACCGATCTAAGGTCTCCAATGCCAAGGAAAAGAAATATGTTAAGGTAGCATATAATTATGGCAAGAAGGATGTAACGCCCGCCTTTTTCCCCCACCTTATGATGTGGCGAGGAAGGCGTCGTTACGCTAAACATACATGGACTTAGAGAACATCTTAATGCAGCGGAATCATTTTTTTTTTCTAAACATGCCTTTAACCATGCAACTAATACATGAAACATTCATACATGCCTAAACTTGTCATTCATAGACTTACATGCATAGCAACATGACCTAACCGTTCCATAACTTATTCATCATCATCATAAGTAGCAGGTAACTTATCCATAAACATAGCATCATGAGTCTTAAGTCATTCATCAAGCATAACCATTATAACGTAACATAAAAATCTAAGGAGGTGTTTCCAAACCCCAAGACATGCGACATATGTAAATAAGAGGAATCCTTCTGCCAAGTCACTGCCACACACACACATGCTTCTGCCTCTCCTGCGGCTTCCCTTAATAGCCTCTTGCTTGTTCTGCGGTACGAGGAAAATAAAACTATAAGCACATAGGCTTAGTAAAACCCCTTTCCTACTCACTAAAACCATGCGTCGCTTAAACATAAACATATCAAGTATCTGACGTAACATAACTTCGAACATAAGCATAAGCATAGTCATGGCATGAGTCATAAGCATATGAACAACAACATAGCATGATTCTTAACATCACCATAGATCTACAACCTACTTAGCATGGCATAAATCTTAACATACATGAACATGAAACATACATACGTGGGCATGAAACATACTTATACATGGCATAATTCTTAGCATACATGAACATAAGGCATACTTATCATAGCAAAATTCTTAGCATACATGAATATAAGGCATACTTATCATAGCATAATTCCTAGCATACATGAACATAAGGCATACTTATTCCCAGCATACATGAACATAAGACATACTTATCATAGCATAATTCTTAGCATACATGAACATAAAACATACTTCTTCATGGCATAATTCTTAGCTTACATGAACATAAAACATACTTCTTCATGGCATAAGAATAAAATGTACTTACCCTGGCGTGATGCACAACTTGGATGTATGCATGAGTCAAATGCATGTACTACATAAGGATGCTTAATTTTAAAATCATACTTTTAAATGTTTAACATAATCATAACATCATTGGGGTCCCTGGCTTGTACCACATACATACATCATAAGCGCGCATCCCTAAGTAAATATGAGATAGCTAGCCTCAACCTACTAGGGTAAGGACAACATAGTCGGTAGTCTTAGAACCGGGGCGTTCTTAAGGTGCCCATCCCTGTTGCACAGCTTCGGTAGTGCCAGAACCGTGGATAGTTTCGGTAGTCCAGAACCGGGGCGTTCTTAAGGTGCCCATCCCTTGGACCCTTACTTCGGTCCGGTACAAGCCTCATACATAAAAAAATAAACATGCATGCTTCATCATTCATACTTGTCATTCATACTTGTCATTCATACTTATTTCATATCATCGTTATGCCTTCATCATTCATACTTAAGGTATAATCATCATCTTCATTCATACTTATCATTCTTTATTCATATAACAAGACATACATGCATAATCATGTTTCCCAGCCATAACATTATCTTGGTTCGTAAAACTTGCATGATCATAACACATAAATAGACATGTACTTCATACATGATGCATTTCATCTAGCATACATAGTCCTAGTATTTATCATAAAGCATGGATCGTAAGCTACATATATACATGACACATACTACTAGGGTTCATGGCATTCATCATAACACATGCATATACCTTCATGAATCATAAATCCATTATAAGCATTTATCAACATACATGCATCATTCTATTTATCATAACATAAGCATCTATCATCATACATGCATCATTTTATTTACCATAACATACTCCTACATCAATTACATGTATCCATGGTGTATGATCTAAATATTCATGATTAAAACAAAATCCTAAAATCAACCATGCAAAGTCATGTTATATAACACATAAACTAAGATTTTAGTCACATGGAGACCCTTACATCATGCTTAACTGTTAGTAATATGAGAGAAGTGTCCTAAGGCAATCGCCTTATGATTGTAAATATTTATTTTAATAAATGAAAATTCACTATTTGAGTATACATGTTTGTGTATTTGATTGGGATCTTAAACTCATCTACTGAATGTCCGCAATACAATTCACAGCATAAGAGAATTTGTGATGAGATCACAACTAGTGATTATCTCTACATGTGCAATTGTGAAGTATTGAAAATATCCCTAGTCGATGAATTGATAAAAACGGACACTATCAATTCTGTTGAGACTAGCATGGGTTATTCTCTAATCAGCTGATTCTCACTGGCTGGTGACATTGGGATGTCCGGAGATAAACATGGATGCTAGTTAACGAAACTAGTTCATTGGAGTGACTAGCTGTAAAACTTCATATGGTAATCTATATAGATATGTCAGTGAAGTTCTTACTGCAGCTTAAGTGCGATGTTCCTTTGACTTGCGGTGTTCAAGTCATCTTGGTCATGGAGACTTATACTTTAACATCTTAAGCAAGCATCTCCAAGGAGGTGTGGACCCAGGATGATTGGGTATAAGCCGAAGTGCCCGAAGATGTTTGAACAGCCAACAAAGGATTCACCACTCCTTGCGAGGAGATGTATACCCAGACCTATCGTCGGATTGTTACTCAAAGCCTCTGGCTAGAGCATATCATGTTTAGAGTGCGAGTCTCTTAAATACATGAGAGTAATTAGAAATTCAAAGGACGAGAAAGACACTACTTGGGCTAGGTGTGACGTAGTCAGCCTAGTGGGGAATGACACAAATAAACCGTGTCCTGAACCAAGTGGGTATAAGATGGTGAAGGGAATGGGGCACGATTCATTAGAGCTGCTGAAGGGTTTCAGAATTACTTCTGAGGTCAAACCGTTGATCTTTCGATTAATTGGGGGTCATGATGTACTACTAGGTGCCACTCATGATCGTTCTATAATTAGTTGATTATAGACGGCCAACATAAATCGAAAGCCTATTTAGTCACACACACTACGAGTAATCCGAGGGATTTAAAACGAGTTGAAAATTGAATTTTCCAATCAAGAGAAATAAGTCGAATCTGAGTTGATCAGAGGCGCAACGGAAACTTAAAATGGCTAAGTCTTTTGAAGGCTTATTGGGCAAATTAAATGAGTTTAATTCGCGATCGGTTCGGCTCGGTTTGGACGGCCAAAGAGGGTGATAACCCCCTTTGGTTTGGCCGACCACAACAAGGGGAAGAAACCAATTTATTTGGTTTAATTAATAAAATAAATCTAGCGCGATTTGTTTTATAAATTATGGATAAATAAATTTGTATAAAGAAATTTATATAAATAAATTTATAGAAATTTATTCTTTTTATGGAAATTAAAATGATCCATGGAATGGTTTATTTTAATTTTATAAAATCAATTATGAATTGATTTTTTCATAATAAGAAAGTTTATAAATTTCTTATAAAATTTATTCCATAATTAAAGGAGAGAAGAATTTGTTTTATTATAAAGTTAGTTATAATAAAACTAGGCATAACGGAATAAGTCATAAGAAATTTTATAAGATAAAATTCTTATGATAACTAATTCCGTTAATTTCGTTAAAAGAGAGACTTGGTAAGGGAGAGACCACTATATAAAGGAACCAAAGGCAAGCCTTGAATTCCTAATCGAAATAGAATAATCAAGAGATTAACTCTCTCCCTCTCTCTCTTTTATTCTCTTCCTCCCCTTCTCCTTCCTCCTAGGGCCGGCGCCCTCCTCTACAAGCTAGGGCCGGCGCACCTTCCACCCTAGGGCCGGTGCACCACCTTCCTATGAAGATTGTCGTGAGCCATCAACACCAAGGAGAAGCCAACCAAGATGAAGAAGAAGCGGATCACATCTCCTTCCTTCCCGGAATTTCGATCCCGGTTCTTGGCGGTTAGTTTCCATTCTTTTCTCTTGTTCTTCTAGTTGTGCCTTTAGAGAATCTAGTAGTTCTCGTCGGCATAAAACTCGTGACTTTGCGAAGTCATCCCGAAGAGAACTCGGCGTGGACGCGAATAGAGGCGAAGCTTCCAAGGGACGCTACGGTTGGATCTCGTCCCTTTTCTTCGAGTTACGCGAGGTACAAAGTAAATTAGTTTACTTTTCCGCAATGTTTTAATTTATGATTACATCCACACATCATAAGGTCGCATGCTAGATACGTGTTTAAAATAATTTGTGAAATTATTTTATGCTAATTCTTCCGCTGCACGTAAAATTTTAAAATATTACGAACCCGTATCCTTGTCAACATGCACCCGGTCCCAACAGTGGTATTAGAGCCGGTTAGTGTTCGACATAATCATATAATTATTTTGCGGAAAACTTTGTCATAATCTCAATTTTGGAAAAATTTTCAATTATGGAAACTTTCCAATTATTATAAATTTTAGATTTAGGAATTTCAAAGTTTGGAAATCCTCATAAAATTTCGCAAACGTTTGAAATATCCTAGTTTCTGAAATTTTATGATAATTGTGAAAACTTCCCATCTTTGGAAACTTTCCAATTTTGGAAATTTTCTATTTTAGAAATTTTCTAATTTTGGAAATATGTAAGTTTTCTTTGTACCAGAAACTTACAATTATTCTGAAAACCTATTATGAAATCTCGCAATTTTGGGCACTTTCTTTCAAGAAAGTCTAGACAAATTTATGGACAATTAATTGCCAATTAAATTTGAATTGGTTTTTAAATTGACAACAAAATTCTTTATTTTGGATTGAGACTCGGGGAGCCGTCCAATTTAAAGTTAGTTGTTATAATTTAATTTCCCAATTTTAAATGAAATTGTCATGTTTAATTTGGTTACACTTCCGAAGCGGACCAAATTGGATTTACGACAAATTACTTTTCTTTGGGTATCTGAGCCTCGGGGAGCCACCCTTAGAAAACGATTTGTTGTAATTAATTAAATCCATGAATAAAATATGATTTAAGAGGTGATGCTCTTACATATTATTGTCTCCAAAATTAATTAGGAAAATGGTTTCCTATAGAGTTTCTTAAATGAGATTTTCATGAAAATAATATGTGGTTGAATTAAGGGAATCTATCTCTTAATCTAATAAGATTTGATTTAGAGAAATGAAAGTCTTAAACATATTATTTCCGAAATTGATTATGACAATTTAGGAAATTGTTTCTCAAAACAATTCCTTCAATAAAGTATGAAATTAGAATTAGGAAATCCGGTTCCTAATTCAATTAATGAGACTTGATAAATTAAGTCACATACATACTTTATTAAGGAAATCGTTAGTCATGACATAGTTATATGTCATGAATGTGCTTAGAAAAGAAAGGATGAGACCCAAAACCCCTTACAAAATATTAAGGCCAACACCTTCCATTAATATGGTTAGAATCGGAGTTTTGTTTCTCGTTTGGGTTGATGGACACATCCATGCCCGGCTTGAACCTCAACATGTTCAAACCATGGAATTAGTTTATGAATAATATAGTTGGAGTCAGAGGTCAATCCTTAGTTTTGGTTGTTGGACACATCCAAGCCTGACTAAACGGTTGAATGAGCTCCAACTATATTAAAACTATTTCTTGATTAATGGGTCAGCCTTAAGCTTGGAGCATCGATTTGTTGTGCCACAGCCAAGGTCGATGTTAAGAGAGGTGCAGTTGGGTGCTATGTATAATGTCGCATACTTGTTAATGAGTTAACAACCCAATGATTTATGCAAACATTTAATTAGTTGATAGCATAATGTGATAGTTACATATATGTGATATGTAATCGGTATAATTACCTACCTTCATAGCTAAGAATAACTTGATGGCCACAGCCATGATGGTTCTTATCTATGGTTGGATATCAACCTATTTGGAGATGTTCCTACAATCTCCCGAATTGATAAAAAGGTTTATTCAATTTGAAAAATAAATAGGATTTTTAATTAATGTATATTTATACATTCTTTAATCATTCTTCTCACATAAACTCAATTTGTATTTCTAGGATAATCACTCGATCATGTCTTCTCTGAATTTGCGTTCCATTTTGGACACTAATAAACTGACTGGGCCAAACTTCATGGACTGGCTTCGAAACCTGAGGATAGTCCTCAAGGCAGAGAAGTTTGCTTATGTCCTTGAAGATCAACTTCCCAACCGTCCTCCTGAAAATGCAACTCCAGACCAGTTTCCTGAGTTGCTCAACCTGCTGAAGACTGTAGAGCCTTCTGTGAAGCATGATCAAAAGACGGTACTGTTAGTTGGTTCCTCGAAGAAAGGTTCTAAGAGGAAGGCCAAAGAACAGAATAAAGGAAAGAAGAAAAAGGCCAAAAAGACACCAAAAGGCACTTGCCATCATTGTGGCAAGGAGGGTCACTGGCGAAGAAACTGCAAGGTTTATCTTGAGTCCTTGAAAGAGAAGGCATCCGATGCCCCATCCTCTTCAAGTATCTTCGTTATTGAATGTCACTCTATTTCCTCAAACACCTGGGTACTTGATACTGGGTGTAGCTCACATATATGTAATGACATACAGGGGCTAAGGAATAGAAGAAGACTCGTCAAAGGAGAAGCAAATTTACGAGTTGGAAATGGAGCGAAGATTGCTGCTGTTGCCATCGGAACATATTTGCTAAAGCTCCCCACTAGACGTGTCTTAGAATTGGATAATTGTTATTTTGTTCCTTCGTTAATAAAGAACATTGTATCTATTTCATGTTTGAATGAAAAGGGTTATCATTTAACTTTTAGTAACAATTGTTGTTACATAACATTAAATGACGTTCTTTATGGGAATGAAACTTTGTGCAATGGTATCTACACGTTAGATTTATCCAATGACGTTTTCAATATCGAAGTTAGCAACAAACGTGCTAGAATAGATAATCGAATAGACTCCTACACGTGGCATTGTCGTCTTGGCCATGTAAGTAAGAAACGCATGACCGAATTACACCGATGTGGAATTCTGGAATCATTTGAACCCGGTTCATTTGATACATGCGAATCATGCTTAAAAGGCAAGATGACCAAATTACCCTTTTCTGGAAAAGGTAATCCAGTGGGAGAATTGCTTGGTCTAATACATACTGATGTATGTGGACCAATGTCAACTCTTGCACAAGGAGGCTATAGCTACTTCATCACCTTTATCGATGATCACTCACGATTCGGGTACGTGTTCTTGATGAAACACAAATCTGAAGCTTTTGAGAAATTCAAAGAGTTCAGAAATGAAGTAGAGAAACAGCTTGGCAAAAGTATTAAGATACTTCGATCCGATCGAGGTGGTGAATACTTAAGTCAAGAGTTTCAAGATTATCTTAGGGACAATGGGATATTGTCCCAATGGACTCCGCCATATACACCATAGCATAATGGTGTATCTGAAAGGCGCAACCGAACCTTAATGGACATGGTTAGGTCGATGATGAATCATGCAACTCTTCCAAAATCCTTTTGGGGCTATGCACTTAAGACAGCTGTTTACTTGTTAAACAGAGTCCCGACCAAGGTAGTCTCTACTACTCCATATGAGACATGGAATAGTAAGAAACCTCACTTAACTCACCTTAAGATATGGGGTTGTCCTGCTTATGTGAAGCGGACTGTATCAGACAAATTGGATGCTAAGTCTGATAAATGTCTATTTATTGGATACCCTAAGGAAACGAAGGGTTACCAATTCTATCATCCCTTGGAACAAAAGGTGTTTGTTTCAAGGCATGCTGTATTTCTGGAAAAGAATTTCTTTTACAAGAAAACAGTGGGAGTGACATTGAACTTGATGAAGTTTAAGAAACTCCAATAGACATTACAGAGACACCTAGTCTAGACCCACAACCAATAACTCATAATGATGAGCTATCAGTTGAACCTAAAACAACACCACCTCTTCGTAGATCTGATAGGACACGCAATATTCTAGAGAGATACGGATTTCTCATAAGCGAATCGAATGACGTGTTACTCATAAGCAATGACGAACCTATCAGTTATGAAAATGTCGTGAAATGTTCAGAAAGGGACAAATGGCTTGAAGCCATGAAGTCGGAAATGGATTCCATGTACGAAAATCAAGTATGGGACTTGGTTAACCCACCAGAAGGGATTAAACCCATAGGGTGCAAGTGAGTTTTCAAGAAGAAAACCGACATGGAAGGTAATGTTGTTACCTTTAAGGCTAGATTAGTGGCAAAAGAATTTCGTCAGAAACAAGGAATTGATTATGACGAAACCTATTCGCCAGTAACTATGCTTAAATCCATTCGGATGCTCCTAGCCATAGCAGCTCATTATGATTATGAGATATGGCAAATGGATGTGAAAACAGCTTTCCTTAATGGAAACCTGCTTGAGGATGTATACATGATACAATCTGAAGGTTTCACATCGGTTGATAAAACCAAAGTATGCAAGCTTCGACGATCCATATATGGACTGAAGCAAGCATCTAGGAGCTGGAACATCCATTTTGATGAGACAATCAAAGAGTTTGATTTCTCATAAAATCCTGACGAACCTTGTGTATACAAGAAGGTTAGTGGGAGTGCAGTCGTATTCCTAGTATTATATGTCGATGACATATTACTTATAGGAAACGATATATCAGTTTTACAGACAGTTAAAATTTGGTTGTCCAAAACTTTCTCCATGAAAGACCTAGGAGAAGCAACCTATATCCTTGGGATTAGAATCTATAGAGATAGATCAAAATGGTTGCTTGGTCTTTCGCAGTCTACGTATATAGACCGAGTGCTAAAAAGGTTTAGCATGTCGGAATCCAAGAAAGGTTACCTTCCCATCAGGCATGGGATCAACCTTTCAAAGTCTATGTGTCCGCGCACAGAAGACGAGAGGATTTGCATGAATAAGATTCCTTATGCATCCGCGATAGGATCTATCATGTATGCTATGTTATGTACAAGGCCCGATGTATCGTATGCTTTGAGCGTCATAAGCAGATACCAGTCGGATCCAGGAATGGATCATTGGGCAGCTGTCAAGACAATCCTTAAGTACTTAAGAAGAACTAAGGATGTGTTCCTAATATATGGAGAAGGAGATATGGTAATACGTGCGTATACAGATGCCAGTTTCCAGACAGATAAGGATGACTCCAAATCTCAGTCTGGATACATATTTACTTTGAATGGAGGCGCAATAAGTTGGAAGAGTTCCAAACAAGACATCGTAGCGGATTCTACCACGGAAGTGGAATATATCGCAGCTTCGGAAGCAGTAAACGAAGCAGTCTGGATCAAGAAGTTCGTCTCCGAACTTGGTGTGGTTCCAACCATTGATGAAGCAGTGCCAATTTACTGCGACAACAATGGAGCTATTGCACAAGCAAAGGAACCAAGGTCTCATTAGCGATCCAAACACGTGCTTCGCCGCTATCATCTGATCAGAGAGATTATAAGTAGGAATGATATACAAATTGAGAAAATTCCCACTGAAAGGAATTTAGCGGATCCTTTAACTAAGGCCTTGCCTCAGAGCAAGTTTGAGGGTCATGTTAGAGCCTGTGGTATTGGATACCATAGCGATTGGCATTAGGCCAAGTGGGAGTTTGCTAGTAATATGAGAGAAGTGTCCTAAGGCAATCGCCTTATGATTGTAAACATTTATTTTAATAAATGAAAATTCACTATTTGAGTATACATATTTGTGTATTTGATTGGGATCTTAAACTCATCTACTGAATGTCCGCAATACAATTCACAGCATAAGAGAATTTGTGATGAGATCACAACTAGTGATTATCTCTACATGTGCAATTGTGAAGTATTGAAAATATCCCTAGTCGATGAATTGATAAAAACGGACACTATCAATTCTGTTGAGACTAGCATGGGTTATTCTCTAATCAGCTGATTCTCACTGGCTGGTGACATTGGGATGTCCGGAGATAAACATGGATGCTAGTTAAGGAAACTAGTTCATTGGAGTGACTAGCTGTAAAACTTCATATGGTAATCTATATAGATATGTCAGTGAAGTTCTTACTGCAGCTTAAGTGCGATGTTCCTTTGACTTGCGGTGTTCAAGTCATCTTGGTCATGGAGACTTATACTTTAACATCTTAAGCAAGCATCTCCAAGGAGGTGTGGACCCAGGATGATTGGGTATAAGCCGAAGTGCCCGAAGATGTTTGAACAGCCTACAAAGGATTCACCACTCCTTGCGAAGAGATGTATACCCAGGCCTATCGTCGGATTGTTACTCAAAGCCTCTGGCCAGAGCATATCATGTTTAGAGTGCGAGTCTCTTAAATACATGAGAGTAATTAGAAATCCAAAGGACGAGAAAGACACTACTTGGGCTAGGTGTGACGTAGTCAGCCTAGTGGGGACTGACACAAATAGACCGTGTCCTGAACCAAGTGGGTATAAGATGGTGAAGGGAATGAGGCACGATTCATTAGAGCTGCTGAAGGGTTTCAGAATTACTTCTGAGGTCAAACCGTTGATCTTTCGATTAATTGGGAGTCATGATGTACTACTAGGTGCCACTCATGATCGTTCTATAATTAGTTGATTATAGACGGCCAACATAAATCGAAAGCCTATTTAGTCACACGCACTACGAGTAATCCGAGGGATTTAAAATGACTTGAAAATTAGATTTTCCAATCAAGAGAAATAAGTACAATCTGAGTTGATCAGAGGCGCAACGGAAACTTAAAATGGCTAAGTCTTTTGAAGGCTTATTGGGCAAATTAAATGAGTTTAATTCGCGATCGGTTCGGCTCGGTTTGGACGGCCAAAGAGGGTGATAACCCCCTTTGGTTTGGCCAGCCACAACAAGGGGAAGAAACCAATTTATTTGGTTTAATTAATAAAATAAATCTAGCGCGATTTGTTTTATAAATTATGGATAAATAAATTTGTATAAAGAAATTTATATAAATAAATTTATAGAAATTTATTCTTTTTATGGAAATTAAAATGATCCATGGAATGGTTTATTTTAATTTTATAAAATCAATTATGAATTGATTTTTTCATAATAAGAAAGTTTATAAATTTCTTATAAAATTTATTCCATAATTAAAGGAGAGAAGAATTTGTTTTATTATAAAGTTAGTTATAATAAAACTAGGCACAACGGAATAAGTCATAAGAAATTTTATAAAATAAAATTCTTATGATAACTAATTCCGTTAATTCCGTTAAAAGAGAGACTTGGTAAGGGAGGGGCCACTATATAAAGGAACCAAAGGCAAGCCTTGAATTCCTAATCGAAATAGAGTAATCAAGAGATTAACTCTCTCCCTCTCTCTCTTTTATTCTCTTCCTCCCCATCTCCTTCCTCCTAGGGCCGGCGCCCTCCTCTACAAGCTAGGGCCAGCGCACCTTCCACCCTAGGGTCGGCGCACCACCTTCCTTTGAAGATTGCCGTGAGCCATCAAAACCAAGGAGAAGCCAACCAAGAAGAAGAAGAAGCGGATCACATCTCCTTCCTTCCCGGAATTTCGATTCCGGTTCTTGGCGGTTAGTTTCCATTCTTTTCTCTTGTTCTTCTAGTTGTGCCTTTAGAGAATCTAGTAGTTCTCGTCGGTACAAAACTCGTGACTTTACGAAGTCATCCCGAAGAGAACTCGGCGTGGACGCGAATAGAGGCGAAGCTTCCAAGGGACGCTACGATTGGATCTCGTCCCTTTTCTTCGAGTTACGCGAGGTACAAAGTAAATTAGTTTACTTTTCCGCAATGTTTTAATTTATGATTACGTCCACACATCATAAGGTCGTATGCTAGATACGTGGTTAAAATAATTTGTAAAATTATTTTATGCTAATTCTTCCACTGCACGTAAAATTTTAAAATATTACGAACCCGTATCCTTGTCAACATGCACCCGGTCCCAATATTAACAATGTAGTAACATCATGGTAACTTATAAACATGCATTCTTGAGACCTTAACCCAAACCAAACCCTAGGTTTGGGTCTTGGCCGAATGTCCTAAAGGACTATGGGTCCATGGAAAATTTGCCTAGATCATGATTAACATCCCTTACTTACATATCATGCTATAGAAAAATCATTTAAACCCTTGATTGGACTTAACCCCAAGCCCTAGGCCTAAGGCAAGGGTTGGCCGAAACCCTAGAAGGGTAACAAGCCCATGGAAAAGTTCATTTAACACCATTCTTACCCATAAGGTATCATAAGAAACATATTAATCATGCTTGGAGGGGTTCGAGTTTTCCCCTAGCCCCTTGACCTTGATGTGGCCGAAACCCTAGAGGGTTATTAGGGTATCAAAAATTTCCCTAGATCATATTCTATGCCTTACATAACATCATGAAACATTTAAGAGCACAAAGAAAATTTACATCATCCCTAAGCTCAAGCAATAGCCTTGGCCGAAACTTCCATAAGCCCTAACCATGGATTTTTCCCAACATATCATGCCAACAAAACTTAGATCATGATAAATATCTTGAAAACCATCATACCACAAGTGAGGGGGGTTTTACCTTGGGTTGTCTTTGATTTTTAGACCTTAAAAGAGAAGGAGAATGGGAATCCCTTTGCCACTTGAACCCTTCTTGCCCTTGTGACCTTGGAAGAGAACCTAGATCTTCCAAATAGAGTCCTTGGTGGAACTTTTCTTAAGGGGGAGAACACCTTGAGTTTTCGGCCAAAGCAAGGAGGAAGAAGAAATGAAGAGGAGAAGGGAAGTTGTAACTTCCTTTCCATATTTATATCACTTTTAAAAGGGGTAAATGAAGAGTCATGGTGTCTCTTCCCTTGATGACTCTTCATTTCCTACGCCTTAACTAATATCCACTTCATTCCCTCATAGCACTCCCTTGCTAGGTGAATTGGTTAGTGCATGCTTGGTTGTACAAGAGGTCCAAGGTTCAATCCTTGGTGCATGCACTAATTTTCTATTTTATTTTTAATTTATTTCCTATTATTTTGAAAATTTCTTGAAAATTCCCCCATAATTATGTTAATATTTCTCATTAAAATCTATCTATTTTTATATTAAATTCTACCTAAAATCCACCCATAATAATGACACTAGAAAGCTCCTATAAGGCCCCTTAGTACTTAGTTTCTCAATTTAAATGAGAGAACCATGGGTTTCTAGGCTAAGGTTCGTACTAATATTTCTAGATCATTCGGAAAATTATCTAGACATGCTTAATATTTTAAAGAAAATATTACGAGAATTTTCTAGGTCGTTACAAAGGAGAAGTCAAAAAATGGCAAGGGGGTGCCATTTAAAGGTAAAGAGAAGAACTTAACCAAAAACAAGGTGTTTAAGGTTAAGAGAGTTAATGTTGTAGGCCAAGAATCACCGGGGGTACACCGGTGTGGTCTAGTATGGATTGAGTCACCTAGGGAGGTGGCTAGGGCTAAGAGCTCAAGGGGGGAGCTCTAGGAGCCTTTGGGATCCATGGTAAATGGATCTCAGGAGGTTTTCTCCTAGGAAATTAGATGAAATGTGCCAAAGGGATTGGAAGGCTAGGGTAAGTCTTAATTCTTGGAATGTGGCACATTAAAAGGAGTTTCATGGAGAGAAAGGTGAAAATAGGATTATGTTTGATAAAATTAGGGTTTAATGGGTAAATACCATATAATTCAGTGCTAGAAATGTATTACGGTTAGAAATGAGAAGATATATCAAGGAAAGACCTAAATTAGGACTCAAGGAAAAGGTTAAATGATACAATTTAGAAAGAGTTGAGTTTCGTGCCAATCTTGGGATTTGGAGTATATTTGTTTGGAAACATATTTTTCCCAAGTAGACATGGCTCCACAAATCTCTTCACGAAATTTTAGATTTTTTAGAGATTTGTGGAATTAGTTAGGCATTTTTGAAATTTGCCTGACAAACCTGAAATTCAAAAACCAATCGACTGGTACAGGACCAGTCGACTGGTCCAGGACTGGAAAATATTCTGTTTGTATTATCAGTCGACTGCCTCAGGGGCAGTCGACTGATCTCAGTTCAGAAATATTCTATTCGTTTTGCCAATCGACTGCCCTTGGGGCAGTCGACTGATCCATAGGCTTAAGTTGAAAAGGCATATTCCTCGAATAGAGTTTTACGCCATGATTTTATATTGATTGTATGGAATAAGGATTTATTGATATTATAAAATTTAAGGAGGATTGATGAGTGCTTAAAAACTTAGTGGATGATATTGAATGATAAGCTGTTGATGAATGAAAGGATATGGAAGTTTCCCATATGTATCTAGGATTAAGAGATAAAAAGGGGAAGACTTTCATCATATTAAGGATACATAAAAAGGAGAGTTGAGGACAATTCCATGTGTCAAATTATAATGATTAGCCTTGGCAAACACATGGAATCATAGATGGATTTGAAAAGTTGATACCAAATGCCAAACTTTTGAGGAAATTAGAGGATGTACCAAAAGTCAAGCACATTTGATATTCTTCATGGAAACATATTTTTCTAGGATAAGGTATATCCTAACAAATGTGCTTGCAAATTTTTAGATTTTTCCGGATTTTGTTGAGTTCTTTTTGGCACTAGGGGTAAGGTTGCTTGGGGCAATCCTTTGATGGTGTCAAAGGGGGAAGAACTTGGGTGTTAAGTTGGGTACAACTTAACCGGAATTGTGGTGTTCAGTTGAGTAGAACTTAACCTTGATAAAATGAAAATTGGGAGAAGGCATAAGTTAAGGGAGAGGTTGCCTCTTGTTTGCCTTAATTTTCATAGGAAATGTTGGATTTTGTGTCAAACTTGGGAATGGTGATAGATACATGGTTGAATGCATTTTTCCCAAGTAGGTATGGGTACCACAAACTTCTCCACAAAATTTGAGAATTTTTGGAGATTTGTGGAATTAATTATGCGTTTCTGAATTTGGAGTAAAAAATACTGAAAAGCTGATTTTCAGAGTATCAGTCGACTGCCCTGGGGGCAGTCGACTAGTCAGGGTTGGATTGGGTATCCAGCAGTTGATTGGTATCCAAATGATGTAAAACAAGTGTATGGGGGGCTAGTACACTGTGTTTAGGATAATTAGGGATGAAAAGATCCAATAATTAGGATATTGTTGGAGTCTTTTTGATGTTAGGCAAAGGGGTAGAAGTGTTGGGTTTAAGGTGGAAACCAAACACGCCTTTGCGGGAAACCCTAGGTTTAGGGGAAGCGTAGAAAAAGGGGGAGCATGGTTGCTCCATTCTTGGCGTAAGGGGAACTTGGAGAGGTTCTTAAAAAGCCTTTGTAAGTCCAGTGTAGGGCGATCTTGGGAGAAGCTTTAAAAAGTCCGTTTTGGTGAAAATTCCGAACTTGGGGACGTTAGGTGTGGGGATGCCTTGGGATAGCATGATTGTTTGCATTTACATATGCATTGGCGGTGTAAGTCCAAGGTTTTGGTGCAAGTTGCATCAATGATGTTCCTCTTTAAGTGTTTTAATGTTTGACAATACACTTAAGTCAGTGATACATTGAACAGACAAAGGGGAGTAAGAGGGAAGTACCAAAGCTGAAGAAAAGTCCTAGTTAATCTAGGCATCGAAACCCTAAGTCCTAGCGAAGGGTCGTTGGGCACCTAGCGAAGGGCTGCTAGGTATCGAAACCTCAAGACCTAGCGAAGGGATGCTAGGTACCTAGCGAAGGGCTGCTAGGTATCAAAACCTCAAGACCTAGAGAAGGGCTGCTAGGTATCGAAACCTTAAGACCTAGCGAAGGGCTGCTAGGCACCTAGCGAAGGGTTGCTAGGAATCAAAACCCCAAGACCTAGCGAAGGGCTGCTAGGCACCTAGCGAAGGGCTGCTAGGCATAGAAGACCTAGCGAAGGGCTGCTAGGCACCTAGCGAAGGGTTGCTAGGCATAGAAGACCTAGCGAAGGGCTGCTAGGCACCCGGCGAAGGACTGCTAGGGAAAGAAGACCTGGCGAAGGACTGCTAGGCACCTGGCGAAGAATTGCTAGGGAATGAAGTCTCGGTCCAAGGGACTGAGCAACTTAGCTGAGCGATGACTAAGGACAGGAGTAGAGACGGGTAAGGGTTTGGGCGTCTCGAGGTCCGGAGGTATCGGAAGCTAAGCAAAAGTCCACCTGAAGGACTGGGTGGCAACCGTCTCCTGAAAGGAGTAGGTGAAAGGCGTGTTCCCGGGGGTGGGAACTTGCGCCGGTTCGACCTAGGGTTTCGTGGAAATCCGAAGTCAGAACCAAGTCCTTAAGACTAATATTATATGCATCTATGCTTTGTGTTTTGTATATCTTGCAGGTACCAAGATTGGAATAAAAGATAAGCTGCTGGAGGCCCTAAGCAGGGCGCCCCCAGTGTTGGGGGCGCCCCCAGCAGTGGGGGCGCCCCCAGTGTTGGGGGCGCCCCCAGCAGTGGGGGCGCCCCAGGTAAAGCTTAAAAGTGCAGTTTGGTGGGTAGCAGAATAGGTGTCAAGCGGGGCGCCCGGAGCGTCCGGGGCGCCCGGAGCGTCCGGGGCGCCCGGAGCGTCCGGGGCGCCCGGGTTCAAACCTGTTTATGCTGTTTCGTGTCAGAAACACAGATAAGCCTCCATGAGGGCGCCCGGAAGGTCCGGGGCGCCCTGGTCAAAGCTGTTATCAGCTGCGGCGAGATAGGCGCAGGGATAAAGTTTGACCGAGTCTTCCGGGGCGCCCCCAGCGTTCAGGGCGTCCCCAGGAGGCCTATATAAGGGGCTTCGACCCCTCTGCTTCAACAACAACTTCCAAGAGCGATCCCAAGCATTCTGACCGACGACAACACGCTAGAAACGAGGCTCTACGACCGGGAGGCTCCAGGAGGAGGTGGCGGCACTTCGGAGGTCCAGATCGGCCGAGCTTCAGACTTTGTCTTGTTGGTTTGCTTTTAGTTAATTACCGTACTTAAATTTCTATATTATTGCTTGTAATCCTGCACTGTAAGTCGGGTTTCTCCGCCTCCGGAAAGTCCGAGAAGGAGACCAATAGTGGACGGGCGTTCCCGTGCATAGGCCTTGGATGTACTGACCCTGGGGGGTCGGGAACCAAGTAAAAATCCGCTGTGTCCTTTGCTTTGTTTTTTTTGTTCTATTTATTTTTCGCTGCGCTACTAATATTCTAAGTCCAGAACGAACGAAAGTTTTATGAAGAATTCCGAAAGATTTTTCACGATCGATATTCACCCCCCCTCTATCGACGGCACCGGTCCTACAATTGGTATCAGAGCCGAGCCGCTCTTCACCGGACTAACCGCCGACGGAGCAAAGACGCCAGGAGTTGAGGGGGAGCCCAGGGGTGAATCAGGTATATTTTATTTAAAATGTTCATTTGTAAATTCTATATTATTTGTTTCACGTGCAGGGAGAGAGGGCACTATAAAAATCAGTGCCCTACTCGTAAGATTCGGTCTACATCACCAATGGCGAAGGAGGCACCAGCGCCAGGAAACCGGAGGGACAAAAGTCACGTACAATGTTTCAAATGCAAGAAATACGGACATTACAAAAACAAGTGTCCGGCGAAGGTACACAAGATTTATGTTCCAAAAATTTTACAAGTTCCTGCACTACCATGTGATAAAGTAGTTAATTTTTCTGATAAAGTAGATTTACTGCATAGTAAAATTAACTTTTTGCATGTTAAATTACAAAACGTGAATATGACCAAAATATTAGAAATTAATTGTTTAATTCAGAATATCAATTCAGAAATTAATAAAATTAATTCTGATAATTTGTCTGATAAAATTAATTCTGATAATTTATCTGATAAAATTAATTCTGATAATTTTTCTGATAAAATTAATTCTGATAATTTTTCTGATAAAATTAATTCTGATAATTTTTCTGATAAAATTATTTCTGATAATTTTAATTCAGACAAAATTAATCCTAAGGATAAATCCGAATTCAAATTTGAAAATCCTAAGGATAAATCTGAATTCAAATTTGAATATCTTAAGGATAATTCAAAAATTAATTCTGAAAATCTCAAGATTAATTCAGAAATTAATTCTGAAAATCTTAAAGATAATCTAGAGATTAATGTTGAAAATATATCTGAGGATAATTCTAAGGATAATGGTGAAGATAAAATTCTCCTAGATAATAACTTAATCATAGATAATATTGAATATTATTATAAAACTTTAACTAGTGGCCCAATTTACTCCACATACTGTGAGGATATTGAAAAATTTAATCTTGAGGAGGAGATAGAATTTTCTAAGATAAAGGCCATAATCAATAAAAATTACAAAAATTCAAATAAATCAAAATTATTAGAAAAACTATAAAAGAAAGATAAAGATGAAGAAGAAATTTTTAAAATAATGAAAATGATGAATTTAAACCCACAGTTATTAATTAATCATTATAACCTTAATTAAATTAACTTAAATATTAATTTCGAATTAAACCAAAATTAAATTTAATTTAATTTCAAATTAATTTTTTTAAAATTAATTTCAAATTAAATCCTAATTAAAATAAATTCAAATTAAATAATTCAAAACAATCCAAATTAATTAATTAAATCTTAAATAATTCAAAATAATTCAAATTAATTAATTAAATCCTAAATAATTCAAATTAATTAATTAAATCCTAAATAATTCAAAATAATTCAAATTAATTAATTAAATCTAAATAATTCAAAATAATTCAAATTAATTAATTAAATCTTAAATAATTCAAAATAATTCAAATTAATTAATTAAATCTTAAATAATTCAAAATAATTCAAATTAATTAATTAAATCTTAAATAATTCAAAATAATTCAAATTAATTAATTAAATCTTAAATAATTCAAATTAATTCAAATTAAATCTTAATTAATTTGACTTAAATTAACTCAAATAAAATTAATTCAAACTTAAAATTAATTCAAGTCAAATAAATTTAATTGAATCAATTAAATTCAGTTTAAATCAAAATTAAATTCAACTTTAATTGATTCAAATCAATTCAATCTTAATTAATTAATTTTCAAATTAATTCAAACTTCAATTAACTCAACTTCAAATCTAAAATAACTTAAACTCAAACTAAAATAAAATTTTACGCAAACTGTAACAATTAAAATTAATAACATTAAATATGTCAAAGTGGGTTGACATATTCGCAGGTTCACACGATATGTATCAAATCGGGAATTTGATACATTTTTAGAAACATAATTAAAATGCCTTGGACTTGTTTGACTCATGCATAATTGTCATGTCATGCATTTGTTATTTCTTTTAAATATATCTCATGGCATTCATATTTAATTCTTATGCATATATTAGAATGGCTATAGGAAAAAGAATAATTGAAACTTGATCAACCTAGTATTGGGTGGCGGTGAGATGATAGTACGTTAGGGAAGCCAATTCTAATAAGGTCAAGTATACTTGGTCTCTTTAGACTGGTGAAACTAGCCGAAGCTACCGATCCAAGATCTAAACTAGTTAGACCAGAATTTTTCAAAAAGTAATTTTGAAAATGAAATTTCATTAAAAGGCTTTGTCAAGGAAAGGGTTGATGATCCAATAAGGCTACGGCCAAAGAAGGCCTAGTGCCTCGCCAAGACCTGGAAGCCAATTTTTGAAATTCAAATTCAAGTTACTTCTTGTCAAATTCAAATCTAACACAAGCTTCAATTAAATCTTAAAATTAAAAATAAATTAAGAAAAATGATTCAAGCATCTCACAATACACCTATAAGGCAATCATGCTTGTTGTATTGATACATCTAAAATGGGTGAGATGTTAAGGACTAATAAATTGAAAAATGTTTTTCAAAATTGGTTTTCAAAATCATTAGAATATTTTTCTAAAAGTTTATTTTCAAAATAGTGTTTCAACATAATAATGTTTTTGTGGAATTCATGCTTGTCTGATTGAATATACATATTATACGTTTTTCAAAAATTATATCTTTTTAAAAAATTGTTTGACTCACGCAATTAGACACAAGCGTCTTAGGACAACACTAAAGTTCCTTAAGACACTTAGATAGAGTCAAACGGTATCGGATACAGGGGGAGTGATTTTTATTTTTTTTGGCTTTCGAAAACTACACTGTAAAAATTACTATTATTTGAAAATACTTTTCGAAAACGGAGCTTTAAATCGTTATCACTTGTGTTTTTCGAAAAAGGTTTATGTTGTAAAATTTATCTGTCTTGTTTGATTTTGATAAACCCTAAAGACACAGAGGAAAGTCCACTTCATAATCTACAAGGACTCCTAGGATGTGTCAACTTTAGGGGGAGTATAAATCAAACTTCTGAAATAATTTTGTTTAATTAAGTGTTTTGAAATTATTAGATAATTTCTTTAATTTGAATCAAACCTTAAGACTTAGAGGAAGAGTACTTGTGGTCAACAAGCTTCCCAAGACTGGGTCAAGTTTAGGGGGAGATCAAATTAAAAGAATTATTGAATATCTCAAATGTTTTCATGCGCTGTATTTTCAAATCTTGCTAGAAACATAAGTAGTTTCTCAAAATACTATTAGTTTATTGTTTTCGTGTGACCTATGAAATTATCTTTGAGACAATATTTACTTGAGTTTGAAGAAATTCCAGGACACTTAGGAAATGTCCTTGTAGTCAATAAGGTTTCCCAGGATAGTGTCAGACTGGAAGATAAACCAAATCAAGTAATATATTGGGTCTTCAAAAGTTCACACATTTTTCAAAATGCACCAGCATATATTTTCAAAAGTACTATCATTTTTTTTAAAATTCTATTAATATTTACTCGACTTTGAAAATTTTCCAGGACACTTAGGAAACTGTCCTTGTAGTCAACAAGGTTTCCCAGGATTATGTCAGACTGGAAAAGAAACTTAGTCAAGTAAAATATTATGTTTCAAAAATTACTTATATTCCTCAAAGTCTCATCTCTTTCAAAAATAATTAGTACTTGCAAAATAGGCATAATATTTATATTTTCCAAAATAACATTTTTTCAAAAGTTATGCATTTTCCAAAAAGTACTTTATATTTTTCAAAAATTACAAATTCTTTCAAAAGTACTTGCATGTTGTTAAAGATAATTTTCAAAGTACTTGTACTTTTCAAAGCGCATAACATCTTTTTCAAAAATTATGCACTTTTTTAAAATGCAATATATCATTCAAAATACAATTCTTTCAAAATTTTTGCACCAAGTATTTTCAAAAAGAACCAAAATTTCTCATTGTTGGTGCAAGTATTTTCTTGTGTTTTTTGATGTATGACAAAGGGGGAGAGGTATGCTTAAGTTAGAAATTTTTTCTTATTTTTCCTAGAGGATAAAAAAATATTTTCAAAACTAAAGTAAATTCTTCCCTAAGGATAGTAAGTTAGCCCCTTAAACCAATCTAACTTAAGTTATTGTCAAACATCAAAAAGGGGGAGATTGTTGGTGCAAGTTGCATCAATGATGTTCCTCTTTAAGTGTTTTAATGTTTGACAATACACTTAAGTCAGTGATACATTGAACAGACAAAGGGGAGTAAGAGAGAAGTAACCAAAGCTGAAGAAAAGTCCTAGTTAATCTAGGCATCGAAACCCTAAGTCCCAGCGAAGGGCCGCTGGGCACCTAGCGAAGGGCTGCTAGGTATCGAAACCTCAAGACCTAGCGAAGGGCTGCTAGGCACCTAGCGAAGGGCTGCTAGGTATCGAAACCTCAAGACCTAGCGAAGGACTGCTAGGCACCTAGCGAAGGGCTGCTAGGTATCGAAACCTTAAGACCTAGCGAAGGGCTGCTAGGCACCTAGCGAAGGGTTGCTAGGAATCAAAACCCCAAGACCTAGCGAAGGGCTGCTAGGCACCTAGCAAAGGGCTGCTAGGCATAGAAGACCTAGCGAAGGGCTGCTAAGCACCTAGCAAAGGGCTGCTAGGCATAGAAGACCTAGCGAAGGGCTGCTAGGCACCCGGCGAAGGACTGCTAGGGAAAGAAGACCTGGCGAAGGACTGCTAGGCACCTGGCGAAGGATTGCTAGGGAATGAAGTCTCGGTCCAAGGGACTGAGCAACTTAGCTGAGTGATGACTAAGGACAGGAGTAGAGACGGGTCAGGGTTTGGGCATCTCGAGGTCCGGAGGTATCGGAAGCTAAGCAAAAGTCCACCCGAAGGACTGGGTGGCAACCGTCTCCTGAAAGGAGTAGGTGAAAGGCACGTTCCCGGGGGTGGGAACTTGCGTCGGTTCGACCTAGGGTTTCATGGAAATCCGAAGTCAGAACCAAGTCCTTAAGACTAATATTATATGCATCTATGCTTTGTGTTTTGTATATCTTGCAGGTACCAAGATTGGAATAAAAGATAAGCTGCTGGAGGCCCTAAGCAGGGCGCCCCCAGTGTTGGAGGCGCCCCCATGCAACCAGGGCGCCCCCAGCAGTGGGGCCGCCCCCAGGTAAAGTTTAAAAGTACAGTCTTGGTGGGTAAGCAGAATAGGTGTCAAGCGGGGCGCCCAGAGCGTCCGGGGCGCCCGGAGCGTCCGGGGCGCCCGGGTTCAAACCTGTTTATGATGTTTCATGTCAGAAACACAGATAAGCCTCCATGAGGGTGCCCGGAAGGTCCGGGGTGCCTTGGTCAAAGCTGTTATCAGCTGCGGCGAGATAGGCGTAGGGATAAAGTTTGACCGAGTCTTCCGGGGCGCCCCCAGCGTTCAGGGCGCCCCCAGGAGGCCTATATAAGGGGCTTCGACCCCTCTGCTTCAACAACAACTTCCAAGAGCGATCCCAAGCATTCTGACCGACGACAACACGCTAGAAATGAGGCTCTATGATCGGGAGGCTCCAGGAGGAGGTGCGCGGCACTTCGGAGGTCCAGATCAGCCGAGCTTCAGACTTTGTCTTGTTGGTTTGCTTTTAGTTAATTACCGTACTTAAATTTCTATATTATTGCTTGTAATCCTGCACTGTAAGTCGGGTTTCTCCGCCTCCGGAAAGTCCGAGAAGGAGACCAATAGTGGACGGGCGTTCCCGTGCATAGGCCTTGGATGTACTGACCCTGGGGTGTCGGGAACCAAGTAAAAATCCGCTGTGTCCTTTGCTTTGTTTTTTTTGTTCTATTTATTTTCCGTTGCGCTACTAATATTCTAAGTCCAGAATGAACGAAAGTTTTACGAAAAATTCCGAATGATTTTTCACGATCGATATTCACCCCCCCTCTATCGACGGCACCGGTCCTACACAAGGTGGAGCCTTGGCAACGTAAGTCCAAATGTTTGTTTAACATTTTATTGCTATTTATCGCTATTTGTTTTCTCTAACTTAAATGTATTGCCAAACATTAAAAAGGGGGAGATTGTTGAGGCAATCTATGGTTCGGAGTGATCATGTGTTTTGATGTTTGGGCAAAGGGTTTAAGTTAGGCTTTCCCTTGTGATCTAATATGTGTATGTGAGTGTGCAGGATGTATAGGTTTACACATATGGTCTTAGCTGGACGGCTTCGGTACAGTGAAAGGTGGCATGGAGACAAGCTGGAGACTTGTGTGCACCCGAGGGACCTTGGATAGCAGGGATGATAAGCCCAGGGGTGCGGACTTCGAGGCAGGCATGAAGGATGGCATGGAGACAAGTTGGAGGCTTGTGTGCATCCAAGGGACGGGAGCCGAAGATGAAGAGGGCGCAAAGGCAACAGTCAAGGCTGCTGGTGACGAGTCAGCAAAGTCATGAAGGGACAAGAGCCGAGGGAGGAAGACTCTAAGGGCAAGCCAGGAAGTTGACTTCAAAGGGCACACGTGAAGGGTGGCATGTAGGTAAGCCAAGGAAGACTTGTGTGTGCATTCGAGGGACGATAGCCGGTGGAAGAGGACTTCAAGGGGCAAGCCAAGGGAGTGTACCTAAAGGCATGCGTGGAGGAGGGTGGTTGAAGTGAGGAAGAGTGTTTGTAGAGGCTGGGCAGTCGACTGGTGATATAACAGTCGACTGCCAGCACAAACAGAAACGCACAGAATGTAATCGACCCGAGACCAGTCGACTGCCCTGGGAGCAGTCGACTGGTGGACTCAAAAACTAGCCGTTGAGAGAGCCATTCGCTGGCTAGTTGACTGGGACCAGTCGACTGGTGGAGTGTTTTCCAGCTTGAGTTCTATTTAAAGAGAACTCGGTTTGGGTTGGGAGCTCTGACAAATTTGGCTTTAGTTAGAAGCCAAATAGTAGTCTTAGTGCCCAGAGGTGTACTCAAGGTTGTGGCGAGGTTTCTCCACCCACAAGGAGCTACGCGAGCTAGCCGGAGGGCATCCGGGGAGTGATCTGCCGAAGGATCGAGGGATCGTCCACCTCACGGACTGTCATGGAGTAAGAGTCTTCATCTCCGAACCACTTAAATAGGTTTGTTAGCGTTGTTTGTTGTTTCAGTTTAGTTTTTATTGTATTTCCACTTGCGCACTAACAACGTAGGAAGAACAAATCGAGAATTTGCTATTCACCCCCCCCCCCCCCCCGCCTCTAGCAAACTGTCAACGATCTAACAGTAGCTGGGTAGATGTGCTCCCAACATTCTATGGTACTATCGCACCACACCAAGAGAAGGAATAGGTCAGAGTTCCTTGCAGCTCATATATGGAGCTAAGGCAGTGATCCTAGTGGAAGTCAGAGAGGAGTCAACCCAGAGGTAGCACTATAACAAGGAGGTGAATGATCAAGAATGGCTGATTGACCTGCACCTTGTATTAAAGGTGCGAGACAAAGCAGCTACCCGGCTAGTGGCATATTGACAGTATATGCAGCAAGCATACAATCGCTAAGTAATCACCCGGGCTTTACAAGTTGTTGACAAGGTCTGGAAAAGAATCAAGCTTGTAGGCAAGCCTGGAAAACTCGAGCCGCAGTGGAGAGGGCCTTACATAGTCATCAAAAAGCTCGCCCGAGGCAGCTACTATCTACAAGACGACAAGGGCAAGAAGCTTGAAAGGCTGTGGCATGCCAATTACCTCCAACCATATCATACTCGGTGAGATTTGTGAAATATAGTATGTACTTGTTTACGTATATCTATTGTCTTGCAGTGTCAATCATGAAATAAACAAGGTGTCTCACTATAAAGAGCTAATGCGATTGCTAAAAAACCCTACGCCTCGTCGTGCTGTAGATGCCCTAGGTGAGTAGGCTTGGTCGTGGCATTGCGAATGCCCGGCCAGAAGCTGGAGAAACCCTACTGCCTCGAGGAGTTGCAGATGCCCGAGCTGAGTAGGCCTGGCCGAGGTGCTGCGGATACCTGGCCAGGACCTGCAAAAACCCTACTGCCTCGTGGTGCTGTGGATGCACGACCAGGAGCTAAAAAATCCCTACTACCTTGAGGTGTTGCGGATGCCCGAGGTGAGTAGGCATGGTCGTGGTGTTGCGGATGCCTGACCAGGAGTTGAAAAAAAAACCCCTACTGCCTCGTAGTGCTGTGTATGCCTAAGGTGAGTAGGCCTGGTCGTGGTGCTCCGGATGCCCGACCAAGAGCAGAAAAACCCCTATTGTCTCGTGGTGCTGTGGATGCCCGAGGTGAGTAGACCTGGTCGTGTTGCTAAGGATGCCCGAGCATGAGCTGAAAAAACCCTACTGCCTCGTGGTGCTGCGGATGCCCTATGTGAGTAGGGTTGGCCGTGGTGCTGCGGATACCCGACCAGGAGTTGAAAAAGTCCTACGACCTCGAGGTGCTGCGGATGCCCGAGGTAACTATGTCTGGCCATGGTGGTGTGGATGTTTGGCCAGGAGCTGAAAAAACCCTACTGCCTCGTGGTGCTACGGATGCCTGAGGTGAGTAGGCCTGGTCGTGGTGCTGCGGATGACCGGCCAGGAGCTAGAAAACCCCTACTGCTTCGTATTGTTGTGGATACCCGAGGTGAGTAGGCCTGGTCGTGGTTCTGCGAATGCCTGGCCAGGAGCTGGAAAAACCCTACTGCCTCATGGTGTTGCGGATGCCCGACCAGGAGCTGAAAAAAAACCCTATTGCCTCGTAATGCTACGGATGCTTGAGGTGAGAAGGCCTGGTCGCGGTGCTACGGGTGCCCGATCAGGAGTTAAAAAAACCCTATTGCTTCGTGGTGCTGTGGATGCCCGAGGTGAGTTGGCCTAGTTGTGTTGCTGAGGATGCTTGACCAGGAGCTACAAAAACCCTACTACCTCTAACCAGGACCCTAGTCGTGTTGCTGAGGATGCCTGACTAGGAGCTGCAAAAACCCTACTACCTCTAACCATGACCCTGAGGAAGGTCTGTTGGCATACAGAGGGGAGGGAAGCCAGAATTTAGGCAACGAGATATAGAGGAACACCCTCATATAGTGAAAACAAGCATGATGTTTAACCATTGCAGGAGTACTCGCAACACATAGGTAACAAGTTTCCTTTTGAATAGGGTACATTCAGGATAACATCCCAAGGAAATACAAAATGCAAATACATATGGGCAGTTTGATTATTAAACTCCGCCGAAGAGGCCTTGGGCCATGGCGCTCCTTTGTCCTAACTCCCCTCCATTGTAGGGGCGTCTCCTTAGCCTCATTCTCTCCTTGTGGCCGCTGAGCTATAAGTCACCTCCTTGGGCTATGGCAGCTTGACCCTTTGCCTGATGTAACACACCACGAACTCGGAAGGCAGAAGCAAGTTATTCAATTCCGAGTATGTTTTCACAAGATGCCACAGAATAAAAGGAAACGAGGCAATGGACATGCATTCCAGAGAGGGATGCCCTCAAAGTGCTCAAGATGGAATCATGCAAAAGCTTTTTCATTTCATACTAGAAGATTATAGGGGAAGTACATGAAAAAGAGAAAACAAGTAAAGAGCAAAAATGAGAGACACATGGCACAGGTTGGGGAAGAGCTCCTACAGTTCCTTCTCTTCAGCCGGGAGCTCATGCCAAACCTGGCCAACGCTTATAAAACTCAGGTTTACGTTCGACTTCAGCAGCTGAGCCTATAGAGCTGCAAGATGGCACCATTAATGCCCTGTTTCAAGAACGTTAGGACCTGTCCAGCCAGAAAGTCGCTAAATTCATCGGATTATAGAAACCTGGCCTTGAGCTCTGCCTCGGTCTCTCTCAGTCGGGATGCCTCGTCAGCCTTGTAGCGTTGCAGTTCAACCTCGACTTCATCCTTAGCAGCCTTCAACTGGGCCACCTCAAAGGACATCTAGTTTCTATCTTCTAAGAATTCCTTGAGCATGTTGGGACCGGGTGCATGTTGACATGGATGCGGGTTCGTAATTTTAAAATTAATTACGTGCAGCGGAAGATTTAGCATAAATAATTTCTCAAATTATTTAACCACACATCTAGCAGGCAACCTTATGTTGTGTAGACATGATCATATATTTAAAAATTTTGCAGAAACGTAAACTAATTTACTTGTTACCTCGCGTAACTCGAAGAAAGGGACGAGATCCAACCGTAAGCGTCCCTTAGAAGCTCCGCCTCTATTCGCGTCCACGCCGAGTTTTCTTCGGGATGACTTCGCAAAGCCACGAGTTTCGTGCCGACAAGAACTACTAGATTCTCCAAAGGCACGACAAGAATACCAAGAGAGAGATGGAAAAACTAACCACCAACAGAAGAACAGAATCAAGATTCCGGGAAGAAGGAAGGAGTTGCGCCCACTTCTTCTTCTTGCGGCAGCTTCTTGGTGGCCAAAGGTGGCTGATCGCCAGAGCTTGGACGCCGGAGAAGGAGGCCGGTGGTGGTTGTAGCTCACGGCAGCAAGGGCCTCCTCTAGGGCCGGCGGCACTAGAGAAGGGAGAGGGAGAGAAGGAGAGAGAGAGAGGGCTTATTCCTAGATCTCTTTGATTTGGATTCCAAGCCTTGCCTTGGTTCCTTTATATAGTAGCCTCTCAATCGCCAAGTCTCCTTTTTATGGAATAAATTTTTATAAGAAATTTATCATATAAATTTTTATGATTTATTCCATCATGCCAAGTTTTTATCATAATTTAATTTATGATAAAAATAACCATGTCTCCCTTTTCTTATGGAATAAATTTTCATAAGAAATTTATCATATAAATTTTTCTTATCATGAAAAATCAATTCATAATTGATTTTATAAAATAAAATAAACTATTCAAAGTTTATTTTAATTTCCAAGAAAATAATAAACCAAACCTCGGTTTATAAAATTTATATTATCCATAATTTTATAAAACAAACCACACTTGGTTTATTTTATAATTTGAACCAAACAATTTGGTTTTTCCCTTTTAATGTGGCCGGCCAAACAAAGAGGGTAGGGCCGGCCAAACCCAAGCCAAGATCATATGAATTAAACTCATTTAATTCGTCCAATAAGCCTTCAAAAGACTTAGCCATTTTATGCTTCCGATGCGTCTCTGAAAAATTCAGATTCGACTTATCTCTCTTGATCGGAAAATCCAATTTTCAACTCATTTTAAATCCCTCGGATTACTCGTAGTGCGTGTGACTAAATAGGCTTTCGATTTATGTTGGTCGTCTATAATTGACCAATTATAGATCGATCATGAGTGGCACCTAGTAGTACATCATGATCCCCAATTAATCGAAAGATCAACAGTTGACCTCAGAAACAATTCTGAAACCCTTCAGCAGCTATAATTAATCATGCCCCATTCCCTTCACCATCTTATACCCACTTGGTTCAGGACACGGTCTATGTGTGTCAGTCCCCACTAGGCTGACTACGTCACACCTAGCCCAAGTAATGTTTTTCTCGTCATACGGATTCTAATTACTCTCATGTATCTAAGAGATTCATACTCTGAACATGTGATGCTCTGGCCAGAGGCTTCGAGTAACAATCCGACGATAGGCCTTTGGTATACATCTCCTCGCAAGGAGTGGTGAATCCTTTGTAGGCTGTTCAAACATCTTCGGGCACTTCGGCTTATACCCAACCATCCTGGGTCCACACCTCCTTGGAGATGCTTGCTTAAGATGTCAATGTATAAGTCTTCATGACCAAGATGACTTGAACACCGCAAGTCAAAGGAACATCACACTTAAGCTACAGTAAGAACTTCATTGACATATCTATATGTAGATTACCATATGAAGTTTTACAGCTAGTCACTCCAATGAACTAGTTCCCTTAACTAGCATTCATGTTTATCTCCGGACATCCCAATGTCACCAGCCAGTGAGAATCAGCTGATTAGAGAATAACCCATGCTAGTCTCAACAGAATTGATAGTGTCCGTATTTATCAATTCATCGACTAGGGACAATTTCAATACTTCACAATTGCACATGTAAAGATAATCACTAGTTGTAAATTCATCACAAATTCTCTCATGCTGTGAATTGTATTGCAGACATTCAGTAAATGAGTTTAAGATCTCAATCAAATACATAATCATGTATACTCAAATAGTGAATGTTCATTTATTAAAATAAACGATTACAATCATAAGGCGATTGCCTTAGGACACTTCTCTCATATCACTAACAAACTCCCACTTGGCCTAATGCCAATCGCTACGGTATCCAATACCACAGGCTCTAACATGACCCTCAAACTTGCTTTGAGGCAAGGCCTTAGTTAAAGGATCCGCTAAATTCCTTTCAGTGGGAATTTTCTCAATTTGTATATCATTCCTACTTATAATCTCTCTGATCAGATGATAGCGGCGAAGCACATGTTTGGAACGCTGATGAGACCTTGGTTCCTTTGCTTGTGCAATAGCTCCATTGTTGTCGTAGTAAACCGGTATTGCTTCATCAATGGTTGGAACCACACCAAGTTCTGTGACAAACTTCTTGATCCAGACTGCTTCATTTGCTGCTTCCGAAGCTGTAATATATTCCGCTTCCATGGTAGAATCCGCTACAGTATCTTGCTTGGAACTCTTCCAACTTATTGCGCCTCCATTTATAATAAATACGCATCTGGACTGAGATTTGGAGTCATCCTTATCTGTCTGGAAACTGGCATCTGTATACCCACGTATTATCATATCACCTTCTCCATATATTAAGAATACATCCTTAGTTCTTCTTAAGTACTTAAGGATTGTCTTGACAACCACCCAATGATCCATTCCTGGATCAGATTGGTATCTGCTTGTGACGCTCAGAGCATATGATACATCGGGCCTAGTACATAACATAGCATACATGATAGATCCTATCGTGGATGCATAAGGAATCCTATTCATGCAAATCCTCTCGTCTTCTGTGCGCGGACACATAGACTTTGAAAGGTTGATCCCATGCCTGATGGGAAGGTAACCTTTCTTGGATTCCGACATGCTAAACCTTTTTAGCACTCGGTCTATATATGTAGACTGTGAAAGACCAAGCAATCGTTTTGATCTATCTCTATATATTCTAATCCCAAGGATATAGGTTGCTTCTCCCAGGTCTTTCATGGAGAAAGTTTTGGACAACCAAATTTTAACCGACTGTAAGACTGATATATCGTTTCCTATAAGTAATATGTCATCGACATATAATACTAGGAATACGACTGCACTCCCACTAACCTTCTTGTACACACAAGGTTCGTCAGGATTTTGTGAGAAATCAAACTCTTTGATTGTCTCATCAAAACGGATGTTCCAGCTCCTGGATGCTTGCTTCAGTCCATATATGGATCGTCGAAGCTTGCATATTTTGGTTTTATCAACCGTTGTGAAACCTTCAGGTTGTATCATGTATACATCCTCAAGCAGGTTTCCATTAAGGAAAGCTGTTTTCACATCCATTTGTCATATCTCATAATCATAATGAGCTGCTATGGCCAGGAGCATCCGAATGGATTTAAGCATAACTACTGGCGAATAGGTTTCGTCATAATCAATTCCTTGTTTCTGACGATATCCTTTTGCCACTAATCTAGCCTTAAAGGTAACAACATTATCTTCCATGTCGGTTTTCTTCTTGAAAACCCACTTGGACTCTATGGGCTTAATCCCTTCAGGTGGGTTAACCAAGTCCCATACTTGATTTTCGTACATGGAATCCATTTCCGACTTCATGGCTTCAAGTCATTTGTCCCTTTCTGAACTTTTCAGAACATCTTCATAACTGATAGGTTCGTCATCGCTAATGAGTAACACGTCGTTCGATTCACTTATGAGAAATCCGTATCTCTCTGGAATATTGCGTATCCTATCAGACCTACGAAGAGGTGGTGTTGTTTTAGGTTCAACTGATAGCTCATCATCATGAGTCCTCGGTTGTAGGTCTAGACTAGGTGTCTCTGCAATGTCAATTGGAGTTTCTTGAACTTCTACAAGTTCAATATTACTCCCACTGTTTTCTTGTAAAAGAAATTCTTTTTCTAGAAACACAGCATGCCTTGAAACAAACACCTTTTGTTCCAAGGGATGATAGAATTGGTAACCTTTCGTTTCCTTAGGGTATCCAATAAATAGACATTTATCAGACTTAGCATCCAATTTGTCTGATACATTCCGCTTCACATAAGCAGGACAACCCCATATTTTAAGGTGAGTTAAATGAGGTTTCTTACTATTCCACGTCTCATATGGAGTAGTAGAGACTACCTTGGTCGGGACTCTGTTTAGCAAGTAAACAGCTGTCTTAAGTGCATAGCCCCAAAAGGATTTTGGAAGAGTTGCATGATTCATCATAGATCTAACCATGTCCATCAAAGTTCGGTTACGCCTCTCAGATACACCATTATGCTGTGGTGTATACGGCGGAGTCCATTGAGACAATATCCCATTGTCCCTAAGATAATCTTGAAACTCTTGACTTAAGTATTCACCACCCCGATCGGATCGAAGTATCTTAATACTTTTGCCAAGCTGTTTCTCCACTTCATTTCTGAACTCTTTGAATTTCTCAAAAGCTTCAGATTTGTGTTTCATTAAGAACAATTACCCGAATCATGAGTGATCATCGATAAAGGTAATGAAGTAGCTATAGCCTCCTTGTGCAAGAGTTGACATTGGTCCACATACATCAGTATGTATTAGACCAAGTAATTCTCCCACTGGTTTACCTTTTCCGGAAAAGGGTAATTTGGCCATCTTGCCTATTAAGCATGATTCGCATGTATCAAATGAACCGGGTTCAAATGATTCCAGAATTCCACATCGGTATAATTTGGTCATGCGTTTCTTACTTACATGGCCAAGACGACAATGCCACGTATAGGAGTCTATTTGATTATCTATTCGAGCACGTTTGTTGCTAACTTCGATATTGAAAACGTCACCGGATAAATCTAACGTGTAGATACCATTGCACAAAGTTCCGGTCCCATAAAGAACACCATTTAAAGTTATGTAACAACAATTGTTACTAAAAGTTAAATGATAACCCTTTTCATTCAAGCATGAAATAGATACAATGTTCTTTATTAATGAAGGAACAAAATAACAATTATCCAATTCTAAGACACGTCTAGTAGGGAGCTTTAGCAAATATGTTCCAATGGCAATAGCAGCAATCTTTGCTCCATTTCCAACTCGCAAATTCGCTTCTCCCTTGACGAGTCTTCTTCTATTCCTTAGCCCCTGTATGTCATTACATATATGTGAGCTACACCCAGTATCAAGTACCCAGGTGGTTGAGGAAATAGAGTGACATTCAATAACGAAGATACCTGAAGAGGATGGGGCATCGGATGCCTTCTTCTTCAAGGACTCAAGATAAACCTTGCAGTTTCTTCGCCAGTGACCCTCCTTGTCGCAGTGATGGCAAGTGCCTTTTGGTGTCTTTTCAGTCTTTTTGGCCTTTTTCTTCTTTCCCTTATTCTGTTCCTTGGCCTTCCTCTTAGAACCTTTCTTCGAGGAACCAACTAACAGTACCGTCTTCTGATCCTGCTTCACAGAAGGCTCTATAGTCTTCAGCAGGTTGAGCAACTCAGGAATGGTAGTCTCCAGCTTGTTCATCCGATAGTTCATCACAAATTGTGAGTAACTTTTGGGCAAACAATGCAGAATTAAGTCAATACTTAGCTCGTGATCCATTGCAAAATCGAGTGTGTCTAGTCGCTCAATGTACCCCAACATCTTCAACACAAACTGTGAGACAGAAGTGCCTTCCTGCATCTTAGAGGTGAAGAGGAGTCTGGAGACCTCGAACCTTTCGGATCTCGCCTGCTCGTCAAATAGCTCATGAAGATGGAAGATGATGGTATAAACATCCATATGCTCATGCTGCTTTTGCAGCTCAGGTACCATAGCGGCTAACATGATGCAACTCGCAAGTTCAGAATCGGTCACATGTTTCTGATAGGCCACTAACTGGTCTGGAGTTGTATCTTCTGGAGGACGGTTGGGAAGTTGATCTTCAAGGACATAAGCAAGCTTTTCTGCCTTGAGGACTATCCTCAGGTTTCGAAGCCAGTCCATGAAGTTTGGCCCAGTCAGCTTATTGGTGTCCAAAATGGAACGCAAATTCAGAGAAGACATGATCAAGTGATTATCCTAGAAATACAAATTGAGCTTATGTGAGAAGAATGATAAAGAATGCATCAACATACATTAATTAAATCCTATTTATTTTTCGAATTGAATAACCCTTTTTATCAATTCGGGAGATCGTAGGATCATCTCCAAATAGGTTGATATCCAACCATAGATAAGAACAACCATGGCTGTGGCCATCAAGTTATTCTTAGCTATGAAGGTAGGTAATTATACCGATTACATATCACATATATGTAACTACCACATTATGCTATCAACTAATTGAATGTTTGCATAAATCATTGGGTTGTTAACTCATTAACAAGTATGCAACAATATACATAGCACCCAACTGCTCCTCTCTTTACATCGACCTTGGCTGTGGCACAACAAATCGATGCTCCAAGCTTAAGGCTGACCCATTAACCAAGAAATAGTTTTAATATGGTTGGAGCTCATTCAACCGTTTAGTCAGGCTTGGATGTGTCCAACAACCAAAACTAAGGATTGACCTCTGACTCCAACTATATTAATCATAAACTAATTCCATGGTTTGAACATGTCGAGGTTCAAGCCGGGCATGGATGTGTCCATCAACACAAACGAGAAACAAAACTCCGGTTCTAACCATATTAATGGAAGGTGTTGGCCTTAATATTTTGTAAGGGGTTTTGGGTTTCATCCTTTTCTTTTAAGCACATTCATGACATATAATTATGTCATGTTCTAACGATTTCCTTAATAAAGTATGTATGTGACTTAATTTATCAAATCTCATTAATTGAATTAGGAACCGGATTTCCTAATTCTAATTTCACACTTTATTCAAGGAATTATTTTGGGAAACAATTTCCTAAATTGTCATAATCAATTTCGGAAATAATATGTTTAAGACTTTGATTTCTCTAAATCAAATCTTATTAAATTAAGAGACAGATTCCCTTAATTCAACCACATATTATTTTCATGAAAATCTTATTTAAGGAAATATACTCTATAGGAAACAATTTTCCTAATTAATTTTGGAGACAATAATATGTAAGAGCATCACCTCTTAAATCAAATAAGGAAATTATCGTTTGAGAATCACCTCAAAAATTTCCAAGATTGATCACATATTTTATTTATGGAAAATTAATATCAATAAATAACTTAATTTGGACGGCTCCCCGAGGCTCAATCCAAAATAAGAATTTATTGATAATATAATTTGGACGGCTCCCCGAGGCTCAATCCAAAATAAAGAATTTTGTAAATAATTTAATTTCTAATTATGAATTTAAATGCCAATTAATATTCAATAATTTGTCTAGACTTTCTCGAAAGAAAGTGCCCAAAATTACGAACTTTCCATAAATGGAAAGTCTCCAAAAATAAAATTTTCAGAATAATTGTAAGTTTCTGGTACAAAGAAAACTTACGTATTTCCAAAATTGGAAAATTTCTAAAATAGGAAATTTCTAAAATTGGAAAGTTTCCAAAAATGGAAAGCTTTCACAATTATCATAAAATTCTAGAAATAGAGATATTTCAAAAGTTTGCGAAATTTCATGAGGATTTCCAAACTTTGAAATTCCTAAATCTAAAATTTACCATAATTGGAAAGTTTCCATAATTAAAAATTTTTCCAAAATTGAGATCATGACAAAGTTTTTCGCAAAACAATTATATGATTATGTCGAACACTAACCGACTCTGGTACCACTGTTGGGACCGGGTGCATGTTGACATGGATGCGGGTTCGTAATTTTAAAATTAATTACGTGCAGCGGAAGATTTAGCATAAATAATTTCTCAAATTATTTAACCACACATCTAGCATGCAACCTTATGTTGTGTAGACATGATCATATATTTAAAAATTTTGCAGAAACGTAAAGTAATTTACTTGTTACCTCGCGTAACTCGAAGAAAGGGACGAGATCCAACCGTAAGCATCCCTTAGAAGCTCCGCCTCTATTCGCGTCCACGCCGAGTTTTCTTCGGGATGACTTCGCAAAGCCACGAGTTTCGTGCCGACAAGAACTACTAGATTCTCCAAAGGCACGACAAGAATACCAAGACAGAGATGGAAAGACTAACCACCAATAGAAGAACAGAATCAAGATTCTGGGAAGAAGGAAGGAGTTGCGCCCACTTCTTCTTCTTGCGGCAGCTTCTTGGTGGCCAAAGGTGGCTGATCGCCGGAGCATGGATGCCAGAGAAGGAGGCCGGTGGTGGTTGTAGCTCATGGCAGCAAGGGCCTCCTCTAGGGCCGGCAGCACTAGAGAAGGGAGAGGGAGAGAAGGAGAGAGAGAGAGGGCTTATTCCTAGATCTCTTTGATTTGGATTCCAAGCCTTGCCTTGGTTCCTTTATATAGTAGCCTCTCAACCGCCAAGTCTCCTTTTTATGGAATAAATTTTTATAAGAAATTTATCATATAAATTTTTATGATTTATTCCATCATGCCAAGTTTTTATCATAATTTAATTTATGATAAAAACAACCATGTCTCCCTTTTCTTATGGAATAAATTTTCATAAGAAATTTATCATATAAATTTTTCTTATCATGAAAATCAATTCATAATTGATTTTATAAAATAAAATAAACTATTCAAAGTTTATTTTAATTTCCATGAAAATAATAAACCAAATCTCGGTTTATAAAATTTATATTATCCATAATTTTATAAAACAAACTTCACTTGGTTTATTTTATAATTTGAACCAAACAATTTGGTTTTTCCCTTTTAATGTGGCCGGCCAAACAAAGAGGGTAGGGCCGGCCAAACCCAAGCCAAGATCATATGAATTAAACTCATTTAATTCGTCCAATAAGCCTTCAAAAGACTTAGCCATTTTATGCTTCCGATGCGTCTCTGAAAAATTCAGATTCGACTTATCTCTCTTGATCGGAAAATCCAATTTTCAACTCGTTTTAAATCCCTCGGATTACTCGTAGTGCATGTGACTAAATAGGCTTTCGATTTATGTTGGTCGTCTATAATTGACCAATTATAGATCGATCATGAGTGACACCTAGTAGTACATCATGATCCCCAATTAATCGAAAGTTCAACGGTTGACCTCAGAAACAATTCTGAAATCCTTCAGCAGCTATAATGAATCGTGCCCCATTCCCTTCACCATCTTATACCCACTTGGTTCAGGACACGGTCTATGTGTGTCAGTCCCCACTAGGCTGACTACGTCACACCTAGCCCTAGTAATGTTTTTCTCGTCATATGGATTCTAATTACTCTCATGTATCTAAGAGATTCATACTCTGAACATGTGATGCTCTGGCCAGAGGCTTCGAGTAACAATCCGATGATAGGCCTTGGGTATACATCTCCTCGCAAGGAGTGGTGAATCCTTTATAGGCTGTTCAAACATCTTCGGGCACTTCGGCTTATACCCAACTATCCTAGGTCCACACCTCCTTGGAGATGCTTGCTTAAGATGTCAAAGTATAAGTCTTCATGACCAAGATGACTTGAACACCGCAAGTCAAAGGAACATCGCACTTAAGCTGCAGTAAGAACTTCATTGACATATCTATATGTAGATTACCATATGAAGTTTTACAGCTAGTCACTCCAATGAACTAGTTCCCTTAACTAGCATTCATGTTTATCTCCGGACATCCCAATGTCACCAGCCAGTGAGAATCAGCTGATTAGAGAATAACCCATGCTAGTCTCAACAGAATTGATAGTGTCCGTATTTATCAATTCATCGACTTGGGACAATTTCAATACTTCACAATTGCACATGTAGAGATAATCACTAGTTGTGAATTCATCACAAATTCTCTCATGCTGTGAATTCTATTGCGGACATTCAGTAAATGAGTTTAAGATCTCAATCAAATACATAAACATGTATACTCAAATAGTGAATATTCATTTATTAAAATAAACGATTACAATCATAAGGCGATTGCCTTAGGACACTTCTCTCGTATCACTAACAGAGCCTCTCTAAGGTGACCAAGATTTCTGAATTGGCCCGGGCAACGTCCTTATGAAGGTCGGACATGTGATCGCCCGTCGCCTTTATTACAGATTCCTTCTAGGCCAGCTGGGGTGCCTATTCTTGTATCCGACCATTCAAGACTTCCGTCGAAGACTCCAGAAGTTGGACGTCCCCGGATAACTTTTTCTCCCTAGCCTGGAGTTGCTCCCACTCTTGGGCCAGATTACGCAAGTCATTTGAAAGGGCAATGACCCTCTCCGACAGCAGGCGCTCCCGGTGGCAAGAGTTGTGCAGGGCGGATTCTGAGGCTAGCAGAGAGTCCATGTAATACTCCATTCTAGCCCTGAGGGCTCTGCTGACCTCCGTCTGCGTAAGCCCCCCCTACGGGCATGATAGACCTCTGCCTTTGATGCGGCTACTTTGCAGATTAGAGGATCGATCTCTCGTCTGGAATACAGCTGCCGGTCCACAGCGAGGCAGTCATAAGCAGCCTGCAACAAAGAATAAGGGTTAGAAAACATGAGCAAGGACAACAAGAGAAGACAATACCTTTACCTTTAGGAGAGACTCATGCAGGCTGGCTAGGGGCCTAGCCGAGGTACTTAAGGCCCATCCTCTCAGGTTGCCCCGGCTCCTCGGCCCGTCGTCCCCACTCCAGAAGGAGGAATATCTCTGGAGCGAGGCATAAGCTGGATGGCAGGTGCTCGGGGCATCCTCCTCAAAGCTAGACGTTCCCTCGGAAGAACGACCCTCGGCGGAGACCTCCTTCAGTTGCACCAGTTGGTGCTTTCTAGAAGTCGCCACCTCCGCCGCTTGAAGCATCTGGCGTGGGCGGTCAAGCCTTAGTCAAGGCTCTGTGAGCACCGCCTACTTACCTCTGGAGGTATCAAAGGAACTATCCGGGGAGGGGGTAGTAGTCTGATGCCCTGTCTCTGGAGTGGTCATCTGTTTGAAGTGCTTAGATAGGGGCATCGTATCCTCCTCCTTGGGGATGGGCACGTCCTCCTCCTCAGGGATAGTTGGGAGCTCACGGAGTACAAAGTTTCGCAACCTCCTTTGGATTACCGACCTCTTATCGGGTCGTTTCCTCCTCAACTTCTCGGATGATTTAAGCATCAGTGGGCCGAATTGGGACGCCAACCTTTCCTGTAAGTACCCCTGGTTGATTTTGATGTGATCAACCAATTTAAGTTAGGTTTGGTGTGTTTAATCCCTCTACTAAGTGTGCAGGAGCTTAGGTACGGAGGAAGTCGAGCGTAAGATGTAGCAGACGAGAAGGATTGTGCGGGGAAGTGAGCCGACAGGCTCGGTACAATCCGAGGGACGCGAAAACTACGGAAGAGTACGCCGATGGAGCGAAAAGGATGTGCGCGGTGTCCGAGGGATGAGAATCCGAGAGGAAGGATGCTCGAGGGGCGAAAGGCCGGAGTTGGTTTGGGTGAGCCTAACTCAGTTTGGCCGGAAATCACCTGGAAGATAAAGAACCAAAAGACTGGTCAGTTTGACCAAGTCAAACTAGGCGCCTGAAAAAAAGAGATTTATTTGTTACTGTGAAGATAAAAACCTCGAACCTCACAGGCATATATCTCCATACTTACCGATCAGGATAAGCAGACGATGTGGTTAAAGTTGTTGCGAACAGAAGATAAAGTCATTTAGCTGTTGCGAACAGAAGACAAAGTTTTAATTAAACTTTATCTCTTAAAGGATAACCTAATCCTTTAATCAGATCCAATGGTTGTAGTTTAATCCCATCCAAGATCAACCATCCAGATTACATCCATAGATCAACGCCAAGAGAAAATTCATCAACAATAACAATCCATATTTATTCTCTTAGGCTATAAATAGGCTTAGAGTTTTTGCTTTAGAATTCATTAATTCATTCTTATAAAATCTCTAAAAGTCTAACGTGCTGTTGTTGAAAGGCTTCTCCGCCACAAGCAGATTTTTAGCGAGAGTCCACTGCTTTGGAAGCAACGTTCTCAGTTGCGACCAATTTTTTTTTTAAAAAGCTGAGCGCCTTCCATTTTAATTTTTTTTACTGTCTATTCACCCCCTTTAGCCGGTCCAACCCGATCCAACAAGTGGTACCAGAGCTAGGGTCGCCGCAGAAGGACTAACCGCCAACTGCAGCAATTTTGAGAAAATGGTTGGAGCCGTAATCTGATGGGTATGGCTTGGCGGGTTTCCCTAACGAATACTTGGTCGTACTTGAGAGACCTCTCCATGTCTACGGATTAAAAAATTTAATCTTAATGGAGGCCCGTCTCCCAACGACCATCTCGTCATCGTATCGTCCGTTACGAATTACAACTTGGCCAATCACAAAGATCGAGCCTTGTAATTCTCCTAACCAAACAACCACGGAAAAGACGACGAGTGGATCGCCGGTTTTTGTGTTTATAATCGGGTCCAATTAATTAATTATCAACATGATTATCAAATAATCACAACCACAATAATTAATTAATTACACATAAAATGATGAGGCGAAATAAGGAGCCAAGGAAGAGAATTATACCTTCCTTTATCTCGTAGCCTTCTACCTTATATCCCTTCCCTCCCAGACGTCGTGTGGGCGATGAGCTACCGAGAACCGAGATCACCAAGGCGTCCAACTAATCTCTTCTCCTCAAGCGAACAAAACCCTAGCTTCTAGGGTTTTCCCTTGCGCCGGTGCTCCCTTCCTCTTCCCTTGTGTAACGACCCACCTTCTAGTACACTAAGCTTTAAGGCGGATCACTACGTAAATATATATATATCTAACTGATTCCTGACTGAGTAGCTTAGGAATTTCAACAACGATATGTAAAAGCATAAACATAAACGTGCCAAGTTGGTATCAACTTCTTATTTGAAACCATTCATTATTCATATCTAAGGGCATTCTTAGCTACTACATGTTATTCTATATGGTGCATATATCTTAAAACAAGCATATCCTATGTATTTAGCATGTAAATCAAAAGTATCAAGTTCTTATCTCTAAAGCTTAAGCATGGGTCTAAATTACCATATTACAAGTAGTAACTCATATCATTCAACATTCGCTAAGCAAGTATTAACACAGGTAAATAAACTACTTTAATATACTAGGCACCCCAAATAACGAGTCTAAACAGGTTAATACATGGTTCTCATAATATATCGCGAAATAACTAAAGAAGCATAAACAAGAAAACTAAAGAAGCATACTAGGCACCACGAATACAAGTCTAATTAAGTTCATACATGGTTCACATAATATATTGCGGAATAACTAAAGAAACATAAAGAGGGTTATTCTATGCTTTGCAAGTTCCGAAGACTTTTATTCCAACTCCACCATCTCACACACTTTGCATCAAGCCCGCCGCCTCCGCTACTAGTGCTTTCCTTTACCTGTATCTGCAGTATAAGGAAATGCAAACTAATAAGCATAAAGCTTAGTAAGTACCATCTAGCCTCACAAAACCATGAAAACTCGAATTATGCTTTTGTAAAACATGCTATGCACATACATGCTCATATCCATAAGTAATCATGTTAGGCTCATGCTAAAATACATATCATAGGATGTCATGGCATATAACTGAGACATGACACATACTGAACTAAAACTGAAAAGTAAGCTATAGCATGACATACATATTTGAACTGGAACTGGAACTAACTAACATAAAACTAATTATTAAATCCACCACATGCTAATATAAATTTCTGAAAACTAAATACATATAGTAGGTGAAAGTAATAATCAACTACTCTGGGCCCGGCAATGTACCAACTGTGCGCGTATCCCTAATAAACCCGAGGTAGCAAATCCCGAATCCATTAGGGTTCTACTAGGTTATCTAAACCTAGGGGCAACTAGGAGCCCATCCCATACTAGGTTATCTAAACCTAGAGGCAACCTGGAGCCTATCCCTGGACCGAAGTCCGGTACAATGCCACTGAAAATAAAATAGTCCTTTATACTTTTCTTTCCCTTTTTTTTTTTTGATTCTTGCTTTTACTAGGTTATCTAAACCTAGGGGCAACTAGGAGCCCATCCCACGGGACCTTGGTCCCAATCATAAACTGAAGCAAGGATTTCTATTCTTTAATGCTTTCTATAGCATTAACTGGACGGAACATTCTAACAACCACCTAACGTGCGTGCTTGTTCATAATTTACGATTTCTAATCATAAAGCATAAATACAAGGAAATAAGGCATATGAAATATCAACCGAAACTACTTATACTGCAGGTGAGGTATACTTACTTCCTGCGCTAGGTTTTTCTTACGAATAAACTCTGAAATTCCTGAGGAAACATTGAACTACAACGTTCTTCTTGCTTCTTGGCGTTCTCCTCGCGTCTACGAGGGTCCCCGTAGAGAATAGGGCCTCTTGAGACCTTCCCTTGGCTTCCCCTTTGTCTTGGGCGGCAAGAGAAGAGGAGAAGAGGAAGAAAATGAAAGAGAGGAAGAGGAGAGGAGGAGGGGCGTCGGCGCTGCACCCTTGGCTCACGAAAACCTAAAATCTCCTCCTCTAATTCTTTAATTCGTTATTTATATTAAGTTGTAAAAAAAATCCTAAGTTAAATACATATCTAGAATACTCGATTATTTCCTTCAACGAAACTCCCATTGGCCTGGTGGTTCGTGGAGCCATGCTAAGGGTTTGCTCTAGTTAGAGGTTGCGGGTTCAAAACTCACCTAAGGCCACCAACTCATCTTCTTTATTTTTGGCACTTCTTTTTATGGAAAAATTCATAAAAATATCTAAAAATTCCAGAAAAATCCTAGGATATTTCTAAAATTATTTGAGGAAATTTTTGGGCTTTACAATCCCCCATACCTTATAAAAAGTTCGTCCTCGAACTTAAAACAACTCTGGATATTTCTGTCTCATGCTGTCCTCTGGTTCCCTGGTTGCCTCTTCTACTCTGTGATTTTGCCATATGACTTTCACTAATGGTACCTCCTTGTTTCGCAATTTCTTAACTGCTCGGTCTATTATCTGGATAGGCCGACTATCATAACTGAGATCCTCGCGAACTTGTACCGTCTGTGGCTCTATCACCTGGGTGGCATCTGGGATATGCTTCTTTAGCATGGAAACATGAAATACATTGTGGATAGCTGACATCTCCTGAGGTAGCTCCAACTCATAAGCTACTTTGCCAACTCTTCTAGTGATGGGGTATGGTCCTACATATCTGGGACTCAGCTTGCCCTTCTTCCCAAAACGCATTACTCCCTTCATGGGAGCCACTTTGAGGAATACTGAATCCCCAACTTCAAACTCCAATGGTCTGCGCCGTGTATCAGCATAGCTCTTCTGGCGGCTCTGAGCTGTTTCTATTCTCTGGCGGATCTGCTGTATGGCTACGGTGGTATCATCTATAAGATCTGTCTGTAGGCCTAACTCTTGCCTCTCACCACCCTCGTACCAGCAGATAGGAGATCTACACCTCCGCCCATATAAAGCCTCATAGGGTGCCATGCCGATAGTGGCCTGATAACTATTGTTGTAGGCGAATTCTGCTAAGCACAGGTATCTGCACCAACTGCCCTTGAAATCTAGAGCACAAGCTCTGAGCATATCTTCTAGTACTTGATTAACTCTCTCTGTCTGACCATCTGTCTGAGGATGGAAAGCTGTGCTAAACTTCAGTTTGGTGCCTAGTGCTGTCTGTACGCACTCCCAGAAGTGTGAAGTGAACCTACTGTCCCGATCTGAGATGATACTCCTAGGGACCCCATGTAGTCTGACGATCTCCTTGAGGTATAACTGAGCTAGCTGTTCCATAGAATAGGAGATCCTGATAGCTAGGAAGTGGGCAGACTTAGTCAATCTGTCTACTATTACCCAGATTGCATCATATCCATTCGTTGTTCGGGGTAGTCCCACTATAAAATCCATGGAAATATCTTCCCATTTCCATTCTGGAATTTGAATAGGCTGCAGAACTCCACCTGGTCTCTGATGTTCTGCCTTGACCCTTTGGCATGTCAGACATGTACTGACCTATCTGGCGATGTCTCTCTTCATCCCAGGCCACCAAAAGCGTCCCCTGAGGTCTTGGTACATTTTGGTGGAACCAGGATGCATTGCATAAGGAGATCTATGTGCATCCTCTAGGATCTTCCTTCGGAGCTCTTCTTGGTTCGGAACACATAAGCGGTCATCGTAGTACAGTGTCCCATTATCTGATAGGCGAAATTCTCCATTTTCGGTTTCTGTTATCCCCTGCTTGATTTTCTGAAGGTCAGGATCTTGATCCTGTGCTGCCTGGATGTCTTCAATCAGGGTTGACACTAATGTCAAAGTGGAGAGCTGCCCAACTACAATTTCCAGTCTGAACTCTGATATTTCCTTCCGAAGGGGCCGTGACATCGTAGGCAAAGCTAGTAGGGTGGCACTAGATTTCCTGCTAAGCGCGTCTGCCACCTTATTAGCTTTACCTGGGTGGTAGAGGATGTCAATGTCATAATCCTTGACCAGCTCAAGCCATCTGCGTTGCCTCATGTTCAGATCCTTCTGAGTAAAGAAATACTTCAGGCTCTGATGATCTGTGAAAATCCTACACTGAGCTCCGTATAAGTAATGCCTCCAGATCTTGAGAGCAAACACTACTGCAGCTAGCTCAAGGTCATGAGTAGGGTAGTTCTTTTCATAATCCTTGAGTTGTCTAGAGGCATAGGCGATAACCTTGCCATTCTGCATTAGCACTGCTCCAAGTCCTAATTTAGAAGCATCACTATATATGTCGAAGCTGTCAGTGGTCTCTGGAAGAGTCAGGATGGGAGCACTAGTCAATCTTCTCTTTAATTCTGTAAAACTGTTCTCGCAGTCCTCTGTCCACTGAAACTTTCTGTTCTTCCTGGTAAGAGCTGTCAGTGGGGAGGCTATTCTGGAGAAATTTTCTACGAACTTCCTGTAGTAACCGGCTAGACCCAGAAAACTTCTGATCTCACTGGCATTCTTCGGTCTGATCCAGTTACTTACTGCTTCTATTTTGCTGGGGTCTACCATCACCCCTTCCTTGGAGATGATGTGACCTAGAAAAGACACCTGATCGAGCCAGAATTCACATTTAGAGAATTTTGCATACAGCTGGCTCTGCTGAAGAATCTGCAATACTGTCCTGAGATGCTCAGCATGTTCCTCCTGAGTTCCTGAGTAGATAAGAATGTCATCAATGAAGACGATGACAAACTTATCTAAGTACTCCCTGAATACTCGGTTCATGAGGTCCATAAATGTCGCTGGAGCATTTGTGACCCCAAAAGGCATGACTACAAACTCGTAGTGCCCATATCTGGTTCTGAAAGCTGTCTTGGGAATATCACCCTCTCTGACTTTGACCTGGTGATAGCCGGATCTCAAATCTATCTTTGAGAAGACTGTGGATCCCTTTAGCTGATCGAACAAATCATCGATCCTGGGTAGAGGGTACCGGTTCTTAATGGTGACTTGATTCAAAGCTCGGTAATCTATACACAGGCGCATGGACCCGTCTTTCTTCTTCACGAACAACACTGGAGCTCCCCATGGTAATGACTAGGGCGTATGAAGCCCTTGTCGAGCAGCTCCTGTAGTTGCTCCCAAAGTTCTCTTAATTCTGCTGGAGCCATACGGTATGGTGCTTTTGAAATGGGGTTGGTACCTGGAATGAGATCTATCTCAAACTCTATCTCCCTGTCTGGTGCTAAGCCTGGTAACTCGTCAGGGAAGACTGATGGGTAGTCACATACCACTGGGACCTCTTCTAGCTTTTGGTCCTTGACTTGTTCGGCATGGACTACATGTGCTAGAAATCCAGCACACCCTGTACTCAGTAGTTTCCGTGCTTTCATGGCTGAGAGAAATTTCTTGGCCTTCTTCTTCGGTTCTCCGATGTATGCAAACTACTCTCCTGCCTTTGGTTGGAATACGACTTTCCTTTTTCGGCACTCTATAGAAGTCCATCCCAAAAATGACATCATAGTCGGACATATTCAGTATTACCAGATCACAGTAAAGCTCTCTGTCTGAAATGCCGACTGGTATGGCACGGAGCCAGTGTGTGGATGCCATGATGTCTCCGGAGGGCAGGGTAGTCAGAAACTGACCACTAAGTACGTCCGGAGGTATTGCTAGTTTTTCGGCGAATGCCCTGGATACATATGAATGGGTTGCCCCAGTATCGAAAAGTACAGATGCATGCAGATTTAAAATACTAATCTGACCTGTAACAACTGTAGAGGCGGTGGCTACATCCTCTCTGGTCAGTGAGAAAACCCGTGCATTTGTAGTAGCCGGTGGAGCCTCTAATCTGCCTTGATTGATCTGAGGACCCTCTAGTGTCGTCTGCATCAGGTGAAGCTGAGCTGGCTTACCTCCATACTGAATAGGCTGTGGGGGAGGTAAGTTGGCCTTGTTAGGGCATTGCTTGGCCATATGCCCTTCCTGACCACAGGTGTAGCACCCTCGCATGCCCAGGCGGCAGACTCCTGAGTGTTGTCTCCCACAGTTGGAACAAGTGGGATACTTGGTTTGCTTATTGGCTGGCTCCCCTTTTGGATTGTTCCACTGCTTTCTTTTGCCTTGATTCTTTCCTTTCCAGTTAGAGTTAGAGCCCTGGGGTTTCTGAGTTCCTGTGCTACTGCCTTGGCCCTTATTCTCTGTCACGACTGCCTTCTGCTGTCGCATGCTGTTCAGGTAATGCTCGGTGATCAGAGCACTGCTAACTAGTTCCTCTGAGGTTTGCGGCCTATGGACGCCGCTGGCCACATTCAGTGCTATCTCTGGCCTTAGCATCTTGAGCATTAGCCTGACTCGCTCTCGTTCAGTACTGACCAGCTCAGGGCACAGGCGAGCCAGTCTGTTGAATCTCTTCACGGCTTCCTCTACTGATAGGTTGCCCTGCCGAAATTCAGTGAACTCGTCGTAGTGGCGGTTTGTGACCCGCATGTGGAAGAATTCTTCAAAGAACTCTTCTTCAAAGCTAGCCCAGGTCATCTGATTGATTGGGCGTTTTATCTTGATACGCTCCCACCACATACGTGCGTCTCCGGCTAGGCAGAAGGAGGCGCACTTTACTTTCTCATGCTCTGGCCAGTCTAGGAGCTCCATGGTACTCTCTAGGGTCTTGAACCAAGCTTGGGCATCCCATGGTTCACTGGTGCCTGAGAAGGTCTCTGGCTTGATCTTCTGCCACTGGATCAGATAAGCTTCCCTTTTTGCCCCTGTTGCTGGGGCTACTGGCATGTCTGGTGGGACCGGCGCCACAGGTGGAATCTCCGTCACTATCGGCGTCTCCCCCTGGGGCTCTGGGGTAACAGTGGGAGTAGCCTGCTGATTAGCGGTTAGAGCAGCAATTACTTGCTGCTGTTCCGCTACCTGTCTCTGCAGTTGTGCTACTACCTCTGTCAGGTCCGCTGGAGGCACTGAGTGGTCTGCCTCCTGCTGAGGCTCAGTAACTGGTGCTCTTCTAACTGAGCGTCCTCTTGCCATTATCTAAAATAGAGGAGGATCATACAATTCATATTTTAATTCTAAAACATGCTATCAGATATAAACTAAGGTATTAAACATGCTTCCGTTAACTGTAAACAAGAACTGGCTAGAAAACAGATAGCATGCATAACATGAAAATACTATAAATCTGAAAGCAAGAAAATATAGTAATGTGAGAGATACTCTTACTTAGAAGCTGCAGGTCTGATGCTGATGTGTGTGAGGAGGAAAGATGGAACTTGCTCTGATACCACTCTGTAACGACCCACCTTCTAGTACACTAAGCTTTAAGGCGGATCGCTACGTAAATATATATATATCTAACTGATTCCTGACTGAGTAGCTTAGGAATTTCAACAACGATATGTAAAAGCATAAACATAAACGTGCCAAGTTGGTATCAACTTCTTTATTGAAACCATTCATTATTCATATCTAAGGGCATTCTTAGCTACTACATGTCATTCTATATGGTGCATATATCTTAAAACAAGCATATCCTATGTATTTAGCATGTAAATCAAAAGTATCAAGTTCTTATCTCTAAAGCTTAAGCATGGGTCTAAATTACCATATTACAAGTAGTAACTCATATCATTCAACATTCGCTAAGCAAGTATTAACACAGGTAAATAAACTACTTTAATATACTAGGCACCCAAATAACGAGTCTAAACAGGTTAATACATGGTTCTCATAATATATCGCGAAATAACTAAAGAAGCATAAACAAGAAAACTAAAGAAGCATACTAGGCACCACGAATACAAGTCTAATTAAGTTCATACATGGTTCACATAATATATTGCGGAATAACTAAAGAAACATAAAGAGGGTTATTCTATGCTTTGCAAGTTCCGAAGACTTTTATTCCAACTCCACCATCACACACACTTTGCATCAAGCCCGCCGCCTCCGCTACTAGTGCTTTCCTTTACCTGTATCTGCAGTATAAGGAAATGCAAACTAATAAGCATAAAGCTTAGTAAGTACCATCTAGCCTCACAAAACCATGAAAACTCGAATTATGCTTTTGTAAAACATGCTATGCACATACATGCTCATATCCATAAGTAATCATGTTAGGCTCACGCTAAAATACATATCATAGGATGTCATGGCATATAACTGAGACATGGCACATACTGAATTAAAACTGAAAAGTAAGCTATAGCATAACATACATATCTGAACTGGAACTGGAACTAACTAACATAAAACTAATTATTAAATCCACCACTTGCTAATATAAATTTCTGAAAACTAAATACATATAGTAGGTGAAAGTAATAATCAACTACTGTGGGCTTGGCAATGTACCAACTGTGCGCGCATCCCTAATAAACCCGAGGTAGCAAATCCCGAATCCATTAGGGTTCTACTAGGTTATCTAAACCTAGGGGCAACTAGGAGCCCATCCCATACTAGGTTATCTAAACCTAGAGGCAACTTGGAGCCTATCCCTGGACCGAAGTCCGGTACAATGCCACTGAAAATAAAATAGTCCTTTATACTTTTCTTTCCTTTTTGATTCTTGCTTTTACTAGGTTATCTAAACCTAGGGCAACTAGGAGCCCATCCCGGGACCTTGGTCCCAATCATAAACTGAAGCAAGATTTCTATTCTTTAATGCTTTCTATAGCATTAACTGAACGAACATTTTAACAACCACCTAACGTGCGTGCTTGTTCATAATTTACGATTTCTAATCGTAAAGCATAAATACAAGGAAATAAGGCATATGAAATATCAACCGAAACTACTTATACTGCAGGTGAGGGATACTTACTTCCTGCGCTAGGTTTTTCTTACGAATAAACTCTGNCCTTTCCTAGCATATGATTTGTTAGAAAAACTTTTAATGGCCTTACGAAATTTCCTTACCATAAAGGCTTCTTGGTCACTATCCATGGAGGCGCTTGACTCCTCCAAGTCCGAGGATGATGAGTAGATCACCTTCTTCTTCTCCTTTCTCCTCTTCTTCTCTTTCTCTGCAACAAAAGCAACACCTTTCTCTTTTACCGAAATGTTAGCTTGTTCATGCAGTTCAAATTCACAAAATAGATCGTCCAATTTAACTAAAGATAAATCCCTTGATATCTTGTAGGCATCAACCATGGATGCCCACAGGGTGGTTCTCGGGAAGGCTTATAAGATATACTTGATGATGTCCCGGTTTTCGATTTTCTCTCCAATTACATGGAGCTCGTTGATCACTTCCTTTACTCTTCCATGCAGCTGACTGACGGTCTCGTTGCTTTTCATGGAGAGTGATTGCAGTTGGGCCACCAACAAGTCCTTCTTGGCTCTTCTGGACTCGTTTGACCCCTCGTTCAGTTCTACCAACTTGTCCCATAGCTCTTTGGCGCTCTTGAATGACCCCACTTTGTTCAGTTGCTCCTTAGAGAGTCCGCACTGCAGTGTAGTGGTGACCTTGGCATTTGATTGCGCCCTCTTCATCACTTCTTTGGACCATGTCCTCATGGGTGTAGGATCTCCTCTTTCATCGACGGGCGCCTCGAAGCCATCTGCAACACTTATCCAAGTTTCTATGTCATTCATAAGATAGTATTGCATTCTACCTTTCCAGTACGCGAAGTCGTTGCCGTCGAAAAACGGTGGTCGTGCGGTGGAGTATCCCTCTTGAAACGCCATTTCAGATGTTCTGGTTGATTGTTAGATCTTCCAAAATGCACCGGCTCTGATACCAACTGAAGGATCGATGTGGCGTGCAGAGGGGGGGTGAATGCACTTTTTTTTTGGATCGTTGAACTCTACACAGATGTTAGCGCAGCGGAAATAATATGCAAAAGACAAATAACAATGCTAACACTTTCAGTTACTTGGTATCCACCCAGATGGGTGACTAATCCAAGGATCCACGCCGCGAGCACCACTTTTCACTATAGAAAAGTCTCCTTTAGGTGGAGAAACCTTCACAGCAAGAGCTTCCTCTTTACAGATGTAGAATTGAGATGGAGGAAGCAAAGAATCACTTTACAATTCGGCAGCACTTCGTTACTGTACGGAACGGTACAGACACGTGTAACGAGGCCTCCTTTTATAGGTGAAAAGGACAGATTCGCAGTCTGTCTAGACGCCTACCAGTCGACTGCCCCAAGGGCAGTCGACTGGCCCGACATTAAATGCCGGCCAACGGCTAGCAAACAGCTAGCCAACGGCTAGTTTTGGGGTATACCAGTCGACTGCCCCAAGGCCAGTCGACTGGTCCGAAGCTGCGAACTCTCTGTGGGTTTTGGCAGTCGACTGCCTTCGGGCCAGTCGACTGCCCTGCCTCCCAGCTCAGCTCCAGCCACTCCGAACCCTCTCCTTCGCGTGTACCTTCAGGTCTGCTCCCTTGGCTCGCCCCTTGAAGTTCTCTTCCTCTGGCTATCGTCCCTCGGATGCGCACACAAGCCTTCCCTTGGCTTGCCTCCATGCCACCCTTCACGTGTGCCCTTTGAAGTCCACTTCCCGGCTTGCCCTTGGAGCTCTCCTCCCTCGGCTCTCGTCTCTCGGATAGGTCCACCATGTGTGATTCTCCAAGTCCTGCAAACTCAATCACACAAATCAAATACAACATAACACTCTAACTTTAAACTTATTCGCCCACACATTAAAACCATGATCTTCCAATCATTTCAAGGGCCGATTGCCTCAACAAGGCTGAGGCCTTCGGGAGGGCGCTGATGAAGAAGGGGCTTTGCCCTTCGAGCTGCCCTCTACGACTTCTTTTCCCTTAGAAGACTTTCTAAAGATTGAAATTGGTCATGGTAACAGATTGAATCAAAATAAGTGAACACGATCAGGACACAAGAATGAAATATCACACACGATGGAATTGATCATATGAACACAAGTTTAATCAAAGACCCAAGAATTGATCATAAGGTATGACATTGAATACATTAGTCATAAACCAGAGGAATTGATCAAGTGAGATAAAAATAAATGGTCATGGCAAGGAAGGGTCACGGCAAGGGTAGGGTCGCAACACAAGACGAAACCACCATAAGGAACAACATGGTTAGCGCAAATATATGATTGATAAAAGAAATGATAAACACCAAAGAAAAATCGCATAAGGATCTTACTTTGGCGCCATCAAGTCGACTGTGAAGAAGAGAGAAGAACTCGCAGGAAAACTTAGCAAGAGCGCACGCGCCCGGGAAGGAGAAGAGCTCACAGGAAATCAAGGTCTCCTTGCTGACCTTTCAGAAACTCCCGCGCACAAAAGCATGCAGGTAGCAGTTGTTGACAACACCAACAGTAAGAAGAGGAACTCTCACGCAGGGAGAAGATCGCACTCGCAGAGGAGATCGCTGGAGGAACTCACACACAGCAAGTGAACTCACGCAGGGAGGAGGAAACACACGAAGAAGATCACGTGGGAAGGTGTTTCGGCGCTAGGGCTTGGGGAATAAGGGGTTTTCGCGAAGTTATTAGGTTGGTGGATCGGTCCACCAACTGAAATTTAATGTGATCGAACAGATCACCGTTCGATCTGGGAGCGCCCAAACCGATCAGGCTCCGGTCTGATCGGACTGGCCTGGTCCTAATCGATCGGGTGACCGATCAGGCAGGCTCCTGATCGATCGGCTGATCGATCAGGAGGCGAACAGTAGGGTTCGGTGAGTGGTATGTGAGCCCCCTAATCGGTCTGTGGATCGATCATCACGGGGTGCCAGATTGGTCCGAGGACCGATCTAGGCTAACACAGAATGTTTGGACACTTTTCCGCAAAGTGTTCTGTGGCCCTTCTGATTGGTCTGTGGACCGATCACCATAGGAGGGAGCCAAATCGGTCCGGGGACCGATCAACACTACTCCTGATCAGTCCAGTGACCGATCAGGGTTCCTGATATTGCCTGATACAATCTGAAACTTTCAGTTTCAGAGTTCTCTTCGATTTCTGAAGGGTTTTGATGAAAGATATCGATCTTGGAAGTGATCACTTGACTATAATTGATCCCTGAACAAGGATCAAAGGTCCTTATGGTTTGAACAAATCACTTTGCTCCACCCAAGTGGAGTCAAACTCAATCAACAATCATTCAATCAATTTTAACCAAGATTGTCCCAAATTCAAGTCTCCAATCAAGTTTCCTTGATTGGAATGTCCAAGTATGATCATGGATCCAAATACACATGTGTTATGCATTGGTTTTCCCCATACTTGGTCACCGAAGTGATTTTTATCTCGTCAACTTAATTTCTCAAGGGATGCATTTACATTTTGAGAAATTGAGTTGATCTTAGCATCTCACCCCGTTTCTAGCAAACAAAAACGTTTTGTTGAGCTTTATAGTTTGTGTGAGATGTCCCCAAAGTTACCCAATTGTTTCCCAACAATTAGAACTAATCATGAAGGGTTTTGAGTGCATTTTGTAACCTATGAAGCGCGACACATTCCCAACTCCCTTCTTAAGAAGCTAAACTCATTTTCGGGGAGTGGTTTAGTGAAAATGTCTGCTAAATTTGATTTGGACTCTACATATGAGAGTACAACATCTCCTCTAGCAATATAATCTCTAATGAAGTGGTGATGCATTTCAATATGTTTGGTCTTAGAGTGAAGGACTGGATTCTTTGTTAGGTTAATTGTGCTAATGATGTCACACAACACTTGCACACCTTTGTAACTCAATCCATAGTCCTCTAAAGTATGTATCATCCACAACAATTGTGATACACTCTCTCCCATGCGATATATTCTGCCTTGGTCGTGGAGAGAGCAACACAATGTTGCTTCCGACTTAACCAACTAACTAGAGATGATCCTAAAAATTGGCAGCCCCCACTCGTGCTTTTCCGATCCAACTTACATCCAGCGTAGTCGGAATCGTTATAGCCAATTAGGTCAAATGATTCGGTACGGGGGTACCAAAGACCAACTCCAATTGTGCCTTTGAGGTATCTCAAAATCCGCTTGACAACAATCAAGTGAGATTCCTTGGCACAAACTTGATATCTAACGCACATACCCACAGCAAAAATATATCAGGTCGACTACCTGTGAGGTATAGTAGACTACCTATCATGCTCCGATATTGAGTCAAATCAACGGGTTTACCACTCTCATCATTGTCTAATCTTGTGTTTGTAGCCATGGGAGTGGTTACCTCTTTTGAATCACTCATATTGAATTTTCGAAGCATCTCTTGAGTATACTTCGATTGGTGCACATGGATCCCATCTCGGGTTTGTTTGATTTCAAGTCCAAGGAAGAAAGTCAACTCTACCACTAGACTCATTTCAAATTCACTCTCCATGTGTACAATGAACTCATTTAAATATCCCTTGTTGTTTGAGCCACAGATTATGTCATCGACATAAACTTGGGCTACAAATATATTGTCACCATCTCTTCGTAGAAATAGTGTAGGGTCTATTTGGCCTCTTATAAAGCCTTTCTCAATTAAAAATGTTGACAACCGCTCGTACCAAGCTCGGGGTGCTTGTTTAAGGTCATAGAGTGCATTTTTGAGCTTAAATACGTGGTTTGGAAATTCGGTACTCTCAAACCCCGGAGGTTGTTCAACATAGACCTCTTCTCTAATTAAACCATTTAGAAAGGCCGATTTGACATCCATTTGATATAACTTGAAACCCCGATGTGCTGCAAATGCAAGCATCAATCGATGGACTCCAATCGTGCCACGGGAGAATAGGTCTCATCATAATCAAGGCCTTCAACTTAACTATAGCCTTTGGCTACTAAGCGTGTCTTGTTTCTTATGATTTCTCCCTTATGGTTCAATTTTTTTTGAAGACCCATTTGGTTCCAATAATGGTGGCCTTCTTGGGTCTAGGGACTAAGTCCCAAACTTGACTTCTTTCGAATTGACCTAGTTCATCTTGCATTGCGATGATCCAATCAGGATCATTTAATGCTTCATCAATTTTCCTAGGTTTAATTTCGGAAATTAAAGCAACTTCATTAGCCTCATTCCGGAAGAATGATCTAGTCCTAACCCCATGATGGATATCTCCAACAATTTGGTCTTGGGGATGACTAGAGGCTAATCTTGTTTGCCTAGGTGTTGGTGGTGCTTCTTGGATGGTTTCACTAGACACAAGCTCAACCTCAGGATCCGGCTGATCAATGGGTTGTCTAGGCTCACCGTCATCGGATTCATCACCATTAACAACACTTAGAATTTCATTCAAACCTAGTCTCCTAAGTTCGAGTTGAACTCCTTCAACATTTTCTGATTGGTCATTTGCTCTTGGAATTTCTTTAAAAACCACATCGGAAGACTCTTCAACCAATCTAGATTTCTTATTGTAGACTCGATAGACTTTGCTAACTAAGGAATACCCGACTAGTATCCCTTCATCAACCTTTGCCGTGAACTTTCCAAGGTGGCCCTTGGTGTTTAGGATAAATACCTTACAACCAAACACCCTAAAATGTTTAACCGTAGGTGGTTTTCCAAACCAAAGTTCATGGGGAGTCTTTCCTAAGAACCTATGGATGAGAACTCGATTTTGCACGTAGCATCTTCTAGAGCGGCGACGAACATCATGGTGGTTGTAAAATAGTAAAAGTTTAGTTAGCAATAAATGTTCAAAGAGGCAGGAAATAAATGTTCAAAGTGTCGACCGTCGATCTTCGAAATGGCGAGCTGGTAGGTGGTCAAAGAGCGATAGGATTTTGGAAGAGGAGGAGATGGGGGCATATCCCTTTCTAGGCCGTTGGCCAACTAGGGGTCGGGGTGGTGTTGATAAAATAGAAGCGATCCTTTCAACCTTTGTTAGAGGTCGGGAACTTTGCTAGAAAGAGGTCTTGGCTCGGGCCTGGAAAAAGAAATCGCTGGCTCTTATTTTTTAGGATAATAGAAGAAGTGGAACATTTCTGGTTGGAGAGGAATTTTGTACAAGGCAAAAATAATGAATGACCCACAGATAAGGCGAATGACGTTCGGGCCAGCTGGGACAGGGGAAGTTGGAGGGGTGGTGGGGAAAGTGGAGGGTGGCCTGAAGATAATCTCGGGAAAGGGTTATGTAACTGAGAGGTGGTCCCTCGGGTCGGTCAGTCAGTAGGGCTAGGGAGCACTAACCGATGGCCAAAGGGAATTTGGTGTTCCGCTCGGAGGCGGTCAAGGTCTTGAGGACGCAGCTTGGAGGCGGTCAAGGTCTTGAGGACGCCGCTCGGAGACGCAGTGGCATACCATGGGTCGAGGGTCGAGGTGGAAGAAGCTATGAATTGATGACAGGAACACAATGTCAGGATCTTGGGATGGCTAGAGGGGGGGTGTGAATAGCCACCCACCAAAACTCGCTTCTTCCTACAATCAGATTAGCAGCGGAAAACAAACAAAGCAGAAATAAACTAAAACAGAGACTAACATAGTGTTTATAAGGTTCGGGGATAACTTGCCCCTACTCCTTGGTGTGCTCGTGAGGTGGGTGATTCCTTGATCTTCGGCAGATCAGGCCCCGGAATGAATCCGGCTAAAAGCTTCCTCCTTCTCGGTGGAGTAACCTCTCCACAAATGTCTCAGAAGTATATCATGTGAAACACAAGAGACTAGAGAAGGAAGCTTACACAACAGATGCACACCACCTTAAGCACACACATCAGTAGTAAGCAGAAAGATCAAACAAGAAGAAGAATGCAGAGAACACCAACAACTCAACAGCAAAACCCTTCGCAGATTTTCTAATCACCGTTCTCCGTTGTTTTCCTCTGCTTCGCCAACTTCTTCTTCTTAAGCCTTTCTTCTGCACATATATAGGCGTCGTCACCCACTGACCCCTTCTGAGCTCTCAGCATACTGAAGTCATCCTCTTTAGTTGAAGCTTCAGGTCAGGTGTCGTTGAAACCTATAAATGTGTATCAAACAAAATAGTACCATGGAACGCCACCCTTGACCCTTCTTCTTGCTCCTTCATTTGAATTTTAAAGCTCTGTGTTGTCTACACACTTACAGATTCATTAGCGAAGCAAATCAGAAATCAGAATTGCGCTGACAACAATTTGAATTAAAGTTCAGAGGTGTTGATCAGTCACCTTGACCAATCAGACAACCTCCTGACCAATCAGACTCTATCCTGATTGGTCCAGTGATATTCTGATCTGTCTCACTGATCGATCAGAGACCAGGGGATCAGTCACCAGACCGATCCCTAAACTCACTGGAATTTCAGTCAAAGCACCTGATCGGTCAAGGTGACTGATCAGGCAATGTGCCTGACCAATCAGGATCCATCCTGATCGATCCAGGTCTGTTCTGATCGATCACACTGACCGATCAGAGATTCTTGTGATCGATCACAATCTTTCTGTGACCACACAGAATGTTTTCTGATCGGTCACCAGATCGTTCAGAAAACCTTCTGTTTTTTCAGAAGCTTTCTGGATCGGTCAACAGATCAATCAGACATCCTGGATCGGTCTTGTGACCGATCTACTATTAAGAGAGTTTGTGCCAACTCCCTGATCGGATTTCAGACCGATCCAGCCAACTTTGCTCTGATCATTTGATTAATTCATGGTCAATTCTGACCATGACTAACTCAAGTTAGACCCTGAGTCCAGCGAACACGCTCCCTTGCCCTCACTGACTCAGTTTGGTCGGAGAACGAGCTACCGAGCCCTCTCCGACTCATCCCGGTCCAGAGAATGAGCTACCGAGCCCTCTCCGACTCATCCCGGTCCAGAGAACGAGCTACCGAGCCCTCTCTGACCAAAGTCCGGAGAACGAGCTACCGAGCCCTCCTCCCGATCCAGAGAACAAGCTACCGAGCCCTCTCTGACCAGAGTCCGGAGAACGAACTACCGAGCCCTCTCCGACTCATCCCGGTCCAGAGAACGAGTTACCGAGCCCTCTCTGACCAGAGTCCAGAGAACGAGCTACCGAGCCCTCTCTGATCAAAGTCCGCTTAATCCGAACTTAACTATCTGATCTCAATTCTCACTCAACCGAACTTAAATCGGTGTCAACATCAAAACAACAATCAGGTCAGACTGCATCAACACACAAGAGAGTTGAACTAACCCAAGGAAAATGAAGGTGGGTCGCCGAAAAAGGTGGGGGGGGGGCGCAGAATCCGCTGTCTGTTAGAGGAGAGTTCGTCGGAACCCTAGCAGAGCACAAAGACGAGGAGGGAGCGAGGTAAAAAGTGGGACAGTGAAAGGAGACGAAGCAGTATTTAAAGGGACGAAGGGCGGATGCTAGCTATCTGATGATGATCCAGTAAAAAGGTGGGAGTGGATCAAGGCTGTCCATTTCCTGCCATAATGAACCTTGGGAAATTGCACTGCGTGTGTGTGTGGGCTCTGACACCTGATGCTTCGTTGCTCGGAGAAACTAATCGGTAGGAAAAGCATGGCTCCTAGCAATTAATGAGGGGATACGAATCAATTTTCTGAGCACCTGGGGGTAACACGTGGAAGCCATAATGAGAGAGTGGTATGGCCATGTCGCGAGTCAGTCGGGGATAGCGGATCGCTAGCTAGCCGGTCGGTCGGCCCATACCGGGTGGCGCATTTGTCTCTAAACAAACAGTTCAATCAGTCAGACTCGTCACCTCCTTCGATTAGACTCGGAGGGGATGCTTATGATCCCGCCCTAGCTGGAGTGGAATCGGGTCGAGCTGTGTGGCACTTTGAGAAGATAGGTCGAGTCTAAAAAAGACTCTAACGGATGTAGCACGGGAGTCCAGTATGGTAGAGCATGACCCCACTCTCTTGGCCCACGAGGGATGTAGGGAAGGGTTAGCGACCCTATCGGTCATAAGAATGCCCGCGATGGCAGCCGCACCGCCAGCCTCGAATGTCACTCCGGTAGGATATGCCGATCGGACAATTACCGACCGAGTCCCATGCCAGTCCTCATCGAGGGGCACTTTTCAATCTGGGGTCCTCCGCTCGCCTTCCTAGGCAGTGAAACTGCATACATGGAGGATCGAGTGTGGGACTCTGGCACGCCGATCGACATACCTCCCGAGTGTACTACGGCTCGGTGTTCCCTATTATAGGAAGTTGTCATTATCCGTGGCGGTACATACCCTCTGACGCCTCGCAAATAATGGCAGTAGCCGTGCCAGCACCTGCCGACTCGGACCTGACACCACTCGTGTCTGAATCGCCGGGATCTCGCTGGCATAGTACGACGTCTAACAAGCGTTGCTGGAAAGGCCAAGTCATACCACGGCGCCACCTGCAAATGTCAGACAGCGCAGCGCTTATCGGCTAACTGACAATCGTCCCTGATCCTGTCCCCGCATAGGATAAAAGGGAAACAGAAAGGGGATAGAGTTTGTCGGTCCTCCCGGCTATATAAGACCCTCCATCCCTCACACGTATGTACACATAGTATTTTTCAGCTACAGTATTTTTTTGGATTAACTCCCCTTCTGATCTTCACCGGATTCTAACTTGACCATTGGAGGGCTTTGCCGGGAAAACTCCTGATGGGTCGCTAACGGTCACCTTCTTTGTAGATTAGGAGCTGCTCTATCGCCGGAATCCCAGATTGTGCCGCGTGTGACCCGTCATCCTCCTCCATCGACAAGCCATGTCTCGTTATCGAATTAGGACTCCCGCCTCGCTCACGACATGATCAACAGTAAAAAAAAAATAATAATAAACTTCAAATATATTGTCAATAGTTAGATAAATTCAATATTCTAAATTTAGTTGTGTATGATAATTTTTATAAATAATATTGACATAAATACTATAGAAATTTTACTTTTAGATGTGAATGTAAGTACTTTAGTTGTCCAAATATGAATGTTTTTTAGAGAAACTTGTAGAGTCCCCAAGTTCTAGCATTGTGGCCTACGGAAGAAGATATTAAGGGGCTTTAATTAATTCATCATCCTAATTAGAAGTTCTTTCTCTCCTGTAAATTGGTCGAGTACTAGCCAGACAACTTAACCTATAAATCAAAGTGCCTATTACTCTAACCATATTAGATGACCTACTCTTAGGTAGGTAATGCCTAGAACATCAAGCCTTAACACAAAGTCATTTATTTGTTATATTAGCTATAGTTCAGAAAGGTTCTATATACATGTTATGCTATCCATGTTGGTCCTGAGATGAATTGACAAGACACTGAGGACGAGTGAAGCGTTTTTTACCACCAGAAAGGCCAGGGTTACATGCCTTGAACGAGAAGCATCTATTTCAACATGATAGAAGCCTAAACTTGATGAAACTCACGAAGCCAGGGCACCAGAACCATGAACTTAAACTTCAACGCACCTTCAACTCTATATATTTTGCAGCAAACTATAAACACTAGCAATAGTAATTATATTCATTAGAGTTTGTGACTAAGTAGTGCAACTTCAAAACAAAAAAAAAGGAATAAAGGAAACTAACATAATTCGATGCAACTCTTTTACATGATAACTTTACAAGCACAACATTCGGGAGCTAGCTTGCACGCACATTATCATTAGGCATCCAGCTTACGTCGATTAATCCTGGGAGTGAACCGTCCTATGTAATGAAAATTTTCTACCGACTATTAGGATAAATTGAGAAGTACTCGTAGCGGGTGACCCATCAATTTAATATTTTTAGGTCAGTCGTCCATTAAGAAAAATTCATCCGTTAAATCATCGAAGCTAAGATTGAATCCTTAAATATCTAAAAAACTAAGAAGACGCTTTGTTGTTATACCATTACCACGAAACTGACAATTCTCTCATTAAATCATGTGAACGTGGCATAATCATCATTACTCCTCCATTGGAGCTTTCACCATTGCGAGGTTGAAAATGTACTTAACTCATTGAGTCAGGGGACTTAGGATTCATAAATAAATGTAATTGGCCTATTCCAAATACACCCCATACGAGTTAGAGGGTGAATAACACTGATCGCTTCTCATCTTGATTTAGGTTTGCAACCGAAACTTAAAGCAAAGCATACTCAATACACTAGCAGATTTGTTTTACTTAATATTTATTTTTTATGTGACTAATCCAAAATCTACTACTACCAATCTGCCACCACTATTAAAATCCTCTTTCTTAAATCAAAATCGAAGGTGGAGAAATCTTCTACAACAACCTTATTATTGTTGTTAGCAATATAATCAAAGTTCCATATTAAAAATACATGAAAAAAGATCATGAATTTATAAGATAAAAAGTATCTCTATTATTATGAGATCTTTTGATAAATCCATGAAGACTTAGACTCAAAATATATATTATACTATTATGAAAATATATGAATTTTTTTAGTTCTAACAAATCGTATCATAGCCAATGTCTAGATGTTAGCAGAAAAGCAAAGAAGAAGATACTTTTTTATTGATGTTGAGAGTTTTACTTAATTTCTCTTCTTCAAAAGATTGCTCCAAGTTAAGTAGTAGAGCACTAGAGAGCTTATTGAACACTTGAACAAGAAAACGTAGAGCTTTGAGCATGAACAATAGCCCAACAATGACTTACTCCTTTAAAATTAGCTTAGTTTTTATATCGTTTCGACTGATTTTTTATACCAGTCGATTGATTTGGTTGTTGACCAATTAATAATTTCTGAACCTTATGAAATTCTGTCTGATTTTGTCGATTTTTCAAATATCAATCAAATTGATTTGTGAATCAGTTGAGTGATTAGACTGATTGAGAGATCGGTCGAATCAATTCTCTTCTATTCTCTTTAGAAACAATATTAGTCGATTGATTTTCCTGAACAGTCGAGCCAATTTATTTCTATGCACCTTAGAAACAACATCAATAGATTGATTACCTTGATAAGCCTCAATTCATTTCTATGTACTTTAGAAACAATATACCAGCCCAATCAATTATTTAAATCAATCCAATCGATTCATTTATGATCTCTTCAAAAATAGTACTAGTCAACTAATTACCCTGACCAGTCGAATTGAATCTTTCCGGTCAAAACAAGTACTCAAATCAATCGAATCGATTCACTTCTGATCTCTTCAGAAGTAACACCAGTCGAATCGATTACTCAGATCAATCAAATTGAGTCACTTCTTAGACAGAATCAATTCGACTGATCTAAATATCAATCGATCGATATGTAGAATCAAACCTGAAATAAAGGTTTTATAGCGTATCAGTCAATTGATACTTATTTCCATTCGACTGATACTAATATCAGTCAAATGAATCTCATGCTTAATTGATTGATGGCGGTTTTTGGTCGTTTTAATGACCAAATTCATCTAAGAATTTGCTATCGTTCTATCCTCATTACCTCATGTCAGATGAATCTCTTGTTCTCTGGACTTGATGAATTCATCCACTGATGCATCAGATCCCGTGATTTTCTTGGGGTTTTTCTTTTCTTATAAAGAATTTGGTCCTTGACCTCCTTGGACTTTACTTGTCTTGCATCAGGCCATTTGACCTACAAGCGCTTCCTTTTCCAAGAATCTGATCCATAATCTTCATGGACTTTACCTGTCGTGCATTCGGCCTTCTGACCTGCAATAACTTCTTGTACACTTAATACACAAATTAAATCTCTCTTTATTTTGCTCTAGTTTAAATGATCTTAAACATCAAAACTATAATTCTTGGGCATGATTGCATCAACATAGACCAGCCATATGGGTAGAATATTGGCCTTGAACAAAGCAGCTGTGGGCTTCCAGAGGAGTGAACTCTATGCAAAAAGTCCAAATAGGTAAAAGGTAATCGAATGCTTGGAAAAAATCCTAGGAGAGTGAACCCTTGGTGGTGAAAAGTCCAAAAAGGTCAGGGTGGTCAAATGCTTTGTGGAAATCCTAAGGGAGTAAAAATTAAGTGGTTAAAAGTCCAAGTAGGTCAAAGGTGACCGAATGCTTAGAGGAAATCATGGGAAGTAAATCATAGGTCGTGAAAAGTCTTATAGGAGAAGAGTGACCATGATTTGACCAGATGTTTGAGGGGAGATTCGGAATATGTCATGGGTGACCGAATGTTTAAGAGGAGGCTCAGACCTTGAGAATAATAGTGATTCTTTGTTTGAAAGAAGGATTGTTGGGAATACAATCAAAGTCTCATATTAAAAATACTTGGAAAAGATAATGGGTTTATAAGATGAAAATATCCCTATTGGTATAAGATCCTTTGGGTAGAACTCAAAAATAAATCTATGAGCGCTTAGACCCAAAGTGGACAATATCATATTATTGTGAAAATCTGTGAATTCTTTTGATCCTAACAACACAATGCAAAAGAAGACGAAGCAATAAGAGATTACAATGATTTAACTTGATAGATGTATGTTTCTTCTTCTTCTTCTTCTTTAAATGCTTGCATCAAAGATAGAGATTGAGCTTAAGAAACTTCTCGATAATTAATTAGCATGAAAACCTTGGATTTAGATGAGAGCTCTGCCCCTTCAAACATTATCTTTTTCTTTTATATGAATCCTTGAGTCAAGGCCTTTATTTCATACATCAATCGATTATTGCAGACTATTAGTTGACTGATATGGTCTCCGACAACTGATCATGTCATTGAATGATCATTGACTCTTTTGAAATCTACTATATTTTGTCTCTAATGTGAACATCAATCAACTGATAGACGTATACTTCTTCTTCAAATGCTTGCACCAAAGATGGAGATTGAGCTTATGAAACTTCTCAACAATTAGTTAGCACGAAAACTTTGGCTTGAGATAAGAGCTCTGCCCCTTCAAACATTCTCTTTTTCTTTTATACAAAACCTTGAGTCTGTTAGGGCACGTTGTGAGCTAGAGGGGGGGGGGGGAGGTGATTAGCTTCTCTTTTACTCGATGTAGCTTTGTCACGACAGAAGACTTAAGGAATGATAACACTCTTGACTTTACTCGGTATCCACCTCATTGAGGTGGTTAATCTAAAGATCCACTCCTCTTCACTCTCACATCCACTATGGAAGCCTCCTTCTTGGAGGCAGAGAAGCCTAGTACAAGCCCACAAGAAAACCCGGCAAGATACAAGCAAACACAAAATGAAACTTACAAAATTTACAACAATAGCTTCTTGCTTATCTTGCTTTCTTCTAGCTCAGAATTGCCCTTGATGCTTGGAAATGCAGCAACACATTGCTCCCAAACTGCACAAGAACAGGCGAAGAAGGAAGGAGAAGAATCTATTTCAACATGCATGAAAAACCCTGTATATTGTGCCAACCTAGGGTTCCTAATTGATTGCCCAATCGATTACAATGTCAGGTCTAGCTGTTCAACAACTCTTTTTAAAGCTAAATCAATTACTCAATCAATTAACAACATTCTTAATTGATCACCCAATCAATAAGGGTTGCTTTTGTTTTCCCGACAAAGTTGCCCAATCAATCACTTAATCGATTGGGATTGGCCTTGATCGATTACCCAATTGATCAAGGGCATTTCTATTGTCATCACACAAGCTTCCCAATTGATCACCTTATCGATTGGGATTAGCCTTGATGTTTACCTAATCGATCAAGGGTCTTTTTGTTCTCCCGAGAAACTAACCTCAATCGATTACTTGATCGATTGATATTGGCCCAATCGATTACCCAATCAATTGCCAATACCTTGACTCAACTAACTCAAGTCTCGGATTACTTTGCTCAACCCAAGACTTCCATGACTTGTTGGGACTTCCTCACCAAATGTTCAGCCAACTCTTGACCAACTTAAACTTCTCTTGCCTAGTTCCCAATTAAGACTTCTCTCGTGCCAACCTAGGGTTCCCTTTGGTTAACCGTAGTTAGGTCTAGTCTCTCGGTAAACTTTCACCCTGTCAACATGCAATCCTCTCAAATCCAGTTAGACTTCACCTAGTTCCCAACTAGGTCTGCCTAGTCCTACTAGGACTTCTCCAGTCAAATCTACAATCAACTTTGACCTACTTGACTTGTCTCACATAACGTCTAAACATCATTGTCAAACATTAAAACTCAAGCTCGCCTGAGCTTAGTTAAACTGGTAAACCTTGACCTAAAAAAGATTGCACCAGCAGAGTCAAGGCCTTTATTTCATATATCAGTCAATTGTTGCAGACAATCAGTTGATTGGTATAGTCTCCAACAACTATTCATGATGTTAAACGACCATTGACTCTTCTGAAATCTATTTGATTTTGTCTCTAATTTGAACATCAATCGACTCATATAAATCATCATTTGACTGATGCAATTAGTCGAATTGAATAGGAGAGTCTAACTCGCTTCTGTTTAATTTTGATTGATATCAGTCGACTAATATAAATCGTTATTTAACTGATGAATCAATGATATCAAACAGGTGAGTCTGACTTGCTTCTATTCACTTTAAATCAACATCAATCGATTAATGTGCACCATCAATCGACTGATCCTATCAATCAAACTGAGCATACGAATACAACTCACTTTTGTTCACTTTAAATCAATATCAATCAATTGATGTACATCAATCGATTGATCTCATCAGCCAAACTGAGCAAGCGAGTCAACTCACTTCCGTTCGCTTCCAAATTAATATCAGTCGATTGATGTAACAATCAATCAACTGATAGTCTGATCTGAACTCTTCTATTTATTTTCTAGAGTATTAGACGATTGATTCCCAGATCTATCAATTGATTCTCTTTTGTCAACCTTCCTAGATTATGAGTTATTAAGCACATTTTTGTCACGCCCCGAGAAGCCGCTCGTTCGATACCGACCGGACAGCTACTCCCTCGTCCAAGTGGACAATCCAAAAACCTAACCACCACGACTACCTCATCTTGCTTGTACCGCAGCCTATAGGGCTGAAACAAGCTAGCGACTGTAATAAGATAAAAACGAGAACGACGACAAGGCTGCGTACCGGTACGACTTACGACAAAACCAAAACAGAATCAATACACGACACAAAAGAGTATAACATACCAACAGCGGAAATGAAAAGAAATACACTGAATAAAAGAAAAGGGTACCAACATGTACCACAACCAAAAGACAGGCGGAAATCGTCTCGGAGACACATGAACTGGGACAGGCTGCTGAACAATCCAGACGATCATCCTGATAAGAGAAAAACATAGCCAACGGGGTGAGTCCTAAGAACTCAGCGAATACCGTCTAATGTGCATAGGAAGAAATAATAGCAGCAAGTCACCGTCAATCTATCTATCACAGTACTGAAGATAACTGCAGTAAGAAGAAATACAGAACTGAACCATAAGCAATAAAAGGACTACATACCTACCTGCGTCGATCCCAAACCCGGTAGTATGCATGTCATCCAGGTGCAACAATCAAGTGCAACAATCACAATCAAATGCATCAATGCACAGTATGCTCATGATGCAGCATGGGTCACCCCTGACGCCTCGGTCAATAATGCACACGCGGGACCATATGGGTAGGGCTGTGACCTGGTCTTCCCTGCACGAACAGACGGTCGATAATGCACACGCGAGACCGAATGGGTAGGGTCGGAGACCATAAACGTACCCCACCATCGGGTGAAGTAACGCTCTAAACGTCCCTGCTATCATCGGATAGGTAGGGGACCTGCTGCAGCGCCGGGTCCGCCAACGGGGCTACAGGACAGGTCATGTGGCAGGTCTGACGGCCCATCTCAACCACTAGGGGAGTCAAAGATCGCCTACATATGCCTCTACACGAGTAGCAAGTACGACGGCCATCTCAACCTCCAGGGAGTCAAAGGTCATCCCCTATGCTACGTGCAATAATGATGCATGTCACTATCCCATGCATCATTCACTATCTATCCCTGCTGTCATCTACATGATATGCAGTAGTCCATATAACCGGTATGCACCAATACCTAAATCCTAGCGTAAGGTATAAGGTAAACTGTGCATCATCAATCCATACAGATATAGTAAGCAGTAAAGCTAACGGATACAACTACCGGAGCAAGAGCACAGAGATACAGATATCAGATATCCCTACTGCTAACTATGTCTAACTATGCATAAAAGAGGTACCCGCCTCGATATGAAGAAGTCCAGGCATCGAGAACCCCCCGTCCAAAAATAATAGCCGCGGCGAAGATAGCCGCGACACTCAATATCCTGCATCAAATACACAATTACTTAGCCAAATAATACTTCTAATTTAATTAGGATTAATCCTAATCAATTAATCCTAATTAAACACCCATTTGATTAATTAGGGTTAATTGTAATCAATTAATCAATTAACCCCAACTTCTTAGCCAATACATTAATTAGGGTTAACTATGATTAATTGATCTCCAATTAATCCCCTAATTCCAATCAAACATCACCACAGATTCAACCCATCGAAATCAACCTGCAGCAAGATCCAAGATCTAGCCAAAACAATCCAAAATATCCGCCCAACTCAATACTGATCGCATCCCATAAATTCCACTCTAAACCAAATCGATTTCACCGCAAGAACAATTTCTTCGTTCGGATCCAACACCCCAGAAAGTTCAAGCAACATCTAAGACCTCCAAATCAAGATCAAGGAATAAAACCTATAGCTCTTACCTCGGATGCCCGCCGACAGTAGCTTCCTTGCTTCACAAAAATTTGGATCAAGTTGATTGTAAACCAATCCCTGCTGTTCGAGGCTAGCGGAAGAGATTGACCGCTCGGTTGCTTGGCTGCGGCGATTGAAGAGTCGACGCTGCAACTCGGGTTCGCGAGGAAGAGAAGAGGGGAAAAGGCTCCTCTTGCGGCTAGGTCACGCGAAGGTCAAAGGAAGGCGGCGTCGACCGTGGGCTAGGGCACGAGGGGAGGAGAAGTCGGGTTGGCGGCTTGCGGCTAGGGCACGGGTGAGAGGTTGTGGCTTCGCCCTAGCGGAGAGAAGAGAATGAAGTGGTTCGTCTCTCTCGGCTGGCTGCGGCGGAAAGCGAAGCAGAGACTCTCTGGTGGCTGCGGCGGAAGGCGAAGAGGAGAGGAAGGAATCGCAACTTATGTTGCGGCTAGGTCACTCGAAATAGGGGGAAAACGAGTTAATAAGTGGTGGCTTTTTGCAGAAAAACCCATTCAGCTTTTCGAAATCCCAACCAGGCCCGTAATTTCGAAAGTTTTGCCTTTTAGCCCTCAAATTTCCCAGATTCTCACAATTTTAGTTTGACTTGTTGATGCTGAGGTATGCAATAGTCAAGTCTGTTGGTGCAATCATCCTCTAGTGAAGATTGACCAGGTTGATCAAGCTCGAGTTAGGGTTTTAATGTTTGATCAATATGTTAAGTTGGTTGAGCGAAGAGTCAAGTAAGTCAAGGTTGACAAGTTACTTAACAAGATACAAAAAGTCCAAGTGGGTCATAAGTGACCGGACACTTGGCGGTTGGAAGTCCAACATGGAATTGACACAAGACAAAAATTCTGAGTGGATTATGGACTGAACACTTAGTGATGACTGAAGTCCTGGCAGATCAAGGTTAATTGGATGTTAGGCAATAATAATGACCCAGCATATCAAGGTTGATCAGATACTAGCTAACTAGAGTCTTGACAAATCAAGGTTGACCAGATGTGCGCTAAGCAAACAAAATTCTAGTAAGTTGATGTCAACCAGGTATCAAGAAAGATGAGAATTCAACTTAATAAGGTTGAAACATGAGTATTAGTTGATTGATAGGGCACATCGATCGATCGATGAACTCTAATCCCAAAATTAAGTTTTGATGTATTTTTAGGGTTTGTTATAGTAACTAGGGGTTTTACTACAGTGACTAAGGTTGCTACCTAGCTAGGGTTCATTGTGAACCTTAAAAATTGAAAATAGGGTTGTTATAGTAATTTTGGGGTTGCTATAGTAACTTTGGGGTTGTTACATAAACCTGATTTAGGGTTTTTCCATTGTAGCCCATCGAATGGCACAATCGATTGGTGGCACTGTAGTAGCGAACAGAATATTACAGAACAATTAGCTAGATCGACTGGAAGCAACCGATCTATTGGTGAGTCTCACCAATAGATTGGTAAGGTAACAAATGGTAATTCTGCAAGTTTGAATGATAGGATCCAATGTGACAATCGATTGGTGAAATCTACCAATTGATTGGTTGGCGAAATCTACCAATTAATTAGTAGGCTGACATCAACCTGAATGCAACCCTATAAAAGAGGGTTTTGTGAATAATTGAAGGTGCCAATTCTTGGAGATTTTGAGGCTAAGTTCTAGTGCATTTTTGGATCAACTAGAAACATTTCCAAGTAATAAGAAAGCATCCAAATCAAGTTCCTCATTGTAAAGTCATTTTCGATTTTATTTGTCTTTGTATTCATTTTCTTGTTGCTTTTTTGTAAGAACATGTTGTAAGAGGCTTCTCCGGCTCCGGAAGGCATCCGAAAAAGAAAAATTCATAGTGGAGGGAGATCACTAGGAGTAGACTTTGGATTGATTGCCTATGAGGTGGATATCGAGTAAATCCAGAGTTGTGCATATGGTGTATGTCAATATTGATTTAAGTTTTCATTGCACATTCAAACGACAAGCATAAGATCAAGATGAAAAGAGATCGGAGCTATTTACCCTCCTCTAGCTGATATGGGTCATAACAAAGTCTTGACCAAGTTGAGGATCTAAAGTTCTAAAGATTAGTTATTGACTAACATGAGTAATAATTTGAATACATGCTAAAGGATCAAGGTTTTTATAGGTTGGTGCAATTGATACCTGCATGAGTGTTTACTCAATAGGTCATGGGATCAATTCCCAACGGGTGTAAAATATTTCATTGGATGTCTGACCTCTCAATGTAAAGAGTTGTCATGCTAAGGCAAAATGCTTCCCGTGATTTACCTATGTATATTTTACTATGAGACCGACGATATTGAGTTAATTGAGGGATCTTTTGTTCCAATATAGAATTGAGTTATCAAGTGCATCATTGATGGTTTGGCATATTTACAATAAAATATATTGGAGTCTGTCTTTAAAAGAGGTTTCAAATTCAAAATGAAACTTTTGGCCAAAATAGAGGCGTCATGCTTGATGACTCAAATTGAGGCTAGGGTTTACTTGTTAGTTGGAAATTCAATATAAATTTTGGTTGCATTTGTTTGAGTATCATGGAAGGATTTAAAGCTTCAAATTTACTTGAATGTTATGGGAGGATTTGAAGCTTCATTTAAGGCATTGAGGTTTTGGCTAATCCATATGGATGTCATTTAATTGTTTAGGGAATTGTTGTAGACACACGATAACATTACTAAATTAAGTCCAATGATTTACTTTTTTTGGAATGATTAGTTGGGATCAACTTTACGACCAAAGACCTTTATCTAGTCTGATCAATTTATTTTTTATAGAAGAATAAAATAGATATGCTTCTTCATTGTCGATGGTGGGATTTTGATTTGGAAGTTTGTAGGTACCACATAGGTTGAAAAAGTTTAAGATGAATGAAGTCACTATAGAATTTATTCCTTGAGTGACTTGTATCCTTCATCAAGTTCATGAATCATGATTAGAATCAATAAGTGACATTATTCTTCATTATTCAATAGAATTTATTTCATCAAGTTCATGATTAGAGTCAATAAGTAGTATGATAAGCTTGAATGTCTGTGTAGATATGAATAAGAGACATTATTCTTCAAGATCGAGTTGATATTTTGTAATATCATAGAAAAATCTATTGTTTTTCATTTGTAATTGTGAAAATTAAATTTGGTATTTATAGAATTATAATAAAAAAACAATGATCAAAGGGCACATTTGAAGTTACGGAATTCTCAAAATATGCACTTAACTTTTAGATTTTTCAAAGAACATATTTATTTTCCATTTTACCCCTCCCGTCAATTACTATGATGCTCCATTGAAAAAACATTAATGTAGTACTGAATTTCAAATAATACCACTATGATGCTACCTTTCAAAAATAAACACCTTTACGCTTTATTCATTGCGGAAACAGAAGCTTCAAAAATTGATTAATCATAATAAATTGATTGATATAGAGTATATTAGTTGATTGATATCACTATTTGAGCAAACAGAGAATTCAAAACTCATTTGATTAGATAATAGTCGACTGATGATAATGAACAGTCGACTGATACTATAATGGATGAAGACATTGAGCTGATAGATAAGTGCAACGCTCGAATTTATAGTGGATCAATCAACTAATGAGTAAGATCAGTCGACTGATAAGAGGAAATTAATCCGAGAAAAAACCTATAAAAGAGGGTTTCGAGATGATTTGAAGCACCATATCTTAGAAGTTTAATTACTAAGTACTAGAGCTAGTCCAACAAGAGGGATTCAAAGCAACAAACAACAAACAAAAGCAAGATGCATTCTTGTAACACATTTTACTTACATTGCTTATTTATCTTTGTATCTTTCTTTTGTATTTGTGTTGCTTGTACAAGACAAATTTGTAAAAGGCTTCTTTACTTCCAGAAAGTATCCGAGAGAAAGGAGGATATATAGTGGTGATAGTGTTTGATCGAGGTGGACCGGCAAGGAGGGTGAATTGTCCCTGTAAAATAAAATAGATCATTTATGCGGCTTATAAAAATTCCAGATTAGTTGCAACAATAAATTAAAATAAACATAAACTAATTAACTGAATTGAACTAGTAAAAGGGTAAGACATAAGAAGTTAGTTGCAACCTGGGTGGTTGCCAATCCAAGACGGTTGAAGCTCACTATCAAAATCTCCTTCTAGCGGAAAAACCTTTACAGACTTTGTAGCACAAGACAGAAGCTAGAAGAATTACTTAGAAATTCGATTACAGTCAATTGGTTTCCTTGGAACTGAGCTCTGGAAACCTATTTATAGTCCCAGTCAATTTTATCTGAATTATGACGTGACATCATAGGGGTGTCCAAGTGCTTGAGGGCACCTGACACGTGGCTTGAGTATTATCTAAAGTGCAGCGTTCGCAAACGGCTAGCTGGTAGATAGGAATTGGCTCTCGAGCGCCCCTATGTATAGGGGCGCCCGAGTAACTTTTAGTCAACAACATGCTGACCAGTCTCAAGCGGGTCTTCTTGGGTGATTTCTGACCAACCGGAGTTAGGCCCACCTGAACCCGACTCCGGCCTTTCTCCCTTCGAGTGTCTTTCCTCCCGGTTTCCCATCCCTCGGGCGTCGTGCACGTCCTTCTCGCTCCACCGGTGTACTCTTTCACAGCTTCCGCGTCCCTTGAATGCACCAATCCCATTGGCTCGCTTCCCCGTTCAATCCTTCTAGTCTACTATGTATTACGCACAACTTCCTCCGCTCTTAAGCTCCTGCACACTTAGACAAAGGGATCAAAACCACAACAAGACCTGACCTAACTTGGTTGGACATATCAAAACCAACCGGGGCACGAACAACCTCCCCCTTTTTGATGTGCATCAACTCAAGTTCAGTTAGGATAAAAAAATAATAACGCTAACTAAGACAATTAAGCATAAAAGAAATATTTACAATTTAAAACCATAACCTCCCCCTGAACATAAATTAATCTCCCCTTTTGATCACAACAAAAAAAAACAAAGGGTCACAAAAAGAGTAGGGAAAGGGAAAGGAAAAAAAAATATGAATTGCACATTGAAAAATATGAAAAGAGTAGGGTCAAATATTTTCTTTGGAAAAATTAGAAAATTTTTGTGAAGATTTAATCAAATATTCAATCTTCACAAATAAATGGGTCACAAATAAATTTTTGAAAAATGGGTCACAAATAAATTTTCTGTGATCGAAAATAAATCAAATATTCACAGATTAAAATTCTTGAAGATTAAATTTTTAAAATTTGAAATTATATAAAAAATTGGAGAAAATTATATTAAAGTCAACGGATGAAAATAATTTTATTAAAGTCAGCAGATAAAAAAATCAGATTTGATAAAAAAAATTTTATCAAAATTTAAAATTAAAAGTCAAATGTTTAAAAAAATCATAGGAAATTAAAAATATGTTAGAAAAATCTAAACATTTTTATAAACTTGGAAAATAGAGTTTTGAGCTTGCACCAAAATTTTCAACTATAAAAACATTATCTAAGTCCAAAAATAAATCAAATACTAATAGAGTAGAATTTTGAAGAGTAAAAATTTAAAATTCAAAAAAATTCGAATAAAATTTCATTGAAGCCTACTGATCATATCTAGATCCGGAAAAATTAGATTTGGAAAATTTTTTTATCTATTTTTAAAATTTAAAACTTGAATTTCGAACGAAAAATCGTGAATATTCGATAAATTATTCAAAAAAATTTCAAAAATTCACAGTAAGTAGAAAAAAATATTCGTGTATTGGGAAAAAAAATATGAACATGACTTCATCAATCTAAAATTCGATTGATATATATTTTTCAAAGAAGGTTAATAATTAAGTGTGAAAAAAAAATATTGACAACAAAAATAAATGTTAGTATGTTTTTACATAGCACTAAAACATATACCGGATTAACTAATATTTGGGAGAAATATAATTCTTGGACACTTTTCTAAGTTGACCTCTATGATTTTTAATATACCAGTTAAAATTATCAAGATAACTATTTTTTCTTTGTCGTAAACATACAATATCAAATTCTAATTTTTTTTTAACTAAGTTTCTCAAATTAACATTTTCATTTTTCAAATTATCATAAATAGAAGAACATGCACTAGTCAATTTCTTTTCCAATTCTCGATTCTTTTTTTCTAATTTACAATTAGTTTTAAGCATTGCTTTTATTCCAGAATATAATTGATCGAGGGAGAAGACATATCTCACTTACCGGGTTGCTATTGAAAAGAGGGACTCCCCCTTCGTCGCTATTTTCTTCTGATATAACTCCCCCTTCATCAATGCTCTACTCTTGATGACTTACCATCAGTGTAAGTCCAGCATATTCTTCAGTTTCTGATTCATCGGACAAGGTCTCATCCCAGGTGACTTTCAGCGTCTTCTTCTTCTTTAGCTAGTTCTTGAGTTTGGAACACTGGTCTTTTAGATAACCATCCTCGTTGCAGTTATCACATCGGACTGTACATTTCTTTAGAGATTGTCTTTTGTCCTGAAACTTTAAAAATTCATTATCGTTTTTAAAGAAACTTTTAAGATTTTTTACCATTTCCGTCGTATTTTCATCGTTCGTTGACTCCTCCTCCTCGATCTGGTTTATGTTCGCGTTAAGAGAGACGTTGTCTGTTTTCCTTCTCTTCCCTACACACCGAGATTCGTGAACCTTTAAAATCGAAAAGAGTTGTTCTAGAGTACTTACCTCAAGGTCTTTTGATATGAAGTAGCGTTGATTACTGAGGTCCAATCTGGAGTTCTCGGGAAAGTATTTAGTGCGTACTGATGAGCGTCGCGATTTATTACCTTTTCATCAAGGTTCTCAAGGCTCGTGATTAGCTCTTTTACCTTGTCGTGTAGTTGGGCAACTGATTGTCCGTCTTTCATTCGGAGGTTAGTAAGTTGGCTTCGAAGGATATCTCGTCGCATCAGTTTTGCCTCTGAGGTGCCTTTGTGCAATTCCAAGAACGTTTCCCAAAGTTTCTTTACCGAGTCATACTTCTCGATTCAATTGACATCTTGTTCGGGGAGGACGGTCAGCAAATGGAATTTCGCCTTTCCGTTCGCTATAGCATCTGCTTGCTCCTTCTTGTTCTAGGAGTTAGGTTCCTTGATCTTTCCTTCGTTATTTTCTTGAGCTGAAAAATTATTTTTCATTGTCAGTAATAGTTCATAGTCAGTAGTAAAAAATGCCTTCATCTTCCTCTTCCATGCTGTGAACTCCCTCTCAAACTTCGGTAGGTAGATCACTGGTCCAACCATTTGAATTTGTTGCAGTTGACGATTAGTCTTTCTGCAGTAACTTTGCTCTGATACCACTTGTTTGGTCGAGGTGGACCGGCAAGAAGGGGTGAATTGCCCCTGTAAAATAAAATAGATCTTTTGTGCGGCTCACAAAGATTTCAGATTAGTTGCAACAATAAATTAAAATAAACATAAACTAATTAACTGGATTGAACTAGTAAGACTAAGACATAAGAAGTTACTTGGTTGCAACCTCGGTGGTTGCTAATCCAAGATGGTTGAAGCTCACTATCAAAATCTTCTTATGGCGGAGAAGCTTTTATAGACTTTGTAGTACAAGACAGAAGTTAGAAGACTTACTTAGAAATTCGATTACAGTCAATTGATTTCCTTAGAACTGAGCTCTGAGAGCCTATTTATAGCCCCGGTCAATTCTATCCAAGTGCTGACATGACATCATAGGGGCGCCCGAGTGCTTGAGAGTGCCTAACACTTGGCTTGAGTGTTATCCAAAGGACATCATTCGCAAATAGGTAGCTGGTAGATAGGAATAGCGCTTGTATATGGGTGCCCGAGTGATTTTTGGTCAATAACTTGCTGACTAATCTCAAGAGAGTCTTCTTGGGTGATTTTTGGCCAACCAGAGTTAGGCTCACCTGAACCCAACTCCAGCCTTTCACCCTTTCAGCGTCTTTCCTCCTAGCTTCTCGTCTCTCGGATGCACCAACCCTGTCAACTCACTTCCTCGTGCAATCCTTCTCGTCCACTGCATCACTTCTCGACTTAATTTTCCGTTGCACATTCAAACGACAAGTACAAAATCAAAACAAAATCATCAAAGTTATTCACAACCCCTCGTCTAGTGTCCTAACAGTAATTATCTTAGGGAAGAGTGAGTTACATATTTGGATGTTATTAATGTCCTTTTGGAGATTATTAACCATCTTGGAGAATCATCTTGTCATGGCTATATATCTAGACCAATGTTATCAATTACTTTTTGCCAGGTTTTAAATGTATCTTTTGCTTGATTTAGTGTATATTCCTTATTTCATGTAACCTTACCCTATCATGATCAATTGTTGTCGAGGGGAGATTCGATAAAATTTAAAGCCTTCTTTCTTGAGCATTGAAGTACCTTTTCCATTTTGGTAAATCTTCTCTTCTCATTGTTCATTCTAAGTGTTCATAGTGTCATTCATGATGACTTGTAGGAATATATATATTGCCACATTGGCACGTCAACATGTTCTCATCTTGCCATGTGTCATTTAGTCGAAAGTCCAAATTATATCACATTGGTTGATCATAAGGCTAGCTTTTGGTTATGTCAATCAAGTTGGGAATGTGTCTTGGTCATGTTAACATTGGAATTACGATTATACCTACCAAACAATATTACATTCTTGATCATCTATATTAGAGTCACGATCACATCAACCAAGGCCTTATTAATTCTTGACCATGTCCATCGAGTCAAGGGTAAATTTGCACTGATCTTAATTGAGTCATATGGGGTCTTCATTGGGCTAGGATATAATCACCCTTGCTAAGGTACAGTGAAAAGATGATTAGTTATCTCATAAATATTCACGGTTTGATCCTTAATTATGATGAATTTTGTAAAAAAAAAATCTCTAAATGAAGTGCATAACCGTGAGATATTAAGCATCTGGACCGTCCACCATGAGTACGTTCCTATTAACTTTGGTAGTCGGTGAGAAATTTTTATGGGGTCGGGTCGGTTATTACAGATTCAATGTTATCCAATCCAATTAATTGTTTTTTAAGGACATAATGGGTTTGATTGGGTTAAAATTACAATATATGCCTAAGGTACAAAATTTTACAATGAGGTTTTTATTTGACTTCATTGTCATTTTGGGGTCCAGTTGAAGCATATGGTCAAGCTTGATTGCAACCCTTCATGTATGTAGATTTTTCCGATCCATAGAGCTGTCAAATTTTAATGTTAAATGTCCACCTAAAGAAAATGACATGACGCTTGAATGAGTCTTAATCATTAACCTATTTAATGACTTGTCATGTATGACCTAATATGTTCTAGGCGATGGTCGATTTAATTTTCTGATTTATCTTCAATCAATTAAATTGGTATTATATATTAATTAGAATTATATAGAGTAAACTTTAGTATATTTTTAAATAATAATAAAAGTTATTGCAAATATGTGATCCGTTATCATGCCTAGTTAAAATTCCTTGAACCTTTTCAATTTGAAATTCCCACTGCTCATCTTAAATTATTGATAGGGATAAATAATCTAGAGAAGATATGACACGAGAAAGTTATGTGACAGGACTGACCATATTGGAATATCCGAAGTTAGCCCGGTAAGAAGGTCCCTGAGATCGGGTCGGGAAGAAATATTCCCGAGAATGGATCGGGACAGGGAAGCAGAGCCCCGATATCAACTCGGGAGAGTGGAGCCCAAAGAGCAGTTCAAGAAGAAGAAAACAGACTGGGAAAAGCTTCAGACTCTCCCCCTTCAACATAGGAAATATAGTAGATAGTTATTGTCTGTAACGTATGATAATAATGGACTTAATGGTCGTGGTAGTCATTATCGGCCTTTCTAAGAGGAGAACAACCCCAAAAAGCAAAGGACCATTAAATGTGGGGGAGGGGAGGGGGAGGTGGAGGCGTGGGAAGGAGAGACATCGAGTATATAAGGTACTTTGGTACCCAGGCGAAGGTTCTCGGTCACGGTGAAAACTAAACTCTAATACTTTTTCTCGTTTCCTCTCTACTAGAAAGATTTTTGACTTGAGCGTCGGAAAGGGCTCTACCGGAACTCCTTCCGGTGTATCCCCTTTACGCTTGTGTTAATTTCGCAGGCGCCAACGTTCTCCCTCTCCGTCGTCATCTCAAACCACGCTTTGATGATTCGTCATCCTCATTGTTCACTTCCAGAACAATTACTATCATGTCTTGCCTAAATTTAACTCTTTAGTAGACTCCACCAATTCAGATTGAGCTTTGGGCTTAGCTTTATGTTCCTAAGACAGAATTAACAAGCTAGCTCGTCTAGTAGTTCATCTGCCAAGTCATTTGTAGTCTTGGATTTAGACCTCCTCTCAATCATTGTTACTTCTTCCTCTTCCATACCCCACATTTTGATGATCTAAAGCTTGTCTTTGCTAAAGGTTATGTCATTGTTGTAGTTGGTTGGGGTGGCACTCGCTTTCAGCGCCCCCGCCAACTCATTTCAAGGTTAATATGGAAAAATAAATCACGAGGATTACTAACCTGAATATTGTAGTTGATTAGGGATTCTACTAAGGGTGGTCCTAACTAGATAATACCTTTGGAAATCATGAATTAGTTAGTAGATGCACATAATGGTTTTGAGCTAGTTCAACAAAGAGATTGAAGCATGAAGACTCCGTTCGGTCAAATGCCTTTACGCATGTTTTTGCTTTCTCCCTTTGTTGTAGGCCTTCTAATGATAATATCAACTCTATTTATATATTTATTGGTCAAATTCTCTAAAATGGTTGTTCTAAATCAACACATTAATCCTCTTCTTTAAATAAACCTAGTCATAAATACCATGTCAATGGCTTGTTGCCTTCACATAAGCTTGATAGTAAGGTGTTATCTACTAAACTACTATTATTCTACCTCTCAAAGGGATGTTAGAAATACTTTACATGTTTGACATTTGAGAATCCATATAAATTAAAGGCTTCCTAATATTGAATGCTCATGTGATCGGAAGGGGTCAATTTGGTCATCATACCTTTCTATGATAGAAACCTAGAGGCCTCAATTAATTTGCATATTAACTTTCTTAGATTTCAAATGTAAAGGAAATCTAGATTATTGGACTTGGACTTACTCTCACTTACTAGATCTTTGTCTTTCTTTAAAAAAATCATAATCACATCATCATGTGAATCTACTTATTCATGATTTTATTATTATTATTATTATTTCCTAATATATGATCACCCCTATCAACTTCGACGAATCTAGAGTAAAAAAATCTTCATTTTCAACAACAACAACAAAAAAGAATGATCTTTGTGTGTTCTTTGTCTAGTGGTAGTTGGAGAGTTGAGCATCAACCCTCTATCTTGCCTCCCAAACTCCCTGCCGGTTTCGGATTATAACATAATATAATAGCACTTCATCCATAGCTATTGTATTCCATCAAATTATACAAGAACTGTTTGAGTTAATTAGTACCTGATTGATCATTTGCCTAAACGGAAAGCAAGTGGACCCGAGGTCGCTCAGACTTCACTCGAGTTCATCCGAGATGAGTGCGAGCTGATGTCATTGACCGATCGATCACCTATGGCTAGCTAGCCAGCTTCTGAAAGAGCCCAAAAGCTTCCGAAAAGTCTCTCACAGCTAACCAACCTCATATATTGTCTTTGATACCCATGCGATCATTTATATCGAATTATCTTTTGCCACCATTTGATACTCATGCGACCACCTTCCCCTTAATTATACCCCCTCCTCATGGTCCATGCGTCCACCCAAAACAGACAATCGTACGTGACGGTATGCACAACGTCGCCTTGACGTTTTGTTTTCCCTCGTAAAAAATACACACTTCAAATGTATTCGAAAATGAACTCTCGGTAGAATTCGACGCAGAACAGTCTCCGTGCGACCGGCCTCCCCCTCCCGGCCCGGTACTTACCGATTAACCGGAACATAGCACGGTCTTACCGACTCCGACACGTGCTCCGCGCGTGACGTTTTTGGCAGCACCCGGATCGATCATAATACAGTCGGTAATGAGATGCTCAGACCTTGCCTCCCGTGATGACGTCACCATTTGGTACCATTTCTTTAACCTTTCTATCTACCACCACCGTCTGGCTCTCCTGCTGCGCCACCCTCTGTGTCTCTTGCTCCCTCTCTCTCTCTTCCCCCCACAGCTCGCCCTAGTCTATTAGGACCCGAGCAGCAGCTACTGTAGATTTAGTAGTGGCAGATGGAGAGCGGGGTGTTCTTTACATTAGTTTATAGGGTGCTCTGACCTTCTCTGTTAAGGAAGCTCAGCTTCTTTTTCCTCGATCGCCGGCCTCTCTGTTAGCAGGAACAGTACCTTGTTTTCTTTCTGGTCCTTGAGATTATACGCGCGTACCAGTGCAGCTACATGTCCTCCGGACTAAACGATACCAGAGAGGAGTGCAGATCTGGTTGCGTTCTTGACTAGCTTGAGTTAAAAGGAGGAGGAGGAGGAGAAGCAGAGAGAGAGAAAGATGCAGTCGAGTTATGGAGGAGTGTCGGAGATCCAGCAATTCATGGTGGAAAGCTGCGGGGCCGGCGCGCCTTCGCTTTTTTCCAGCACGGCCACCGACATCCACTCGGCAGTGGCTGGGGGCGGTAACCCGGCGGCGGCGGCGGGGCTGCCGCCGCACTTTGCGCATTTCCATTCCATTCCTATCACGCAGCAGCTCTTCCAGCAGCCGCCTCCGGCGGCGGCGCACCAATTCCAGCTCTTCCATCCTCACCACCACCAGCTGAACTACCAGCCGCTGGAGCCGCGGCGGTTGCAGATTCCGCACCACCAGCTCGGACTGGACCAGGATTCCGGTCCGGAGAACTCGGCCTCGTCGGCGCGTGTCAATATCCCAGCCGCCGCCGGCGGGGGCCTGCCCTCGTTTCTGGCTGAGGCCATGAATTTTAAGCTGGCTGTGAACGAGAGCAGCGGCGGCGGAAGCCGCGAGGGCATCAACGATGAAGATGGCATCTTGCGAGGAGGAGACGACGACGGTTCGGAGAGTCGTCTTCATCAGTGGCAGAGAGATCATGACGAGTCTTCCATTAAAGAGCTCTCCTGGTAATGAACTAACTAACTAGCTAGTTCCTGATAGTTACTTCCAAGAACAAGGTAACTTTAGGAGGTTCATCGGTCACAAGAAATGATGCATCCGAAAGGAAATGAATTGCTAGATGTTGATTCCTAAGACTTGCTTTTTTATCATTATTGGTGAAAAGAGAAATGGATCTTAAAAGAGAAACTTCAAAAAGACAGCGTTCATGTCATTCAAAAAGGCCAAATAAATAAATTAAAAATTTTAAAAAATAAATAAATAAATGTATTCTTGCAGGAGGCCATTGGATTTGGATATCGACTACATCAACAGGAATAATAAAAGGTGCAAGAACAAGGAGCCGGAGAGCTCGATTAACGGCGCCGGCAAGGTCTCCAAGAAGAACAAAGAGGAAGTCGGCACAGGGAGCAGCAATTACAAGATCTTTAGTGAATTAGAGGCCATCTACAAGCCCGGCGGCAGCGGTGGCGGTGTCGGCGGCGTCAATCAGACTGGCTCCGGCTCGGCGCTCACCGGCGATGAGACCCCTCTGTTGCACGCCGCTGTCGTGGCTCCTCCGGGACTGGCTGCGGCCGCCGACTGCGTTGGCGGAATGTCAGAGACGTCGGCGGGAGAGGAGGCTGGGCGGGCAGGGAAGAAATTTAGCAACAACAGCAGCAGCAGCGGGAGGAGGAGGAGAAAGGGGCGGCGGTGGCAGCGGCGGCTAAGCTCGATAGCTACCTTCTTCGAGAACTTGGTCAAGCAGCTGATGGACCACCAGGAGGGCCTCCACCGGAAGTTCCTCGAGGCGATGGAGAGCCGGGAGCAGGAGCGGTCCAGCCGCGAGGAGGCCTGGCGGAAGCAGGAGGCCGCCAAGTCCTGCCGCGAGGCCGCGGCGCGGGCCAGCGAACGCAAACTCGCCGCCTCCCGCGAAGCCGCCATCATATCCTTCCTCGAAAAGATCACCGGCGAGTCCTTAGACCTCCCCCCGAAGTCCCAATTCTCCGACGAAAATAACAACAACAGCAACGACGGCAACAACAACCTCCAAATCGAGCCGTACAACGAAGCGGCGGTGCAGTTCAACACGAGCAGGTGGCCGAAGACGGAGGTGCAGGCGCTGATCCGCGTCCGCAGCGGGCTGGAGTCGCAGTTCCAGGAGCCAGGGCTAAAGGGTCCCCTGTGGGAGGAGGTGAGCGCCACCATGGCCGCCATGGGCTACCTCCGCAGCTCCAAGCGATGCAAAGAGAAGTGGGAGAACATCAACAAGTACTTCAGGAAGACCAAGGAAAGCGGGAAGAAGCGGCCGCACCACTCCAAGACTTGCCCTTACTTCCAACAGCTCGACCAACTCTACTCCGCCACCAAGTCCTCGCACAACAAAGACAATAATAATATTCCCATGGAGCAGAGGCCGATAGAAGAAGACGATCCGAGAAGAAACACGACGACGACGACGACGACGGCACTACCGAACACAAACTAAATGACAACTCTGAGCTACTCGACGCCATCGTCGTGCCTCCGGCCGCCGCCGATTACCCGAGCCGCAAGTTCGGCTTCGACTTCAACGACAAAGTGGCCGACGAAAATACCCAAGATGAAGGGGCCACTCCAAATACAGATCGCAATCGTGACGAAAACGAGGAGGATGAGGAACAAGTTGGCGAAGATGAAGAAGAAGAAGTAGAAGAAGAAGAAGAAGAAGACGAAGGGGAAGGGGACAACCAAGAACATAGAACACGACATCAACTCGATCAAGAAGTGGACGAACTACATGACACGAGCCTCTTCTTCCAACGCCTCCAATCTTGAAGGCAATCAATCAATGGTGTGTTCCATTACTATTCTTTTAGAACAATACTAGTTTAGCTAGCTAGCTTCAGTAGTCGAACAATAATCATCATGAGTGTATGCATAATTGTTAATTTCCCTACTTAATTTCCTAGACTTGCACCCTCAATCAGAAGACATGCTTAAATATCTGCTTTCATTTCTGCTGCTGCAACTGCTACTGCGTACTGCTTTTCTCTATCGCCGTGCCCTGAAAGAGATCCAACGTGGTCATTAATTTAAGTCGATAAATATCGAATCTAGTCACTGTTTGTGCATGATGTATATGGTTGTGGTTCTTGTGTGCGAGCGTATCCAAATCGCTCAATAAACAAATGCGGCGGCAGAGCAGAACAGAGCAGAGCAGAACAGAGCAGAGAACGGGACAGCTGCTTACTTGTTCTTCAGACTTGCATGGATTTGGGGGCGGATCATGCTTTAATAATCCGCTAATTGCGTGGTAGCTATCGATCAGTCGTTGGAGTTCGCAATCTCGTAAAATTAAATATATGTGACGAAGAAAGGGGTAGTCTTTGATTGAAACTGGCACGGCGCTGTTCATGCAGGTGGCTGCAGGAGAAGATGAGGGAGCTCATTCAGTACTTAATCCTCGAGACTTCCATTGCCATTTGTTCTTTTTTCTTTAAAAAAATAATTGTTTCTGAATCTATTTAATGCAGGATTAACTAAAATTAATTGTTTATATATTGAAAATGATAAATAAAGTTCCCCTGCTGTGTCGTATGAGTGTATCCACGTCTCCTCAGACTACCGCAGGAAGACGTACAGCTTTACGACACCAGAATTAGCAGGCATGAGACAGGCTGCTTGCATGCATGCATGCATGCACTAACTCTGCAGAAGGAGAGCTTGCTGATTTTTTTTACGGAGAATTGGATTAGTTGAAGCAGCAATTTGTTAGATAACTCGTTTAAAATTATAAAATTTTCTTGAAGAACACGTTTACTTTTTATTTTTTATTTCCTTTCGGCAACCACTATGTTATTTGTTAAAATAACAATATTAATGTGATGCTAAATTTTAAAAAATTATATCACTATAAGTATTTTAAAGAATAACACAACACTGTGATGTTTATTTTTAAAATATAATACCGAAATAGTCTTATTTTCAAAAATAGTATTATAGTAGTGTTGATTTTAACTACCACAGTGGCATTGATTCAACCACCGCAGTAACAGTACTTAGTGTTGATTTTTAAAATCACCTCATAATATTATTGATTTTTAAAAATTAATATCTGAGCGGTGTTATTATGAAACTCAATATTAAACTAGTGTTATTCTTTACTAGTAGTCTTATAGTCAGCTAAAAGAATAAAATGGAAAATAAATATATTTTTTTAAAAAAATTAAAAGTTAAAAGTTTCAATTTTAGAAATTTTATCATTTTAAATACGTCATTTAATTTGGTCAATTATTATAGTTAAAAAAATGATGAATTAGTTAATAGATAAATTTGGGATGATCGACCCCACAAAAATTTCTTATCGATCATCGGATTAAATCGGAAAGCACTCACAGTGACAGTCTAGAAGTCCAGCGTCTCATGATTCACTTCCCATTTGAAAGAAAATTTCATGTAAAATATACCGTAGTTGAGAATTGAATCGTGAATGTCTTGAATGACGATTAATCATCTTGCTGCTATACTATAGTAAGTTTACAAACTCCTCAAATGTAGTGTACCTAAGAAGGTCATCCCATATTTTACACATCATAGCCTCGATACTTATACTCCTCTCTCAATTTACCTCTTTAATTTAACTTATTCCAATCCTCCCAATTAATATAGTGTCTGCTTTTTCACCATTTTGCCATGTTTACTTGTGAAGATGAATAAGAGAAAGGATGGATCAATTTCCCCTATTTACTTAATATAAAAATGATTTTAAAAAAAATAGAATTTATGTTTTTTCATCCTCTCTTTTCGTACCCACAATAAACTCTGGCCGGTCAAAACTCAGAGAACTAACAATTTTATGTTGGATATAAGTGGATAGAAAGAGAAATAAAGAAGCTCTATTATAAATGAGATTTTAGTTTCATATTAAGAGTTTTAAATGAATGAAAAGGGAAGTGGAGAATAAAGAGATTTCATTGTGAATGAGACTTTAATCTTATATTGGGAGTTTCAAGGCATATTAGTTGGTTTATATTGTTTCACAAGCATGCTAGTTGTGAACAAATGCATTGGAGAAACTCTCTTTCATGCGTGGGTGCGCAGGGAGGGTGCAAATTTAGGGCCCGGATTTACTCCGTAATTTATTTTTGCTCAAATGTAACTGATGTATTAACTGTTGATTAATGCAAAATCAGCAACCCCCGGACGTTTGAATCTGGATGGTTAATTGGCAGTAAATGACGTTAATTAGGCCATTGATTGTTGCGGGGGTCCGAGCCCTATAAAAAGAGGTTGTGACCGAGCACAAAAGGAGATAGAGAAAAATGTAACAATTGTCTTCCACCTCGTTCCAATCTTCCTTGATAGCATTCGGGCACTTCTTCAGTTAGTCACGAGCAACTAGTGCTTCGTTGTGTCCATGGTCCCGCTGTTGTATCCTGAGAAACAAACGTCCATCGAAACCTCAAAGCACATTCGAAGGAAGACAAATCTATTTCAAAGAAACTGCATTCCGCAGGTCTCAGTAACTCTTTCTCTCCGGTTCAGGAAGACCGGGTCGGGAAATCCAGGTCGGGAGATTCTACTCGGGAGAGTCTGCTTGGGAATTCCAGCTCGGGAGATTATGCTCGAGAAACCGGGTCGGGAGATTCAGCATGGGAATTCCAGCTCGAGAGATTCTGCTCAGGAATCCTAGCTCGGCAGATTCTGCTCGTGAATCCGGGTCGGGAGATTCAGCTCGGGAATCTGAGTCGGGAATTCCAGCTCGGGAATCTATATTCTACATAAAAGGCAGCTTGGGTCACTCAACAGCGAAGTTGTAATTTTTGTAATTTTAACTTATTCTTGAACTCTCCGAAAGTATATCCTCGAACATTTTACAGGGATGAGTCATTCCGGTAACTTGGATACAATCACTCTGATGGCTTAGTTTGTTAGGATGTATACTAAAAGCCTAGCTTTTGTATGGACATCTATATTCTGGAATGAGAATCACATGATCATTGTTTGCATTTTATATTTGATATATATATGCTATTGTCTAGTACTTTACATTGTAGATAACATGGTGTGTGGTGTCACACAGAAGATCATGTTATCAGTATCTTGTAGAGTATAAGTAGAGGCTCACAACCTAGATGGTTTTGGACAAACCATTGGCATGGTTATAGTGTAATTTGGTATTGATTTATCTTGACCATATAATTACACTAGTACACTTTGTGTGTATTGAGCAGGACCAATATAGAAGTGATTCAATTTATACTGACTATATAATTGAATCAGACCTCAGATATTATGATGTACATGCTCTTAATCTCGATATAATAACGGACACATGTACTTAATATCTATTTCTTTGATTTACCAATGGGCGAAATTTATTTGTTAAATCGATAGGTCCGGTAAGTTAGGAAATAATATTATTTACATGGTGTGTCATTGATTATAGAAGAAAATTATGTTCTGATGCGTCAGGTTGATGATGTCCACTTGAGGAGCGCATAAGGCTCATTATGTTCAATCCTGCATGTGGACTTGGTCCGACATGATGATATGATTGAGTGGTACTACTCATGGAGTTAGATATTAATTAATTAAATTGTCAGTAATTTAATTAATTAATAGACATGTGAGATCTTAAACATGGGGGGATTTTGTACACATAATAGGTGGAACTCATATTTAAATATGGGGGTTGGTGAGGTAATTCAATGATGATCCTTTAGTGGATTGGATCATCATTAATGGATTGGGCTTTGATTCATTAGGTGGCCAAGACCCAACTCCTCCTCATGGCCCCTATTGTTGCCTATATATACCTCATATAGTCATGATACCAAGACCTAATGAAGAGAACCAAGCCTTGATTTTTTTCTCTCCCTCCCCTTCTCTCTCCTAGGGTTGGACAGCGACAAGAAGAGGGTGAAGGGTGGCGGCAAGGGTGTGGGGAAGAAGAAAGTCTTTGCTTTCTCTCTTCTTCTCTTCTCCTCTTGGCTTTCTCTTCTCTGATCTTGGGCGTGCAGCAACAAGGTGGTTTGGGAGTGGCTTGGTCGGCGCAAAGCATAAGGGAGGAGATCTCTTCTCTTCTTTGTTGGTTGGCGCCGCAAGCAAGGATAGAAGGACCGGGTGGCTTGGCTTTAGGGAAAGAATTATTTCTTTCTCCTCTTCCTCTTCTTCTTCTTCTTCCTCTCTTCTTCCTTATGGTTGGCGAAAAGAAGGTGCTCCTTCTTTGGTAGCTGGCGCAAGAAAGGGAGAAAGTGGTGCAACTACTTTTGGTGGTTGGCACAGGCACAAGCACAAGGGAGAAGAAAGGTGGCCTTGGTGACTTCGTTTCTTGGAAGATCATCGCCCACTCGACGTCCAAGAAGAGGTTGAGTCATACAATAGAAGATCGCGAGGTAAACGAGAGGTATATCTTCTTGTTTTGGTTCCTTCACTTTGATCTTGTTTAATTATCATATGTTTATATTTCATGTTGATAATTATCTTGGACCTCGATGATAAACACAAAAATCGACGATCTATTCATCGTCTATTCCACTGCTAATCGGTTAGATGAGTTAGATTGCTTGAACAACAAATTTGTTCAAGCGGTCACTTGAATCAGTTAGCACGATGATGAGTTGATTGTTTGGGAATTTGTTCTCCATTCGGATTAATTTCGATTAATGAAATTTTAATCCGAGGATATGGAGAGGATTCCCATGGGCAACCATCGAAACCCAACACAGTCGTGACTCACGACTAAGATTCATGACCAAGTCAATGAGCTTGCGGCCACAATTTGCAATTAACTACAATCATGGATGGAATCAGAAATTTTAGATCGATGGAGCGACATATATGCGTTTACGTTGAGGGGAAACTAATGGCGTAGTCAGCGTCTTCAACTGCTCTGGGTTCTTCCTATTTTGTGATTGTGTTTAATTCAGTTGTTCCTATTTTGTGATTGTGTTTTTGTGGTCTACTGCTCCTCAATATGTCAAATGACGAACAAAAATAATCCTTTTTGAATTTGAGCTTAGGATATTTTTATTTATTTAATAAATAAATAAATAGTCTAGCCCGACCTTGTCGGGCCGCCGATGGTTTAGGATATTTTTATTTTTAAAATTTTTTATATATATGTCAAAAATTAATTTAATTATACTAAGATTTAAACTAGGAACTCCCAATTCAGAAGTAAACATCATAACCATCCACACTATAGTTATTTATGTTTTCATATACACTAATTAATTGTTTAATAACTTATATATTATTAATTAGAAAAATCAGACGTTTATTTATTAATTAATTTATAATTATTTATCTTTAAATGAGTTTATATATTAATTATTTATTTAAAACTAATATTTTTTACTATATAATTATTTTTAATAAATCCAATAACATTGGAGGGTAACAAATAATTTTATAAATTTTTATTTTAAAAAAATAATATAATAATTTTGAATAATGATGAATCGTACATGAACCATGAGTCGACGGTTCTGAACCATGAACCATAACTCCCTTTGACACTTAAGATTAAGGATCGACTTCTTAGGAACCATCGAACCGATGATTTTAGACCGTGATCAAGTCTAACTAGAGGCTCTCTACTAATAAATGACATGGTAAACTGTTGCAATTGGTATTATTTCCATTTCTCAAGTTTTGCCTAAGAATACTAGGCTAATGCGTCGTCCGCTACAAGCACTTTCTAATTTATTTTAATAATCAGTAAAAGAATTTTGATCAAATCAATAACCTTCAGAATGGGTCAGTATAAATTAATTACATGATACCAATTAAAATAAAAAAAAATAAAAACCAATAACAACTAGCATCTCAAATGGATGGAATTGGGCCACCACGAGTTGGCTAAGTTGGTAAGACGTCTGGCCGTTTATTTCGGAGGTCTCAGGTTCGAGAGTTGCCAGTCGCACACGAAATAAAAATCTGGTCTGCTGGCTTAAAATTCTCTCGGCCCTAGGCATCTTACCCGACTAATAAAATCATGATTTACCTCTCTCTAGATACTCATAAAGCAGGGATCAAGAGGCCATTAAGGTGACAGTTTTATTTTGTTCAAACGGATGGAATTAGTGCTAACTTGTCAATGACGTACCCCAACCAAAAGGCCATGGCTTTCACAAAATTCAACGTTTTAGGGTCTTATGGCCTATCACAAAAATCAATGTTTGAGCAGTAGGTTGATATACTATTAATCTATTATTTAGAATACGTATGTGATATAAAATTAATATTTATGGTTCGCATATTCCATGTAACTATATAACAAACCTGGACCCTTTCAAAATCAACAAGCGAAAGTTGAGTGTCTTCCATGTTGAGATAACAAGAAAATTGTATTATTCTAGTTTTATTACAATTTTATCTTTTTCAATAGTTACATTCACTAAAACTTTACTCGATTTTAACTGTGTTGTATTTGTAGGTTATTAGTATAAGTATCCGAGGATGATTTTGATATGATGAACCAATTTAAGTTGGGTTTTAGTCTATTTTGATCTCCGTGTCTAAGTATACATGAGCTTAAGAGTGCAGGAAGCCGAATGAAAAACACAACAGACGAGAAGAATGACACGGGAAAGGGAGTCGACGGGTTCGGTGCATCCGAGGGACGCGAAGACTGCGAAAGAGTAGACCGGTTGAGCAAGAAGGGCGTGCACGACATCTGAGGGACGAGAAGCCGGAGAGGAAGCTCGTTTGAGGCGAAAGGCCAGAGTCGTGTTCGAGTGAGTCTAACTTTGATTGGCCGGAAATCACCCAAGCAAAAGGATGGAAAAGTCAAAGTCAACATGGATGTTGACTTTGACTTGCAGGAGACGCCTTAGTTGCTGAGTGAGGCACCTCAGCTTCAAAGCAGTAGTCTTGCATTTACGTAGAGCTGAGACACCTCAGTTGAACCTGGGGCATCTCCGATCAGAACTGAGGCGCCTCAGGTTGGAACTGAGGCACCTCAAACCAAGTTTTACCAATAGTTAACCGTTGGCTTCATAAATTGAACTTTATCCATTTGAGGTGCCTCATATCACAACTGAAGCGCCTCAGGTCCACGTCAGCACAATGGTAACTTGAGTTTTTGGACTATAAATAGCTCCTATAAGCTAAGTTTCTAAATCAACATTTGTACTACATTTTCCTAGCTTTTTCCTAAGCTATTCAAAGTCTGTAAGAGGCTACTCCGCCTGCAAACGAAAGAGATTTTAATAGTGGAGCTTTCAACTATCTTGAATTAGTAACCACCCTAGTTGCAATAAAGTAAACCTTCTGTGTCTCTTACTAGTTTGTTTCATTGTCTATGTTTATAATTAACTGTTGTAACTAACGTCTATCTTTGTAAGAATTTATAAAAGATCAAAGTATTCTTTGCAGGGCAATTCACCCCCCCCCCCCTCTTGTTGGCCTGCCAATGGTTCAACAAGTAGTATCAGAGCAAGGTTCGCTTTGAAAGATTAACCACCTGATAAAGCAATAAGACAATGGTCGGATCTAGCATTCAATCGCCCAAATTTGAAGAAGACTTTGCCATATGGAGAAAAAGATAGAGGTATTTTTTAGGACTGATTTTTGAGATATTACTAACAATAAAATATGATTTTGAAGTGCCCACAGGCGGAGATGAAAAGGTAAAAGAAGCGCATCTCTGGAGCAAGAAGCAATAGTCAGATTCAGTAGCCAACTCCAAGGCCGAGTTCCAACTACTGTCGGTTCTACCTCCTCAAGAAGTCAACCAGAACGGAAGCTACCACTCCTTAAAAGAGCTCTGGGAGAAGTTCCTAGAACTTCATGAGGGCACGTCAGAAGTCAAGTTAGCAAGAAAAGATTTTCTCTGGAACCAACTGACTAATCTCCGAATGAAGGAAAGAGAGACGGTGGCTGAGCTTCAAGCGAAGATCAAAGAATTGGTCTCCAGACTTACCCAACTTGGCGAATCGGTATCAAATCGTGATTCAATCTGGTATGTTTTAAACGCCTTCCCAAGAACCCAGGAGTGGAGTTCAATAGTAGATGTCTACTATATCTCAAAGGACTTGGAGATAAGTATCCTTGACGAGATATTTTCCATTTTCGAATTACACTAATCTCAATGTGCAGGATTGAAAAAGGAAAAGATGGACAATATTACCCTGAACACAAGAAGAACTAATCCAGATTCGAAATTTTCAGCAAACGATGAAGAAACGACTTTTGTGGTAAGAAAGCTAAATAAGTTATTCAAGTATAACAAGTTCTCTAAGATACAAGGAAAGAAACGATCTCCAAGAAAGAGACAAGTCAGATGCTACCATTGTGACGAGGAGGGTCACATAAAGGAACAATGTCCAAAGCTAAAGAACAAGAAGAAAGAGAACAATTGCAAGCACAAAAATCTAAAAGCAACATGGGACGACTCTTCCTCCGACGAACCCGAAATCAAAGCCTACGTTAGACTTGCACTTATGGCAAGTCATCAAGAAGAGGATGACGAAGCATCCACCTCCAACATGAGCATCGATGAAGTGGGAGACTCAACAGAAGAAAGCAGTAGTGAAAGGGGAGCGTCTAGTTTCAGATACGACAAAATGGTAAGTGAAGTGTGTAAACTTCCTCTTGATATATAAGTTATTTTCTAGTATCATATCTATGCTTAAATTCTTATGTAAGTTATGAACTAAGAATATAGACTTGAAGAAAGGATTAGATCAGTCATTCCCTTTAGATATGTATGATTCTTTAAAGCATGAAAATGAAAAATTCAAAGAATAATTGGCAAAGTTAGAAAATGACTATACATGTGTTAGTTTAACTTACCACCTAAAAAGAAGTTTTATTGTGAAGGTCTTAATTAGTATGTCAGGAACCACAGGGGTCAGATTATAAAAGTGCCCAAGAACTATATTCCTCCAAAATTCTTAATTAACCCTTAGGTAGAAACTTATATTCGGTTCCTAGATCAATTTTGAATTAATTTTGTTTTATATGCTTTATTTTTCAAAACTTGTTCTTTTGTGATCAATATTTATAAAATCTATTTTTCCTTCTTGACATTATCTGCTTAATCTCATGCTTTTGATGTGATTAAAGGGGGAAAATAATAAAGTATAAGTTAAAGGGGAGGTCAATTTGGTCATATTTTAAAATTTAATTGCATTATTTTGTGTGCTAAATAGCAATATTTGTTTTATTATCTTTGTTATTTTCAAGTTTGATTACCCCAACTTAACTTGGGTTGATGCACATAAAAAATGGGGAGATTGTAAATACCTAGGGTGGTTTTGATGTGATCAACCAAGTCAAGTTAGGTCTTGGTCTGTTTTGATCCCTGTGTCTAAGTGTGCATAAGCTTAGGATCACAGGAAGTCAAATGAAAGACGCAGCAGACGAGAAGGATGACACGGAGAAGGGAGCCGACGGGCTCGGTGTATCCAAGAGACACGAAGACTGCGAAAGAGTACACCGATAAGCGAGAAGGGCGTGCACGGAGTCCGAGGGACGAGAAACCATGGAGGAAGCTCGTCCGAGGTGAAAGGCTAGAGTCGGATTTGAGTGAGCCTAACTCTGGTTGGCTGGAAATCACCCAAGCATAAAAAGACGAAAAAGTCAAAGTCAAGTCGAATATTGACTTTGACCTGCAGGAGATGCTCAGCTGCTAAGTGAGGTGCCTCAACTGCAAAGCGGCAACCTTGCATTTGCATAGAGTTGTGGCGCCCAGTTTGGACCTGAGACGGCTAAAACTAAGTTTTATCAACAGTTTACCGTTGGCTTCGTGGATAGAACTTAATCCATCTGAGGCGCCTCAGATCATAACTGAGGCACCTCAGGTCCACGTCAACACGACGGTAACTTGAGATTTTGGGCTATAAATAACCTTAGAAACTAGGTTTCTAAATCAACATTTGTACTACATTTTCCTAGCTATTTCCTGAGCTGTTTAAAGTCTGTAAGAGGTTACTCCGACTACAAATGAAGGAGATTTTGATAGTGAAGCTTTCAACTGCCTTGGATTAGCAACCACCCTGGTTGCAACCAAGTAAACATTCTGTGTCTCTTATTAGTTTGTTTCATTATCTATGTTTATAATTAACTGTTGTAACTAATGTCATTCTTTGTAAGAATTTATAAAAGATCAAAATATTTTTGCAGGGTAACTCATTCCCCTCTTGACGGCTTGCCAACGGTCCAACAATTAGGGGATCAAAACCATTAACTTTTATGAATTTAGATTCCTGCATTAATCTTGGTCAAATCTTCTAAATTTTAAATAATTTGAATATTTTAACATTATAGGCAAGCTCCGATAATCTTCTCTACCCTCGTTTGATCCCAATTACTTCGTGTCAAATGAACCTTTTGTTTTTTGAATTTTGTGTTTGGAGTTTCCTCATTTTCGAGTCTTCATCTACTCTTGCATCTAATCTCGTGATTTATTCGGATTTTCATATTTTGTCAAAAATTCGGTACTGGACCTTCTTGGTCTTTTATTGTCTTGCATATGCTTTTTTGATCTACATGAATTTTTTCTTATCAAGAATTTGGCTTTCGATTTTCTTAGACTTCTCTTATCATACACACACACTTGTAACTCAAGTGAGATCTAATTTATTAATTTAAATTTAAATAATTATCAATTATTAAAGTAATTAAGAGTGCACCAATAAAGAAACCCCAAAGATAGGAGTCTCTTGGCACAACACAGACTCAACCTTGTTGTCACTGAAGTCAAAGTGGTTATCGACTGAAGTAGAAGTAGTGATAAAATTCGAAATCATAAAGTTGTGGTATAGTTGAATTCAGAGTAATAACAATCAACCGATAAAAATGATATAATCAACTGGTGAATTCAAAATCATAAAGTTATGGTTTAGATCATGAAACCAAAATGCAATCGACTCAGGCTACAATGTCAACTAATAGAATATTTCTATTCAAGATTAGTGGAATAAGCAGTCAGTTGGTGCCAATATATTAGTAGTCGATTGGTGATATAGTTAGTGGACAACATGGACCAGGGCCGTCTTCGGAAAAATAGAGATCCTAGGTTAATTATTAGGTAAAATTTGAAAGCTGATTCTAATCATTATATGCTAAAAAGAATTAATTTGTAGTTGTGTATGTCGCTTCCCCATGAAGATGACCCTGACATGGGCAACCAAAGTAGATGATTTGGTTGTAGTTTTATCTAGTTCAATCGACTGATAATAAAAGAAAGCAATTGACTAATAAGTCAATCAATTGAAGAACACGTCTAATTCTAGATAAAACAGGTTATATGTCACAAAGGAGTCGACTAATGATCAGAGAATAATCGACTAATGTGAAGCAGTTGACTAATGACTCTTAAATAAGACAATATTGTGTATTTGCACATTTGTGTTTATCATTTTATTATTTCAGTTGCATATTAATTTGATCATAAACAAATAAAATTGAAAAAAAAATCATTAAAAGAAATCACACGTGCTTTTTCCCTCCCCCGCCATGACTACATGATCCTAGAAGTATTAATTTTAAAAAATAAAATTATAATAAATTATAAAAATGGTTTAAGATCATTTTATTTAATGGACAAGTTTTGAGTTAAGTTAATATATAGTTTTTAAATTTTTTTTTTCTCAAACTAAAATTCAGAACTTTTCCTCTAAGCCAAGATCATATCTTCATTCGTTAAAAAATTAACAAATAGAAAATTTTAAATAGGACTAAATCATTTATAAGGTTATAGGAAAGGATGGCTTAAATGACTTGAAAAACATATTATATTATTATGAGTACATCTCGAATTATCTTGATAATAATGAAAAACATTCATACCCAATGTTCCGGCTGGGAACAGAAGAGATGGTCAAGACGATCAAGAAATTCACGCATCACAATCCACAATTTGAATTAGCGTAAAAGTAAAGGAAGATCCTGAGAAGTCAACACGGAGTGAAGAGAAAACATGAGGAGTATCTCAGTTAATCTCCTCCGATGATCAAGTCGAGGAACAAGAATGAGAACGGAAAAAAAATATACGAAGTGAAAAGAGGAGAGCGAGAGAAGGGAACTTATTTTGTGCCTTATATATTGTTGTAAAAGCCAACTCAAAAGACGTCTATTTCTCCAAAATTAAAGGAACACATATTAACCGTTTGGGAGATTTAAAAAAAAAACTTCTTTAGATGCCATGATTGCCATAGTAAACGAGATGTAATAGTTTTTATGCATCCTTTATGAAAAAATGTCCACATGGAGATGAAGTATTTTGCGGCACAGGCCATCTTTAGGTATAGACCATTAAGGTCTATGCCTAGGACCTCAATTTTTATTGGGGCCCATTATTTTTGATATATTAAATATATTTTTATTATATATGTTAAGGGAATGAAAAAAAAAATAGGGTCTTGATAAAAAATTTACGTATCTCATTTTTTAGTCAAAACTATAGATTTTATAAAAATCTTATTATTGTTCCAATGGATAGAGCCATAGGAGACTTTCTTTTTAATATTTTAAATTTAATTTTTATTATGTATATTATTTTATAAGATCAAATGTATTCATCTTTAATATCTTTCAACCCTAAACTTCTCTTGTTACATTTATTATTTTTTTTTGGTAGTGACGTTTTCTTTTCTGGTTGGTAAGAACATGAATTAAATTTTTTTTTTATCCATGCAATGGAAAATAAAAATATTAGTCTTTTTTTGAATTCCCCCTCTTCCCTTGACTAGCTCTCCCTCTTTGTACTTCTCTCGCTCGTTGATATTGAGAAAATGAAATTACACCTAACGCTATCACGTTGATCCGGTTGGTGCTACTATGCTCCTTGCTTGATTAAGTTCAAATGTTGAGGGATTCATCCATATTGTGTTCGATCGAAATAGAGGATTTTATTATTTTGAGCAATAGTGAGTTAGATATTTTTATCATTTCGCTTCCTAATAGACACTAAATTTAGCTTTTATTTATATGTATTTACAGAAATAAATTTTTTGGCTTCCCTTTTGTTTTTATTCTATCATTTACAACTATTTTAGTTTAGGTAATAAAAAATATGATTTATTTTTTTCTTTTGTTCTGTGCCTAAAATGACTTATTTAATTTTTAATAAATGATAATGATTGATTTGATCTCGTCATAATTTTTATTTTCTAAGGATTATATTTAGTTGTGTCATTTTGCAAATATATTATTTATTTATTTATTTTGGTTTGCGGTGACGATGAGTTGAGGATAGAAACATGATTTTTTCTATTATATATTGTCCAATTTCATTTATTCCTTTTTGTAAGAGTTATTATTTTCGTCTTTCATTTGAATAATTAGACACATTTTTTTATCTTTCTTAGTTTTTAAATAATTCTGAATATATTTGTTTTCAACCAAGTCGGTTAACAGTTGCAAATCTAAATAAAAAGGGACGATGTTCAGGAAGGAGTCGTCGGCGATGACCCGTCCTTGAGGATCAGCTCCGGTGGGGATTACTAGGTCGCCGAAGAATTTAGGACTCCTGCGAAGGTAACACAAGCGTTAAGGGACACGCCGGCAGGGGTCCGGCGGAGTCCACTCCGACGCTCAAGTTAGTAAGGTACTCGAACGATGATAAAGAAAAGACAATGTGAAAGATCAGAGAGCTTGTAACCCCCCTACCAGGGGGGTTGAACTACCTTTTATATCACTGCAGGTCGCCTGATCGTGCCCCCTCTATCGGTGTCACGACTCCGATATTTAAGTCACGCCCTCCCCCCGCTTTCGGTGACGAGGGGATATCCCTCGAACCTGTCGGCGCCACTGTCATTCTTTCCCTCATTGGGTCGATCGTACAGGGGGAGGGTGTGTGGATTTTTCTAGTCGGCCTCTGAGGTCGGCTATTGTGAGGGCCCCACCGCTCGAGATGAGCTCGGGAGTCTCGGGATGTTATATCTCTCGAGGTAGCCTTCCCGAGTGCACCCCTGAGAGGGGGTCCCGGGGCCCGAGAGGGGGAATCAAGTCGTGTCATTAACTTCTTCATTCCCGTGTCCAGCCCAAGTTATCCAGCCCCATCACAAGTCCCCCCCCCTTCAAGTTTGATCGAAGGAAGTGTGGCTGACTGATCAGGCTGGTGTCAGGATGAAGAAGTCGAATGGACCTGGGTCTTGTGTCCTTGTGCCTGTCCTGGTCATAATTTTGAAATGCTCCCCCCTCCGCCTTCTTTCTTTTTTTTAGGGCTTTTGGACATATTCCCGAAGTCTCCTGACCCGGGCTGCTCCTTTGAATACGTCCCTAGGCTCCAGCGATTTTTACGGCATCCGAAATATCATGATGACCCGGCGCGTGCCACGGGTCCATGTGTCTTTTCACCTAGCTTTGCGGCGCAATGCGGGTCATACGAAGCGCCGACAATTGATCACTAGCAGATCCTTGGGGCGGCCCGAAGGTATCCTCACCCTGCTGGCCTTCAATTGCCTCAGGGGAGGTGTCGTTTTCCTATAAAAGTGGGCTTAACGGCACCCTGCGGCAACTTTACCCTAGTTGTTGCCCGGAGTTTTCCTTCCTTACTCGCCCTTCTTACCAGCGCTTTCCCGGCGAAGGTAACTTCTTCGCTGTTCTCCGCGCCCTTCCTTCTCCCTCCTAGACCACGATGGGAAAGATAAAGAAGTCTTCTGGCTCAGATGAATGCTCTTTGGAAGAATTGGGGTTTCACTTTGAGTTGTATGAAACTATCTCCTCCAAGGTGAGGTAGGACTCTCTCCAAGCCGCCTGTCAAAAATATGACATTCCAGCAGATTGGGAGGTGAGGGTCCCAACCGCCGATCAACGGCCGGTAATCCCTGATGAGGGTTTTTACACCTTCTTCCTAGGACAAATGGAACTAAGGTTGCGCTTCCCTATCCCCTCTTACTTCATGAATGTTGCCCATTATTTCCGCATCCCCCTGCACCAACTGGCTCCGAATGCCTTCGCCCAGATGAGCGGGGCTCTGGTCCTCTTCAAACTTTTTGACATTCCTCTAACTCTCAGATTCTTCCATTTCTTCTTTGCTCCTGTTGGCGCTCACGGGGCCTTTGGCTTCACTGCTCGGGGTGGTCATAGATTTTTGGGAGGCCTTCCTTCTTCTCACAAAGGGTGGAAGGAGAGATTTTTCTACATTCGGCTTCCCGAGCGTCCTTTCAGCGATATTCATTGGTTGGAGAGCTTGCCTTCTACCCCCGACCTAGGTGACTTCCAACAAGATGCGGGATATCAACGGGCTAAGGGTATCCTGACCGGGATGGAATTCCATGGCCTGCAATTGGTGCAATGCGAGGAGCTTCTTTACCGGGCAGAGATTAGTCCGAAGATGACCCCCCTCAGCTCCAATCTGCATGAGTAACTTGGCTCTTATCATACCGCCCCCTTGATATTTGCTGACGCCCTCTTGTCTTTTACTCTACAGGTAACATCCTACTCTCTCTTGAGAAGAATAAATTTCTGAAGTGGGATCAGGCCCATGAGCAAGCCTTGATCCCGGGGGTAGTGTCTTCGATTCCCGCAGGAATCCCCTTCGAGGTAGGTGCAAGGGAGGGAGAGCTATCAGCGGACCCCGCACCCCAAAGCGATGACATCTTGGCCCTGCCCCTGGTCCCTCAAGGGGAACCTCCGGTCCCTTCTACAGGGGCTCCACAAGAAAGGGATGCCTCTTCTTTGTCGGATGTGCCTACCACTATCCCCGGGTCCAGAAAGACCCAGCTCAAACGACGATCCTGACAGGATCGTCCATTAAAGTGGTTGAAGAAAGGCCTGCACTCAACTACCGCTGGAGATGCAGCTTCTTCAGTTTCAGTCGCCGGGGTCGAACTCCCCTCCTCTGTTGTTGCTGTGTCTTCTCCCACTGCGAGTGTCGTGGTTCATGCAACCAACCTCCTCGTGGCAAGGAGGTATCGGCGGAACTGCCTCGGTCCCATCGGAAGGCTCCCTTAACCGCGAAGAAGGCTACCGACAGCACCCAATCTATCCGCATAAAGGGAGTCGCCACAAGGGTATTACTGAGTACTTCCAGTTCAGAGGAAGACGTTCCCCACCCCCGGGACGTCCCTGGCCCCTCGGCTCCCCCTACTATAGGGGCTCTTGACTCGCTTTGGCAGGTAGCCGGATCAAGCCAGCACCTGGGCATGCTGCACCAATCTCTCCGGGCGGTGAACACCTTATTTATGCTCCTCAATTCTTCTTATCCTCCTTTCACCGACTATTTTTATTCACCTCCCCAGGTTGCCTCGAACTGCATGGCTACGAGCCACTTATTGCACTCCGGAGGGGTTACCGAGAGTCTCTTGCGGCAGGTAGCGGAGGCGGAGGCAAAAGCGGGTCGGGCCCATGAGGCCGGCCTCCTGCAGCTGGAGGTCAGCCAGTCGGGCCCTCCAGGAGAAAGCTAATCACTACCTGTCCTCCTTGATATCGGCCGAGGATACCCTGCACGGGTACAGGCTTCGGGAACGCCTGGGGTCTGAGAAGGAAAAGGCTCTAGAAGAGGACCTACGAAAATTATCGCAGGAACAAGAGCAACTCTAGGCCCGCAATAAGGAGTTGTCCGACAAAGTTACCCTCTTGGAGTCAGCTAAGAAGTGCCTGGAGGACCAGGGCGCCAAACTGCTTTTAGAGGTGGAGTCACTTAAAATGTCCAAGGCCCCTACTGACCCCCAGGTCCCGCAACATCCAGGGGACACTGTATCTCTAGTATCTTCGATGGAGGCAGCCTACAAAGCCAAATTTTTGGGATCGGAGGAGTACGCTGGTCTGGTGGCCGCACAAGCCTTTAAGACTCTCAAACATGGCTTTTATGTCGCCATCAAGCAGCTGGAGCAAGATCAGTTATTGAAGCCAGGCTCAGATTTGAGCGCCATAACTATTCAGCGCGTCTGGGACGACCTTTCTCCCGAAGAGCAGACTCTGTAGGGTGCCTTATTAGTACGTGCTTGTCCTTCTTCCCACCTCCCATGGCTACTGCATTTTATTCTTTCTGAACTTTCCAATTTTAGGGCGAATATTACTTAACTCATCGTTAAACTTCTTGTTTTTAGCGTGCTTTCTCGTTCACCATGTGTAGACATGAGACTTTTATCTGCTGCTTGGTATGGCTAGTACGGGGTACAACCTCAAACACTGATCAACTCTCGGTCGTGCGGGTACGACTTCGCGGCCCAACTTACCCACCAAGAAGCTTATCAGCTCTTGACCATGCGTGTGCAGCTCCGAGGCCAAGCCTATGTGCAGCTTCGAGGCCAAGCCTACACGCCGAGAGATTGTAGGGTTTTAATCAGCTCTTAGCCGGGCGTGTGCAGCTCCGAGGCCAAGCCTACTCGCCGAGAGGCTGTAGGGTTTTAATCAGCTCTTGGCCGGGCATGTGTAGCTCCAAGGCCAAGCCTACATGTCGAGAGGCTGTAGGGTTTTAATCAGCTCTTGGCCGGGCGTGTGCAGCTCTGAGGCCAAGCCTACACGCCGAGAGGCTGTAGGGTTTTAATCAGCTCTTGGTCGGGCGTGTGCAGCTCCGAGGCCAAACCTACACGCCGAGAGGCTGTAGGGTTTTAATTAGCTCTTGGTCGGGCGTGTGCAGCTCCGAGGCCAAGCCTAAACGCCGAGAGGCTGTAGGGTTTTAATCAGCTCTTGGCCGAGTGTGTGCAGCTCCGAGGCCAAGCCTACACGCCGAGAGGCTGTAAGGTTTTAATCAGCTCTTGGCCTGGCATGTGCAGCTCCGAGGCCAAGCCTACATGCCGAGAGGCTGTAGGGTTTTAATCAGCTCTTGGCCGGGCGTGTGCAGCTCCGAGGCCAAGCCTACACGTCGAGAGACTGTAGGGTTTTAATCAGCTCTTGGTCGGGCGTGTGCAGCTCCGAGGCCAAGCCTACACACCGAGAAGTTGTAGGGTTTTAATCAGCTCTTGGCCGGGCGTATGCATCTCCGAGGCCAAGCCTACACGCCAAGAGGCTGTAGGGTTTTGATCAGCTCTTGGCCGGGCGTGTACAGCTCCGAGGCCAAGCCTACATTGGCCTGGCGTGTGCAGCTCCGAGGCCAAGCATACACACCGAGAGGCTGTAGGGTTTTAATCAGCTCTTGGCCAGGCGTGTGCATCTCCAAGGCCAAGCCTACACGCCGAGAGGCTGTAGGGTTTTAATCAGAAACGGGGTCTTAACATTTCCTCAATGACACGTAACGCCTCTCTTTTATTAATGATACTGCAAGACAGTGGGACATTGAAAAACGTACAACGACGACAATGCATCACCGGACAACTCACAAAGTACAGTAGGGGCAAAGATGCCTCGCTTGCCAAGGCCTTTCTAGTCTGCTGCCTTTGCGGTCTTCCAAATAGTAGCTGCCCCCTGTAAGTTTTTTGATGACGATGTAAGGGTCATCCCATTGTGGTTCTAATTTCCCGGGATCCCCCACTAGTTTGATTCTCTTCCAAACTCGATCACCCACCCTGAAGCTGCGGGCGATCACCCTACCGTTGTAGGCCAACTGCATTCTCCGGCGATAGGCTTCCAACCTTGCCGCGGCCTTGTCTCGTACCTCTGAGATGAGATCCAGATCAATCAGCCGCTCCTGGTCATTATCTTCCTTGCGGTAATGTCGCCGTCGAGGAGACTCCTCTCCTATCTCCACCGGAATAACGGCCTCTGCCCCGTAGACTAGTCGGAAAGGGCTCTCGCCGGTTCCTTCTTTTGGGGTGGTCCGGTAAGCCCACATCATGCTGGGAAGTTCTTCGACCCAGCTGCCCCCGACATGATCCAGCTTTACTTTGAGCCCTTGTAGGATTTCCCGATTGACTACCTCTTCTTGTCCATTGCTTTGTGGGTAGGCGACGGAGGTGAAGGCATGTTGAATGCCTAACCCCTCACACCATTTCTTCAACCTTCGTCCGGAGAATTGCCTACCATTGTTCGACACCAGCTTATGAGGGATACCATATCTGCAGACAATATCTCTCCATAAAACCTTCATTACCGCCCCCTCTGTAATGTTGGCCAGAGGTTCAACCTCTACCCATTAAGAAAAGTAATCAACAAGGACCAGGAGGAATTTCTTTTGCTGTGGTCCGATGGGGAAAGGTTCCACAATGTCCATTCCCCACTGGTCGAATGGACACGACACTGTAGAGACTCTCAATGGCTCCGTTGGGTGATGAGAGATGTGTTGATGCCTCTGATAGACCTTACATCTGGCCACGAAGGAGAGCGAGTCAGCCTGCAAGGTAAGCCAAAAATATCCCACCAAAAGGATCTTGCGAGTCAGGGATCTCCCTCCAATATGGCTTCCACAGATGCCCTCGTGCACTTCTCGCATTATGTAGCCAGTTTCCTCCAGCCTGACACATTTAAGAAGGGGTCGGACATAGGCTCTCTTGTATAACTAATCCCCGACCAGGGTAAACCTCTCTACTCGTCGGCGAAACAACCAACTCCCGGGCCCCCCACTCGGCAGGGATCCGTCCCGGAGGAAGGCTATATACGGATCCCTCCAGTCCACGGGTTCGTCCGTTCTGAGTTCTCCTCCGATTTGGGCCACCATGGTTTCCGTCACACTGGGCCCCTCCAACCGCCAAGTAGATATGGAACTGGCTAACTTAGCTAGCTCGTCGGCCCGTACATTATTCGACCGGGAGATCTTCCACAAGATTACCTCTGAGAAAGTGGTTTTCAGCTGTTCGTATAGGGCTACATACCTTTGCAACCGCTCACATTTGACTTCGAACCCGCCCACTACTTGTTGAGCCACTAATTGCGAGTCCGAATAGATTGTGATTTGGCGGGCGCCCATGTGTCGGGCCGCCTGCAATCCTGCCAAAATCGTCTCATACTCAGCCTCATTATTGGTAGCTTTGAAGTGAAGTTGGATAGACAAATGCAGCGTATCCCCCCTGGGGGAGATCAATAGCAGTCCCACTTTGCTGTGTTGGCGGTTGGCGGATCCATCCACATAAACCTTCCACATACCTTCGGTCTTTGCCTCCGGGACTGTCTCCAACATGAAGTCGGAGAGAGCTTGTGCTTTGATGGCAGTCCGGGGCTGATACTCAATGTCGTATTCGCTTAATTCTGTCGTCCATTTGATTAGCCTGCCCAACGCCTCGGGATTAGTAAGGACTCGGGCGAGGGGGCTATTAGTGAGGATCACAATGGGGTGCGCCAAGAAGTATGACCGTAACCTTCGGGCCATCAGGACCAAGGCATAGGCCAGTTTTTCCATCATGGTGTATCGTGTCTCGGCATCCTTCAGTAAGTGCCCGAAGAAGTAGATAGGATGTTGTATCCGATCTTGTTCTCGGACGAGTACCGACCCCACCGCTTGCTCGGCTGCTGATAAATAAACGAATAATGTCTCCCCTTCTACTGGCTTATGCAGGGTCGGGAGATCCGCCAAATAGGTCTTCAATTCTTCAAAGGCCTTATCACACTGGCCATCCCATTCGAATTTGGCAGCTTTTCTTAAAATTTTGAAGAAGGGGAGGGCTTTGTCCGCAGATTTGGAGATAAACCGTGATAGGGCGGTGATTCTGCCATTCAACTGCTGGACCTCCTTGAAGTTTTGTGGGGGTGGCATATCCAGGATGGTTTTTACCTTTTCCGTGTTAGCTTCGATCCCCCTTTCCGTCACCATGTATCCCAGGAACCTATCACTTTTAACCCCGAACACACACTTTGCTGGGTTTAGTTTTAACCTCTGCGCTCTTAAGGTGGTGAATGTTTCCTCCAGGTCAGATATCATGTCCCCTCCCTTTTCTGTCTTAACCAAGATGTCGTCCACGTACACCTCAATGTTCCGCCCAATTTGGTGTTTGAAGACTTTGTCCATCATCCGCTGGTAGGTGGCGCCCGCATTACGTAAGTCGAAAGGCATAATGTTGTAGCAGTATGTGCCGTCAGCCGTCACAAAATTGACCTTCTCCTGGTCTTCGCGAGCGAGGGGGACTTGGTGATAGCCCTAGTATGCGTCTAACATGGAGATGAACTCACAGCCAGTTGTTGAGTCCACCAGCCTATCTATCCTGGGCAGAGGATAATAGTCCTTCGGGCAAGCTTTGTTTAGGTCTCTGAAGTCGATGCAGGCTCGCCATTTACCACCCGGTTTGGGGACGAGGACCACATTGGCTAGCCAATCCGGGAACCAGACTTCCCTGATGTGTCCAACTTTTAATAGCTTCTGCACTTCCTCCCGTATAGGTTTATCTTGTTCCGGGGAGAAGTGCCTCCTCTTCTGCTTCACGGGACGGGCTTCCGGTGACGCATGTAGGTGATGCATAGCCAGCACTGGAGGGACCCCCTTGATTTCCTCGGCAGCCCAAGCAAACACGTCTCTGTGCTTCCGCAGGCACTCGATGAGGCGATTTCATAATGCCGGCGCGAGGTCAAGCGCGATGCGCGTATTTCCCCCTCCGCCATGAGGATGGATCTGTACCTCTTCACTTTCCACTTCTCGTCTCTCTTGCTTAGGTCCGTCATCTTCCCGCGGATGAGCGAGATCCTCCGATTCTGCCATCGGCGCTCCTTCAGGTGCTTTATTTAGTTCCCACAGACGGCGTCAAATTTGTTCCGAAAGGAGTCGTCGGCGATGACCAGTCCTTGAGAATCAGCCCCGGTGGAGATTACTAGGCTACCGAAGAATTTAGGACTCCTGCGAAGGTAGCACAAGCGTTAAGGGATACGCCGGCAGGGGTCCGGCGGAGTCCACTCCGACGCTCAAGTTAGTAAGGTACTCGAACGATGATAAAGAAAAGATAATGTGAAAGATCAGAGAGCTTGTAACCCCCCTACAAGGGGGGTTGAACTACCTTTTATATCGCTGCAGGTCGCCTGATCGTGCCCCCTCTATCGGTGCCACGACTCCGATATTTAAGCCACGCCCCCCGCTTTCGGTGATGAAGGGATATCTCTCGAACCCGTCGGCGCCACTGTCATTCTTTCCCTCATTGGGCCGATCGTACAAGGGGAGGGTGCGTGGATTTTTCTAGTCGGCCTCTAAGGTCGGCTATTGTGAGGGCCCCGCCCCTCGAGATGAGCTCAGGAGTCTCGGGATGTTATATCTCTCGAGGTAGCCTTCCCGAGTGCACCCCTGAGAGGGGGTCCCGGGGCCCGAGAGGGGGGATCAAGTCGTGTCCTTAACTTCTTCATTCCCATGTCCAGGCCAGGTTATCCAGCCCCATCAGACGAGTAGAATTTTTTAAAATAATGTTAATGACCTATTTTTTCGCCTAGGGCCTTAAATAGGTTTGAGCCGGCCCTGTTGCGGCAGTTTTGGAAACCAAAGGCATCTATCAACTGTTTTATGTCATAACTCCTATCCAATTAGATGCATAAAACATGAGGGTTGAGTTATGACCAATTGATGAATATATCCTCTTGCCTTGTTAAGGTGCCACCAAGTCATTGTCCCTATATAATTTCCAAGTCATCTTATCTCGGCATGACCCGGCGAAGTTCTTCGTGTTGTCGAATCATTATTCTTATAAATCTTCTGAGTAATCTTATGTCTGTGCATGACCCGGCGAAGCTCTTTTTATTATCCCACGATCTTAGAGCTGAGTTTCTAAAAGGACTCGACCAGCGACAAAGACAGCCGATTGAGTCTTTTGAAAGACTTGGCGACTCATGAAGATCAGCTGAGTCTTCTGATGAAAATCAAAAGAGAAGATATGACATGAATAATGACATTGACCAAATTTAGACCGAGTCCATATTACTTACAACATTGATCGAATCAATTACCAACCACGTGGACCCTTTGACTTACCTCCATATCACCCAAGATTAATCAAGAGCTAAATATCGAATGCTAATTAAAAAAAATACATAGAAAATCAAAGATGAAACATTAATTAGAAGTTAACCTATTCAAACCTAAACACCTTCCGTACCCTACAGTAGCAAGAGAAGGGCTAGAAGAGATTCTTCCGTGCCCTATAGTAGCATGAGAAGGGCTAGAAGAGAAAGTTAAGTTTGTCTAAGAATAATAATAATAAAAATAAAAAATAGTAACACGAATACACATGAAATTAATATTTTTATTTATTTTAGAAAGAGATCAATATAAGAGCCATCAGAACACTTTGACATTTAGTTTGACAACTCCTCCTAATGCCCTTTCCAACAAAACTCACACACTCCCAACATGAAAGCGGGAAGCACATCGTCAGCAAGGGAATACGATGTAATGGCCGACAATGGTTGCAGATGCTAGAAAGCTAGTTTGACTAACATAACTATTTTTTAGTGGTTAGATAAAACACATTCGACGATGGCCCAGTTAAGCATTGAAAATGAACCAGGTCCCCATACAATGTACCAATAGCAAGGAAACAACACAAACGAAGGGAATTTCTCATTGGTCCACATGTTTTTATTGACCACAATGGTTGAAGATGCTACGAACTGTGGGATGAGTGCTACGTGTCTATGGCCCGGTTAAAATTGGTCCTCGGCCTTTGAAAAATATGTGCAGTCCCATTATCATAAGCTTGGGGATGACTTAATGACCAACATAGTGCCACAAATCAAAACAGAACATTCCGCAGTATCTTCCTCCTACCATCAAAGAATTCCATACCACACGTCAACACCAAAGATGAAACCCTCCCCTCCATTCATCAACTCAACGCGAATGCCTCAGCACACAAAAAGAAGTAATTCGCTATGCTCTCTATTCCCCAATACTCGTGATGATTTTAGTCTGGCTTTGGAATTGAATAGAGTCGCTCATGGTTCGCCTTCTTTCTGTCATGCTGGTGCTTCTTCTGTTCATCTCCGGAGGAGAAGCATAAGCAAAGGGTGGTTCGACAACATCCATGCTCATCTTAAGGAAAAGGTCGAGGTTGAGCTGGTACTTATCTGCAGCAATACCATCATTGACGACTGGTGTCTTTCCATTATCTGCAATTTTCTTTAGATTTGTCAGTTCATCGTCATCTTCATCGGTTTTATACCCATTTTCCATGTCATCTTGCATAGCCAAATCTTCATACTCCTCGTCTGACTTCGTAGAGTTTTCATCGACTGAACCTTCAACCTGGAAAAAATAAATCAACAGGATGCAATTAGTATCTTTTTTGTCATGCTTAAAAAAGTTGCCGTCGTCACAACCTCATCTTATTTATTTATTTTAGCTACAAGTTCATGAGAATTTTTTTCTTCCAAAAGCAGAGAACATTATATGAGACGTTTTTTTTTGGTTTCTTTTGCTGCAAAAAGCAATAACATAACAAATTGCAATACTTTTAATTAAAGGGGGAAACAAAATTTAGTTGAAGAATATGACCAGATGAGTCTTGCTACTACCTCATCGTGATTCTCTTGGTCGATATCACTAAAATCCTCATCACTATCCCTATCAGGATAGTCGGCTTCTTCTTCACTGCCAGACACGAAAATTTCTTCCTTCAGCTGTGAAAGAATTGGAAAAGGTTATGAATTCTTGCGTGTCAATTCAAGGTTTCTAGTATCTAAATAGAGCACTAGTTTATATTACCTCCTTGGAATGCCAATCTGATCCCTTTGGGGAACTACAACAGGAAGAAAAGTATCTACTACCAGTGTCAGTGCCATCAGCTCTCGTGTCATCGATGCTCCCTGTTTGACTTGTACCGCATGTATCATTTGGCCAAGCACTGATCCCAAAGTTACCAAACTGAAGATTAACTGGCTCAGCCGTCCCAATTTGCAAGGGGCCATACATGGGGTTTCCCACACTTTTTTCACTTCCATTTCCTGAGGAAAATTTTGCACTATGACCAACTGTCTCAACCGGCCAGGCTTTGGCAACTGATCCATCTGTATTAACAAGAGCCATTAGATGTCGAGACGATCCTTGTCTCTGAATTAGCTGAAACATTCCCTTGGAACTAAGTGTATCTGCAGCACACTGGTTTCGGTACTCATCATGTATTACAGAGACTGTATTCGTAGTTGGGTCATAAAGCTGCTCTCCTGCCTCTCGCCTGCGTAAACAACCAAAAACTGTTGCATGGATAGCTGCCACACTCCTATCGACATTTGTATTATTAACTTTAGGCACCAGATGCTTATCAGCCCTCTTACAAAGATATTCCTGAATTGCTCTGATGTTTTGGATATACTTAACATATTTATTCTTTGCTGGCTCCAATGTCATGTATTTAGCACGGACGGCAAACCTTTCCATATGTTTTCCTTCATTTGTTATGTAAATCATAAATGGTATTATGGAAGGATGCTTCTTCATCAGTCCCATCTAACAAATGAAACAATAGAAGAAATCATTAGAAATTAAACGCACATAAAACAACCAATGGTATATTTTCTGAAAAATCTATAAAAAATGAGTTTGAACTGAGTAACCTTATGAAAATCCAGATGAAGATGCAATTAAATTACACTGAACAAATTGGGAAAAATATATATAAAGTGATACCCACCACAAAGTTGAGGCTCAAATGTACGCCCTCAACAATTACAGACTCTTTTCGCTCTTCCCAAGCTGTGATTAGTCGGTCAAGACTGTCTATCACCATCTCACTTTGTGCTTTAAAACCTTCAATCGCCATTTGTTTTTTCCCGATTAGCTCAGTTCCCTGAACTAGATCATGAGATCTACCATCTGGTTTTTCATTAGAAGGTCCATCAAATGCTTCTTCCTTGATGTGTGAAACGACTGCAAGTTTTTTTGCTTTACGTTTAGCTTTTGCTTCGGAAACTGCCACTGGATCTAGACATTCCCCAGCATGATAAGTTGAAGACCAAAGAAGTGGGTTTTGTTTTTCATCCACAAAGCTCCTCATCATATGGCGTATAGAATCAGTAGATATGACAGTTGTTATTCCCAGTCTGCTTCCCTGTCAGAAATATGCAAAGATACGTCGTTAGAAAGATGTACTGCGATTATTGATCATTCTGATTGTAACAATTATTGGCATTCAAGGTGGAGCCTCCCTGTCAGAAATATGCAGAGATAAGTCATTAGAAAGATGTACTGTGTTTATTGATCATGCTGATTGTAACATTATTAGCATTCAATGTGGAATTATACTTATAATCTACCAAGAAAGCATAAATCAAATTGTCGGCAAATGTTGAACATATTCAATTTAGATTTTCCAAAATATTTCTTCAATTAGACTATCCAAACAGTGTAATAATAGCATGACATTAATTGTTTTCTGAAAACAACAGGAAACAACAATCCATTTCATTTCACATAACAACAGCAATAGTACATGAGTTTCAACTATTTGCGATCAGCTACATGAGTCATAAAGCCATCGGACTCTATGCATGACTCATGCAATTGTTAGGGAAAAAAATTAAAATACTCTGTTGTAGAACCTCACATAAAATTTTAGCAGAAGGAGAACGAATAAGAGTAAATTTCATATCAAATGATTACGTGCTAAATTTAAAAACTAACAAGGTTAGCAGTTTTGAATAGATCATAGAAATGAATAGTAGGTTAACAAACAAACAAACAAAAAAGAAAATTATTCCTAATCTCATAAATAATCTTTTGCTTCAGGAATAGATTGTTGCCTGTAGCAGATTTTTAACAAAGATACAATCCTTTTGAAATTCACAACTCCTAACAACTGCCCAGAGTGAAAGAAACTGATAAGCATATTTTGTCATGTTGATGCTAAATCTAGCTCAAACTCAGGCTTTTTATATCAGACCTACACCAAGTTTAAATTTGACTGTCTAAAATTTCAATTTTGCAACATATCACATCTTTACAAATTAAGCATTCAGCTTGCCTAGTCAACATCCAACTAGATATATCAAACCAAATACACCAAACACAAAATGAGCATTAGCCATGGCTTGCTGTCACTAAATCTAACCTTAGAGGATTTTGTTTAACAAGTTCCGTTAGCATGTTGGCTTGGGATTTGAGTGTGTGAGCGTTGAGTTGCCAACAAAGCAAGCCAACGACTTGAACACAAGAGACTTAACTGCCGGCTAGATATGCTATCAAATCAAAGACCAAGCTGAATTCGTTGTTTTCCAACTTTCAGGCTAGATCCGCTGGAAAGGCTAATAATCATGCTGCATTTGGTAATTAACCCTATCTAGCTTGCTGCCAATGTTAATTCTCTGATGCTCTACGCCACCTTCTTTTCTCCAGTTTAATTGAATGTAAATTAAACTAGAGCAGGAGAACAGTGAGTAAAAAATCAGAAAACAAAATTAAAAAAGAGAGATATGCAAGTACCAGTAAAGACGACAAAGTAGACTTTCCACAACCACTAGTGCCGCACAAAAGCACTGTCACAGATTCCTTCTTTTCTCTAATCCTACAGAGGAATTTAAAATGAATCTTTTTTAAGATTAACAAGACTTAAAAATGAAAGCAAAAAAAAATGATATGAATTGAATATTTATCAAAAGTAAATGACTATTATAGTATTGTTATGCAACAGAAGCTAATAAAACACAACAAAATCATCTGCTAAACCAAATTTCAAACTCAACCTTCAATTCTGAATGTTTCACTAAACACTATAATAGCAAGATACTTATATTTGAAACAAAACCAATAAACATTACCAAAAAGTAGTATCATTCACAGAAGTGTCAAAAAATGAAGATTTAAAGTAGAAGCATGGAAAATTCGTCAACATTGGATGGTGGAAGAAGGGATAATAAATTCCAGTTACTTTATCCAATAAGTTTACAATAAAAGCATATTGTTTGTTGATGCTAATAACTTTGTTATATCATCTCTCTCACTCCACCAAAGATGACACAGAAAAAGCACCCATGATGAAGAAGCCTATGCTTTGTATGGGACAGGACATGCATAAACTAAAAGCCGAATTCACACTGTAAAATATATATTCATTAGAAAACAAAGAAAAAAATGCTGATTTACATTATTCCTTAAGCATATATAAAAATAGGCAACTCTTCTTGACATTTAAAAGAAGAGTAACAAAATTTATTTAAACAGAACAACTCCACAAGCATGATGTATCCAAAAAAAGTTAACATCATTTTTGACACAGAAATAAGAGAAATTCACTGACATTCAACTAAAACATAGAGATTCTAAAAAACAAGCCCAAGGACAACAATAATTCTTTTTTGAAAAGAATTTGTTTATATCACTATGGTGAGGAACTAATAGAAACTAGAAGACACAATCAAAGAATAACCCCATTACAAAACCATCTTTATGTAGAGGAGAACTTCTAAAATTTACAAGTTATGTCTCGATGCTTATATAAACCGGTGGTTTCCAAGGTGGTTTATGATTGTTCAACCAAAGAACAAATAGAAGAAAATTTGCAATATTTCAAAAATTACAGAAGAATAGACATAATAAGGAAATAGCATGTGCCTATTACGTCCATTCTTGACCAAACAAACCAGAACCTATTACAAAATTGTGGTATTAGGTCAAATGTAAAACAACGCAAAGAACAGAAGATATACCTGCAAGCTAGGAGCAAGTCTGCCCTTTGATTCGGACCAAAGTACTTATATTGCTCAAGAGCACCACAAACAACGTCTAGAAAGTATTCCATTGAACAAACAACAGTTGTTAGCCTTTTATACAATTCAAAAGGCATTGCACAGCTTGTATCTACATTCTCTCCAGTCAACTGGTTAGTCATGTTAGCCTGGCCAGAACCACTGGTTGTTTCAAATTCATTCTCCTCATTGGATGGAGTTTTTCCCAAATCTGAGCTTGTGGCATCAGGTGGCAAACTCCCATCTGAGCACCTCATCACATCAAATACTCTTCTGCTAATCTGGGAGACAGAAAAGACAAATACAAAGACGATGAAGATTATGAATAGTCAAAAGAAAGAGACACAAAAGAATAAATTTCTGCATAAGAGCCTCCAGTCAATCTTCCAAGGAAAAGGAATACAAGTTAGAAACTAGGCTCAATGTAAACATACAAAAAAAAGATTGGTTAAATATGGATCGATTAACCAGCTATTCTAAATTTACATTTCATTTGTAGCTTCTCAGGACTAGTGTAGAATTAATGAATATCTCCAAACCAACTTATTCTATTAGCAACCTATAACCTCTCTCTCTAAATCTTCAGATCTTGTTGCCGAATCATACACATGACATCTAAGAATACAAACTTCCCGCAAAATCAACACAACGAAACGAGACAAAAGCATGAATCAAACGCGAACAAGGAGAAAGATACAGAAATGTCGCATCCAGAGCATAACAGATCCATTCCGATGCATGCAGGAATCTACTAAACGCAACCGACAAAATGAAGAAGAAATCAAGAGTGCCTTAAGAAAACTTAAAACAAGGAAACACCACATTAAACTGAAAAAACAAACACCTTAAAAGCATGCCGCGCCTTGCAGCCCATCAGCTGCAGCGTGCTCTGGAGCCCCGATCGCGTGTATCGGAACGACGAGGGCCTCTGCTCCTTCCCTTCCTCGCCATCGCCGCCTCCACTCACCCCCGCGTCCACCACCACGATGTACAACAACTTCTGCACGTCAGCCATAATCTCGTCCGTTCGACAAAAAGAAAACGGAGATCAAATCTCGGAAGGCGGAGGCCGATTAAGGGCGGAAAGGGGGAAAGATCAGGGAAGAAGGGCAATGCAGTCAACCGAGGCGATGCAGGGACGTAGACAGATCCGCGGCGGGGGCAAGATAAGGGAACCGGACAGTCCAATGCTTTGTCCTAGGGCTTCACTAGGATCGGCGACTACGACACGGCCGAGGTAGCGTGGCGCCCATGCGTTGCTCTCCCATCCGCCGCTTCTCCATCCACCTCCTCCTGCTTCGTAAGCCTACCGGAACCGCGCGCCGTGAGGCAACACATGGCTCCTGGTCATGCTCCACCACCGCGTCCGGCTCCGCCGGATTCGCTGCAGGAGTTCCCTGTAAAGATAAAACTTATAATAGGGTTAGGAATCCTTCGTTCGCTCTCTCGTTAACTAAGCAATTAGAGCGGCATCCTTGGATTTTCTAATTTAAATATACAAAAGGACCATAAGGGTATTCTTGTCATTTAACAATTAAAATATACATCTGATTCCGCGTTAATACGAAGGAGATTTGGTGTGAGGTACGATGTCCCTGCGGCGCTCTCATCGTCTCCCGGCTCCAGCGGTCGGTTTCCTTTTCGGCCCGCGACCGAGAGTGGATGATCTCTTGACACGAGTCGATCAGGAAACACGGAATAGGACGGCTGACAGTTGGAGATCTCGCTCAAAGGCTGGACCGTGGTCTAGACGGCCGAGCGGGAGTCGACGGCCTTGACCCGGCGAGTCGGAGCCCACTTTCGTCGACCAGTGAAAGGGCACGAGTGTGGGGCCGACGAGGCTATATTGAACGGTGGAGACGAGGGAGGTCGCAATCAAGGGGACAAAAAATATTTTTTAAAAAAAATGTTCCAAACTGTTATTCTTTATTATTTATATGAAAAAATATATGAAATAAAATAAAATAAAATTTGTATTATATATTTATTTTTCTTTGGTTTTAAATTATTAAACATGGTGGTCTTCGTACGTTATTTCTGACCAGGGAATCAGATTTGGAGATCAAATACTTTTCCATTGGATTTCCTGTGATTTAAAGGCAAAGCAAACTTCACGACTCCATAAACACTGACACGTTACAGCTTTTATTATTGTCTTTTCCAAAGATGTCTTTCGCATTCACATTCTTTCTTTATTCACACGTTATTTTTCTTTTTTACAATTAAATTAAATTAAATTAAATTATTATTATTATTATTATTGATAATAATAATAATAATATCTATGCGAGGGTAAATTTTTTACATAATTAATTGTAAATCTTATTAATTAAATATATAAACGATATTCAAGAGTTTTTTTTTTTTTTGATAAAAAGGAAAGGTCGATATGGATATGAAAGAGAGAGATGGTGTCAACTCAAACAGACAAAGAGCCGCATGGGATGTGAAATTGCATTGTCGCATTGCCATTAATGTAAACATTAAAGACGATTCCAAAAGGCTTTATTAGACCCGTTCTTTATGCATTCCCACGTTTACTTGGATGGATAATTAAGAAAGCTTTTGATTTAGGGTCGACGGTTCATATTGTGTTGAAAACATGACTCGTTTATAATATGACAAAGTATGAACCTATTAGCATAAGAAATGACAAATTAGGGTTTAGAAATACCCAATAAATTTGTTAAAATTACACTTAGGGGGAATTTAAGTAGACTTGAATTGTTATGAAGGGGTATTCAAGGCTTCCGCCCAACTGAGGGTGGCCGTCAAACGATCATACATATTACATCAACAAACTAATCAAAATTAAAGCAAATAGTCAATTATATCACAATAATCTAAGACTTAAGTCTATGAGCTTATCCAAGTGAGTTTGCAAACTCTTTGAATGGCCTTAATTTTCTAATCCTTGTAAGAGTTTTTAATAAAAAAAATTCCGCTCCGGAAGGTTTTCGAGAAGGAAGAAGCTAAGGAATGGATTTTTAAGGTTTAACTCATCTTCAAGTCCATAGGCTACTAAATTGGAACCAAGGGTTCCAAAACCACGTGAATCTTTGGTTTTCATGCTATTTATCGCTTTTAGAATAAATAGCACTTTAATTGATAAAACAAATTAATATGGATTCAAATTAATTAGGTGTGATAATTATTTCTAAGAGTCTATAGAGTCATACACATAATTTTATAAGAGCCTATAGTCATACACATGATGATCATCAAGAAAAATAAAATAAATAATTAAGACTTATTAATCTAACTTAAAGGACAAAAACTAAAGAGTTACCTCATATAATTAAAATTTAGAGGTTAAACTTAATTAAATGTTAATTGAATTTCAGTTTGGTTAATAAAAATGTTAGAAGACTCAAATTGATTTTAGAACGTACGTACTAGGATTAATTTGAATATAAAAGAATTTTTCAAATTGTAAATATATAAAATACTTACATTTTCTAAAAAATAATAAATTATAATTAAAGATAGTTTTAGATTAATTAATGAATTATTTGTATAATTAATAAAATTTTAATATAATTAAGATAAAGAAGATGATTTATAATAACAATTCTTATAATAAATAGGAAGTCCATGATGATATTAAAAAGAAACTCCTGTCACCACTATATTTATTGTTTTTTTTATATGATCCAACTGATTAATTTAGGAAGCGATTAGTTTATACTCTTAACAAATTCTCGTTGATCATTTAGATAAATCGAAAAATATAATATTCATAGAAGCTCATCTAGATGATTAACATTCTTAAATCCGTTTCTCACTAAGAAAAAATCTTTTGTAATATGTCGCAATTAAGATTCAACCGTTACATTTTTTAGTTATCTGTCATAGTGCCTAATCATTACATCACCCTAGAAAAAAAACCATTACTTTGTTGATTTCTCCCTTTGTTACAACGCGAGATCACTATCAAAATTAATTGGCAACATTATTTAGGTTTAGGACCAACATCAATTATTCTCTTTTCAATTAATATGCTTGACCCGGTCAAATTAGATACCCGGTCCACTTTCTAGCGATAACTATATGAATCATCTCAGATAATTGGAATACTAATTTGATCCATTTTCTAAGAATTAAATTAATTTATAAGTAGTAGTAATCTTACTTCGTACAGATAGTTTTTCAAATTTATTCAAATAAGTTTCTATGTATTCTTAATTTGCCCGGGTTAAGCCAGGTTCTCTCTCAAGTCCCGTGTATGGATAATAAGAGGAAAAAATCTCATTGGGTGGAAAAGAAGAATCTCTCATTCATATGATTTTACATCCCATCTAAGGGGACATTTGGTAGGTTTATTTTTCATTTTCATTTTCGATAGGAAATACGATTTACTAAAAAACATGTTTGATTTGTATTTTCCAACCTTGTTTTCCATAAAAAGATATAACGTTTTTTAGAAAATTAAAGAACGAAAGAAAATCATTTTTTAGAAAATGAGAAAATGCGATTGTTTGAAAAATAAAAATAAAAAATGGAGCAAGTCAAACGCCTTCTAAATTTTCCTTCCATGTAAACACGGGAAAAAGCAAAATTACATATAGTACCCCGTTATTTTATAACGTTCTATTCTCTCCCTTAAAAGTTTTTTTTCCATTCAAGTAAACACGGCCAAACAGAAGCACGCGGGTCGGTCAAATCAAAGGAAGTAGATCGAATTGAATGGCCGTTGACCGAGTTCGTAGTCGGTTGGATCGTCGAAACGGCGAGAATCAGTTATTCTAATTCCGTGGTCGGTGACCGAAATCAACACGTCAGAAGAGTTCAGATTAGATCGCGTTGGAAACAAAATGCTGTTTGAACTACGATCTTAGATTCAAAGTCAATCGTTGACGGCGCTCTCGGTGGTCAAATGTGTTTACCAAGTCATGGTGCCGTTAAACGATCGATTTCGACATGCTCTTGATCGGGTCAAAGCGGACGTGAGATTTCTTCTGAGGGAACAAATATTAATTATTAAATCCATTTTAAAACTTAAAAAATAAATATTTAAAATTTTTAAAATTTATAGCTTGAAGTTTTAAAATTTCGATGCTAAAAATATATATGAATTTTGCTCCCTATCATTTTCCTAAATATATGTTTTATATTTAGACTTTTCCAAAATTTTCTATAATGTATGACAAGTCAACTTTAATTATGATTATTGCAAATCAATATTATAAGAGATCACTAAATCTTTGTAAAATTATGAGTTTTTCTACAATCCTGCGAACCTCAACTTTACAATATATTTACAACCTTATGAGAAACTTAAGGTACTAATTATATCATGTTGGTTTTCTTTAGAATTTTAAATTATATTGAAGGAAGTTTAGTCCTACATTGCTAAGCTATTGGAGTTGGAATGCCTTATATATCAAGGCATTCCTTCTATGCTTAGATGGCTTAGGGGGACCTACACGCATGCGCGGGTTAAGCCCAAACCAGGTGATTTCAGGGGGTCTGGGCCGGAAATCCATAAACCGGGCGCGACGCACGCGATTATCGCGCGCAGGGCGGGGGGGGGGGGGGGGTGCAAATCCCCAGCCTGTGAGCCTCATGCTTGCGGGCGGCTCGGTTTGGTTTTGCAAATTTCGGTTCGGTTTGATTCTAAACCAATTTGGTTTGGTTTTATTATTTTTTTCCTTTTCTTTATTTATTTTTATTATTCCTTTTTGTGAGAAACCGCGCCCTCCCTTCCCAGCGGCGCTCGACGCGATTCTTCACGGGTCGCGTTTCCTCAGACAGAAGAGGCAAAGGTTTGCCTCTTCGGATCTATAAAAGGAGAAGAGGAAGAAGCAGAAATTCACTGTGCTTTCTTCTCTCCTTCTCTCTCTGCGCGCCTTTCTTCTCCAAAGGCAGCGTTCGCCTTTCTTCTTCGGTCAGTTTGGTTTTGGGTCTTGAGGCTTCGCCTAGTGCGATCTGAGGTTGTCTCCGAGGGCAGCGTTCGTTTTGGAGTGCACCTACGAACGCAGCGTGGTTGTCGGATCTTGGGGGAGTTTTGCCGGGAGCCTTTGCACCGTAGGGCGGCAATCAATTCTCTAAAGGCAGTCGGCACGCCGGCGCTTCAACCGGATAACTATTTCTAACTTGGCTCTTCGCTTATCAGATTCCTGGATATATCTATATTTATTGTCTACTGCTTTGGTGCGTGTTAAATATTGCTACCTTATTTATTACATATCAAAATTAAGATTTCTTGATGTCCAACTTCATTTAAAAAAGCTAGGCTTAAGAGGTGATTAATTAGGGACCAAATGTTTGTGTTTAATTTTCCTTATGTACACTTACTTAGACTTGTTCTTGGTTAAGTTAGCTCTTAATGCAATGAGCAAAGTTTCGACCTGGGAATGACTTATAGTTTTGGCTTTGTTTGACAACCTCAGAATACATCCAAAGTCCCCAACGTAACTGACCTCCATGACCAAGAGCATGGGCCTTCAGTTTCAGTATCATGAGGCATGGAGCTTGAACAGACAGAGCCATGGAGGTGATCAGGATCTGCAACTCCTGGAGCTCAATACTGCCCTCAAATAGCAGACTAGCTAAATCCTGCTAGCTGCTGGAGTTTATTGGAGGGGATGCTTGATATAAGTTGCTGAACTGGCATTGCTGGCTACTGAAATTCCACCATTGTCATTCCAGAAGGAAGTGTTTATATCATTACAAAAACAGTATGTTGGAAGCAATGCAAAATTACAAACGAAATATTAAATTCAAATAACTGACTTATCTTGTTGGTCTATTTATCATAGATCCTGAGTGATGGTGTTATCCTTGGCGCGCTTGGCCCCGTCTTGTCTTCTTTCCTTGGGAGCTGCAGTTGTGTCCATCCTCCAATCGGTCTAGCGTCAGAGTACGAATCAACATATGTCAGTGGGTGTCGGTGTGGCCGGCTTGACCTCTCCAGCAATGAAGTCAGTGCTGATTTGAAACTGAGGGCTCGTAAGTGCGCAAGAAAAGAGTAATTCTAGAGAGAAGAGTGACCTCCACACGTGAGAAGAAAAATCATACTTTTACTTAACCGTCACCCAATCTTATATTGTAAAATACGGCTAAATAAAAAATCCAATAAAATAAATTTTTAGAAAATTTATTTGGAAGATTTAGAAAATTTTTAGAATTTCAAATTATATTGAAGGAAGTTTAGTCCCACATTGCTAAGCTATTGGAGTTGGAATGCCTTATATATCAAGGCATTCCTTCTATGCTTAGATGGCTTAGGGGACCTACACGCATGCGCGGGTTGAGCCCAAACCAGGTGATTTCAGGGGGTCTGGGCCGGAAATCCATAAATCGGGCGCGACGCACGCGATTATCGCGCGCAGGGGGGGGTGCAAATCCCCAGCCTGTGAGCCTCGTGCTTGCGGGCGGCCCGGTTTGGTTTTGCAGATTTCGGTTCGGTTTGATTCTAAACCAATTTGGTTTGGTTTTATTATTTTTTTTCCTTTTATTTATTTATTTTTATTATTCCTTTTTGTGAGAAACCGCGCCCTCCCTTCCCAGCGGCGCTCGACGCGATTCTTCACGGGTCGCGTTTCCTCAGACAGAAGAGGCAAAGGTTTGCCTCTTCGGATCTATAAAAGGAGAAGAGGAAGAAGCAGAAATTCACTGTGCTTTCTTCTCTCCTTCTCTCTCTGCGCGCCTTTCTTCTCCAAAGGCAGCGTTCGCCTTTCTTCTTCGGTCAGTTTGGTTTTGGGTCTTGAGGCTTCGCCTAGTGCGATCTGAGGTTGTCTCCGAGGGTAGCGTTCGTTTTGGAGTGCACCTACGAACGCAGCGTGGTTGTCGGATCTTGGGGGAGTTTTGCCGGGAGCCTTTGCACCATAGGGCGGCAATCAATTCTCTAAAGACAGTCGGCACGCCGGCGCTTCAACCGGATAACTATTTCTAACTTGGCTCTTCGCTTATCAGATTCCTGCATATATCTATATTTATTGTCTACTGCTTTGGTGGGTGTTAAATATTGCTACCTTATTTATTACAATTTTAGAGAATTGATTGTACCTAAGTAGACATGTTAAATGTTAGAATGTCGGGGTCTGATGAGGCTAGCGCCAAACCCGAGAGGTTTTCCGGGCAAAACTTCAAACGTTGGCAACAACGAATGAAATTTTGACTTACAACGCTGGGGCTTTTCTCCGTTATAGAATCAGATCCTCCTTCAACTGATGAAGAAGAACCTGCCCGTAGTGCTTCTACCGAGAGGTTTAAACAGAGGGATTATCTCTGCCATGGGAGAATCCTGTCTGCCCTCTCGGACGCACTATTTGATGTGTACTGCTCTACAACCTCGGCCAAAGAGTTATGGAAATCTTTGGATAAAAAATATAACTCCGAGGACTCTGGTTTAGAGAAGTACACCGTGGGGAAGTTCTTAAACTTCAAAATGGTCGAGGGTAAATCTGTCATTGAGCAGACCCATGAATTTCAAATTTTGATTCACGGTCTTGCTGATATGCCGATACCCGAGAAACTTCAAGTCTTGTCTATCATCGAAAAATTGCCTCCGAGTTGGGAAGATTTTGGCATGACACTTAAACACAGGAGAGGTAAAATCTCTCTTGAAGATTTAATGATTGCCTTAAATATCGAGGAAGAACATCGGAAGCAACATAAGGATGATGATAAGGGTATACCAATGGAATTTGCTCCAAAGGCAAATGTGGTGGTCTCTTCTGACAAGAACAAATTCAAAAACCAAAAAATGAAGAACAAAATAAAACCCAAACCAAAGGTTCAGAAGAAGCATGGGACTAGGCCGTGCTGGGCTTGTGGACAAGTTGGACATTTTGCCAAATTCTGTCCTGAACGGAAGGACAAGAAGAAGAACCAAGGCAATGTACCCAACACCAAGGCACAGGTCAATGTTGTGACTAGCACCAGCAATGGGTTCGTTTCCATTAACCCCGAACTAAATTTGATTTATCAACCCAATGAGTGGTTGGTTGATACAGGTGCTAATGTGCACTGTTGTGCTGATCGCTCTGCCTTCCTTACTTATCAGGTAATTGAAGGCACTTCCGTAACCATGGGGAATCATTCTGCAGCCAGAGTGTTAGGGATTGGACGAGTTGACTTGAGATTTACCTTAGGGAAGGTCCTGTCACTGCATGAGGTGCATCATGTTCCAGCGGTCCGACGGAATTTGATTAGCGGGTCAAAATTAGTTCGTGCTGGTTATGAGCTAAACTTCAAATGTAATAAAGTTGTATTGTTACATTTAGGAACCTTTATTGGAAAGGGTTACCTTAATGAAGGTTTATTTAAACTCAATGTTGAAAATACGATTATTAATAAAATTAATGATATTAGTTGTTCTTATAACATTGAGTCTTATGATGTGTGGCATGATAGATTAGGACATGTTAATTTTCAAACTATAAAAAGGATGATGAATCTTGACATGATTCCTAAGCATGCCATAAATGATAAGAAAAAATGTGAAGTTTGTGTGCAATATAAACAGCCCCGTAAACCCTTCAAATCAGTTGATAGAAATTCTAATATTTTAGAATTAATTCATACTGACTGTTGTGAGTTTAACGGTTTAATAACGAGAGACCATAAAAGGTATTTCATTACCTTCATTGATGATTACTCTCGTTATTGCTATGTTTATTTGCTGAAAACAAAAGATGAAGCTTTAGATAAATTTATGATTTTCAAATCTGAAGCTGAAAATCAAACAAACCAAACCATTAAGAGGATAAGGTCTGATAGGGGTGGAGAGTTCACCTCAAACCTGTTTCAAAAATTCTGTCAAGATTCAGGTATAATTCATGAGGTCACTGCTCCATATAGTCCTCAATCTAATGGTGTGGCAGAACGTAAAAATCGAACCCTTGAAGATATGATTAATTCCATGTTAGGAAGTTCTGGGTTACCCAACTTCTTGTGGGGGGAAGCTCTATACACTGCTTGTCATGTGTTAAATAGAGTGCCTATGAAGTCAAGAGATAAAAGCTCATATGAACTTTGGAAAGGTCGAAAGACAAGTCTGAAATACCTAAAAGTGTGGGGGTGCCTTGCAAAAGTGCTAGTACCTGAACATAAAAGGAAAAAACTTGGTCCGAAGACTGTAGATGGTGTCTTCTTGGGTTATGCTCAGAATAGTTCTGCATATAGGTTTCTGATTATTAAATCAGAAATTTCTGGAATAGATGCAAACACTATTGTAGAACTTCGTGATGCTACATGTTGGAGGATTTTTCCGAGATTTTATACTAAATTGAAATTACAAAACAATTTCAACTTATCTCTGTTGAGTGGCCGAGTTGAAAACCGAAGCTGCCGAGTGAGATCCGAGTGGCTGAGTGAGGTCCGAGTGGAATCTCCCGATCCGAGCAAGTTTTCCCGAGTGGCCGAGTGAGATCCGAGTGAAATCTCCCGAGCGGCCGAGTGAGCTCCCGAATGAAGTTTCCCGAGCGGCCGAGTGAGCTCCCGAATGAAGTTTCCCAAGCGGCCGAGTGAGCTCCCGAGCGGCCGAGTGAGCTCCCGAGTGGCCGAGTGAGCTCCCGAATGAAGTTTCCCGAGCGGCCGAGTGAGCTCCCGAATGACGTTTCCCGAGCGGCCGAGTGAGCTCCCGAGTGGCCGAGTGAGCTCCCGAATGACCGAGAGAGGTTTCCGAGTGGAGTTTCCCGACCGGGATCTCCCGAACAGCAGTAGGACGTCTCCCGACCGGGGAGTTGCTGAGGCCTGCGCAGCGCAGTTTCCTTGAAACAGATTCGTCCTCCTCCGGCGGTGCTTCGAGGCTCAGATGGACTTCCGTCTCTCAGGATACAACAGCAGACCACGGGCACAACGGAGCACTCGTTGCTCGTGGCGAACTGAGAAGGTACCCGACTGCTATCAGCGGGGTCGGGAGCGAGGTGGAGTAGAGAAGAATTTCGCACTGCGTCTCTGCCTGTGCGTCTCTTTTTGCTCTCGGTCACGGCCTCCTTTTATAGGCTCAGACCTCGCAGTATTAAATGACGAATTAATCGTCATTTAATGGCATTTACCCGACCAGATCCAAACGTCTGGGGGTTACTGATCTCGCATTAAACAAAATTAATGCATCAGTTACATTCGAGCAAAAAATCAAATCGGCAAAACTTTGGTTCATCTGCTTGGACAAATTTTGCCCCGACCGGTCCGACATTCGACGTGCGCGGGTTGTGCATGCACACGAGTTCACTTGGTTCAGTACAAATCCGGGCCCTGGATTTGCACCCCCCCCCTGCGCACCCACGCGTGAGAGAGAGCCTCTCCCCTAGCATTTGTTCACAACTACCATGCTTGTGATACAATATAAACCAAATATTTTGCCTTAAACTCCCAATGTGGGACTAAAGCCCCCCCTCTCAAGGGGGCCCTTTTATTCTCCTCCTCACTTTCTACTCAAGAGAAAGTAACCATGTGGGACTAAAAGTCCCTCCACCTCTTTTCCATTCACACCATATATCCTAAGATATATAACAATCTAAGATATATAACACTACATTCTTTGAGGATATATTTCCTATGAAGACTAAAACACCTCAATCTATCTCTAGTACTCCTACTAGAGATAATACTGCCTCCATAGAGGTCCCATTATCCTTAGTGGGTGTACCTTCCTCAAGTCACTCTAGATTAGATGAATCTAGTGAGTGTACAGAATTGAGAAGGAGCAAGAGGCAACGCGTGTCTAAAGATTTAGGCCAAGACTTTATCACCTATAATATAGAAGGTGACCCTGTGACATATAGAGATGCTATGGCTTCTCCTGAAGCTAAGCACTGGAAAGAAGCTATTAAAAATGAAATGGACTCTATCATCTCTAATGCCACTTGGGAGTTAGTAGATTTGCCTCCTGGTTGCACCACCATTGGATGTAAATGGGTGTTTAAGAGGAAGTTAAAACCTGATGGGTCAGTAGATAAGTTCAAAGCCCGCCTGGTTGCTAAGGGATTCAAACAGAAGGAAGGGATTGACTATTTTGACACTTATTCTCCTGTTACTAGAATTACTACAATCCGAGTGTTAATAGGATTGGCATCCATATATCATCTTGAGGTCCATCAAATGGATGTCAAAACGGCATTCCTTAATGGTGATCTTGAAGAAGAAATATATATGGATCAGCCAGAGGGATATGTAGCTTCTGGAAGTGAGAATAAAGTCTGTAAGTTAGTTAAATCTCTATATGGTTTGAAGCAAGCCCCAAAGCAATGGCATGAAAAATTTGATAGTGCTATGCTATCGTTTGGCTTTGAAATTAATGACTCTGACAAATGTGTATATACTAAACTGAAAGGCGATAGATGTATTATTTTATGTTTATATGTAGGTGATATTTTATTGTTTGCATCTGACCTTTCAATTATTAATGAGACCAAGGCCCTCTTAAGTGGGAAGTTTGATATGAAGGATATGGGTTGTGCTGACATGATTTTAGGGCTAAAGTTGACTCGCTCAACTGATGGAATAGCAATTTCTCAGTCACACTATGTTGAGAGAGTGTTAGAGAAATATGGCTATAGCCAAGTTAAATCAGTTGTCACACCCTATGATCCTTCAAAGACTCTCCATAAGAATAAGAGTGGCGTGGCCATGTCTCAACTAAGATATTCCCAAATAATAGGTAGTCTAATGTATTTGGCAAATTGTTCTAGACCTGATATTTCTTTTGCTATAACGAAATTGAGCAGGTTTACCAGCTGTCCGGACAGAACGCATTGGGATGCATTAGACAGAGTACTCAGATATCTAAAAGGAACTATATCCTTGGGCTTGCAGTATGGGAGATTCCCTGCAGTCCTGGAGGGATATAGTGATGCCAGTTGGATAGCTGACACTGCTGAGTGTAAAGGCGTTACTGGTTATGTCTTTACACTTGGAGGTGGTGCAGTTGCTTGGAGGTCTGTTAAACAGACGATTATATCCCGTTCTATATCTGAGGCAGAATTGTGTGCTTTGGATACCACAGTAACTGAAGCAGATTGGCTTAAGGGTCTTCTGTCTGAAATTCCCTTGATGATTAAGCCAATACCTTCTATTTCAGTACACTGTGATAATCAAACAACAATAGCTCAGATTAGAAGCTCCAAGTATAACCAGAAACAGAAGAGACATGTACGAATCAGATTAAAGTCTGTTCGTGAACTAGTGTCTCTTGGAGTGGTGTCTTTGGACTTTGTAAGTTCAAAAGACAATATTGCTGATCCACTCACAAAAGGTCTTGATTCTGAGAAAATCAAGAGATCCAGTAAGGGAATGGGACTGAGGCCTATCTTGGTTTCATCTATAGCAGCAACCCAACCTATCTGATTGGAGATCCCAAGAAGTAGGTTCAATGTGGTATAAACAAGCTATAAGGGTGAACCGTAAGCATCAAACTGATTGAGATGTAATCTCATAGTCTCTTCCCTGGATAGATGCTTGACTTCTAGTAAGGATGAGCCTAGGGGCTCTTAATGAGTTCAAGGTCTTTATGACAGGATGCTTGCAGTACATCCTTGGAGAACTCACCTATGTAAGTGTAACTGTGAGGCCGCAGTGTGGGGGGTCTGGGCAACTCTCCTTAACACTTATGAAACAAGATTCGGTGGCATGGCCGTAATGCACTAACCCAGAAGGATTCAACCGTCGCCTGTGATGAGTTGTTGCCAATTGATTTTCACATATTAAAGGTTTAAGTTCAAGACTTAGTTCACTTCAAACCTGTGTGAATAAGATTGGTTTACTTAGGTGAAAATTTAAACTGGAAGGTATTTTCACTGAAAGCTCATTACGACAAAGCCTCAAGACCTGTTTTATTTATTTATTATAATTTGAAATTTGTGGGGGATTGTTGGTTTTCTTTAGAATTTCAAATTATATTGAAGGAAGTTTAGTCCCACATTGCTAAGCTATTGGAGTTGAAATGCCTTATATATCAAGGCATTCCTTCTATGCTTAGATGGCTTAGGGGGACCTACACGCATGCGCGGGATGAGCCCAAACCAGGTGGTTTCAGGGGGTCTGGGCCGGAAATCCATAAACCGGGCGCGACGCACGCGATTATCGCGCGCAGGGGGGGGGTGCAAATCCCCAGCCTGTGAGCCTCGTGCTTGCGGGCGGCCCGGTTTGGTTTTGCAGATTTCGGTTCGGTTTGATTCTAAACCAATTTGGTTTGGTTTTATCGATTCTTCACGGGTCGCGTTTCCTCAGATAGAAGGGGCAAAGGTTTGCCTCTTCGGATCTATAAAAGGAGAAGAGGAAGAAGCAGAAATTCACTGTGCTTTCTTCTCTCCTTCTCTCTCTGCGCGCCTTTCTTCTCCAAAGGCAGCGTTCGCCTTTCTTCTTCGGTCAGTTTGGTTTTGGGTCTTGAGGCTTCGCCTAGTGCGATCTGAGGTTGTCTCCGAGGGCAGCGTTCGTTTTGGAGTGCACCTACGAACGTAGCGTGGTTGTCGGATCTTGGGGGAGTTTTGCCGGGAGCCTTTGCACCGTAGGGCGGCAATCAATTCTCTAAAGACAGTCGGCACGCCGGCGCTTCAACCGGATAACTATTTCTAACTTGGCTCTTCGCTTATCAGATTCCTGCATATATCTATATTTATTGTCTACTGCTTTGGTGCGTGTTAAATATTGCTACCTTATTTATTACATATCAAAATTAAGATTTCTTGATGTCCAACTTCATTTAAAAAAGCTAGGCTTAAGAGGTGATTAATTAGGGACCAAATGTTTGTGTTTAATTTTCCTTATATACACTTACTTAGACTTGTTCTTGGTTAAGTTAGCTCTTAATGCAATGAGCAAAGTTTCGACCTGGGAATGACTTATAGTTTTGGCTTTGTTTGACAACCTCAGAATACATCCAAAGTCCCCAACGTAACTGACCTCCATGACCAAGAGCATGGGCCTTCAGTTTCAGTATCATGAGGCATGGAGCTTGAACAGACATAGCCATGGAGGTGATCAGGATCTGCAACTCCTGGAGCTCAATACTGCCCTCAAATAGCAGACTAGCTAAATCCTGCTAGCTGCTGGAGTTTATTGGAGGGGATGCTTGATATAAGTTGCTGAACTGGCATTGCTGGCTACTGAAATTCCACCATTGTCATTCCAGAAGGAAGTGTTTATATCATTACAAAAACAGTCTGTTGGAAGCAATGCAAAATTACAAACGAAATATTAAATTCAAATAACTGACTTATCTTGTTGGTCTATTTATCATAGATCCTGAGTGATGGTGTTATCCTTGGCGCGCTTGGCCCCGTCTTGTCTTCTTTCCTTGGGAGCTGCAGTTGTGTCCATCCTCCGATCGGTCTAGCGTCAGAGTACGAATCAACATATGTCAGTGGGTGTCGGTGTGGCCGGCTTGACCTCTCCAGCAATGAAGTCAGTGCTGATTTGAAACTGAGGGCTCGTAAGTGCGCAAGAAAAGAGTAATTCTAGAGAGAAGAGTGACCTCCATACGTGAGAAGAAAAACATACTTTTACTTAACCGTCACCCAATCTTATATTGTAAAATACGGCTAAATAAAAAGTCCAATAAAATAAATTTTTAGAAAATTTATTTGGAAGATTTAGGATTATCGGACTGTGGTAAAGGGTTTTGGATACCTCTTAAATTACGAGAGGGTAAATAATTTAATTCTAGAAAAATTATTGAGATGTATTATAATTAATTGGAGGGTCAAAGGGCTAAAACCCTTACCTTAAGGGTAGGGTTTAGATTTCTAAAAGTTAGAGGATTTTTCTGTAAAAAGCCCGTCATATATAAATTTCTTTTCTTCCTCTTCGCTCGGCCGCAGCCAAAACCTGCGGTCACACCCAATGTCGTTCTCCCCTTCGGCGCCGACGCCCCTTCAATCGCTGCAGCCAAGTGCCGACTCGATCCCTTCTTCTGCCCTCGCGTGCCCTAGCCGTAGCCAAGCGCCGGGTTGTTCTCCCTTTCCTCCTCTCCAGCGAGCCCTCATCGTTGCCGAGCCCTAATCTGATCGCTGCCTTGCTGCCATGGATGACGATCTCCACTCCTCATCTCCGGTTGGCTCCAGACAGATTCGGCAACAGGAGCGTCTTCTTCCCCTATTGCCAGTGCGCAGTCAACTCCAGCATTGAGGATGTGTCGCCATGGTGTCTAGCCTGTGATCCGAGTGCTATCTTGGGTGTGTGTGTAACCAGGGTTTCTCTCACCATTGTCGATGCTGTAAGGTATAAACTGTTCCTTTTGGGTATCGATCTTGGAGGTATGGTTAGTTAGTTGATGTTGAGAACTTTTGTACAGATTAGAAATTCTGTTTTGGATTCATCCTTATGTTACCGTGAGTTGTCCTTGGGGTTGTTATTGTGTTCCCCTGCCGTGAGTTACCGGGATGGGTTAGGGTATCGATTTGGAGCGGTGAATTTGCTATTTTGATTATGGAAGTGAATATGGATGGTTTTGTTAAGTTAGTGATGTTGTAGTTGATTTTCTAATCAGATTAGTTCTTGTTGACTGTTGTTCTATATGGATCAGATTTTGAATCATTTCAGATTAAGGTGTTCTATGGCATTTCTGATGGGATGTCAGTAATCGATTCAAATTTTTGTGAGCACTGTGTTTTGTGCAGTGAAGGGGTTTTTTTGGATTTGGGTCTGGTGTTCTCAAATGGGGTTTTTGATATGGGAGTAGATCTGATCAGTTGAGTTCCTTATATTTAGATATCTGCTTGTGGATGTGTACCTCCCCTGAGGTTGTTGAGGTTTCTTCCTTTTTGTTGTTCAGTTTTAGCTTTCTTGCCTTGGGTTTGAAATGTTGTAGCCGTGAACACGTGGAGGTCTGGCTAGGGGATGTTTCATTGAATATGTAGTAGCAAGAGTATGGAGTTAATCTTACTCAGATATGTGGATGTTCTATCTTATTGTTAATATTCTGTTCGATTACTTTATGTTTCTTTTGAGTGGATCATTGGATTGAGGATTGGGTTTGGATGTATAGAGTTCTTCATTGGAATTAATTTCAGTATTAATGTGGAATTAAGGGTTAGCTTAGATTCAAGTTAATTTCCTTTATGAACTTGGATCTTATTGGGTGATGATAAGGATCTGGGATTAACTCGGAGGTTGATCCCTAACCAAGGCTAATTCTAATTAAATTAGTGTTAGCCTAATTGTGTGGTTCAGTATTGGAGTAAACCACACTTTGATCAGGTTGGGTTAATTCGGATATGACTTGATGTCTAGTCTAGTTAGCATCATTTGTATTGATGGCTTATGTTATGATTTATGGATGCAGGACACTGAGTGATTTGCGTTGGACTTCTTAGACGGAGGTTCTCATTTGATACGGGCTCCTATTTTAAGGCGGGTACCTTTTGACTTATCTTTGCTGATATTGTCATGTTGTTATGCATAGACTGTTATAGATAGCAGTAAGTTTATACGCTATCCTTGTTTAGTATGTTTGTTCTGGATACTTGTTGTTTATCCCTGAGTTATTATGCTGTTAGTTCCCTACAGTCTCAGGTATTGTCATATCTATATGTATGCTTAGATATCGTGATGTATATCCTTCATTTGACATTGTGGGATCAGTAGTTTCCGGCCAGTATACCTTGTAGGTTACCTGTATTTCCTGCTATAGGATTTCAGACTGAGACTTAGTATACTGAGGACTTGGTGAGGGAGGTATGTGTATCTATCATACACTATCTCTGCATTGTTGCATGCCGGCGATCAGCGACTCCCTTGTGGTTGAGCCTATCGTCTTCCGGTACATGATATGCGCACACGACCACTCATGGGTTAGTGGATACCGTAGGATGTGTGCATTTGCCCTGTATTGCTCCGTTCGACCACTATGTGGAGGGTGGTTCCGGGCGTGGTAGCAGCCAGGGATCCCTTCTCGTACTGAGCCACGAGGAGATGAGATCTAGACTCCCCCATTGCTTGGGGTAGGAGCGTGGTCTCCGCCAGCATCCTGTCCACCCGGTCACTCAGGAGCAGTGATGGCAGGGTGCGTACAGGTTGTCACAGCTCTACCCACGCGGACGTTGTGGACGATGTCCTAACTGGGACTAGGGGTGACACATGTCATTGCACCATGTGCATATTTTGCATCGTGCATTGTTTGCTGCACTTGATTTCTGTACTTGTTTGACATGCATATACTGGAGACTTGTTATATGAGATTATATGTCTATTGGTGTTCCATAGGTATTTATTACCCTCTTTTCAGGTTAGCTGGATTCTGGTATGTATCTACCTCAGTATTTCCAGTACTAGTCTTTCCCTATTGTTGATATGAGACTGTATTAACGTAGATGTGTATTGTTATTATAACATACTATGCATATCTTCTGGGTATTCACTGAGTTTATGGACTCACACCCGTTGCCATATGTTTTTATTTCAGGTTGAGATACTTGGAGTCGCCAGAAGAGCCCAGCAGCCAGTCCCTACCCATCGCGACCGCGGGATTTTGTTTTGTACTTTGTAGTGCATTGTTTAATATCCCTTTTAGTGATTTGTATATGTCATATGTGTCGTGTGCTTAAGGGGCTTTTGTGTATTGGTTGTTTCGTCGTAAGTCGGATCGGTCCGCAGTCAGATATGATTTACTTTGTGTTATGGTTATATTATGTCTGGATTTTGAGGCCTGAGGCCAAATATATATATTGTGTGTGGTTTGGATATTATATGTATGTGTAAATTGTCCGCCGGACAGGGGAGGTGCTGTCCGATTTTCTATTAGATCAGCGGCTCCTGGGTCTTGGGGCGTGACATATATAGTCGACGGAAGGGAATATCCTTATGGCCTGACGCGCTGGCCACACTAATGTCGTATGTGCCATGTAGCCCACTGTAACGAAAAACGAAGTCACCCAAAAGGAAGACCTCGATGATCGAACCGTGAAGAAGAATATTAGAAGAGGAAAAGGACTTGAAAGAAATGGACAAACTCAGATTAATTACTTTGCTGCTTATGGAAAACACTTACCCAACTATATTTTACTACACACATTCAACCCTTTAAATAAACCATAAGAGATAAAAATAACACCACTAAAATAGGAATGACTCATACCACTATACCACATACATAGGAATGACTCATACCACTAGCTAATCCAAAAAAAAAGTAAATCTTATCACCACTAATGTAAAGAAAATAAAACGTGGCAACATCACTTTAATTTATAACACTCCCCCTTAAAGTGATGTCTTCCGAATCAGCCCGAGTTTAGAACGTAGGTCTTCAAATGGACCCTTTGGAAGAGACTTCATAAAGATGTCAGCGATGTTATCTTCACTTCGAACAGCAACCATATCAATGATCCCATCAAGCACTTTTTCACGAATGAAGTGATGCTCAAGTTCAATATGTTTCGTCCTCGCATGGAAGACGGGATTTGATGTAAGCTTGATCACACTTAAGTTATCTCCATGAATAGGAACTGATTCATCAATGGATTCTTGGAGATCTTCTAGAAGTCTACGAAGCCAAACACACTCTTGAGCGGCATGAGCTGAAGCTTTATACTCGGCTTTGGTGGTGGACAGTGACACCGAACTTTGCTTTTTGCTGCACCACGAAATACTTGTTTTTCCACATAAAAAATGAATCCGGATGTTGACCTCCGATCATCTAAATCTCCACCAAAATCAGCATCCACAAATCCTTCCAAAGAGAACTTTGCACCTTTCTTGTAGAATAAGCATATGTCAAGAGTAGAGTTAACATACTTCAATATATTCTTTGCCTCCTCGAAGTGTGGCTTCCTCGGCGCTTGCATATATCGGCTAATAACACCAATAGAAAAGGCAATATCCGGTCTTGTTATTGTCAAATAAATTAGGCTTCCCACATGTAGGGACCGGGTGCATGTTGACAAGGATACGGGTTCGTAATTTTAAAAAATAATTACGTGCAGCGGAAGAATTAGCATAAATAATTTCTCAAATTATTTTAACCACGTATCTAGCATGCAACCTTATGATGTGTGGACATGATCATAAATTAAAATTTTACAGAAAGTAAACTAATTTACTCAATACCTCGCGTAACTCGAAGTGAGGGACGAGATCCAACCGTAGCGTCCCTTGGAAGCTCCGCCTCTATTCGCGTCCACGCCGAGTTCTCTTCGGGATGACTTCGCAAAGCCGCGAGTTTCGTGCCGACAAGAACTACTAGATTCTCCAAAGGCACAACTAGAATATCAAGAGAGAGAGATGGAAACTAACCACCAAGTAACGGAATCAAGATTCCGGGGAAAGGAAGGAAGGAGTCGCGACCTGCTTCTTCTTCTTCTTCGGCCTCTTCTTGGTGGTGGCTCACGGTAAGGGAAGGAGGCGCCGACCCTAGAAGGGGGGAGGGCGCCGGCCCTAGAGGGAGAGGGAGAGAAGGAGAGAGAGAGAGGGCTTGCTACTTGATCTCTTGAATTGATTTCCAAGCCTTGCCTATGCACCTTTATATAGTAGCCTCTCCATTGCCAAGTCTCCCCTTTAACGGAATAAATTTTCATAAGAAATTTATCTTATAAATTTTCTTATGAATTATTCCGTTATGCCAAGTTTTATTATAACTAACTTTATAATAAAACAAACACATCTCCCCTTTTATTATGGAATAAATTTTCACAAAAATTTATTATATAAATTTTTCTTATCATGGAAAAATCAATTCATAATTGATTTTATAAAATAAAATAAACCAATCCATGGTTCATTTTAATTTCCATAAAAAGAATAAATTTATTATAATTTTTTTTCTCATTATGGAAAAATCAATTCATAATTGATTTTATAAAATAAAATAAATCAATCCATGGTTCATTTTAATTTCCATAAAAAGAATAAATTTATTATATAAATTTTTCTTATCATGGAAAAATCAATTCATAATTGATTTTATAAAATAAAATAAACCAATCCATGGTTCATTTTAATTTCCATAAAAAGAATAAATTTATTATATAAATTTTTTCTTATCATGAAAAAATCAATTCATAATTGATTTTATAAAATAAAATAAACCAATCCAAGGTTTATTTTAATTTCCATGAAAATAAATCTCTTTATATAAATTTCTTTATATAAATTTATTTATCCATAATTTTATAAAACAAATCGCGCTTAATTTATTTTATAATTTAAACTAAATAAATTGGTTTCCCTCCTTTATTGTGGCCGGCCACACCAAGCCAAACCCTTGCGAATTAAACTCATTTAATTCGTCCAATAAGCCTTCAAAAGACTTAGCCATTTTAAGCTTCCGATGCGCCTCTGATAAATTCAGATTCGACTTATTTCTCTTGATTGGAAAATCCAATTTTTAACTCGTTTTAAATCCCTCGGATTACTCGTAGTGCGTGTGACTAAATAGACTTTCGATTTATGTTGGCCGTCTATAATTAACCAATTATAGAACGATCATGAGTGGCACCTAGTAGTACATCGTGATCCCCAATTAATCGAAAGATCAACGGTTGACCTCAGAAATAATTCTGAAACCCTTCAGCAGCTATAATAAATCGTGCCTCATTCCCTTCACCATGTTATACCCACTTGGTTCAGGACACGGTCTATGTGTGTCAGTCCCCACTAGGTTGACTACGTCACACCTAGCCCAAGTAACGTTCTCTCGTCCTTTGGATTCTAATTACTCTCATGTATTTAATAGACTCATACTCTGAACATGTCATGCTCTGGCTAGAGGCTTTGAGTAACAATCCGACGATAGGCCTTGGGTATACATCTCCTCGCAAGGAGTGGTGAATCCTTTGTAGGCTGTTCAAACATCTTCGGGCACTTCGACTTATACCCAATCATCCTGGGTCCACACCTCCTTGGAGATGCTTGCTTAAGATGTTAAAGTATAAGTCTCCATGACCAAGATGACTTGAACACCGCAAGTCAATGGAACATCGCACTTAAGCTGCAGTAAGAACTTTACTGACATGTCTATATGTAGACTACCATGTGAAGTTTTACAGCCAGTCACTCCAATGAACTAGTTCCCTTAACTAGCATTCATGTTTATCTCCGGACATCCCAATGTCACTAGCCAGTGAGAATCAACTGATTAGAGAATAACCCATGCTAGTCTCAACAGAATTGATAGTGTCTGTATTTATCAATTCATCGACTAGGGACAATTTCAATACTTCACAATTGCACATGTAGAGATAATCACTAGTTGTGAATTCATCACAAATTCTCTCATGCTGTGAGTTGTATTGCGGACATTCAGTAAATGAGTTTAAGATCCCAATCAAATACATACACATGTATACTCAAATAGTGAATATTCATTTATTAAAATAAATGTTTACAATCATAAGGCGATTGCCTTAGGATACTTCTCTTATATTACTAACAAACTCTCACTTGGCCTAATGCCAATACCACAGGCTCTAACATGACCCTCAAACTTACTTTGAGGCAAGGCCTTAGTTAAAGGATCCGCTAAATTCCTTTCAGTGGGAATTTTCTCAATTTGTATATCATTCCTACTTATAATCTCTCTGATCAGATGATAGCGGCGAAGCACGTGTTTGGATCGCTGATGAGACCTTGGTTCCTTTGCTTGTGCAATAGCTCCATTGTTGTCGCAGTAAACTGGCACTGCTTCATCAATGGTTGGAACCACACCAAGTTCGGAGACAAACTTCTTGATCCAGACTGCTTCCTTTGCTGCTTCCGAAGCTGCGATATATTCCGCTTCCGTGGTAGAATCCGCTACGGTGTCTTGTTTGGAACTCTTCCAACTTATTGCGCCTCCATTCAAAGTAAATATGTATCCAGACTGAGATTTGGAGTCATCCTTATCTGTCTGGAAACTGGCATCAGTATACCCACGTATTACCATATCTCCTTCTCCATATATTAGGAACGCATCCTTAGTTCTTCTTAAGTACTTAAGGATTGTCTTGACAGCCGCCCAATGATCCATTCCTGGATCAGACTGGTATCTGCTCGTGACACTCAGAGCATACGATACATCGGGCCTAGTACATAACATAGTATACATGATAGATCCTATCGCGAATGTATAAGGAATCTTATTCATGCAAATCCTCTCGTCTTCTGTGCGCGGACACATAGACTTTGAAAGGTTGATCCCATGCCTGATGGGAAGGTAACCTTTCTTGGATTCCGACATGCTAAACCTTTTTAGCACTCGGTTTATATATGTAGACTGCGAAAGACCAAGCAACCGTTTTGATCTATCTCTATAGATTCTAATCCCAAGGATATAGGTTGCTTCTCCCAGGTCTTTCATGAAGAAAGTTTTGGACAACCAAATTTTAACCCACTGTAAGACTGATATATCGTTTCCTATAAGTAATATGTCATCGACATATAATATTAGGAATACGACTGCACTCCCACTAACCTTCTTATGCACACAAGGTTCGTCAGAATTTTGTGAGAAATCAAACTCTTTGATTGTCTCATCAAAACGGATGTTCCAGCTCCTGGATGCTTGCTTCAGTCCATATATGGATCGTCGAAGCTTGCATACTTTGGTTTTATCAACCGATGTGAAACCTTCAGGTTGTATCATGTATACATCTTCAAGCAGGTTTCCATTAAGGAAAGTTGTTTTCACATCCATTTGCCATATCTCATAATCATAATGAGCTGCTATGGCTAGGAGCATCCGAATGGATTTAAGCATAGCTACTGGCGAATAGGTTTCGTCAAAATCAATTCCTTGTTTCTGACGATATCCTTTTGCCACTAATCTAGCCTTAAAGGTAACCACATTACCTTCCATGTCGGTTTTCTTCTTGAAAACCCACTTGTACCCTATGGGTTTAATCCCTTCAGGTGGGTTAACCAAGTCCCATACTTGGTTTTTGTACATGGAATCCATTTCTGACTTCATGGCTTCAAGCCATTTGTCCCTTTCTGAACTTTTCAGAACATCTTCATAACTGATAGGTTCGTCATCGTTAATGAGTAACACGTCGTTCGATTCACTTATGAGAAATCCGTATCTCTCTGGAATATTACGTGTCCTATCAGACCTACGAAGAGGTGGTGTTATTTTAGGTTCAACTGATAGCTCATCATTATGAGTTATTGGTTGTGGGTCTAGACTAGATGTCTCTGTAATGTCTATTGGAGTTTCTTCAACTTCATCAAGTTCAATGTCACTCCCACTGTTTTCTTGTAAAAGAAATTCTTTTTCCAGAAATACAGCATGCCTTGAAACAAACACCTTTTGTTCCAAGGGATGATAGAATTGGTAACCCTTCGTTTCCTTAGGGTATCCAATAAATAGACATTTATCAGACTTAGCATCCAATTTGTCTGATATAGTCCGCTTCACATAAGCAGGACAACCCCATATCTTAAGGTGAGTTAAGTGAGGTTTCTTACTATTCCATGTCTCATATGGAGTAGTAGAGACTACCTTGGTCGGGACTCTGTTTAGCAAGTAAACAGCTGTCTTAAGTGCATAGCCCCAAAAGGATTTTGGAAGAGTTGCATGATTCATCATAGATCTAACCATGTCCATCAAGGTTTGATTGCGCCTCTCAGATACACTATTATGCTGTGGTGTATATGGCGGAGTCCATTGGGACAATATCCCATTGTCCCTAAGATAATCTTGAAACTCTTGACTTAAGTATTCACCACCCCGATCGGATCGAAGTATCTTAATACTTTTGCCAAGCTGTTTCTCTACTTCATTTCTGAACTCTTTGAATTTCTCAAAAGCTTCAGATTTGTGTTTCATCAAGAACACATACCCGAATCGTGAGTGATCATCGATAAAGGTAATGAAGTAGCTATAGCCTCCTTGTGCAAGAGTCGACATTGGTCCACATACATCAATATGTATTAGACCAAGCAATTCTCCCACTGGATTACCTTTTCCGGAAAAGGGTAATTTGGCCATCTTGCCTTTTAAGCATGATTCGCATGTATCAAATGAACCGGGTTCAAATGATTCCAGAATTCCACATCGGTGTAATTTGGTCATGCGTTTCTTACTTACATGGCCAAGACGACAATGCCACATATCGGAGTCTATTCGATTATCTATTCGAGCACGTTTGTTGCTTACTTCGATATTGAAAACGTCACCGGATAAATCTAACGTGTAGATACCATTGCACAAAGTTTCGGTCCCATAAAGAACACCATTTAAAGTTATGTAACAACAATTGTTACTAAAAGTTAAATGATAACCCTTTTCATTCAAGCATGAAATAGATACAATGTTCTTTATTAACGAAGAAACAAAATAACAATTATCTAATTCTAAGACAAGTCCAGTAGGGAGCTTTAGCAAATATGTTCCGATGGCAATAGCATCAATCTTTGCTCCATTTTCAACTCGCAAATTCGCTTCTCCCTTGACGAGTCTTCTTCTATTCCTTAGCCCTTGTATGTCATTACATATATGTGAGCTACACCCAGTATCAAGTACCCAGGTGTACGAGGAAATAGAGTGACATTCAATAACGAAGATGCCTGAAGAGGATGGGGCATCGGATGCCTTCTTCTTCAAGGACTCAAGATAAACCTTGCAGTTTCTTCGCCAGTGGCCCTCCTTGCCACAGTGATGGCAAGTGCCTTTTGGTGCCTTTTCAATCCTTTTATCCTTAGTTAACTTATTGGTGTCCAAAATGGAACGCAAATTCAGAGAAGACATGATCGAGTGATTATCCTAGAAATACAAATTGAGCTTATGTGAGAAAAATGATAAAGAATGCATCAATATACATTAATTAAATCCTATTTATTTTTCGAATNTGATATGGTATCAGACCTAGTTTTATACTTATCAACTCTTGCTTCAAATTTTATGTTTGGAGGAGACTAAGGGTGATATGCTTTACATAATAAGGGCTTTCTGAAAATTTGTTAAACTTAAGATAAATAAATGCTTGAATTCGAACTAGGGAAATTATCTTACCATATGAGGCCCTGTGAGGGTTTGAAATCAAAATATATCAGGCTCTCACAGGGCCTGAAATCAGTATATTTCAGGTCCTGAGGGCCTGAAATAGAGTGGAAAAATAGCAAGGCCTCTGATGGCCTGAATCAAAATATTTCATGCCCTCACAGGGCCTGAAATCAAAAAATTTCAGGCCTTGTGAGGGCCTGAAATATTTAGATTTCAGGCCCTCAGAGGGCCTGAAATTTTTTGATTTCAGGCCTCAGGCCTTGCTAGGTCCTTGATTATGATATTCAAAGTTTGCAAAATGTAATTGTAATTTATTTTTTAGAGATGATAATGTTGTTGACGAAATTCTATCCGAGATATGGAATACTCTTGATGATAATGCTGTCATGAGGAATGGATCAGAAATTAAAAGGAATTTGACAATTGATCTAAATGAAGAAGCAAGTAATCTACAAGGTGAGGGTTTGAATTCTTCTACAAGAGTTGTTCAATTTTTTGAGCCAAACGGGAGTAGGGAGGAAGGAATTGAAATTGAGAATGCAGATGAATTAGAACCCATTACAAGTCTACTAGAATTCCAAGCCGATGATATGCAGATTGAGCAATATGAATTCCCCCCAGATCAGTACAGTGACTTAGAGGAGGAGTTTCCATTAGCTGAAGATCCTTATATTTTAAATTCTCGATTGCTTGCTGGGCCTATTGTAGAGGTAGAGGCAAGCGACGGGCATGAATTTTTTGTGGGGCAGATATTTCCATCTAGAGAAGAATTCAAGAATGCACTTGTCAAACATGCCATGGTTAAGCATATGAGATATAACCCAGTTGACACCCGAAAAAATAGAGTTAAAGCAGTATGCTTCAACCAACCATGTACATGGAGAGTAGTAGCAAGAGGGGAAGTAGAGTTCACTGTTACAAAATATATACAGGAACACCAATGTGGTACTGTTAGGGAAAGTGCTGATCATCATGCATGCTCTTCATCATTTGTTGCTTCTTTTGTTGAAGAGCAATTTCTATATAATGAACAATACAAACCAAGTATGATTATATCAGATATTAAAGCTAGATTTGGAGTGACCATATCATACAGAAAAGCATACATAGCTAGGGAGAAAGCATTGAAAAAGGTTGTTGGAGATTATGATGAGGCTTACAGAGATCTTCCACAATATCTGCGTGAGTTAAGAGCTAGAGATCCTGAAACGTATGTGGCACTATGCAGGAATGGTGACAATCAGTTCCAGCGGTGTTTTTGGGCTTTTGGTGCTTGCCGAAGGGTGTTCAGGTCTTATTTGCGTAGACTTATCGGAATTGATGCCACACACCTAAGAGGAAAGTATCCGGGAGTAATGTTGATCGCAACGACGATTGATGGTAATGACAATGTTCTCCCAGTTGCCTTTGCAATAGCTGAAGTTGAATGTGGGTCTGCATGAGAGTGGTTTTTGGAGCATACAAAGAGGTTCTTTGCTGTCGAAGACCACTCAATCACCATAGTATCAGATAGACATCGGGGCATTATATCAGCAGTTAGAAAAGTCTACACAAACGCGCATCATGCCTTTTGTTGCCACCACATGTGTTGTAATATGGTAACTGATACTGGAAGTAGAGCTGCTGTAGGTTTGTTTTGGGCAGTAGCACGAGCCAACACAACACTCCAATATGATATGATAATGCAGACAATGCTTGAAAAACATCCAGTTGCCCATAAGTGGCTTCAGAACATTGACCCTAAAAGATGGGTAAATGCACACTTTACAGGGAGAAGGTACAGAATGCTTACCATGAATTGTGTGGATAGCTTAAATGCTTTGTTCAAGTCTACACGTGAGCTTCCCATAAACAGGTTAATTGATAATACAAGAAGAAAAGTTGCTCAATGGTTCTATAACCGTAGAGAGGAAGTTTCCAAATGGCATGTTGCTTTGACACCTAATGCTACAAAAGAAATGGATTCAAGGAGAGAGAAAGCAAGAGCTTATAAGGTTCACCCTTACTCTCAATCAGAAATGGAAGTAGAAACATAGGGCACTTCATACATTGTTGATTTGGAAAAAAAGTTTTGTCATTGTGGGGAGTTTCAAATTTCAGGACTTCCTTGCTCATATGCTATTGCCGTAATCATTCACAGGAACATGGATACACTCCCATATTGTGAGCATTATTTTTATTCTGAAACTTGGAAGTGGGTTTACATGGATCGTATTTTCCCTTGTAGAAGCAAGGAGTTTTGGCCTACTGGAGTAAATGACATTACAGTTCTATGTCCCCGTAGCCTTGTGCAGCCTGGTAGACGAAAGAAGGCACGGATTGAGTCCAGACACAATGGCAAGGTGAAACTAAAATGCAGCCGGTGCAAACAACTTGGTCATAATAAAAGGACATGTAGAATGCCGCCAGCCCCAAGGTCTTGAGTTAATTGGTATATGTAGTGACCCAATATTCTGATTGTCTTGTATAATTTGTATGTAGGAGAACTGAATGTATATATTTTGTATATTGCACAGCTATAGTATTGTCATAAAATTAGTAGTTGTTAATGTTGTCACTTGAAGAAGTATTTCAATATTATGATACATTTCTTCTTGTGTAAATTTATGTAAGCAGAAACGATTAGTTGGGAAGGTCTCAGATTTGTAAACCCACAATAATGTTATTTCAGGTCTTGAAGTCCTGAAGTCCTATGGTTTGTGAATATCTGTCATTTGAGACACTCTGTTAGTTTGCTTTGTTGATTCATTGTTCTGTGCCAACTGATACTGTATTAAGACGTAATTGATAATCATTAGGACTATGGTTGGAGACCAAAAATACCATCTCCTAGCTAAAATACCATCTCCTAGCTATCTAAACTCTAACTACTGGTAATGAGTTTTGAGAAATCTAAATTTCATAGGTCCTTGAAACAAACCTCTTGCTGTGCCAAATTCTGAAAATATGAGGTAATGCTGTGGATGGAATTAAATTGTGGTATGCAAAGTGTATGTAGGTACTCTCCTTCTAGGTTTAATATTAAAAATAATTTCACAACATGCATATTTATATAAAATATTTAAATATTAAATTAATGATTTAATTGAAATCTGAAATGAGATTATTGTTTCAGGCCCACGTTGGGCCTGAATGGGAATATTTCAGGCCCACGCTGGGCCTGAAATAATACCATTTCAGGCCCAGCTTGGGCCTGAAATGAAAGATTTCAGGCCCAGCGTGGGCCTGAAATAATATCATTCAGGCCCACGTTGGGCCTGAATGGGAATATTAATTTTAGGCCCATGCTGGGCCTGAAATAATTCCATTTCAGGCCCAGCTTGGGCCTGAAATGAAAGATTTCAGGCCCAACGTGGGCATGAAATAATATCATTTCAGGCCCAATATCATTTCAGGCCCACGTTGGGCCTGAAGTAATCTCATTTCAGGCCCAACGTGGGCTGTGATTTAAAAAAAGGGTAGAGGAAAAGTAAGGTTCATTAACAAGGATTGAACATACATTATAACTCTGAACATATATTGTTTGTCATCAAAGTTACAATATACAATTGAATAAATTTTTTTCAGGCCCTGGGTGGGGTTCTTAAAATGCTTTAGTTTCAGGCCGACCGTGGTCATGAATTCAAATGATTCTAGCAAAAGCAAGGTATATCTTTAATGATGGGTTCGACAACAATTACAGATTACAGATCATATATGAGACAAAAACAATGTTGGGCCGCAAAGTTTCATTGATTTGAAAAGGAATACATAGATTGTATAATTACAAATATACAATGTTTGTGATCACAATTACATTTGCATAGTATCACAATTTACATTTGCATAGTATGACTGATATACTATTTACAGATTTAGCTTCCACCACTTGTCTCTCATTATTTTATATCCCACCTGAAATCGATAATTTTTCATTTGCTTTTGGCTAAAATCAGTAGATCTCTGGAAAACCAGACTTTCAGCATACCGCATCATGAAAAATGCACAATCCAACCTGAAAAACCAATATTGACATTGTTGTGATCTAATAAATCCAACCAAATCAATTGTTATTTTTAACAAAAATAAACATCCTCTTACGATCTTGTTTGGGTGGGTCCTTCGACTACAATTTTATTAAACTCTGTCCCAGCTATGGAAGGCAATCCTTTATTCCAAATCTTGTAATATGACCAGTTCAAATTTTTGAAAAACGCCACCTACACAGATATGACATTAGTAACAATTATATTGGTCTGAAACTGTTTGTTGAGTCATATCTATGAAATATAAAACTTACAGTTTTTTCAAATTGGGCAGTGTACCCTTCTGTGGCGCCGAGAGAATTATAATGATGGATACTACCTTCCACGAGGTCAATAATCATTAGATGTCAATGATCATCTGCATTATTTATAGGACAGATGATATATCTAATTGGCTTTTCCGTATCAGTAGCCATAGTTTGTTCAAAAGCCTGAGCGTGAATCGCCTCAAAAAGTGCCTATTTTTATTAAAAACCTAGTATCAGTGGACTAAATCATACAAAAAAAAACAAAACAAGTAGCTAATTGACTTACATCAAACCCCACCCCACAGAATATGGAGGGGTGGTATGGTGAGTTACACGCTTTTGCTTCATTTGCAAGAATAGTCCAGTATGTATTGATGCAATCCCCGGTGGTGTAGTCATTCCAATCAAATATTGTCAAAAAAGATTGCATATCTAATGTAAAGGTCCCATTGGACCATACTGGATTCAACTCATACCTACATGCAAATAACATAAGCAACTTAATAACAATGTGAATGAATAAATTTTATTAATGAATGTCAATAATCATCATTGTTTTACATTATTTTTCCAAAGGCAATAGCAACTGACTCACTTTAATTTACTAAGCTTTAATAATGTTTCTGCAATCTCTGCATCTTTATTCTTCTTAAAAAATGCCTTTGAATTCTTCAAGATTTTGCTTTTCACCTTCTGAAATTCTTTTGCTTTAGCTTTGTGGTGTTCAGATAAGTTTGTTTGGGTGGAGGTCGCTGGTTGAGTTGTTTGCGTTGTAGTATCTGACATTGATAGGGCAGGAGCCTTGTTAACTTCATCCTCATCTTCATCTTCATCTTCATCCTCATCCTCATCCAGAAGAACTAGTTTGCGCTTGCCTTTGGGCTGGTAGTCTTGGCTGACCTGAGTTATTTTCTTTTTTTTGGCAAGTGGCTCACCTTCATCTGACCCTTTGCTTTGCAATTGTTGATACAGCTCTTTGATTTTTTTGTTAGACTGAAGTATGATCTTCTCTCTTGCAGCTAGCCTTTTTTCATTATGCTCCTCTTGTACTTTAATCTGCGACTCTTTGTCACCAATGATTTTATCCTTTTCAACAATCATGTCATCTTTTTGTTTAAGCTGGGACTCTATATCTGCAATTATTGTATCTTTCTGAGCAATAATTTGATCCTTGGCACTGATGGATGTTGCCGTCTCACTTTTGGCTTCCTCCAAACTTTTAAGTGCTAGATTTAATTGTTGCTGTAAGGTGTCTATTTGTTCTTGTTTTTCTATACATGTATTGCAGGCTTCCATTTGTAAGTCCTGTAGCCTTCCTTGTGCTGCCTGGCTTCCTTCAGGTGCCTGCTGTAATACCTCACAGTGTACCTCAAGTGGTTGAGTTGGAGGAGAGTAGTCAGGTACCAAATCTTGCTCTATATCAAAGGGAATTAAATCAACAATAATTAAATGTGTGGCCACACGGTCTATAATCCGCTTGATACTCTCAACATGTGCCTTAGGCCAAGTCCAGCGAAGTATTCTTGGCAATCTATGAGGATGTTCAGGAGCAGCAATACTAATATGTTCAGTAACCCATACCTGCAACATCATTATAATCATTAACTAATATCCATCAACAAATTATATGAGCAGGTATATGTACTCTAACTTACAGCCAAAATATTTGGAAATCCCTTGAGCAAGGGAGCCCTGGCCCGTTGGGTTGAATCACCTACATCTGGTCTATGCTTCAATGTCACCTCCTTTCCAATGGCTCCCAACTGAGGAGCCATGAAATTGTACACGGCATTGCACCAATTATAGTTTCGTAGATTGTCAAAATCATCTACGCAATCAATAAGTGAGAGTGCCGGAATGGCAAGTATGCTGCTAGTACCACAAAATAGCACTGTACAAAAAAATAGAGTATATACAACTGACAGTACAGCTTGTCATTGGATATAGACTTGATTAGCAGTTTCTCCAAATTGCGTGCAGAACAACTGGAAACTTCAAAATACTCCTTGTACAGTGGGCTGGAGGCCTCATTCAAATCAAGTTGGACTATCTCTCCATGGTCAGGTAGTCCTAGAATAAGTGATATATCAACCTTTGTGAAATTTAGTTTTTTCCCATGGAATACAAAGCTCTGTTCTTCTTCATCCCAATTATCAAACATGTTTTGAACCTGGGGTCTTACACAAGAACTAGTAGGAAGGTCGAGGACCCAAGAAAAGGGTGTTTCTCGAAGCAACTCTTCTTGTGCTGGTGTGGGCGGAACAGATTGAATAAAATTTTTGAAATGGCAAAGGCTACTTTTCCAGTTCATTCGTTTACTTCGACCTCTGTTAGCAAAACTTGTATACTCGGTAGGCAATTTGATTTTTTTGTGTGGCAGCTGTTTTTTCCCATGACTTGGTCGTCCCGGGACTTGCTGTTTCTTAGATTTGGTGGGAGGAGCTTTCTTTGTAGATGATCTTTTTTTACCCATCCCGAACTTAGCAACCATCAAACAAAAAATTATTTCACACAAACAAAAATGACACTTAGAGTTCGTTCATAAAGGGCCCTTCTCAAATCTATAGTCTATTACTGATAACTATCGCTAACCCTAGGTGACAAGCTAGAACTGAAATCACAAACTACAAATTAGGGTACGTACAATTCGACTAGTGCGATGACGAGGATGTCGCCGACAACTACTCCAATGAAGACAAGCACAAGATAAACTTGAAATCGCAACAAATCTGGAGCTAGAAGACGATTGCTTAGCAGTAGCCTCGAAGGGACACTATCAAGCTGAGTGACTGCTGGGCCTGATATAAAAGGATTTCAGGCCCTAGGCGGGCCTTTTTTCTTTATATTTATTATAAATATAATTTAGGTTTTATCTAAATTATATTTTAAATATATCAAAATGATATATATCATATATATTTCTGTAGTTATCATTGCATTTTAGTGATTATGTATTTATATTTATGTTTCAATACTCTAAGACGTAGGGCCTGAAATAAAATTATTTCAGTCCCAAATTGGGACTGAAATCACATTATTTCAGGCCCAATGTGGGTCTGAATAAATTTTATTTCAGGCCCACCCTGGGCCTGAATAAAATTTAATTCAGGCCCAGCTTGGGCCTGAATACATTTTATTTCAGGCCCACAGTGGGCCTGAATACAAATTAATTCAGGCCCACCGTGGGCCTGAATCCAAATTTAATTCAGTCTCATCTTGGTCCTCAAATCAGTAGAGAGGGTTGAGGTAGGAGATGTGATTTTGGGTGGCATATATCAGGACAGAGGTTTAATGTAGAGGATGGGATTTTAGGTCTTAAATCATGCTCTAATCTTGATGACTAACCAATGATATAGGACAGATTTTGGTATATCAGTGATTTTTGAGCAAAACTCACTGATGGACCTCCCATACCTCTATACATGCTTTCTGAAAAACTCACTAATGGTATACAGATTTTGGTCCAAACCTCTATACATGCTTTCTAACCAATGTCATAGGACAGATTTTGTTATATCAGTGAGTTTTGAGCAAAACTCACTGATGGACCTCCCATACCTGGATTTCTGAAAAACCCTATTTCAGTAGATAGGGTTGACCTAGGAGATGAGATTTTGGGTGGCCAAACCTCTATACATGCTTTCTAACCAATGCTATAGGACAGATTTTGTTATATCAGTGAGTTTTGAGCAAAACTCACTAATGGACCTCCCATACCTGGATTTCTGAAAAACCTATTTCAGTCTTGTGGGATGAAGTCAAAAGATTATATGGTTAAGGGTGGTCATGAAATAATTTTAATTCAGGCCCACCGTGGGCCTGAATTGTCTTCATTTGGGCCCACCGTGGGTCTGAAATAACTTTTATCAGGCCCACGTTGGCTGAATATCTTTATTTCAGGCCACCTTGGGCTGATTAAAGTTATTTCAGGCCAAGTGGGCCGGAATAAATTATTCAGGCCCAACGTGGCCTGAATTATAATTGAGGTTTGGGATACCTAAAATCCACTGATGGACTCACTGATGAGGTTGGAGAAAGTATTTTAGGTATCTGAAACCTCAAATTATAATTTTTTTCCCAAGCTATAGGTCTAGTTTAGTTCCATCAGTGGGTTTTGAGCAAAACCCACTGATGGACCTCCCATATCTGGATTTCTGAAAAACCATTATCAACAGTTGGGGTAGAGGTTGGAGAAAGTATTTTAGGCCTCCTAAACCTCAAATTATAATTTTTTTCCCAAGCTATACGTCTAGTTTAGTTCCATCAGTGGATTTTGAGCAAAACCCACTGATGTACCTCCCATATCTGGATTTCTGAAAAACCATTATCAACAATTGGGGTAGAGGTTGGAGAAAGTATTTTAGGCCTCCTAAACCTCAAATTATAATTTTTTCCAAAGCTATAGGTGTAGTTTAGTTCCATCAGTGGGTTTTAAGCAAAACCCACTGATAGACCTCCCATATCTGGATTTCTGAAAAGCTATTATCAACAGTTGGGGTAGAGGTTGGAGAAAGTGTTTTAGGCCTCCTAAACCTCAAATTATAATTTTTTTCCCAAGCTATAGGTGTAGTTTAGTTCCATCAGTGGATTTTGAGCAAAACCCACTGATGGACCTCCCATATCTGGACTTGTTGTATGACCTACTACTTGCGGATGCTCCCCTAAATAAAATTTTACAAAAGGCATCAATGACCTCGCCTTTTGTAAAAACCTCTCCATTGAGGATTTGTAAGAATAAATGCAAATTCAAAGCAAAGGGTCCATCCTCCCAGATAAATTCATTTGCCAACCTGCCATGTAAATTGATAAGATTATATATTACATAAGAAGATATATTAACTAAACTAAACTATATTTTGTAACTTACTTTAGGTTCTCCAATCTATTTATCAGGTAGGTCACTTCTTTATCTTGATTTTTCTTCTTTGTATTCATAAAATGTTTCTTCATAAACTACATCGATAAAATTTATTTAGACCAAACTAATTATTGACCAAATTCAATACAATTGACGTATTTTAAATGAAATTAACACACTTACATCAATGCCTTGTTGCCTCATTTTGTATAGTTCGGAGGTTCTTCTTGTTTCCTCCTCTATGTCTTCTTCAGACATGACTTCCATTACATTAATGTTTTCTCTTGCTTCATTCATATCCTCCTCACTAAGTTTCCTTTTTCCCTTGTCCATGGCATTTGATATTTGTTTCTTGTCCCGCTTCCCCTTAGGTAAAAGCTGGTGCCATACTGGACTGTCAATTGGAGTATCCCTGTAATCATACCGAGTTCGGTCACGTCCTCTCCTAGGTGTACAAGATACTGGATCAGAAAGAAGATCGACTACAGGATAGCTTTCTTGACCCTCCATGCCTTTTTTTCAATAATTGAAAGTAATTCCTTAACCCTTTCATTCAAACATATATTCTCCTCTGTTAGCTCCTTGATTCGGTTGTCTTTAAGAATGCATTCACCACATAGTCTAACATCTCCTTCTGATGTCTCCATTGGCCGTGGTATCTCATCACCGATATCAAGGTTCTCAAACAATGTGTTTTCATGTAGGTTAGGAATTAATTCAACAATAACCTGTCTATTACGAAGTACACAAATGTTACTACCTCTATATCAAACTAAGATAGATCACATTTAAGAATAATTACCTCTTCGGGCGAGAGTCGGTCGACAAGGCCCCTCACCCTACTAATATGCGAAGGAATATTCCTTCACTTATTTATTCGGGGTCCTTCAACATTGAATGATTTTTTAATTGGTACATGCTCCATAAACCATGCCTACACAAAGTTTTCCAGCCAATTACATTATTGACATCAAAATATTATAAAATTTAACAAGATAATTCTACTCACTGCCAAAAGCCCTGCAAATCTCTTTAAGTAAGGGAGATTGATGGTGCTCTGGTTTCCCTGAGTTGATGAAAATAAGTCCCCAATCTTAGGTAATTGTGGAGACAAAAATTGATGGATAGCTTCTACCCAGTTGAATCTACCTAGATTGTCATAATCATCTACTATATCTACAAGACCTAGAGAACCTTATATGTACTAAACGAAAATAAAACATAAACAAATATATATAAAATATAAAATTTACATACTCATAACACATCATCCTCTGATTCAATACTTTTAGAAAAATGTTTAAGTAACTCCTCAAGTCTTGTTCTGGTAGGTTATTTTTCTTTTGAGAAGTAAGTACGATAGAGGTCACCCGATGCTTTAGTTGAATTAATAGGGACCGAAACACCACGGTCCACCATACCCAGTATCAAAGCAACATCTCGTCTGGAGAACGCAACCGGTACACCTGAAACAATTACAATATTTAGTTATCATCAAGAATATAGGCTTGAAATTATTCCACGTTGGGCCTGAAATGAATTCAATTCAGGCCCAACGTGGGCCTGAGGTTAATACATTTCAGGCCCAACGTGGGCCTGAAATGTATTCATTTCAGGCCCCCGTCGGGCCTGAATTGAATTCATTTCAGGCCCGACGTGGGCCTGAATGTATTCATTTCAGGCCTAACGAGGGCCTGAACTAAAATAACTTCAGGCCCTCGTTAGGCCTGAAATGATTTTATTTCAGGCCTACCGAGGGCCTGAAGTCAATTTCACTTCAAGCCCTCAGTAGCCCTGAAATGAAATGATTAAAATTTATCAAAAACTAATCCTTTCAGGCTATCTATAATACTGTTTTATCTTACTATAGATATTGTCTACAATTCATAATTAAAACTATTACCTGAGAATTTAAAAACTTGCGAGGTTGAATCCCAACTTTCAAATATATTAACCAAAATTCCACGGATATGCTGCAATTCTTGTATGTCCAAGAAAAAACTGAAAGGCGACACTTTGATCTTCGCAATGTGTCGATCATTTAAAATTTCAAATGCTTCAAAAAAATTATTTAAAGTGACCTAAAACACTGCACCAACGTAATTTTTGTCCAAATTCATCTGAATCCTACAGTTTATATACATTACAAATTTATTCAGCAAATTAATTTTAAACATGTTGACAAACTATGCTGGTTTGACCTAAGCATATCGCTAACATACCTTGGTGGATAATGCCAAGGAAGAAGACGCTGAACCACCCCTTTTTCCTGACATTATCAAATAAATCACCCGTGCAGAAACCCTAACCCCTTGGTGGATAATGCCGATCACTCTGGACTTCAACGTTAGCACTAACACCCGCCTCAGGATCACACAGAAACGCTTTCGAGAAATGCCTAGGTTTTGGTTGTCCGCAGGGATTCGGGGGATTAGCTCGCGACTATATCACAGCTAGGGCACGCACAATGTCCTCCACCTTCAAATCTTCCATTTACGTTGTTGCGCTGACAGAGAATGGAGAAAAATTCAACTGCAACCCATCCGAACCATAAATTATTATTTTATTGATAAAGTGGTTCGGTTGTCTCGAAAATGTGTTTGATAAAGTCATTCATTGGTGGGAGGGGTATAAAAGTAACTTCACTATATGGAATGCGTCCTTTGGTATAATAGAAATCATGATACTCCTTTCGGTAATTACGAATTATTGGATACACCCTTTAGTAAATTATCGAAAAGACATCTATCAACTGTTTTATGTCATAACTCCTATCCAATTAGATGCATAAAACATGAGAGTTGAGTTATGACCAATTGATAAATATATCCTCTTGCCTTGCTTAGGTGTCACTGAGTCATTGTCCCTATGTAATTTCTAAGTCATCTTATTTCTCGGCATGACCCGGCGAAGTTCTTCGTGTTGTCGAATCATTATTTTTATAAATCTTCTAAGCAATCTTATGTTTGTGCATGACCCGACGAAGCTCTTGTTATTATCCCACGATCTTAGAGCTAAGATTCTAAAAGGACTCAGCCACTGACAAAGACAATCGATTGAGTCTTTTGAAAGACTTGGCGACTCATAAAGACGGGCAGAGTCTTATGATGAAAATCAAAAGAGAAGATATGACATGAATAATGACTTCGACCAAATTTAGACCTAGTCCATATTACTTACAACATTGATCGAATCAATTACCAACCACGTGGACCCTTTGACTTACCTCCATTAACCCAAGATTAATCAAGAGCTAAATATCGAATGCTAATTAAAAAAAATACATAGAAAATCAAAGATGAAACATTAATTAGAAGTTAACCTATTCAAACCTAAACACCTTCCGTACCCTACAGTAGCAAGAGAAGGGCTAGAAGAGATTCTTCCGTACCCTATAGTAGCAAGAGATTTATTTTATAAAGAGATCAATATAAGAGCCATCAGAACCCTTGACATTTAGCTTGACAACAACTCCTAATGCCCTTTCCAACAAAACTCACACACTCCCAACATGAAAGCCTGAAGCACATCGTCAGAAAGGGAATACGATGTAATGGCCGACAATGGTTGCAGATGCTAGAAAGCTAGTTTGACTAGCATAACTATTTTTTAGAGGTTAGATAAAACAGATGCGACGATGGCCCAGTTAAGCATTGAAAATGAACCAGGTCCCCATATAATGTACCAATAGCAAGGAAACAACACAAACGAAGGGAATTTCTCATTGGTCCACATGTTTTTATTGACCACAATGGGTGAAGATGCTACGAACTGTGGGATGAGTGCTACGTGTCTATGGCCCGGTTAAAATTGGCCCTCGCAGAATGACCTTTGGAAAATATGTGCAGTCCCATTATCATAAGCTTGGGGATGACTTAATGACCAACGTAGTGCCACAAATCAAAAAGAACATTCCGCAGTATCTTCCTCCTACCATCAAAGAATTCCATACCACACGTCAACACCAAAGATGAAACCCTCCATTCATCAACTCAACGCGAATGCCTCAGCACACAAAAAGAAGTAATTCGCTATGCTCTCTATTCCCCAATACTCGTGATGATTTTAGTCTGGCTTTGGAATTGAATAGAGTCGCTCATGGTTCGCCTTCTTTCTGTCATGCTGGTGCTTCTTCTGTTCATCTCCGGAGGAGAAGCATAAGCAAAGGGTGGTTCGACAACATCCATGCTCATCTTAAGGAAAAGGTCGAGGTTGAGCTGGTACTTATCTGCAGCAATACCATCATTGACGACTGGTGTCTTTCCATTATCTGCAATTTTCTTTAGATTTGTCAGTTCATCGTCATCTTCATCGGTTTTATACCCATTTTCCATGTCATCTTGCATAGCCAAATCTTCATACTCCTCGTCTGACTTCGTAGAGTTTTCATCGACTGAACCTTCAACCTGGAAAAAATAAATCAACAGGATGCAATTAGTATCTTTTTTTGTCATGCTTAAAAAAGTTGCCGTCGTCACAACCTCATCTTATTTATTTATTTTAGCTACAAGTTCATGAGAATTTTTTTCTTCCAAAGTCGAAGACAAGCCTACTCGGTGCAAATAAAGTTGGAGCAGAAGCAAAGCAGAGAACATTATATGAGACGTTTTTTTTTGTTTCTTTTGCTACAAAAAGCAATCACATAACAAATTGCAATACTTTTAATTAAAGGGGGAAACAAAATTTAGTTTAAGAATATGACCAGATGAGTCTTGCTACTACCTCATCGTGATTCTCTTGGTCGATATCACTAAAATCCTCATCACTATCCCTATCAGGATAGTCGGCTTCTTCTTCACTGCCAGACACGAAAATTTCTTCCTTCAGCTGTGAAAGAATTGGAAAAGGTTATGAATTCTTGCGTGTCAATTCAAGGTTTCTAGTATCTAAATAGAGCACTAGTTTATATTACCTCCTTGGAATGCCAATCTGATCCCTTTGGGGAACTACAACAGGAAGAAAAGTATCTACTACCAGTGTCAGTGCCATCAGCTCTCGTGTCATCGATGCTCCCTGTTTGACTTGTACCACATGTATCATTTGGCCAAGCACTGATCCCAAAGTTACCAAACTGAAGATTAACTGGCTCAGCCGTCCCAATCTGCAAGGGGCCATACATGGGGTTTCCCACACTTTTTTCACTTCCATTTCCTGAGGAAAATTTTGCACTATGACCAACTGTCTCAACCGGCCAGGCTTTGGCAACTGATCCATCTGTATTAACAAGAGCCATTAGATGTCGAGACGATCCTTGTCTCTGAATTAGCTGAAACATTCCCTTGGAACTAAGTGTATCTGCAGCACACTGGTTTCGGTACTCATCATGTATTACAGAGACTGTATTCGTAGTTGGGTCATAAAGCTGCTCTCCTGCCTCTCGCCTGCGTAAACAACCAAAAACTGTTGCATGGATAGCTGCCACACTCCTATCGACATTTGTATTATTAACTTTAGGCACCAGATGCTTATCAGCCCTCTCACAAAGATATTCCTGAATTGCTCTGATGTTTTGGATATACTTAACATATTTATTCTTTGCTGGCTCCAATGTCATGTATTTAGCACGGACGGCAAACCTTTCCATATGTTTTCCTTCATTTGTTATGTAAATCATAAATGGTATTATGGAAGGATGCTTCTTCATCAGTCCCATCTAACAAATGAAACAATAGAAGAAATCATTAGAAATTAAACGCACATAAAACAACCAATGGTATATTTTCTGAAAAATCTATAAAAACTGAGTTTGAACTGAGTAACCCTATGAATATCCAGATGAAGATGCAATTAAATTACACTGAACAAATTGGGAAAAATATATATAAAGTGATACCCACCACAAAGTTGAGGCTCAAATGTACGCCCTCAACAATTACAGACTCTTTTCGCTCTTCCCAAGCTGTGATTAGTCGGTCAAGACTGTCTATCACCATCTCACTTTGTGCTTTAAAACCTTCAATAGCCATTTGTTTTTTCCCGATTAGCTCAGTTCCCTGAACTAGATCATGAGATCTACCATCTGGTTTTTCATTAGAAGGTCCATCAAATGCTTCTTCCTTGATGTGTGAAACGACTGCAAGTTTTTTTGCTTTACGTTTAGCTTTTGCTTCGGAAACTGCCACTGGATCTAGACATTCCCCAGCATGATAAGTTGAAGACCAAAGAAGTGGGTTTTGTTTTTCATCCACAAAGCTCCTCATCATATGGCGTATAGAATCAGTAGATATGACAGTTGTTATTCCCAGTCTGCTTCCCTGTCAGAAATATGCAAAGATACGTCGTTAGAAAGATGTACTGCGATTATTGATCATTCTGATTGTAACAATTATTGACATTCAAGGTGGAGCCTCCCTGTCAGAAATATGCAGAGATAAGTCATTAGAAAGATGTACTGTGATTATTGATCATTCTGATTGTAACATTATTAGCATTCAATGTGGAATTATACTTATAATCTACCAAGAAAGCATAAATCAAATTGTCGGCAAATGTTGAACATATTCAATTTAGATTTTCCAAAATATTTCTTCAATTAGACTATCCAAACAGTGTAATAATAGCATGACATTAATTGTTTTCTGAAAACAACAGGAAACAACAATCCATTTCATTTCACATAACAACAGCAATAGTACATGAGTTTCAACTATTTGCGATCAGCTACATGAGTCATAAAGCCATCGGACTCTATGCATGACTCATGCAATTGTTAGGGAAAAAAATTAAAATACTCTGTTGTAGAACCTCACATAAAATTTTAGCAGAAGGAGAACGAATAAGAGTAAATTTCATATCAAATGATTACGTGCTAAATTTAAAAACTAACAAGGTTAGCAGTTTTGAATAGATCATAGAAATGAATAGTAGGTTAACAAACAAACAAACAAAAAAGAAAATTATTCCTAATCTCATAAATAATCTTTTGCTTCAGGAATAGATTGTTGCCTGTAGCAGATTTTTAACAAAGATACAATCCTTTTGAAATTCACAACTCCTAACAACTGCCCAGAGTGAAAGAAACTGATAAGCATATTTTGTCATGTTGATGCTAAATCTAGCTCAAACTCAGGCTTTTTATATCAGACCTACACCAAGTTTAAATTTGACTGTCTAAAATTTCAATTTTGCAACATATCACATCTTTACAAATTAAGCATTCAGCTTGCCTAGTCAACATCCAACTAGATATATCAAACCAAATACACCAAACACAAAATGAGCATTAGCCATGGCTTGCTGTCACTAAATATAACCTTAGAGGATTTTGTTTAACAAGTTCCATTAGCATGTTGGCTTGGGATTTGAGTGTGTGAGCGTTGAGTTGCCAACAAAGCAAGCCAACGACTTGAACACAAGAGACTTAACTGCCGGCTAGATATGCTACCAAATCAAAGACCAAGCTGAATTCGTTGTTTTCCAATTTTCAGGCTAGATCCGCTGGAAAGGTTAATAATCATGCTGCATTTGGTAATTAACCCTATCTAGCTTGCTGCCAATGTTAATTCTCTGATACTCTACGCCACCTTCTTTTCTCCAGTTTAATTGAATGTAAATTAAACTAGAGCAGGAGAACAGTGAGTAAAAAATCAGAAAACAAACTTAAAAAAGAGAGATATGCTAGTACCAGTAAAGACGACAAAGTAGACTTTCCGCAACCACTAGTGCCGCACAAAAGCACTGTCACAGATTCCTTCTTTTCTCGAATCCTACAGAGGAATTTAAAATGAATCTTTTTTTTAAGATTAACAAGACTTTAAAATGAAAGCAAAAAAAAATGATATGAATTGAATATTTATCAAAAGTAAATGACTATTATAGTATTGTTATGCAACAGAAGCTAATAAAACACAACAAAATCATCTGCTAAACCAAATTTCAAACTCAACCTTCAATTCTGAAAGTTTCACTAAACACTATAACAGCATGATACTTATATTTGAAACAAAACCAATAAACATTACCAAAAAGTAGTATCATTCACAGAAGTGTCAAAAAATGAAGATTTAAAGTAGAAGCATGGAAAATTCGTCAACATTGGATGGTGGAAGAAGGGATAATAAATTCCAGTTACTTTATCCAATAAGTTTACAATAAAAGCATATTGTTTGTTGATGCTAATAACTTTGTTCTATCATCTCCCTCGCTCCACCAAAGATGGCACAGAAAAAGCCACCCATGATGAAGAAGCCTATGCTTTGTATGGGACAGGACATGCATAAACTAAAAGCCAAATTCACACTGTAAAATATATATTCATTAGAAAACAAAGAAAAAAATGTTGATTTACATTATTCCTTAAGCATATATAAAAATAGGCAACTCTTCTTGACATTTAAAAGAAGAGTAACAAAATCTATTTAAACAGAACAACTCCACAAGCATGATGTATCAAAAAAAAAGTTAACATCATTTTTGACACAGAAATAACAGAAATTCACTGACATTAAACTAAAACATAGAGATTCTAAAAAACAAGCCCAAGGACAACAATAATTTTTTTTGAAAAGAATTTGTTTATATCACTATGGTGAGGAACTAATAGAAACTAGACACAATCAAAGAATAACCCCATTACAAAACCATCTTTATGTAGAGGAGAACTTCTAAAATTTACAAGTTATGTCTCAATGCTTATATAAACCGGTGGTTTCCAAGGTGGTTTATGATTGTTCAACCAAAGAACAAATAGAAGAAAATTTGCAATATTTCAAAAATTACAGAAGAATAGACATAATAAGGAAATAGCATGTGCCTATTACGTCCATTCTTGACCAAACAAACCAGAACCTATTACAAAATTGTGGTATTAGGTCAAATGTAACACAACGCAAAGAAGAACAGAAGATATACCTGCAAGCTAGGAGCAAGTCTGCCCTTTGATTCGGACCAAAGTACTTATATTGCTCAAGAGCACCACAAACAACGTCTAGAAAGTATTCCATTGAACAAACAACAGTTGTTAGCCTTTTATACAATTCAAAAGGCATTGCACAGCTTGTATCTACATTCTCTCCAGTCAACTGGTTAGTCATGTTAGCCTGGCCAGAACCACTGGTTGTTTCAAATTCATTCTCCTCATTGGATGGAGTTTTTCCCAAATCTGAGCTTGTGGCATCAGGTGGCAAACTCCCATCTGAGCACCTCATCACATCAAATACTCTTCTGCTAATCTGGGAGACAGAAAAGACAAATACAAAGACGATGAAGATTATGAATAGTCAAAAGAAAGAGACACAAAAGAATAAATTTCTGCATAAGAGCCTCCAGTCAATCTTCCAAGGAAAAGGAATACAGCTAGAAACTAGGCTCAATGTAAACATACAAAAAAAAAAGATTGGTTAAATATGGATCGATTAAGCAGCTATTCTAAATTTACATTTCATTTGTAGCTTCTCAGGACTAGTGTAGAATTAATGAATATCTCCAAACCAACTTATTCCATTAGCAATCTATAACCTCTCTCTCTAAATCTTCAGATCTTGTTGCCGAATCATACACATGATATCTAAGAATACAAACTTCCCGCAAAATCAACACAACGAAAAGAGACAAAAGCATGAATCAAACGCGAACAAGAAGAAAGATACAGAAATGTCGCATCCAGAGCAAAACAGATCCATTCCGATGCATGCAGGAATCTACTAAACGCAAGCGACAAAATGAAGAAGAAATCAAGAGAGCCTTAAGAAAACATAAAACAAGGAAACACCACATTAAACTGAAAAAACAAACACCTTAAAAGCATGCCGCGCCTTGCAGCCCATCAGCTGCAGCGTGCTCTGGAGCCCCGATCGCGTGTATCGGAACGACGAGGGCCTCTGCTCCTTCCCTTCCTCGCCATCTCCGCCTCCACTCACCCCCGCGTCCACCACCACGATGTACAACAACTTCTGCACGTCAGCCATAATCTCGTCCGTTCGACAAAAAGAAAACGGAGATCAAATCTCGGAAGGCGGAGGCCGATTAAGGGCGGAAAGGGGGAAAGATCAGGGAAGAAGGGCAATGCAGTCAACCGAGGCGATGCAGGGACGTAGACAGATCCGCGGCGGGGGCAAGATAAGGGAACGGGACAGTCCAATGCTTTGTCCTAGGGCTTCACTAGGATCGGCGACTACGACACGGCCGAGGTAGCGTGGCGCCCATGCGTTGCTCTCCCATCCGCCGCTTCTCCATCCACCTCCTCCTGCCTCGTAAGCCTACCGGAACCGCGCGCCGTGAGGCAACACATGGCTCCTGGTCATGCTCCACCACCGCGTCCGGCTCCGCCGGATTCGCTGCAGGAGTTCCCTGTAAAGATAAAACTTATAATAGGGTTAGGAATCCTTCGTTCGCTCTCTCGTTAACTAAGCAATTAGAGCGGCATCCTTAATTAGCAATGGATTTTCTAATTTAAATATATAAAAGGACCGTAAGGGTATTCTTGTCATTTAACAATTAAAATATACATCTGATTCCGGGTTAATACGAAGGAGATTTGGTGTGAGGTACGATGTCCCTGCGGCGCTCTCATCGTCTCCCGGCTCCAGCGGTCGGTTTCCTTTTCGCCCCGCGACCGAGAGTGGATGATCTCTTGACACGAGTCGATCAGGAAACACGAAATAGGACGGCTGAAAGTTGAAGATCTTGCTCAAAGGCTGGACCGTGGTCTAGACGGCCGAGCGGGAGTCGACGGCCTTGACCCGGCGAGTCGGAGCCCACTTTCGTCGACCAGTGAAAGGGCACGAGTGTGGGGCCGACGAGGCTATATTGAACGGTGGAGACTAGGAAGGTCGCAATCACGGGGACAAAAAATATTTTTAAAAAAATGTTCCAACTGTTATTCATTTATTATTTATATTAAAAAATAAAATAAATTTTGTATTATATATTTATTTTTCTTTGGTTTTAAATTATTAAACATGGTGGTCTTCGTACGTTATTTCGGACCAGGGAATCAGATTTGGAGATCAAATACTTTTCCATTGGATTTCCTGTGATTTAAAGGCAAAGCAAACTTCACGACTCCATAAACACTGACACGTTACCGCTTTTATTATTGTCTTTTTCCAAAGTTGTCTTTCGCATTCCCATTCTTTCTTTATTCACACGTTATTTTATATTTTTCTTTTTTACAATTAAATTAATAATAATAATAATAATATCTATGCGAGGGTAAATTTTTTACATAATTAATTATAAATCTTATTAATTAAATATATAATCGATATTCAAGAGTTTTTTTTTTTTGATAAAAAGAAAGGTCGATATGGATATGAAAGAGAGAGATGGTGTCAACTCAAACAGACAAAGAGCCGCATGGGATGTGAAATTGCATTGTCGCATTGCCATTAATGTAAACATCAAAGACGATTCCAAAAGGCTTTATTAGACCCGTTCTTTATGCATTCCCACGTTTACTTGGATGGATAATTAAGAAAGCTTTTGTTTTAGGGTTGATGGTTCATATTGTGTTTTAGGGTTGCGGTAGGGTAATTAGTTATTAACCCAGACATCCGCGGTTCGATCCCCAGCTACGGCGTATTTTGCAGGAATTTTTCCTCCAAATGAGGCGCGAACCCTGGGATGCTGGGCTTCTAGACTGCCCACCGCGAGCGCTTCCCGATTTACCCTGGCGATCGTTGGGAAACTTTCGTGGAGCCGGGCCGATCATCCCAGGTTCAATTTATCTGCTACCTGTTCATCATTTTTTTTATTAGACCCGTTCTTTATGCATTCCCACGTTTACTTGGATGGATAATTAAGAAAGCTTTTGTTTTAGGGTTGACGGTTCATATTGTGTTGAAAACATGACTCATTTATAATATGACAAAGTATGAACCTATCAACATAAGAAATGACACATTAGGGTTTAGAAATACCCAATAAATTTGTTAAAATTACACTTAGGGGGAATTTAAGTCGACTTGAATTGTTATGAATGGGTATTTAAGCCTTCCGCCCAACTGAGGGTGGGGTGGCCGTCAAACGATCATACATATTACATCAACAAACTAATCAAAATTAAAGCAAATAGTCAATTATATGGCAATAATCTAAGACTCAAGTCTATGAGCTTATCCAAGTGAGTTTGCAAACTCTTTGATTGACCTTAATTTTCTAACCTTGTAAGAGTTTTTAATAAAAAAATTCCGCTCAAGAAGGTTTTCGAGAAGGAAGAAGTGAATGGATGTTTAAGGTTTAACTCATCTTCCAAGTCCATAGGCTACTAAATAGGAACCAAGGGTTCCAAAACCACGTGAATCTTTGGTTTTCATGCTATTTATCGCTTTTAGAATAAATAACACTTTAATTGATAAAACAAATAAATATGGATTCAAAGTTTAATTAATTAGGCGTGATAATTATTTCTAAGAGTGTATAGAGTCATACATAAAATTTTATAAGAGCCTATAGAGTCATACACATGATGATCATTAAGAAAATAAAATAAATAATTAAAACTTATTAATCTAACTTAAAGGGCAAAACCTAAAGAGTAACCTCATATAATTAAAATTTAGAGGTTAAACTTAATTAAATGTTAATTGAATTTCAGTTTGGTTAATAAAAACGTTAGAAGAGTCAAATTGATTTTAGAACGTACGTACTAGGATTAATTTGAATATAAAAGAAAGTTTTATAATAACAATTCTTATAATAAATAGGAAGTTCATGATGATATTAAAAGGAAACTCCTATCGCCACTATATTTGTTGTTGTTTTTTTATATGATCCAACTGATTAGTTTTTTTTATATGATCCAACTGATTAATTCCAAAAGTGATCAGTTCAAACTTTTAAAAATTTCTCATCATTCAGATAAATCAAAAAGTATTCATAGAAGCTCATCCAAATAGTCAACATTCTTAGGTCCACTTGAAAAAATCTCTTATAATATATGACAACTAAGATGCAACCCTTACATTATTTAGATATCTATCAGAGTGCCTAATCATTACATCACCCTGAAAAAAAAAACCATTACTTTATTGTTGTTGATTTCTCCCTTTGTTACAACGCGAGATCACTATCAAAATTAATTGGCAACATTATTTAGGTTTAGGACCAACAACAATTATTCTCTTTTCAATTAATATGCTTGACCCGGTCAAATTAGATACCCGGTCCACTTTCTAGCGATAGCTATATGAATCATCTCAGATAATTGGAATACTAATTTGATCCATTTTCTAAGAATTAAATTTATTTATAGGAGTAGTAATCTTACTGGGCAGGGGCTGCTGACTTAAGGAGAGTAGAGAAATCAATATGGATGTATTTTTTTAATTTTGGTATCCAAATTCGATTCTATAAAAACTGAGATAAATCGAAAAATATAAATAAATCTAATCCACCTCTTAAATTTTTAAATTTCTTAGATATAATGTGTCATTCTAGTTATTTAAAAAGTTTATTTCAATGTTTCTTGCCATCCGACCATAATTATCTCGGATCAATATGAACATATCTTGGTCAATAAGCCAATAAGGCTGTAGTTTCACGATTACGGGTCTCAGGTTCGATTTTCGCCGCGTATGGATAGTTTTTCAAATTTATTCAGATAAGTTTTTTTTATGTATTCTTAATTTGCCCGGGTTAAGCCGGGTTCTCTCTCAAATCCCGTGTACGAAAAATAAGAGGAATTAAATCTCACTCGGTGGAAAAGAAGAATCTCTCGTTCATATGATTTTACATTCCATCTAAGTTTTCCTTCCATGTAAACATGGGAAAAAGCAAAATTACACATAGTAACCCATTATTTTATAACATTCTATTATCTCCCTCAAAGCTACGTTTCATAAGGAATAATCAGTCTTGTAATGTAATCCTGATTACATTACAAGGTTGATTATTTTGTTTGGTACAATTTTAAAACTGTAATATAATATAATCTACATTACACAAATTAGTAAAATATTGTAATTTGTATTACAAAATCAACAATATGTAATCTAAATTGCATTACCGATTCAATTACATTATAAATTAGATTATAGTATCCGTAAACCGCCTAAATTTTTTTTTCCCATACAAATAAACAAGGCCAAATAGAAGCACGCGGGTCGGTCAAATCAGTGGGAGTCGATGGAATGGCCGTTGACCGAGTTCCGTAGTCGGTTGGATCGTCGAAACCGCCAGAATCAGTTATTCTAATTCCGTGGTCGGTGACCGAAATCAACACGTCAGAAGAGTTCAGATTAGATCGCGTTGGAAACAAAATGCTGTTTGAACTACGATCTTAGATTCAAAGTCAATCGTTGACGTGCTCTCGGTGGTCAAATGCGTTTACCAAGTCATGGTGCCGTTAAACGATCGATTTCGACATGCTCTTGATCGGGTCAAAGCGGACGTGAGATTTCTTCTGAGGGAACAAATATTAATTATTAAATCCATTTTAAAACTTAAAAAATAAATATTTAAAATTTCGATGCTAAAATATATATGAATTTTGCTCCCTATCATTTTCCTAAATATATGTTTTATATTTAGACTTTTCCTAAATTTTCTATAATGTATGACAAGTCAACTTTAATTATGATTTTTCAAATCAATATTATAAGAGATCACTAAATCTTTGTAAAATCATGAGTTTTTCTACAATCCTGCGAACCTCAACTTTACAATATATTTACAACCTTATGAGAAACTTATAAGGCACTAATTATATCAAAATTAAGACTTCTTGATGTCCAACTTCATTTAAAAAAGATAGGCTTAAGAGGTGATTAATTAGGGACCAAATGTTAATTTGTGCTTAATTTTCCTTGTGTACACTTACTTAGACTTGTTCTTGGTTAAGTTAGCTCTTAATGCAATGAGCAAAGTTCCGACCTGGGAATGACATATAGTTTTGGCTTTGTTTGACAACCTCAGAATACATCCAGTCCCCAACGTAACTGCTCGTGCCATGGCTGATCAAATGAGCAAAATGGATATTTTAACTTTATGAACACAAAAAGCACATACCAGACAGTATCATGGAGATACCTGTGAGCCTTATATATATATTGATCCGGTCGGGTAATTTTTGGAGGAGGATCGGAGGCCCGATCAGGTTCGATTGAGGATAACCCGGATAAGGAAAGACCACTCGGGGTCAGTTGCCCGAGGTCGGTCACTCGGGTTCAGCCACCCGAGGTCGCCACTCGGGGTCGGTCACCCGAGGTCGGCCACTCGGGGTCAGTTGCCCGAGGTCGGTCACTCGGGGTCAGCCACCCGAGGCCGCCACTCGGGGTCGGCCACTCGGGATCAGTCACCTGAGGTCGGCCACTCGGAGGCGGTTACCCGAGGTCGGCCACTCGGGGTCAGTTACCCGAGGCCGGCCACTCGGGGTCAGTCACCCGAGGTCGGCCACTCGAGATCAGTTACCTGAGGTCGGCCATTCGGAGTCGGTTACCCGAGGTCGGCCACTCGGGGTCAGTCATCCGAGATCAAGCACTTGGCTTGATTGTCCCTAGCCGAGCGTCCCGAGTTCGCCCCACGCGTAGAGACTTATGACCCGAACTCACCCAACCGACCCGAACTATGGTTTAGGGCGAGCCAACCGATCAATAAAGGGATCCCCTCTGCAATAATGAGGTAGCAGACTGTTGACATAATCATCACCTGACACAACCGCCTGCCAGAGCCGCCTAACGTTAAGGAGAATCAGAAGAGGCAGTCCCAATAGGGTGTCAAGCGGCTGTGTCAACCTCATGGAACCACCAAAGCTGTCAGTTACACAGTCTGACAACTGATTAATCCTTAATGAGACAGGACATTTCCGACATGCCAGAGGGCTTTCTTGCCCCCTATATAAACCCCCCTTTGGGGCTTCAAAAAGGGATCGTTGTCATTTGCAACCTCAACTCCCCTTTGTGAGCCTCATTTCGGTCCGAGCCGAATGACTTGAGTTCTTTCCCTATTTGAGCTCAACCCGACCTCCGAGTCACAGTAGACCGGGGCGTCTTGGTCAGACCGAGTCATCCGAGTGAGAACCGGTCTTCGCTTGTCGACAGGATCATATATATATATATATATATATATATATATATATATATATATATATATATATATATTATATATATATAATATATATATAAAAGCAGGCTAATTAACCGAGCGTCATCCATCTGACCTCCATGACCAAGAAGAGCAAGGGCCTTCAGTTTCAGTATCATGAGGTCTGGAGCTTGAACAGACAGAGCCATGGAGGTGACCAGGATCTGCAACTCCTGGAGCTCAATACTGCCATCAAATAGCAGACTAGCTATAAATCCTGCTAGCTGCTGGAGTTTATTGGAGGGGATGCTTGATATAAGCTGCTGAACTGGCATTGCTGGCTACTGAAATCCCACCATTTGTCATTCCAGAAGGAAGTGTTTATATCATTACATCAGTTGGAAGCAATGCAAAATTACAAACGAAATATTAAATTCAAATAACTGACTTATCTTGTTGGTCTATTGATCACAGATCAGTGATGGTGTTTTCCTTGGCGCGCTCGGCCCCCTCTTCTCTTCTTTCCTTGGGAGCTGCAGTTGTGTCCATCCTCCGGTCGGTCTAGCGTCAGAGTCCTACGAATCAACATCTGTCAGTGGGCATCGGTGTGGCCGGCTTGACCTCTCCGACAATGAAGTCAGCGCTGAGCTGAAATTGAGGGCTCGTAAGTGCGCAAGAAAAGAGTAATTCTAGAGAGAAGAGTGACCTCTATACGTGGGAAGAAATATCATACTTGATACTTTCACTTACCGTCGCTCAATCTTATATAGTCGACGGAAGGGAATATCCTTGTGGCCTGATGCGCTGGCCACGCTAATGTCGTATGTGCCATGTAGCCCACCACACGCACAGAAGGATGGGAATTAGTTGGTCGGTTAGCACGATGTCGAGCGCCAGAGGGGACAATGGTTGAGTCGTATACTTAGTGTAGTCAGGCCATTGGCCAAGTGTTGCCCTAGTCTTCGCCTATTGGGGCCAAGGGCGATTGTGGCAGCTGAGTACAATGGTTGTAGTTGTCAAGAATTGTTGCAGGTTGAGGTTAAAGAGAATTAGCTCGATAAGAGAGAATCTACTAGAGGGAGCTCCTATATTCGAGTGTTAGCTAGGCATCGCCTCAAGGAGGATAGCTGGACCATACGGGGGAGAAGAAGAATGTGGTTTCTCGAATGGATTATCTCCAAATATGTCATATATATCTGCCCCCCAAGTCAGACTAAAATGCAAGTCAAGTGAAGTATGATAAAAAAGAAAATAGTGCCGATGAGAAATTTAGAATTAAGTGTTAGAATCTCTGTGAGCTAGGGGTGAATAGCTCTAATCACTTCGATAATATTACATAGTGAAAACTTGAAGCAAAGCAATAAAGCAAACATACAATGCTAACACGCTTAATTTTACTTGGTTCATCGCCTCCGATCCCAAGCAACTATGTTCAAGGTCTAGTCCTAACAACTATTATCACTAACGTTCTCATTCTCAGATACCTTCTGAAGGCGAAAAAATCTCTTACAATCTTTTCTTTCAACAAATATAACCAATACTAAATACAAAAACAAATACATGAAAGTAAACTACGTTATAAGAATCTTACTTTGATGCTTTTTTGTTGCTTGAAATTGTCTCTTATTGGTCTAAAAATAACACTTCGTCTTCAAACCTTCAAGAGTTGGCTTCAGGGCCAGCTTAAGGCAATATGGATGCCTAGGGCCCCAATACAATTAGGGTCCATTATCAGTAATGAATTTTTTTATATATCTACTGAACAACGCATCACGCCTGGACGCTTTACGTCTTACCTCCCAACTGCTGCGCGTTTTCCGCTGCATCATGCCAGCATGTCGCTGTGCGATTTCCGTTGCAATCTGCATCACGTCAGCCTGGAAATAGGATGAGTTGTATGCTATGGGATAATGGGAAATGTGCATGGGAAAGTGAAGTCACGTATGAGAAATCATTTCCAAAACTCATGCCTATATGGAAAAGTGATACGACATTTAATCATTGAAAACAACAATCAAATAATAATTAATTTCATATTAATTATAATTATTATATTACCATAAAATTTTATTTAAAACTATAATATGCATCCCATTTTATACTATTGACTCAATCATCTCAAGAGTCATTGAGCCAACCAACATCAATATTCAATACCGACTACTAAGTATTGTGTAGTTTTTTTTCCTTATCAGTGATTTTCTAAGAAGGCTTCCTTCTCCTCAGGCATCCGTGACTAGTCGCTATCCCGGGCATCCACGACTAGTCGCTATCCCAGTAATTTAGCCTAGGGCCTTGTAGAACCTTGAGATAACCCTGGTTGACTTCTTTAATTTCTTTCAAAACCCTCTTTTATAAGTTGCTACTCTGGCTAATTTTTACCTACTAGTCAGTTGTCAGTTTCCATCAATCGGCTAACCCATCGAATCCAACTATTGCACTTGTATAAGGGCACTTACCACACAATTTGACCATCGCCATGTTAGGACTCTTGCAGGCTAGAAGGAGGGGGGGTTGAATAGCTCCAATCGCTTAGTCTCGATCGTGTGCTCGTTGTTTGAATATATAGCGAAAACGTTAATTCAAATTTGACTCTATATACACAATTTCGAGATTTTACTTGATATCAGCTTCCCTGAGACGACTAATCCAAAGCCCTACTCCTAGCGATCTTCCTCCACTATAACAATCTCCTTCTCAAACACCTACCAAAGGTTGAGAAATCTCTTACAACCTTGTCTTACACGAACGCAATAATACAACAAAAAATAATAATGCAAATACAAATAAAAGTAAAAATAACTCTACAATGAAAAACTTGATTTGCATGCTCTTTAGTTGTTTTGGATTGTCTCTTAGTGGTGGGAAACACAGTAGCACTTCCTCCCAAACCCTCAAGAATTGACACTTGAACCTCTTTGAAATCATCTATTAAAGTTTACTACCCAAGCCGATTTCTTCCTATCAGCGGGCTGATTTTACCGATCAATTGATTGATATAATGAATTCAACCATTGAAACTTATAAAATGACTCTTTTTGACCTGTTTGACCATATTAGCCATGATCATAATCAATCGACTTTACCAATCAAGTTGATAAGCTTCTGTTCAGTTCCTAAAGCCATCAGTTGATTGATGACCTAGTTTTACATAGATCTCTGAGCGATTTTCGATACACACTAAAAATCGTCTAGTTTTGATATCTGGGTCAAAACATTCAGAAGTTTGCTCTGTCTAGTATCTGTTAGGACCAAAAGGGATTTAGATATCTCACAATGGTATCATATTATCCACTTTGGGCCTAAGCCTTTATGGTTTTGCTCTTGGTCTCTATCCAAAATACCTCATACTAATAGAGATATCTTTCTCTTATAAGTCTATGATCTTTCCCATGTGTTTTCAATGTGGGATAAGCATCCTCAAGTGGAAAGTCTTTCCGTTTAATGTCCAATCCTCGACCCACCAGGAATTTCTGCCCCTTCGATCCACCCGACCTACTAGGACTTCATTGCCTAGCTGTAACTAGGACTTCTCTGTCTGGTATCTGGTCCTCTTGATCAAGATACGGGAGCCCATACTTCTGTTGTTTAAGGCTTAACCATATGGTTTAATTAGACCATAGCTCTTATGACAGTCGGTGGTTAGATCTTCTGACAATCCGGGCTCTGATACCAATTGTTAGGACCGAAAGAATTTAGATATCTCCATAATGATATGATATTGTCCACTTTGGGCCTAAGCCCTCATTGTTTTGCTCTTAGCCTCTCCCCAAAAGGTCTTATACCAATGGAGATATCTTTTTCTTATAAGCTGATGATCTTTCCCATGTGTTTTCAATGTGGACTATGTTTGTAACCTTGCAACCCCAATAGTATCTAGTTAATCTCAATCTATCAGAACTTCCTTTAACTGACATCTGGTCAATCTTGACCCGTCGAGACTTTATTTATCACCAAGTGTTCGGTCTTCCATAACCCACCTTGACTTTCATCTCATGCCAAGTGTCCGGTCCTCTATGATCCAATTGGACTTTCCATCTCGTGTTAATTTCCTATTGGATTTCCAATAACAAAGTGTCTAGTCAAACTTGACCCACTTGATCTTTTCGTCTCATGTCAACTCCATGTTAGACTTTCGACCGTCAAATGTCTGGTCAATCGTAATCCACTTGGACTTTTCTCTTGCCAACTACTAATTACTTCCGATCACCAAGTATTCGGTCAACCATAACCCACTTAGTCGTAAAATGAGACTAGCAAATACAAAGCAAAGAATGCAAATAAAATACAAAATGCAACACAAAGAGAAGGAGAGAAAGAGATAGCTGCAAAAGGAGACTAGCAAATTGTATTATCAAGTCTTAGGGGATTACAAAGAAAAGAGAGATACAAATAGATAATAAAAAATAATAACAAAAAGATTAGTCTACCCTTACATAATAATAATAAGCTATACTAACATCCCCTCAGACTCGAGATGTACTAGCAGAGAGCATTGAGAGTTTGTTAATCAGAAATTGAAAACGTGGGATGAATGTGCTTTGGTGAACAAGTATACAATTTGCATGGAAGATAAGACAAATGGTAAGATGATAGTGTCATTCTGATAGTGATGTTGAGTGAGACGACAATCAATCTCAATATCCTTGATGCGCTCGTGAAAGGCAGAATTGTGAGTAATCTAGTATTGTCATAATGCATAGGAGTAAGGTATGAGAGAAAAACACTCATATCAGCAAGTAATCAATATAATCAAAAAATTTTAGCATTAGTAGAGGTCATAGCACGACATTCTATTTCGATAGAAGAACGAGAGACAATATTTTACTTTTTACTCTTCTAAGAGATAAGTAAGTCTCCCAAGAAAATACCAAATCCAATAATAGACTTATGATCTATAAAATCACCACCCTAATCTGTACCTGAGTAGGCACGCAACTCTAAGGTAGAAGTGTAAGGATAAAGAAAACTATGAAAGTGGGTACCTCAAAGATGTCGAATGATGTGAACCATAGCTTGATGTGTGTAAATTATGCATATTTTAAAGCATTGTTTAGCCTACATTTTATTGCATTTCATAAACATATTTTGCATTTGAACACCCTCGTTCTACGTGTTTTCATTACTTTTGCTCTTTTGTTTAGAGAACTGTTTTTACTTATTTTTGTTAATAAGACGCAAATTTGGAGCTAAAATAAAGCATAAAACCCTTGAAATGTGGAGTTGGAGCAAGGAGTACACTCTGCCATGTCCCAAGACACGAGCATGCTCCTACGACTAAAGAAAGACAAAGAATAGAACAGAAAAAAGCTCAACCCAAGCATGACTATGCCTCATTATCAAGCCTCATAATTAAGCCGTACATGAAGCATACGAGAAAAAATGGCAATCAAAATCTATAAAAATGAAGTTTTAATCAAGAAACATGCTCTAGTCATATCACATGACACGGGCATGTTCCTACAAATGAAATTTGACATAAAATGGAGTTAAAACCGAGTCTACGCCTCAAACACACCCCGACTGTGCCTAAAGATTTTTCTAAAGAGAACACGGGCCGATCATGCCTTCCAGGCATGCCCATGTTTGCCTTTAGCCTAAACTATAGACCAAACTTCTAATGACCATAAATTTCGGCTCAATTTGAGTCATTAGGCGTACAACCTATCAAAATGTAGATAATTTTAAGCTCTACAAGTTTAGATTAAAGTACAACTCAAGAAAACCATGTCTAACGGTCGGAAAACCCATTTTGATAGAGCTCCGACAAATCTAGTAGATCTGGAAGGTTCGGGGATAATATAAAAAGATCAAGAAACCCTTATTTGAGTCATCTTAGACTAGGAGGCTCAACCCCCTTCCATGGGAGAGGGTTATTCCCTTCTAGGGAAAACCCTAGGCCATCATTTTAAGAGACGCCAACTATCCGTCCACCTTCGGAGCATGGATATCCTTCTGGAGACATTGACATGATCTCACTAAGTTTTCTCTTATCATTCCATTCCATTTTGAGTTGTAGATTGCTATTTTTAATGTCTCTTGATTGTATTTCCTTCTCTATGGAGTAGACCTCGAATTCTAGGAGTAAGAAGTAGCTACAATGTAATAGTTAATGCATGAACTATATATTTGTTCCTTTCTCTATTCAATCGCATGTTTACTTATTGTTCTTGCGTGATTGTGTGTGCTTGAATAAAATAGGATGTGGAGAATTAGTTACCATGTAGAGGGGATAATCTATAGGCCTCATGTGATGGGAGTAACTCTTTAAGTTGTCTGTCTAGAGTCATCACCTTGAAAAGGGGTTGATTTGCTACAAGAGATTACTTAACTAGAGGTTAATGGGTTTGCACCATTTTGATGTTAGGAAGTAGAGTGAATAATCTATATCGTATGACCGTGGGGCCTAATGTGACAATGGTAACCCTTTAAGCGGACTTTCTAGCGTTACTATTTTGCTTAATAACATTGAAATTGAGGCAGACACTCCAATATTATCCTCCCAGGTTCATGTAAGTAATTTGGATAAGAACCCCTACAAGGAAGTAAACATAGAGGTAGGAAAATGAAGAATATTTAGGGTGTCAAATAGCATCCTGGTGAAACTAAAGTCCTAGAATCATCCCCCCCCCCATTTGATTTCTCTGATTGATCAAACTTTTACACACTTTCAATTGTCTAGAATATTAAGCCTTCCTAATGTTTAATCGACAGTCTACGTAGATCAATATTTTATTACTTGATGATAGATCGTGCACTTGTGATTTACGACATCATAGCTCCCCAATGTATTGAAATGGGAGAAGTAACAAATGTTAGATCGAATAGCGTGCTAGAGGGGAGAGGGGTGAATAACACTTCGTCGTCGTTTTCTCTCCACTAAGAAAAATCTCCTTCAGGTAGAGAAACCTTTACAACAGCTTTGTCTTCCTCTTTACAGAATGTAATGATTGAAGAGAGAGGAAGATAAGAGGACTCGAAGCACGAACAACACCTCTTTATAGTACGAAACCGTACCGTTCACGTGCGAAAAAGTCCTCCTTTTATAAGAGAATAGGACAAACTCGCAGTCTGTCCAGCCCCGCACAAGTCGACTGCCCTTGGGGCAGTCGACTGACCTAGCATTAAATGCTAGCCAACGGCTAGTTTTCGGGGTACACTAGTCGACTGCCTCTGGGCCAGTCAACTGGTAGAAGGTTGAAAGCCTTCTGTGAGTTTTGGCAGTCGACTACCCTCTGGCCAATCGACTGCCCACTCACTTACAACCATTCTTCATATTCTCCTTCACGTGTGCCTTCAGGTTCACTCCCTTGGCTCGCCCCTTGAAGTCATCTTCCTCTGGCTCTCGTCCCTCGGATGCGCACACAAGCCTTCCCTTGGCTTGCCTCCATGCCACCCTTCACGTGTGCCCTTGAAGTTCACTTCCCTTGCTTGCCCTTGGAGTCCTCCTCCCTCGGCTCTCGTCCCTCGGATATGTTCACCATGTGTGATTCTCCAAGTCCTACAAACTCAATCACACATATCAAATACAACATAACACTCTAATCTTAAACATATTCACACACACATCAAAACCATGATCTTCCAATCATTTTAGGGTCGATTGGCTTAACAATCTCCCCCTTTTTGATGTGTGACAATATGTTTAAGTTTAGAGATAAAACAGCAGCCAACAATAACAATAGCAATAAGTAGCAATTGAAAAATATAAGACATAGCAAACCTAAGAGGTAACCTCCCCCTTAACCCATGTCTTCTCTCATTTTCAATTCTAATTATAATCCACGTTAAGTTTCCATCCTAACTTAACAATAAACAGCAGCAATTAAAAATAAAAGACATAGCAACACCTAAGAGGTAACCTCCCCCTTAACCCATGTCTTCTCCTATTTTTAATCATCCAAGGTTTAAGTTAAACAACTACCTTAAACCATCTAATTCAAGTCAAAATTCTAACTTAAACCATCCATTCTCCCCCTTTGACACCATCAAAATGATTGCCCAAGCAACCCAACCCTACGACATCAAATGAGAGAAACTTGGATTTCTGAAAAAGATTTCAGAATCTGAAAACAGGCGTGCCAGTCAACAACCGAAAGGAGCAGTTGACTGATACTCTGTTAGTGACATTTTTCAACTTCTGGGCCGAATTTCATAAACATCCAGAAAATTCAGGAAAATTCCAAAAATTGTAAAAACTTACAGACATGTTTGAAATGATATACTCTATTAAGGAAAAATATTAGTCCATATAAAATTTCACACATGCATGACTTTTGACAAAAACTCAAAATTCTTGAAAACCACTAAGTTTTGTATCAAAATAACAATCTAATTTTGCAATCATATATCTTTTAAAAGTATGACAAAGCATATACAACATAGAATGGTTTTCAAAGGTTTAAAATGTCCAACTATGATCTTTGGGCAAAGTGTCCATTGATTAAACACTTACCTTCCCCATAGTTGGTCTAGTTTTCATATTTTTGATACCTTTAATGATTCAACAATATGCCACAAGCACAAATGAACCAAATGTATCACCCTAATGGCTTAAGCACACATTTTCAAATCTAATATCCCAAGGTTCATCCTAGACTTCTACAAAACACATTGCAAGACTTCTTCTTAAGGATGCAAACTTCGATTCGGGAAGAGGCTTGGTAAAAATGTCGGCTAGGTTTAACTTTGATTCAACATAGTATAGTTCTATGTCTCCCCTTACCACATGGTCTCTAATGAAGTGATGTTTTAATGTGTTTTGTCCTAGAATGGTGAACCAGATTTTTGGTCAAATTGATTGTACTTACATTATCACATAAGACTTTGACCTTGATATAATGTAACTCATAATCTTCTAAGGTGTGCATGATCCAAAGGAGTTGGGAAACACACCCACCCATTGCCACATACTCCGCCTCCGTTGTTGATAGGGCAACGCATGGTTGTTTCCTACTACTCCAACTAACTAAGGAAGACCCAAGGAATTGACATCCTCCGCTAGTACTCTTCCTATCTAACTTACATCCCGCATAGTCTGAGTCGATGTATCCAATAAGATCAACATTAGGGGTTCTAGGATACCAAACCCCGACATTGAGGGTACCTTTAACATACCTTAGGATCCTCTTAACTACAACCAAATGGGACTGTTTGGCACAAGATTGGTACCTTGCACACATACCTACCGTAAAAAGTATATCGAGTCTACTAGCGGTTAGGTATAGTAGGATACCAATCATGCTCCTATATTGTTTAGAGTCTATCATTTTCCCTTCAAGGTCACTATCCATTTTCACATTTGTTCCTATGGGGGTAGATGCTACTGATGGACCCAAAATGACTGTCACGAATGTGGGTCTCAAATTTAGATATTTATAAAGTGCTGGAAACCCTTTTTGCAATCAAAAGTATGAAAATGTAATATAGGGGCCACAGGTCGTATTTTTCTCGGGGCTAGTTGTCGTTGTGTGATTCGCGCTCGTATTTATGTGTCGTTTGTGTTTTCGGGTTTCAAATAGAATCTGAGTTTTGGGTTGCAATTGGAAATGAAATCGCAATGAAAAAGGAAGGAACTTAACCCAATGAACTAAACAATGAATGACAATCGATGAGCTTAACCACTAAATAACTTAACAACCCAATGAAACTTGACAGAATTTGGAAAACAAATATGAATTCAAATTGTAAGAGTACACCACCACTTGTATTGATCTTCAGGAATCAACTTTCAAAACCAAAGCATGCACTTGATACAAAACACCACAATGGAACAACTTGATACTCAATTTGAAACAAACTCATGTGCCAAAACTCATGTTAATTGCTTATCCTATAAACTGTCACCCCAGAAATTAAAGCTGACCAATTCAGTTTAGAGACCAGGCTATTAGGGAAGAAATGCAATTCAGAGACTATGGAACAAAATGCAGCAAAGATATACTCATCAACTCAGAAATTGCACAAAACAGGATAAAATGCAGGGCTGAAATTCCAAGTGGCACTTTGCTGAAATCTAATACACGAATCAGAAACAATCAGCTAAGAATTTGCAGAAATGACTTCATTTTCTGATATAGGAATCGAGTTGCAAGATTAAAGAACTTATTTACAGAAATGGAGATGGAGTTTTTGCAGGATTCGAGATCAAATGCAGAAATCGATCTGAGTTCAGATTCAGAAATGAATTCATGTTCTGGTATGGAAATCGAATTGCAAGAATAAGAAACTAATTGGCAGCATTGGAGTGGGAGTTTTGCAAAAATCAAAAACTGAATAACAAAAACTGCCTGGATTTGCAGAATTGAAAACTGATACAAATCAATTGAAGTCAAATGCAGAAATTTAATTCGAGTACCTAGCTATTGAGACAAGCTACAATCTAACTTCAAGAAATAAAACTAAATCTATCTTAGTTAACAATTCAGGGATTCAAAAAGAAAACTGAGATGCGGTGGATGAACTGATACGCAAATCAAGGACTTGATACGCTGCAGAAACAAACTGATACGCAACTAAGAACAGGGCACGCAAGGATTTAAATCAAAAACCAAACTGAATTCAACTACAATTGTTAACTAACAACCAAACTAGCTAATAAACTGACCTAATTGAAACTAATTAAAGAAGTAACAATTCATAAAACTAAACTTAACCAAACTGAAACCAATTCAAAAATGAATTACAGCAGTAATGAAAATTACAGCTAATTGAAATGGAAATTAACTAAGCAAAGCCTCAATCTCTCATCTCAGCTCACGAATCCTTGCTGTCGCTCAAGGATTAGCCTCGACTTGAGAAATAAGCAATCCATACAAGAAAATTGAATTAACTGATACAATGTTCAGAAAGAAATTGCAGAAATGAAATCTAAAGCTAATGACTGAAAGTTTGCTAACTAAACTAAACCCCAATCCCTATCCTTGCTGTCACTCAAGGATTGGCATTGATTTGAGGTGGTCGCGCCTCGAATTGAAGAAAAACGGAAGCAAAAATGAAGAACAGATGAAGAACTGAAGACTTGCGGCGAAGACGCGACGGGGAAGAATGCGCAGGAAATTTCCTTAAGTAATAACCAATGGACGACTGTGATTGATTTGAGAAGATCCAACGGCTGATCTTGCTCTGATTGGAGCCAAACTTTGATGATGATGATCTGGGGTCAGGATCTGCCTCGTGGTAGCTCGGATCCTCCAAATTTGCAACGGATGGTCCAGATCAAGCTAATCTTTGAGTGGATGATCGAGAGCTCTCCAAGCTTGATCCAACGGTTGATTGAGCTCTGATTGGGATGAAACCTTCAGATCTTGATCAGGATGCTTGATCAACCCTAGCCCTAGCTCGGATTGCTTCAGATCGTCCCGGATGGCTCAGATCTAGCCGCTCTTGAATCGGACGACCCGGATTAATTGTAAGCTTGATAATTCGATCCGGTTCACATCCGACTCAAGTTTGACCCAGTATGCCCTAGGTCCAGGATCCTTTCTTGCCTACAAAAATATATCAGGAAATTAGTGGCCAAATAATCCAAAAATATGTAATTTTGCAATTAAGTCCAAAATAAGAGGAAATCCTAAAACCTAGGGTAAAATCACAATTAAGCAATAAAAACATGGGTCAAACATGGATTTTAACATCTAAAATAATCACAAAAATGGTACTTATCAACTCCCCCACACTTAACCTTGAGCGTCTCGCGAAACAACTAAATATGTATCCCTTAGGTTTTCTAGAGCATAATTAGAAGCAAATGAAAAGAAATTACCTAAGGTTGTCAATTCTCATAAATCTAAGCTCTATGGATTACTATCTTGTCCTTAAATCAACAACTTAGCCTTTTTCATCTATCATGAGTCATTGAGATGAATTCAACTCTCTAGCCTTTCAAGGAAAAATTTGGTGGCTCTCTTCTTAAGTTCTAAGTTGATGATGGAAGTGGAGCTCACTCTTACACATATGTTTCTTGCACTACCATAGGCTTGCTTATTGTCTAATCTCCACCATTAATCATGAATAGGATCAATATCTATAAAAACAAGTGTAAACATGGAAAATGGTAAGAAATGAAGTAAAAATCAAGGAAATGGAGAAATTGATGGAGTGGGAGACTTGGTTGCTCAAAAATGTTTCCAATGTGCATTTGCCCCATCGTAACAGTCCTCTAATGATATCAAAAGTGTGGCGGAGTAAACTTTTGCCTTGCCCTTCAAAAATTTGATGAAAAGATCTCTTTAGTCCCTTTGTGCCAATTGTCTACCTTGCGTGCCACTTGTGCTTTTCTCTTCTTCTTTCATCAAATCTTTTTCTTTTTCTTTCTCTCTAGTGGAGCTCAGAATGAATTGATACAAGGCTGTAATTTGGATGAGAAAACTCCAATGAATTCAAGGTGCCGAAACTCCAAATGTATGTGCAATTTTTCTTCTCTTTGTTTTTTTTTATTTTTTTTTCTGTTTCTGTTCACTACTGATTCCATGATGATGTTGCAACTTCTCCTTGTTCATTCTTCCCTGAAATCTCATTTGGACACTTCGGCCAATTAGTATCAGAGTTTGACACTTCAAATGCAATTAATAAATCACCCTTGATACATATTCTTTTCAGATTTGCACACTTCCATCACTTTCCTTTCAATTCTCTGATTTCTCAAAAACAGTTAGTGCAATTGGCTGAGTAGTAGAAAGCTTGAATGCTCCACTTGCAAATGGCTGAGCAGTAGATTAAAATCTAGGCAGTGCACTGCAAAGTTCACTTTCTTTCTGTGTGTGCTGATCAGAGCTGCTAGTTGCTGCATTTGCTCGGATTCTCTGCATTGGTTTCATTTCTGTCCAGCTCAGATTTTGTTCAGCTTTAGTTTAGTTACTGATCTGTGCAGTTCCCACTCAGAATTACGAATCTAGTAATGCTGCAGTCCAAAGCAATTTCAAACAGCTCATTGCTTCTCAGCAATTTAATTTGGCCAGAATTTTCAGCATTAGTTTAGATTTGGTTCAGCTTCACATTCCAATCTGCTTCTTCCAAATCAGCTTCACAACAATCCTTCAATCTATTCCATAAGTCGCAGCCTACTCATTTCAGCAGCTTATCCTTGATATTCAGCTCAATTTTTCCAGTTTTTCAGCTGCAATGCAGTCTAGTTTCAGCTCTGCACATATTATTTTCAGGTTTGTTTTTCAGCGCTGCCTGATGAGATTTCGGCACTTAAATTCAACTACCCTGCTGCTTTTCAAATTTCTGATGGCTGGCTGGTAGATAGACTTGTTCTTAATCCTTGTCAGCAGCCCTTGAAAAACCCAATTCAGCCAAAAGTTTACACACTTGTGCCGAAACTGTTTTAATGGAAGTTTCAGATTTAACTCAGCTTCTTTCAGCTCTTTCTCTGATTTTTACAGATTTCTGCATATGCTTCAGATTATCCAGTTTATGTGCAGCTTCTACACCAATTTAATTCAGCTTCAATTCAACTTTTACTCAGCCTTTTAAATTCTGTTTCTGATCTGAAAATTTCTGCTCAATTTCTCCTTAAGCTCAGATTTGTCCAGTCTGCACAAACATCTCTGTTTTGGCACTGATTTCTGCATTGTTTCGGATTTGGTCAGTCTTCAAAGTAGCTAAGTGCAAGGTACAGCTGCAATTCAATATTAATACCAAGTTTACTGGTTTTCAATGCAAGGTACAGCTGCAAAGTCCAAAGCTTTACTGATTTTTCCTATGGCACAACTTTGCTTTTGCTTGTGTGCCATTTTGCTTTTCATTGAAGAATTCTTCTTCAAAACTGCTCCAATTAATTTGGCACTGTATTACTGATTTCCAACACCCAAAATTCGGATTTGGATGGATACTAAACTGTGTCTATGTCCATTGAAATCAAGTGATACCGAAACAACTTTCTTTCTTTGAATTTCTTGCTTTTGCGTGCCATCTCTTTTTCTCTTTTTTTTTTCATTGCAGATTTTTCTTTTCATTGCATGCCACTTTGATCTTCAAAATGTAGTAAAGAAGCTAAGTCTCCAATGGCTTCCATCTCTCTTGTTCATTCTTGGCACCAACTCACTCACTTGACACATGAAATTTTTTTTTTTTCCGAGTTTAAATGCATCCAAAACCTTAGTCACTCCCCCACACTTGAATCTTTGTCCGTCTCGGGCAAAATAGCATTAGAAACATATCAAACAACAAGTCCAAAGAAAAGTGAAGGTAAGAGAAGGAAATAAGTAAGGACAAATAGGATAAACATGATTATTGCTAAAAATTTGATGTGGAAAGGAAAACAAATGGATTAGCCTCTATAGATGTGATCCAATCATTGAAATATGATTTTGAAAGAACCTAAGCAAGTTCTAGAGTACAATAACATAGGTGTGTCACAAAAATAAGGCTAATCTCACTAGGTAAAAATAATTCATCCCAAGTCCTCAATTAAGAATCTAAAGCAAGTAGTACTCAAGCATCCAAGATTTCATCCATAAACTCAAATCTTAAGTTTTTACAACCAAATTTAATTTATTTTCAAAAGACCCTAAAATGCTATGGAGATAACCTAGAGGGATACTTTTATTTCTACTCATGCAAGAAAAAATGTGAAAAGAAATAACAAGATATTTACAATGTCTATTTATTCAATTTACTCTAGAAAACATAAAAGTGAAAAATGTGATAAAAGAAAATGCAAGAAAGAAAAATCTCTCCTTTATTTCTGGTGGACGGAGTCGATCCAGAAGAAGCCTCCATCGTGGTAGTGGAGGAAAATGGGTGGCCGGGAGAATTCGGACTCCCCCACACTTGAACTTTACAAAAATTTGCTCCGGTGGTCGTAGGCGATTCAGGTTCAAAAGCCATTCAAGGGGTGGAGGGCTATGGATTAGAGTAAAATCAACTCCTCCTTCTTGATGCCTTTTAGAAGTACTTCCAGGAGGTTGAAGTCTGTTCAGTTGGAGCACCCACTCCTGAAGTCTCCTAGACCCTGCAAAACAGTGTAATACCTCTCTCAAGCGTGCAGGGTCAGAAAGAAATAAAATGATATCAGTCTCTGCATGAAATGAATCCAAAACTGCATTATATCCAATTAAATCAATGCCTGGTGTCTCAATAAATTTTTCACAGTTATTTCCTACAAAATTTGCATCCTGAAATTCATCACAAATAATGAAATCAATTTTTGGCACTTCAATAAAAATTTTGCAATTATTTTTCAACACAGATGTATCAAGCAATGTGTCACAGCCTATGAAATCAATCTCAGGTGCCTCAATGAATTTTTCACAATTATTTTCAGCAAAAGATATATCAAGAGACTCATCACAATAATCAACATCAAGTCTAGGCACCCCTAAAAATTTTTCACACTCAGCATTTGCATTTAATGTAACACCACATGCTTCATTTTCAACCAATTCAACACTAGGTACCTCTAGGGATTTTTCATAATCAAATTCTACAAGAGATGCATCCCTAGGTGTATTAAAAACAATAAAATCAGTGTGAGGTACCTCTATGCAATTTTCAGACAAAATAGGAGGAGTATTTACCTGATCGTGCTGAAAAATACCTGGAGGTTCTACAGAAGTAGATGTATCCGTGCTCTCCTCCTGGTCAAGTAATTGCTCCACTTCAGGTTCAGGTTCTGGTGGACAATCAACTGGTGATCCTTGGGTGCTTGCTTCCACCATGCAAGTCCCTACACTTTCTGGTAATTGTGGCGGTCCCTGGGGCTTAGTGCAATCCCCTACACCTTTGGAATCATCTCCCATGCATGTTTCCTCAATAATATCTGCAATAACAGTATCAGAAAAATTAGGACCATCAATAATGCTATCATCAGAAAATAAAAGTCTAGAATGGTCCTGTGGAGCTTCAATTTCTTCTTCTTGAGCTGAAAAATTTGGCAATGGATTTTGAATAGGAAGCTTCGGAGGGATGCATGCTGTAGGTGCCCAGACTTTGATGAGTACGTCATCATCTTCTTCTTCTAAAATTGCAAGATCCATTAAAGAAAGATTTGGCCCTGCACTAGGGTCACCTTGAACTTGCATTTGATTCATTTGACTAGCAATTTGTCCAACGCCTCTTTCTATGTCTTGAAGCCTTTGCTGCTGTTGATGATATTGTACAACTAGTTGATAAATCTCCTCCATTCTTTGTTGTTGTGCCTCATTCTCATTAAGATTCTCAAAGCCTCCTTGGTTAGCATAGCTCCTTGACTGATTTTGAAAGGATGAAGTAGGCTGAAAATTTTGAGCTTGCTGATTTGGTTGAAAACATGGCTGTTGAGGCTGATTAAAGGGCTGATATTCTTGGAAATTTTGCTGGGAGTTGTAGCCTTGAAAGTTCTGATTTTGGTGTGGAAAATTCTGTGGCAAGGGTTGAAAATTCTGATTTTGAAGCCCTTGGTTGTAAGGCTGAAAATTTTGATTCAAGGGCTGTGTGGGCTGATAAAATGGCTGGTTTTGAGGCGGATCTTGCTGAAATGTTTGACACACTTGCTGCCCCTGTTGATAAGGCTGAAATTGAGGTTGAAATTGATTATTTCCATGCTGAAAATTTTCAAAAGGCTGCTGGAAATTTTGATTAAAATGCTGAAATTCTTGCTGAAATTGTTGGAATTGTTGTGGTGGCTGGAATTGCTGTAGTTGCTGAATTTGAGGCTGACAAAACTGATTTGGTTGCTCAAATTGGGGCTGATAGCTCTGAAATGGTGGCTGCCCGTTCTGAAAATACTGATTTGGTTGAAAATTTTGAAATGATGGTTGATCTTGTGGCTGAAAAAACTGGTTTGGTTGCTGAAAATTCCAATAGGGTTGTTGGAATTCTTGATTTAGCTGCTGAAGTTTCTGAAGAGGCTGAAATTGCGGTTGAGGTAGCTTCTGATAAGTAGATGAATGAGCTTTACGTTCTAGTTGGTAGTCCAACCCCTTTAACACATTTTTTAACTCCTCCAATGCCTCTTCTATCTCTTTTGACCCCATTTTGAATTTGCAGCCCTGTCACAAAACAAACAAGAAAAATGGCAGCAACCGTATATGAAAGATAAAGCAAAATAAAATAGAACCCAATGATATGTCAAAAAGCATACAAGCAAAAATCAAACAAATCAACTAGTAGATTCCCCGGCAACGGCGCCAAAAATTTGATGGACCCAAAATGACTGTCACGAATGTGGGTCTCAAATTTAGATATTTATAAAGTGCTGGAAACCCTTTTTGCAATCAAAAGTATGAAAATGTAATATAGGGGCCACAGGTCGTATTTTTCTCGGGGCTAGTTGTCGTTGTGTGATTCGCGCTCGTATTTATGTGTCGTTTGTGTTTTCGGGTTTCAAATAGAATCTGAGTTTTGGGTTGCAATTGGAAATGAAATCGCAATGAAAAAGGAAGGAACTTAACCCAATGAACTAAACAATGAATGACAATCGATGAGCTTAACCACTAAATAACTTAACAACCCAATGAAACTTGACAGAATTTGGAAAACAAATATGAATTCAAATTGTAAGAGTACACCACCACTTGTATTGATCTTCAGGAATCAACTTTCAAAACCAAAGCATGCACTTGATACAAAACACCACAATGGAACAACTTGATACTCAATTTGAAACAAACTCATGTGCCAAAACTCATGTTAATTGCTTATCCTATAAACTGTCACCCCAGAAATTAAAGCTGACCAATTCAGTTTAGAGACCAGGCTATTAGGGAAGAAATGCAATTCAGAGACTATGGAACAAAATGCAGCAAAGATATACTCATCAACTCAGAAATTGCACAAAACAGGATAAAATGCAGGGCTGAAATTCCAAGTGGCACTTTGCTGAAATCTAATACACGAATCAGAAACAATCAGCTAAGAATTTGCAGAAATGACTTCATTTTCTGATATAGGAATCGAGTTGCAAGATTAAAGAACTTATTTACAGAAATGGAGATGGAGTTTTTGCAGGATTCGAGATCAAATGCAGAAATCGATCTGAGTTCAGATTCAGAAATGAATTCATGTTCTGGTATGGAAATCGAATTGCAAGAATAAGAAACTAATTGGCAGCATTGGAGTGGGAGTTTTGCAAAAATCAAAAACTGAATAACAAAAACTGCCTGGATTTGCAGAATTGAAAACTGATACAAATCAATTGAAGTCAAATGCAGAAATTTAATTCGAGTACCTAGCTATTGAGACAAGCTACAATCTAACTTCAAGAAATAAAACTAAATCTATCTTAGTTAACAATTCAGGGATTCAAAAAGAAAACTGAGATGCGGTGGATGAACTGATACGCAAATCAAGGACTTGATACGCTGCAGAAACAAACTGATACGCAACTAAGAACAGGGCACGCAAGGATTTAAATCAAAAACCAAACTGAATTCAACTACAATTGTTAACTAACAACCAAACTAGCTAATAAACTGACCTAATTGAAACTAATTAAAGAAGTAACAATTCATAAAACTAAACTTAACCAAACTGAAACCAATTCAAAAATGAATTACAGCAGTAATGAAAATTACAGCTAATTGAAATGGAAATTAACTAAGCAAAGCCTCAATCTCTCATCTCAGCTCACGAATCCTTGCTGTCGCTCAAGGATTAGCCTCGACTTGAGAAATAAGCAATCCATACAAGAAAATTGAATTAACTGATACAATGTTCAGAAAGAAATTGCAGAAATGAAATCTAAAGCTAATGACTGAAAGTTTGCTAACTAAACTAAACCCCAATCCCTATCCTTGCTGTCACTCAAGGATTGGCATTGATTTGAGGTGGTCGCGCCTCGAATTGAAGAAAAACGGAAGCAAAAATGAAGAACAGATGAAGAACTGAAGACTTGCGGCGAAGACGCGACGGGGAAGAATGCGCAGGAAATTTCCTTAAGTAATAACCAATGGACGACTGTGATTGATTTGAGAAGATCCAGCGGCTGATCTTGCTCTGATTGGAGCCAAACTTTGATGATGATGATCTGGGGTCAGGATCTGCCTCGTGGTAGCTCGGATCCTCCAAATTTACAACGGATGGTCCAGATCAAGCTAATCTTTGAGTGGATGATCGAGAGCTCTCCAAGCTTGATCCAACGGTTGATTGAGCTCTGATTGGGATGAAACCTTCAGATCTTGATCAGGATGCTTGATCAACCCTAGCCCTAGCTCGGATTGCTTCAGATCGTCCCGGATGGCTCAGATCTAGCCGCTCTTGAATCGGACGACCCGGATTAATTGTAAGCTTGATAATTCGATCCGGTTCACATCCGACTCAAGTTTGACCTAGTATGCCCTAGGTCCAGGATCCTTTCTTGCCTAGAAAAATATATCAGGAAATTAGTGGCCAAATAATCCAAAAATATGTAATTTTGCAATTAAGTCCAAAATAAGAGGAAATCCTAAAACCTAGGGTAAAATCACAATTAAGCAATAAAAACATGGGTCAAACATGGATTTTAACATCTAAAATAATCACAAAAATGGTACTTATCAGCTACCTTAGCATTTTCTAGGACAAATTTTTTTAGCATTTCCTTAGCATACTTAGTTTGAAAAACATGTGTTCTTTCATTAGTTTGCTTAACTTGAAGTCCTAAAAAGAAAGTTAGCTCTCCTACATGACTCATTTCAAATTCATATTCCATATATTTGATGAATTCTTGTAGGAAGTCATTATTTGTTGACCCAAAAATGATATCATCTACATACACTTGGGCAACTAATATGCCCTTATCCTTAGATTTTAGAAACAAAGTAGGGTCAATTGTTCCTCTCCTAAACCCCTTAGACACTAGAAATGAAGAAAGCCTTTCATACCAAGCCCGGGGAGCTTGTTTCAATTCATATAAGACTTTTCTCAGTTTGTAAACGTGTCTTGGATAGTTAGGGTCTTCAAACTCGAGGGGTTGTTCTATATAGACCTCTTCCTTAATGATCTCATTAAGGAATGCCGACTTCACATCCATTTGGTGAAGTGTGAAACCCATGTGAGCGGCATAGGCTAGTAGAATTCTAATGAACTCTAATATAGCTACGGGGGCATAAGTCTCATCATAATCTAATCCCTCAACTTGGTTAAACCCCTTAGCTACCAATCTAGCCTTGTTCTTAGTAATTTTACCTTGGTCATCTAGTTTGTTCCTAAAGACCCATCTTGTGGTTACAATGGTGCAATCAATGGGCCTAGGAACTAATTCCCAAACCTCACTTCTCTCAAATTGATTTAGCTCTTCTTGCATAGCTAAGACCCAATCTACATCTCTCAATGCTTCATCAATAGACTTAGGTTGAGAGATTAAGGTTATTTGACTAGTTTGGTCTCTAAAATAGGATCTAGTCCTTACTCCTTGAGTGGCATCACCCACTATTTGGTCAATAGGGTGATCTTGGTGATGTCTCAAGGGCCTAGAGATTGTGGGTTCATTGACTACTTCTTCCTCATCCTCTAGGGTACTTCTTACTCCCCCTTGATCATTGCCCTCCAAATGTAGGTCTTGGATTCTTTGGGCAAGGGGTTGGACTTCTTCCATATCCTTATCAATTGAGGCTTTTCTAGGGTAGGTATTTGTTGATTCATCAAAGTCAACATTTAAGGACTCCTCAATTACCTTTGTCCTTTTGTTGTAAACTCTATAACCCCTACTAGTGGATGAATACCCAACTAGAATTCCTTCATCGGCTTTTGGCTCAAACTTCCTTAAGTCGTCTTTGGTATTTAGAATATAGACCTTACATCCAAAGACCCTAAAGTAGTGAACTTGTGGAACTCTCTCATTCCATAATTCAAAGGGTGTTTCTCTTAGGAACCTATGTACCAAGACTCGGTTTTGAATATAACAAGCGGTGTTAATCATTTCAGCCCAAAAGTAGCTAGGAAGGGAATATGCATTAAGCATAGTCCTAGCAGCTTCTTGTAGGGCTCTGTTTCTCCTCTCAACTATCCCATTTTGTTGAAGAGTCCTTGGGCATGAAAATTCATGCATATATCCATTTTCTACACAAAATTGTGAGAAACTTGAATTTTGGAACTCCCCACCGTGGTCACTCCTAATTCGGTTAATTTTGAGATGTTTTTCATTTTCTACCCTTTTACTAAAACCTATAAAAATTTCTAAGGTATCGCCCTTATGTTTCATAAAGAAAATTCATATAAAGCTAGAAAAGTCATCTACTATAACTAAACAATATTTACTCCCTACAAGTGAGGGGGTACTATGACAATCAAACAAGTCTATGTGTAAAAGCTCTAATGGTATAGTAGTAGTGGTTAGAGTTTTACCTTTGTGTGATGATTTTGATTGCTTTCCCTCTTGGCATGCATCACACAATTTTATCTGCTCATACTTGATCATAGGTAGCCCCTTCATCAACTCTTCCTTGGCCCTCTTGCAATGCTTCTCATGTTGACATGTCCAAGCCTCCGATGCCACAACCACCCTTCTTCTTCTTTAGACATGAAACACTTAGCCAAATTGTTAGTAGCATAAGCAAGATCAAGATAATACAAGTTAGCCTCCCTAAACCCTTCTAATATGACATTATTTGACTCATTATGTTTAATTAGGCACTTCCTATTATGGAATTCAACTCTAAAGCCCGCATCACATAACTGACTTACACTAAGTAAATTAAACTTTATGTCTTTAATTAAAAGTACTTTATATATGGAAATTGTAGGAGATACCTCAATGGTGCCCCTACCAATAATTTTCAGTTTTCCACTATTTCCAAAGGAGACCGTCCCTTCTCTTAAGTAGCTAATAGTAGTGAACTTACTCACATCTCCGGTCATATGTCTTGAGCATCCACTATCTACTATCCACATGGTTGAGGCCTCCTTCACCTTCACCTCACTTACCGAAGCTTCTGATTCAGATGATGATGAGGATGAGTCGCTTTCATCACTGCTTGAACTTCTCTCATCATCTGATGACTTTGAGTGGTCCATTGTCATGAGAGCAAAGTGTGAAACTTGCTCTTCTTCCTCCTCCGAGGATGATGGATCATCCCAGGTCGCCTTGAGGTTGGTGGCACCCTTCTCCTTTCCCTTTGACCTCTTCTTGTCACCTTTCTTCTTCTCCTCCGTCTTTTCACCTCTTCTCTTTAGTTGAGGGCACTCATTCTTCATGTGTGCCTCTTGATGGCAGTTGTAGCAAATGATGTTCTTGGCCTTACCCTTGCCTTTGGACCCTTTCCTAGCATACGATTTGTTAGAAAAACTTTTGAAAGCCTTACGCATTTTCCTTACCATGAAAGCCTCTTGGTCGCTATCCATAGAGGCGATGGACTCCTTTGAGTCAGATGAGGAGGAGTAGACCACCTTCTTCTTCTCCTTCCTCTTCTTCTTCTCCTTTTCTGCAATAAAAGCTATACCTTTCTCTTTGGCCAAGACATTAGCTTGCTCGTGCAATTCAAATTCACAAAACAAATCGTCTAATTTAATTAAAGTTAAATCCCTTGACACTTTGTAGGCATCCACCATAGATGCCCACAAGGTAGTTCTCGGGAAGGCTTGTAGGACGTACCTGATGAGATCTCGATTTTCAATCTTTTATCCAATCACATGGAGTTCGTTGATGACCTCCTTCACCCTTCCATGCAGCTGACTGACAGTTTCGTTGCTCTTCATGGACAGGGATTGGAGTTGGGCCACGAGCAAGTCTTTCTTTGCTCTTCTGGATTCGTTGGACCCTTCGTTCATTTCCACCAGTTTGTCCCACAACTCTTTGGCGCTCCTGAATGACCCCACCTTGTTGAGTTACTCCTTTGAGAGCCCGCACTGAAGTGTAGTGGTGGCCTTAGCATTTGACTGCGCCCTCTTCATGACATCCTTCGACCATGATCTCATAGGTGTCGATTCTCCTCTTTCATCGACGGGTGCATCGAATCCATCTGCAATGCTAATCCAGTTTTCAATGTCATTCATAAGATAATACTGCATTCTACCTTTCCAGTATGCGAAGTCGTTCTCGTCGAAGAAGGGTGGACGTGCAGTGTTGTATCCCTCTTGAAACGTCATTTCACTTTGCTCCGGTCGACGGTGAGTTCTTCCGAAACGAACCGGCTCTGATACTAATTGTTAGATCGAATAGCGTGCTAGAGGGGGGGGATGAATAGCACTTCGTCGTCGTTTTCTCTCCACTAAGAAAAATCCCCTTCAGGTGGAGAAACCTTTACAACATCGTTGTCTTCCTCTTTACAGAATGTAATGATTGAAGAGAGAGGAAGATGAGAGGACTCGAAGCACGAACAACACCTCGTTACAGTACGAAACCGTACCGTTCACGTGTGAAAAAGTCCTCCTTTTATAAGAGAACAGGACAAACTCACAGTCTGTCTAGTCCCGCACCAGTCGACTGCTCCTGGGGCAGTCGACTGGCCTAGCATTAAATGCTAGCCAATGGCTAGTTTTCGGGGTACACCATTCGACTGCCTCTGGGCCAGTCAACTGGTAGAAGGTTGAAAACCTTTTGTGAGTTTTGGCAGTCGACTGCCACTTACAGCCATTCTTCACATTCTCCTTCACGTGTGCCTTCAGGTTCACTCCCTTGGCTGGCCCCTTAAAGTCATCTTCCTCTGGCTCTCGTCCCTCGGATGCGCACACAAGCCTTCCCTTGGCTTGCCTCCATGCCACCCTTCACGTGTGCCCTTGAAGTTCACTTCCCTTGCTTGCTCTTGGAGTCCTCCTCCCTCGGCTCTCGTCCCTCGGATATGTTCACCATGTGTGATTCTCCAAGTCCTACAAACTCAATCACGCATATCAAATACAACATAACACTCTAACCTTAAACATATTCACACACACATCAAAACCATGATCTTCCAATCATTTTAGGGATGATTGCCTCAACAACAAACTGGTTAGCAATGTGGAACATAAACAATGTCAAATCTAGTGATGATAAGATACACTAGACTGCCAACTAGACGGTGATATAAAAAGGATCTGGCAAGAGAACACCATTAATAGAAGAGTATCGAACATTAACCTCAAGTGGAGTATAAATAGTGCGACTATCATATAGATGACCATGTTCAAGAATACCACTAATATATTTGACTTGTGAGAGAAGATAGTCATTAGAAGAATAAGCTACTTTAATTCTCAAAATATAATGTGGAGGACTCAAGTCTTTCTTCTCAAACTCATAGGATAAATGTAGTTTCAATTATGTTATTCTATTTATATCATTCCCTATGATAATCATGCCATCAACATAAAGAAAGAATAACGTGCAACCTAATAGAGTACAACAACAAAAAAGAATAGAGTTATGTTAGCTAGGAAGAAAGCCAATAGATGCAATTATAATGGAAAGCTTGTATAAGGTTGTAAAGAGTCTTCTTCAATCTGCAAATTTCACTAGGGTTGTGAATGACACTGGTGGAGGTACTATGTAAACTTCCTCTTGAAGATCTCCATTTCATAAAACATTTTTGACATCCATCTGAAAATATATCATTGATGAATTGATACACTTATAATGAGAGTACAAATAGTAACAAACATAAAAACCATAGCAAAAGATTCCTCGTAATATATACCATATTGTTAAGAAAATTCTTTAGCAACCAAATAAGCTTTATACCACTCAACCGACCTATCAGATTTAGTTTTAATCTTATATATCTATCAAGAACCGATCGTATACTTCCCCAAAAGAAGATGAACAGGATCCCAAGTACCCTTTTGATACAAAACAAAAAGTTCTTTTGCTATATATAGCTTGCTGTAAAGATGATCAAGAACAATCTTTTTATAAGAGAAGGGCTCAAACAATTAATGAATATAAGTTAAAAAAGAAGAGAAAGAACCTAAATAAGTAGAATACACAAAATCAGATAATTAAGTGGACTTATGAGATCGTTGAGGATAAGAAGGATCTACTATCATAGGAGCATCATGGGGAGTAGTAAGAGCAAGAGGATCATCGATAAGTTGATGATTAGAATCTGTATGAGTGTCAATTTTCCAAATAGTATCATTAGAAGAAAAAGTGCTAGGATGATCTAATTGTAGGGAAACATAAGATGATATATCATCGGAGTCAGTGCAAAAGGGATCAATATGAGTGAAATCAAATTTTTAACGATTAAGAGTGTCAGAGAGAATAAAATAGAATGGGATGTGTTTAAGAAAAATAACATGATGCGAAACACATAATTTTTGACTAGCTGGATCATAACATCGGTATCTCTTTTGACCCTCGCCGTAGCCAAGAAAAACATAAAGATCGGATCGAGAACTAAGTTTACTACGCTCAATATGAAGACAGAGGACAAAACATATGAATCCAAAAACTCTTAGGATAGAATAATCAAGAACATAACTATATAATTTTTCAAAAGAAGACAAACTAGATGTAATTCTATTGATAGAATTAATTGTAGTAAGAATAACTCTCTCCCAGAATTTGTTAGAAACATATGTGAATAATAGGAGAGAACATGTAGTTTCAACAATATGTCTATATTTTCTTTCAACAACACTCTTTTTGTTCCGGAGTTTCAGTACAAGAACTTTGATGAAAGATACCATCTAAGGCAAGTATATCACATCAAAATCATTTAATAATAACATTATATTGAGTTTTTACTATGACATGAAATATATAATAGATACAAAGAAAATTAAAATGATATTTCATAAGATAAATCCAAGCGTAACGAGTATAATAATTAATTAATAAATGAAACATAATAACGGATCTACCTTTTGTACGAATAGGAGATAAACCCCACACATCAAAATGAACCAACTCAAATAGTGCACAAGAAATAGATATACTTCAAAATAGAGAATTTCGTCAATTTGCAACCACAACAATCTGAAATATTATGAATTTATAATTTTTCTAAATATCCCTTAGAAACTAAGTATTTTAAATGAAAAGAAGAAACATGTCTAATATGAAAATGCCATAAATCAAAACCAAAAGAAGTAGAGTTTAACCGAAAGGATGACAAATCAACACTAGAAGCTGCAACATCTGAAACTTTTAGCTCTTCCAAAACATACAGTTCTATGCCTACGACCTATCTCGATCTGCTTAGAATCAACACCAGGTAATGACATGAGAGTACCATTAGTGGTCATGACCAATGCAGAAGGAGATGAATTTACAGATACATAAGAATTGACATTATACGACATATGATGCGAAGCTCCAGAATCAATGATTCAGATAGGGAAAGGTATACCTGACATACCATTAGAGGGTAAACCTATGTGAGAAGAGATAGATATGACATGTGGCTGAGATGTAAGAAATTTCTGAAACTGTTTGGTAAGAGCAATAATTGTGGCATTGCATGATTGAGTCACTCCTAAGTTGGTAGGAGGAACTGCTACCATGTTAGGTGCTCCAGGTTTAAGGAATTGTTGTTATGGTTGCCTACCAGATTTTCAAGGAGAAGACTGTTGTGGTGGTAATGTTCTATTTTGCAACTTGGGACATTGTGCCTTCTAATGATCCTTTTCCTTGCAAAAACTACATTCATCATATCCGATATTTGTTTGAGATATATTTTGATTATTAGAAAACAGAATGATTGGGAGGAGGAAGAATTTCTTTTTTTGGTGCTCACTTTTTCACCTCGAGACTTAAGGCAAATTTTTTCATCTAACAACTCATTAACTACAAAGTCAACAGAATGAAGTGAATTATGATACAGAATGGCTCCATGAAAGCCCTCAAAATCATCTCGAAGAGCCACTAGAAATTAAACCAAGCTTGTTCTTCCCTATGAGCAATATATGGAACAAAACCTGCAATTGTGCAGATTCTATAAATATTAAATGATCCCAAAGTTTAGACATTACAGAGTAAAATTTCTAAACACTCATATTGTTTTGTTGTAGAGCATGAATGTCTATCTCCAATTGATATTGTTTTGCAAAATTTAATTGAGTATTCAATCTCTTAAAGTGATCCTAAACTTTCTTGATAGTTTCATACTTTACACGTTGGATGCCTATCAATTGCAACATAAAGTTATTTTTGAGCTTTACCCAAAATATCTCATGCCAATAGAAATATCTTTTCCTTATAAATCATCATCTTTTATATGTGTTTTTAATGTAGGATTTATTTGTAATCTTGTAACTCCAACAGAAATGAATCATCTTTTGCACTCATCATTATAACAATAAAAATAATATATGTACTAGAATCATATCATTTTCTTTTGTCATGTGGACTTAATGGCTGAAAATCTGATTTCCACTGTTCAAAATGTAGATCTAATGTGAGAAACATTTACTCAAAGTTTCAAGACGATCCAACAATTGAAACTAAAAAAAATACAATTTTCTATGGTTACCTCAAAGAATTCTGAAAATAAAATTCTTCCACTATTCATTAAGTGTCGATAGAAGATGGATTGACTCTAACATCATGTGAACAAAGTAAAGATTACAAATAGAATACAAAAAGCAACACAAAGAGAAGGAGAGAAAAAGATAACTATAAAAGGAGTCTAGCAAATTGTATTATCAAGTTTTAGAATTTATGAAGAAAAAGGGATATAGATAACAACAAAAAAAAGTAATAATAAAAAGATTAGTCTACCCTTATATAATATTAATAAGTTATACTAACACTCTCTAAGTATAATTTACATCTTCTATGATTGTCATGTCCTCTATCACGAAAGTCTCCTCTTTCATATGTTCTTATAATAAGTATTTTTTTTTTCTCCGCTTCACTTGAGAAGGTTGAAATGTCTTCCTTCATTTTTCCCAATTTATCTATTTTATCCTGACTCGTGAGCTTATAAAGAATCTACTCATGAGCTTATAAAGAATCTATTACTTCTTCCAAGTAAAAAAAAGAAATCTTTAACTTCCTTAATTGTAGTTATTATATATTGATATTTTGTAGTCAAATTTCATGAAACTTGGGGAATAATAATTGCATCATAATTTTCTTTAAGTAACTTTATTTGACTAACCATTGAAATTATTCTAAATAAAAATTTGACTATCTTTCATTATCATCAAGAGCAAGGCTTCAAACTTTTGATACTTTGGAGTTTCAATTTCAAATTTACTTTTTGAGATTTTAGAATTTCACTGTTATTATTTTGTAGGAGTCTTAAAATTCTTTAATAGTTACAATTCTTAAAAAATTATCTAATGCATTATTCATTGAAGGATGAATAATATTTTTAATTTTTTTATTCTCCCTTAATTAGAACTTCATTTGTATTTTTTATAGAAATATTTTTTACTAAATTTCAAAGATATTGAGATTTGAATAAAATTTTCATTTTGAGATCCCAAAAATTACTCTCGTTCCAAACTCCATTGAATATCTTTCTTCTTAACTCAATGTGTTTAACACTAACAAGGGCGACTAGTTATCTCCTAAGTAACCACAGTTTAATTTTTAATTATGATAAATTTTACAGATTTTTTTTCCAAAATAAGTTTGTAACTGTGGGATATTAGGTTTTTGGACTATCTGCCATGAGCACTTCCTGATTTACCCTAGTAGTCGGTAAAATTTTTTTATAAGATCGGATCGATCATTCTAGATTTGACATTACCCAACCTGATTAATTATTTCTTAACTAAATGTGTTTAACACTCACCAATGGACGGCCATGATTCAATCAAGACACTCTAGTCACATCTTGGCTCCATCGCCAAACCCTAAACCCTAACTTGCTGTCTCTATAAATATCATCTTCCCTGGCTTTCCGTCTCCACTATTCTTCTTGTTGCAGAGTCCCTAGTCGCCGACATGAGACCTCCAAGAGGTTAGTCTTTGTTCATCGCAGAAGCTCTCTTTTCATTTTAGTGATCGCTAAAAGAATCATTGTTCATCATTTTGTTAATTTGTTGGGAGGAAGAAAATGATGCTAAGTGTGTTTGGATTCTGATGTTTTCATCAGGCGGTGGTAGCTTCAGGGGCCGGAGCGATGGTGGAGGAGGGAGAGGAAGGGGGAGAGGATTCGGAGGTCGAGGCGGTGGGGCAGAAGGCCGTGGTGGTGGAAGGGGCCGTGGAGGAGGACGGGGAGGTAGGGGAGGAAGCGGCCGTGGTGGAGGTCGCGGTGGAGGCCGCGGCGGGGGCATGAAGGGAGGGAGCAAGGTTGTTGTCCAGCCACACCGGCATGATGGAGTTTTCGTGGCTAAAGGGAAAGAAGACGCCCTCTGCACGAAGAACATGGTCTCTGGTGAATCTGTTTATGGCGAGAAGCGAATTTCTGTTCAGGTGATTTATCTGTCTTCACATTATCTGTGATCATTGTGTTTTCTGTGTTAGTGGTATTTAAACTGTCTCTCGCTATTGTAGAATGAGGATGGGACTAAAGTTGAGTACAGGATATGGAATCCGTTCCGGTCAAAACTTGCAGCAGCTATACTTGGTGGCGTGGACAACGTTTGGATTGTATGTTCTCCATGATTACTCAAAAGACTTAGATTGCTAGACATTATTATGTGTTTGATGTGTGGTTAGACGGTCTTATAGTAAGTTCTGTTGGTAATCACGAACTTATATTTTTCACTCCTTCCTGATGATCAAAATTCAAAAGAGACATTGACCATATAGTAAACATCAGATATTGCCTTTTCATCTAGTGGTCTAACATAATAGCTCAAGAATGCATCTCTCTGTGCATTGTTCTTAGTTTCTGTTTATGTTGCCGTATATTTTGAGTTCATGATATGTATGACCTGTTAAAGCCTAATCAAGCTGTCAAGCTCTATAAGAGGGCAGTTTCCACAGTAAAATTTTATATAATTTCTTGGTTTGTTCTTCAAAACATTCATTTCAATGAAGACTTTATGCTTTTAGTTAGATTGATTTTATGAAGTAAAAGTATGACGGATTTCAGTGCTATTGTACCTAGATGCAGTTTGGAGCACTTAATTATGACCATCTAATTATTTCTTTTCGGCCAGGAGTTGTAAAGACAATCTGAACTTTTTTTTCACTGGCTCTTTTCTTTATTGCTTGATATTCTGCTTGATGATTTATTATTATTTCAGCAATGCTATGTTTTATTTTTAGGCTCCTGGGACCCGTGTTCTGTACCTTGGTGCTGCATCAGGGACTACAGTGTCTCATGTTTCTGACATTGTTGGACCTGTAAGTTTATCAAAGTTTTATGGTTTCTAGTGCTAAATTTGTTGGATAAAATACAATTCAATATGTATTTCTTATTATTTTACAATTTTACAGAAAGGAGTTGTGTATGCTGTGGAATTCTCACATCGAAGTGGTAGAGATCTTGTAAATATGGCCAAAAAGCGTACGAATGTGATTCCCATTATAGAGGATGCTAGGCATCCTGCTAGATATAGGATGTTGGTTGGCATGGTGGATGTTATTTTTTCTGATGTGGCTCAGCCTGATCAGGTAAGGATTTTAGCACTAAATCTGTATAGTTCAACATGCCATTTTCCGATCCCAATATAAATTTTAATTTGGAAAGTTTGGAGGTGTACATGAATTGTACATAATTAGATTCTTCAATTGAAGTTGAAGCATTATTCCTCACTATTTCTGGGATATTGTTCTCTTTTTTGCTTATAGTGCTAGTGGCACTTTTTTTTATGATGCATCAATAAAATGATTTTAACTTGTTGAAGTAATTGATATCCTTGAATATTGTCATTTTTGAGTTATTATGGACTCTCATTCATGTTATTTTGGTGGGCGACTCTAACTCAACATCAGTTTTGATATTAAATGTTGAATTTTCCAAGATTGATTTAAATTTTTATTTAGAAGTCTCATGCATATGATGAAGTTACTCGGATTCCCCTTCAGGACATCATGGATGATGCAGATTCGAGTTTCTGATGCACATTTACTGTAGTGCCTTGTATGCCATTGCAGTTTTTGGTGGTTTTCCTTTTAAATTTTATGCTCATTGCAGTTTTTGGTAGATTTCATTTAATATTTATGCTTCATAATATATTTACATCTTAAGGGACTCTTGATATGATTAACATTATTTTCCTTTAATTCCATAGAGTTTCTTGTGCTGTTTCTTTCTTTTTCTGATTGGTTGATTTGAGGTGGCTTAAATATTACTTGTAATTGTTCTCATTAGACATCTTATGTGAATCTATATTATTTTTCTTTTATTTCAATAGTTTTCATTTTTTTTCTTTGTTGAATGGGTAAGATGATTAGCTTAAATATCATATTTCTAAATGAATTTTTCTAGTTAAAATGATTGCTGTTCTTGTGGGTTACAAGAAACTCATTATCAATATAAAGACCATATTACATCTAATAATTGACAATGTAGGAAATAAGAAAAATTGTTAAAATGTGGGAATATATTTATAATACACATGTCAAGGAACGACAAATGATGCTTCCTCACCTTACAATTGACAACCTCTGATTTTGTATACATTGGATGTTAATGTACTGAACTGTTTTTTTTTCTAATTCAAGACAATATCCATCTCTAATCTAATGCTTAGTTATCTTTAGTCCTTATTGTTATGTCTGGGAATTATTTCGACTATTACCCCTTCACCACTCGAATAAAATGAGCAGTCCATGAAATTTTCAACTACAAATGCAACTCTGGCATTCAGTGTCTCATCTCTGTCTATGTAAGTGAATTGTCAAGGAATTTACTGATTATTCTTGACTCTGTTGATGGGTGAGAAGCAATATGTAAGTGAATTCTCAAGGAATTTACTTATTATTCTTGACTCTGTTGATGGGTGAGAAGCAACCCACGGTTAAGGAAAAAAAACTAGAGAGGACATAATATATTATCCATTTGAGGCACTCTTGTAAGTTTTTCATTGGCTCTAGTATTCCTGCAGGCAAGAATCTTGGCTTTGAATGCATCATACTTCTTGAAGAACGGTGGACATTTTGTGATTTCAATTAAGGTAGCCTAGATTTTCCTTTCATCCATATACTTCCTATCTAGGTTATCATTTAGTTGTGCTCCATGTATGAAAATTTATTGAAAAATTTCAGTACTCACGGTTCACCTTCTGCTTGCTCCCTGTCACAGGCAAACTGCATTGACTCCACTGTTCCTTCGGAGGCTGTTTTTGCCCAGGAAGTGAAAAAGCTCCAGGCTGAACAATTCAAACCTTCAGAGCAAGTCACTTTGGAACCATTTGAAAGGGATCATGCCTGTGTTGTTGGTGGCTATCGCATGCTTAAGAAACAGAAAGTTGCTTCTCAGAGCTGAGGATTTTTCTCAATTGCTCTGAACCAGTGTTGTCTAACTCTTGTATTGTATGGAATTTCTTTCTAGGTGGGATTTTTTTTATGTTTGAAAATTCAAGTCATTTTGTTTACAAATGCTAGAAAAGAACGTTGAATTTTGAGAATCAAGTCATGCTATCTTGTTATATCATAGGTACCTTCTGCTGTATATTATCAGTAATTCATCAGATGCTTAGTAGAATTAGCTGTTGCTTCATAGATATAGATGTAACATAGAAAAGGGTTTCTTTTGCCTCATAGTAGAATGTGGCTTTGAATTCACTTATTTGGGGTTTTAGAGTTTAGGGTTCAGCGATTGGTGGTGATCAATCATTGGTAGGTAATACTGCTCTTTTTTGTTTGCCCATCAAAGTTTAGAAGTCTGACCAAAAAAAGCTTGCTCCTTTTGTTTATGCCTTGTGGTCAAGGCTATCCCTTCAGGAAATTGGAACCTTCATGTCATTTGATTTTAGTTTCGAGCTTGTGTATGCTCAATTGATTCTGGGTAGGAACACTGCTCTTACGCACTTTTTGAATGCCTTTGCCGACATGATAGATGCAATTGAGAGTGGATGCACAATTGAGGCATCGTCAATCTAAGATTTGCGAGAGATTGTTAAAATCAAATAATTTAATAAAAAAGTTTTTTGAATAATAATTTTTTATATTTTTATGGGGGTCAATATGACACATTGAAAATTATAAAAAATCTCATTTAGAGATTTAAGATGGTTTGAGTTTGGGTAGCGACAGTTGTTCTTATATGAACTCCAAGGTGACTCAAAATCTTCTGTTTGTCTGATGCCCAGGTGGTCGCCTTGGCACTTCCTGCCTCGTCTTGTGTACGTGGAAGACTTGTCCTTCGGGTGAGATGCTTGTTATTGTTGGTGTCCTAACACACTCAATTGAGTTATGGATTACTTTAGGGCATCTGCTCTTTTTAGCTGGCATTAGATATCCCGTCAGATTGATTAATTTTGAAACAATCAATTTAGTGTTACGAAATTTTTTTATTAACCATTAACATAAATTTAAAAGTGCTCGCAATTGAATGATTCAACAGTTTAATATTTCAAATTTGTCATCTTATTGGCAAAAAATATTTTGTAATATACCGTAGTTAGAAATTGAATTGCGACTGTTTAAGAGTAATCCAATATGGGCGCCATGCCATTTCACATAGCGACTCTTGGCAATAGGAGCAAAGCCCTAATCCAATATTGAAAACAAAAATACATATTGTAGTTCCACACTGCCATTCAGGTTTCCCAATGTTTGTAGGAGCCGTAATATAGTGTTAAACCGAGTCCAGTGTGATATAGCCTAACTCTCACTGGACTATATGGGACAACTTAAATGGAGATGAATTCTGTATAACTTGGCTTATTTGATCCTACTCATAGCACGATCCAACCTCTATTAAGCCTTGGTAGGCACAACCCAACGTTATGTTTAGTCTGGCATAGCCCGACCTCTATTGGGCACAATTCAGGATGACCTTACTCATTTGATCCTATGCTTAGTTGGACCCAACTGTTAGGATCGGTAGGAGAGCTGGGGGGGAGGGGGAGGGGAGGTCTAGCTCCGATCTTTGCTCGTTGATGATTTATTACGGCAGAAGACTTAAGCAATACTAACACCTTGATTTTACTTGATATCCACTTCCTTGAGGTGACTAATCCAAGGATTTGCTCTTCCTCACTCTCTCATACATTATGAAAGATCTCTTTCTTGAAATGGAGAAACATCTTACAAGCTTATAAGAAGAAACACTCAAGAATAAGCAAATACAATGTAAATCTTACAAGATTTACACAATTTAGCTCTCTTTGCTTTTCTTGCTTTCTTCAAGGTTGGAATCGCCACTAGAATCTTGGAAATGCAGCAACACTATGCTCCAAGACTTCTCTTGAAATGACGATGAAGGAGAAGAAGAAGTGCCGAAGAGTTGTCGAAACACTACGCTTCAAACCTGCGTGAAAACCCTATATACTCGCGACCTAGGGTTCCCTAATCGATTACCTAATCAATTACCACGTCAGACTTCGTCGTTCAACGACTATTTTTTGAAGCTTAATCGATTGCTGAATCGATTCAGCACCTTTCTGCGCTTTGCGCAATTCAACTGTAATTGATTGACCAATCGATTACCATCCTCCTTAATCGATTGCCCAATCAATTAAGAGGAGGCTGAATCGATTGCCCAATCAATTCAGCCTGCTTCTGTTCTCGCAAACCATTTCTCCCAATCAATTACCTAATCGATTCACTCATTCCTTAATCGATCACCCAATCAATTAAGAAGGCTTTTGTTCGCGAGAAACTAACATCAATCGATTGATCCCAACCCTAGCTTGTGTGCACAAGTTTAGGGTTCCATTGCCTAACCCCGGTCAACTGTGACCTATTAGGACTTCCTCACCAAGTGTCCGATCATCCCTTTGATCGACTTGGATTTTTCCTTGCCTAGTTCCCAACTAGGACTTAACCTGGTTCCCAACCAGGTTTGCCTAACCCTCGAGTTAGATCTAGTTTCTTGGTAGACTTCCACCTTGCTAACTTGCGATCTCCCCGATCCACCTGGACTTCACCTAGTCCCACTAAGTGTGTCTAGTCCCACTAGGACTTTTTCTGTGCCAGCGTGCGATCTCCTCGATCCACTTGGACTTCACCTAGTCCCACTAGGACTTTTCCCATGCCAGCGTGCGATTTCCCCGATCCACCTGAACTTCATCTAGTCCCACCAGGTCTTTTCCAGTCAAGTCTCTAATCAACCTTGACTCACTTGACTTACACGATATTCAAACATCTTACAATATTCAAACATCATTATCAAACATTGAATCTTAAACTCACCAAGCTTACCAAACATAAACTCACCCGAGCTTAGTCAAACTAAGTTAACCCTGACCTAACAAAGATTACACCAACAATCTTTCCCTTTTTGATATTTGACAATATGTTTGAGAAAGACTAATCCCTATTAGCCTTTCACTCTCTCCTCCTTTGACATATATCAAAAACTCTCCCTGAGAGTCTATATGGTTAAAGGCATGCCTAATGAAAATCCATACCTTTCATTTGAACCTATGCTCAACTTTGAGCATTCATCGCGATGAAGATTCCCAATCTTTATCCTTTCACTTATCCAAAAATAAAAATTTAAACACATACTTTTAAAGATGATTCCCCCTCAAAACATGCTCTAAACCTCTATCATTGCACCAACAATGAATTTTGAATTCCTAAAACTTTAGGAAAACTCAACTTGAGGTTATGAGATTTTGAAATTCAAAACTTGAATCAAAACCTTTCCTCAACCTTATAGTTTTCACCAAACCATCTCTCTTTTGATTTCATAATGAAATTTACCCAAATATACTTATAAAAGTATTCCAAGGGGCTAGAGATTGTTAGGTTACTCAAAATTGAGTTAAAGGACTGAAATTAGACATTTCAGTCGTGCCAATCGATTGGGATTAGGTCCCAATCGATTACGCGAGCTTCTGTGCTCGCAGAAAAGGTTCACCAATTGATTGACCAATCGATTGGTTACTGTCCTAATCGATCACCTGATCGATTGGGAGTTTCTGATTTTTAAAAATAATTTCAAATTGAACTTCAAATGCTCCTAAATAATTCTATAAAATTTGAAAAATCCTGAAATTTTGTGTAGACATTATTTATGACATATACTATCATGGAAAAGTAGTTTTCTATGAAAATAACTTTCATTTTTCAAAGATTGACACAAAATCGGAAACTATTGCAATATTTCAATGTTTCACTCTATTTTGTATCCAATTCATCAATGATGAGTTCTATCAAAAAATAGTCTTCACCAAGGTTTTCCAAGATAGTTTTGAAATGATTTTCAAAAATAATTTCCAACCATGTTCTTTGGACTAAATGCACATGACTTGTACATTAGCTTTCTCAATGATTGGAGTTCATTTAAATTCATGTTTTGATGAAACTAAAGCTCAATAAGATGCACATTAATCAACACCTTGAGTTTTATTCATCAACCTAATATCTCACTTGTTTCTAATATGTCTCAAAATATACACAAGTCAACTTATGGTCTTGGTGAGATGTATAAATTGGTTATCCCTAAATTAGGGTTCATGCATCTTTATCTAGACATTATAAACTTTGATCATCCACCTAGGATGTCAAGTAATGTCAATGTTCTTAATTTCAATAACAATTAAATTAATCCATGATAATGACTATAACATGTATCATATGCGGATTTTCAAAAGAAAAATTATTATAGCTAGATGATACATGTATTACATGACATATGATATTTTCATAATAAAATATGAATGATGAATTATGATGTCATGACATGTAATAGGGCATATAAATCATGGCATAATAGCATAAAAGAAAATACCTAGATTTTCTATCTAAGTATCAATAACTCATCGCTAAGTCATTGATAATCCTAATTTTGCCTCTAATTTTTCAAGATAATGCCGAAACTCCCCAACTAGGCATATCTTTGGATTCTAATCTAGTTGTGCCAACTTTATTTAGTTCAAATCTTCCAAAAATATAGTTTGACACAATTTTACTCCCCCTAGAGTAAACAAATGACTTCTTCATTTTCAAGGGTAGTAAGTCCTTGAAAATGCCCCAAAGTGTCAACTTCATCAAGGTTGGGTTAACTACCATTCCAATTTGAGTTGACACTCCCTAGACCTATCTAGGGTGTGGCGAACACACTTTTAGGAACCCAAAACCTATTGGTGCTCCTTGAGTGCTCTAGGTATTCATTAGGGATAATTTCCCTCGATACCTTCCTAATGAATTTTCTAAGCTTCTCCGAAGCCTTAGTCATGTTGACCTTGTCTTGGTCAATTCTAGGGATGACTTCCCTTGTGACCTTGACTCCTAGACTTAGATTTAGTTCGATACCTATATGGAACTCTATCGTAAGATGGACCATTATTCTTGGCTTTAGGTTTGTATCCCAAACCTTTCTTCCTCCTAGAGAGTCCTTGATATCTTAAATCTAGGTTTTGATCCTTAGATCCCTTAAGAAGATTTTCTATTCTTTTAAGAGATTTTTCTAATGTTTCAAGTTTTGACATCAAAATTTGATTTTCAATCATTACTTTCTCTAGGCTTGGTTTTCTAAAATTACCTTGGTAATTAACCTTCTTGGCCTTGGGTTAGGTAGGTTTACCATGAAATGTTCTAACTTGTTCCCTATCCTTAGATGTAGTAGTCCTAGCATGGAAAGCTCTATAGTTCTCCTTAGATTTTTCATGTCTCCTATTTTCATGATAAATGACATTAAAATGATAAAAATGATTTTTAGTATACATTTAATCATGATGAAAATAAGTACCATTACCTAATAGTACCTTAGTCTTGTTCTGGGAGGCTCCCCCTTGATTTGAGCTCCTTCTTTTTGTCTTGGTCGGATTCTTCCTCTTTGGACATTGGTTCCGATAATGTCCCTTTTGTTTGCATGAGAAGCACACAATGTGCTTCTTATCCTTCCGTACCATGGGGCCGACCTCCTTTAGCTTCTCCTTGATCTTCGGTGCCACTTACACCTTCTTCTTGACCAAATTAGGACACTTACTCTTGTAGTGTCCTTTTTCCTTACACTCAAATCAAATGATATGATCTTTATTTTTGCAAATTAAAATTGTTATACCTTCATGAGGTGTAGGGGTGATATTCGATTCTTTTTCTTCTTTATTGACCTCGGATGATGATGTTGAAGCTTTTCTTTGATCCGATGTCAATGGCGAATTTTGCTTCCCCTCAATCCTTGAAGTGGAGGCTTCTTGAACTTCATCTTTGGATGTTGAGCATCTCTTAACTTCCGAATCTTCTTCCTCTGATGAATCTCCCTCTTCGGATATGTCTTGATTTGGCAAAGTGGAGGGATCTTCATGAAGGTTTGCTAATTTGCTCCAAAGCTCTTTGGCATCTTAAAATTCTCCAATTTTGTCCAAGATGGTGATTGGCAATAGATTGACCAATAATTTGGCCACTTTGTTGTTGGCCTCACATCTCTTGATTTGCTCCTCATTCCATTTGCTTTTCTTGAGGAGCTTCCCTTTGCTACTTGTTGGAGCTTCAAAGCCTTCCATTAGAGCAAACCATTGCTCCATCTCCATCATGAGGAAATTTTCAATCTTTGTTTTCCAAAGATTGAAATTGGCTTTATCGTAGGGTGGAGGTGCTCGGATATCGTAGCCGAACTCCATTTTGAAGTTGAACCCTCTTGATGATGGCTTCTTGAAATTAGAGTTTCTTCAATTCCTTCTTCTTCCTCTAGCTATTGCTCTTTTGGCGATGAGTTCAAAGAAGAGCGACCTTGCTCTGATACCACTTGTTAGGACCAGTAGGAGAGCTAGAGGGGGGGTGATTAGCTCCGATCTTTGCTCGTTGATGATTTGTTGCAGTGGAAGACTGAGCAATGCTGACACCTTGATTTTACTTGGTATCCACCTCCTTGAGGTGACTAATCCAAGGATCCGCTCTTCCTCACTCTCTCATATACTATGAAAGATCTTCTTCTTGAGGTGGAGAAATCTCTTACAAGCTTACAAGAAGAAACACTCAAGAATAAGACTTAGCTCTCTTTGCTTTTCTTTCTTTCTTCAAGCTTGGAATCATCTCTAGAACCTTGAAAATGCAGCAGCACTATGATCTAAGACTTCTCTTGAAATGGTGATGAAGGAGGAGAAGAAGCGTCGAAGAGTTGCTGAAGTATTACGCTTCAAACCTGTATGAAAACCCTATATACCTGTGACCTAGGGTTCCCTAATCGATTACCCAATCGATTACCACGACCTAGGGTTCCCTAATCGATTACCCAATCGATTACCACGTCAGACTTAGCCGTTCAACGGCTATTTTTTGAAGCTTAGTCAATGATCTTAATTGATTGCTGAATCGATTCAGCACCTTTCTGTGCTTTGCGTAATTCAACTGTAATCGATTGACCAATCGATTACCATCCTCCTTAATCGATTGCCCAATCAATTAAGAGGAGGCTGAATCGATTGCCCAATCGATTCAGCTTGCTTCTGTTCTCGCAAACTATTTCTCCCAATCGATTACCCAATCGATTCACTCCTTCCTTAATCGATCACCTAATCAATTAAGAAGGCTTCTGTTCGCGAGAAACCAACATCAATCGATTACTCAATCGATTGACCCCAACTCTAGCTTGTGTGCACAAGTCTAAGGTTCCCTCGCCTAACCCTGGTCAACCATGACCTGTTAAGACTTCCTCACCAAGTGTCCGATCATCCCTTTGATCGACTTGGATTTTTTTTCCTTGCCTAGTTCCCAACTAGGACTTAACCTTGTTCCCAACCAGGATTGCCTAACCCTCGAGTTAGGTCTAGTCTCTCGGTAGACTTCCACCTTGCCAACGTACAATCTCCCCAATCCACCTGGACTTCACCTAGTCCCACTAGGTGTGCCTAGTCCTACTAGGACTTTTCCCGTGCCAGTGTGCGATCTCCCCGATCCACCTGAACTTCACCTAGTCCCATTAGGTGTGCCTAGTCCCACTAGGTATTTTCCCGTGCCAGCGTGCGATCTCCCCGATCCATTTGGACTTTACCTAGTCCCACTAGGTATGCCTAGTTCCACTAGAACTTTTCCTATGCCAACGTGCGATCTCCCCGATCCACCTGAACTTCACCTAGTCCCACTAAGTCGTTTCCAGTTAAGTCTCCAGTCAACCTTGACCCACTTGACTTACATGATATTCAAACATCTTACAGTATTCAAACATCGAAATTTAAGCTCACCAAACTTACCAAACATAAACTCACCCGAGCCTAGTCAAACTAGGTCAACCCTGACCTAACAAAAATTGCACCAACACCAACCTGTAGGGTTGGTTCAAGCCTATTTGAGATTTTAGATGAAAAAACTTTAGGTCCTTGATATTGTTTAAAAAAATTTCACTCGCCTTTTGTTATTCATACTTATAACTGACAACGGACTTAGCTAAAAATAAACATATTCAAAATTATTTAAAAACTAAGAAAGATAGTAATATGTTTAATATTCAAAATGAAAAACAAAGAGAACCGTCTTTGTGAAAATGAACAATTGAAATGAGATAATAATAGAAAGAATCATGCTCTCATTTTCAACTTATCATTATCATTATGTACAAATCACAAAAAAGTAAATAAATAAAAATACATATATAAAATGATAAAATTTAATACAATCTCTTGAAAATGAAAATCATAGTGAAACAAAACTAATTATTATCATTTATTAATAACTAAATGAGTTTTTAAGTACAAAATAAAAGAAAAAATGTATCATATTTTGCTTCATCTAAATCAGAATAATTGTAAAGGATAAAATGGGAATAAAGGGAAATAAAAAAATTTATGATTGTAAATACATTTAAATAAAAAGTAAACTTAATGTCTATCAAAGAAGTGAAATGATAGAGATATCTAACTCGCTATTACTCAAAATAATAAAATCATCTATTTTAATTAGACACAATATAGATGGATGCATCAGTATTTGAACTTAATTAAAAAAGGAACATAGTAGTACCAACCAAATTTGTATGATAACATTTGGGATAGTTTCTCTTCTCTAATCTTAACGAGCGAGAGAAACACATAGAGGGGGAGTTGGACAAGTGGAAGAGGAGAAACTCAAAAAAAAATTAACATTTTTATTATGTATTGAATGAATAAATATTATAAGAAAAGTAATAGTCTAAGATTTGGAACATGAAATATAGAAACTTTCACTGGTAACACAATGGAGGTAGTACATACGATGATTAGAAAAAAAATTAGTATTTTATGTGTGCAAAAGACAAAATGGGTAGGCGAGAAGGCAAAAATGATAGAGATCGGGTTTTAAGTTATGGTATACAGGAAAGAGTAAAACAAGAAATGGAGTGAGTATTTTTGTAGATAGTTCTTTAAAAGATGAAGTTGTTGGAGTAATTAGAAAGGGAGATAAAATTATAACTCTCAAGATAGTAGTGGCGAAAGAAGCTGCGAACATAATTAGCATATATGCATCTCAAATAGGATTAGATAAAGAAATAAAATCAAGATTTTGGGACGATTTAGATGAGGTATTACAAAATATTGTCCAAATGAAATAATTTTAATAGGAGGCGATCTAAATGAACATGTCGAAGTAAAAAATGAAGAATATGAGAGAGTACATAGGAGTTATGGGTTTGGAACAAGACATGAAGAAGGAAAAACTATATTAGATTTTGTAATAGCATATGACCTTATACTAGCTAATACATTTTTTAAGAAAAAAGAAAAACACTTTGTCACAATTAAAAGTGGGAATAATAAATCGTAAATTGACTTTTTATGGTTAGGAAGAGAGATAAGAAGATTTGTAAAGATTGTAAGGTCATCGCTGGAGAAAGTTTAGACTAGATTAGTAGTGTTGAATATACGCCTCAATCATAATATCAATAGAGGAAAAATATACACGACTCCTAGAATTAAGTGGTGAAAGTTAAAGGATGGGAAGCAAAACATATTGAAGGAAAAGGTAATGAATACAAACAGTAGATGAAATATACAATGACGTTAATACGACATGGGATAAGATAATATCAAAGTTAAAAATAGTAGCTAAGGGTGTATTCGGCGAGTCAAAGGGACATGCACTACCAAGTAAGGAATCTTTGTGGTGGAATGAGAAAGTATAAAAGAAAGTGAAGGAAAAAATGAATAGCATATAAGAAATTATATATTTGTAAGAATGAGGAAAACTTAAAAAAATATACAATAGTTAAGAAAGAGGCTAAGAAATCAGTGATTGAAGCAAAAATAAAATTTTTGAATGATTATGTCAAAACTTGCGTACAAAAGAAGGGGAAAGAGACATTTATAAAATAGCTAAAGTGAGAGAGAAAAAAAACAAGAGACCTTAGCCAAATAAGTTGAATTGAAGATGAATGCAATAGACTACTAGTAAATGATAGCGAAATGAAAGAGCGGTGGAGGATTTACTTTCATCAACTTTTTAATGAAGGTTTAGGGAACCAAATTAACTTAGATAATTTAAGTAGTTCAAATGAGTATAGAAATTTTAATTTTCATTATAGAATTCAAACTTCAGAAGTAGAAAAAGCTTTGAAAGGGATGCAAAATGAAAAAGCCGTGAGACCAGATGATATCCCAATAGAGGCATGGAAGTGTTTAGGGAAATAAGGTATTGAATGACTTACAAAATTAATTAATATGATATTGAAAATAAAAAAATGCCTAATCAATGGAGGGTAAGTACTCTAGTTCCTTTATATAAGAACAAAAGAGATATACAAAATTATGCAAACTATAGGAGTATTAAACTAATGAGTTATACCATAAAACTTTGGAAAAGAGTAATATAAAAAAATTAAGGAAGGAAACCACAGTGATCGAAAATCAATTTAGGTTTGTGCCCGAAAGGTCGACATTAGAAGGTATACATCTTCTTAGACAATTAATTGAAAAATATCAGGAGCAAAAGACAGATCTACACATGATATTCATTGATTTAGAAAAAGCTTATAATAGGGTCCCAAGAAAAATTATATGAAGAATTCTAGGAAAAAGTGGCGTTTGCGTAACATATATTGAACTAATTAAGGATATGTACAAAAATGTAACGACTAGAGTGAAGACTTCAGGCGGATTAATCGAAGCATTTGCAATAAGGATAGGGTTACATCAAGGATCAGCTCCAAGTCCCTATCTTTTTACACTAATCATGGACAAACTCACTGGACACATTCAAGATACAGTACCATGGTGCTTATTGTTTGCAGATGATATCGTTTTGATAGATGAGACACATGAAAGAGTAAATGTTAAACTAGAATCTTGGCGGAAAACACTAGAAGTGAAAGGTTTTAGGCTTAGTATAAGTAAAGACAATATATGAAATTTAAGTTTAGCAATATTTGATATAATGAGATAATTATTAAAATAGGAGATGACGAGTTGTCTAATACTAAGACCTTTAAGTATTTAGGATCTTTTTTGCAATGTGATGGAGGGATTGAGAGAGATCACTTACATAGAATACAAGTAAGATGGTTGAAATGAAGGTTAGCGTCGGGTGTTTTATGTGATCGTAAAGTACCTCTAAAACTTAAAGGGAAGTTCTACAAAACGGCAGTTAGACCTGCTATGTTATATGATGTTGAATGTTGGGCTATGACTAGGGTGCATGAGCAAAAGATGAAAATTGTAGAGATGAAGATGTTAACGTGAATATGTGGACATACGAGGATGGACAGAATAAGGAATGAGAGTATTAGAGAGAAAGTCGGAGTTGCATCTGTTGAGAAAAAACTTTGAAAGATACGTTTGAGATGGTACAAACATGTACTTAGACGACCAATAAATGCCCCTGTTAAACGATATGAAACTATGATAAATTCGCATATTAAACGTGGAAGAGAAAGACCAAAAATGACTTAGTTGATAACAATAGAACAAGATAAATTTTATTTGAATATAGATGATGATATAATAGGAGACAAAGTCGAATGGCGTAGAAGGATCCATATAGCCAACCATACCTAGTGGGATAAGACTTAATTGTTGTTGTTGAATGAATAAAAAAAATTCTAATCCATGCATGTTCTTACCGATTAGAGGGAGAAAGCATCGTCTCCAACCAAGAAACGTAACGAGAGAAGATTAGTGTTAAGAGATATTAAAGAGAGATAGACAGAATGTTAGGATTGAGAGATACCGGAGAGAGATAGATTTGATCTAATAAAATAACATATATAACTAAAAGTATATTTAAAATATTAAAAAAAATCCTTCATGACTGATCATCATGAGATCTAAGTTTTGACAAGAAAATAAGATCATGCAAATATGTTCTCATAGATGGATCGTATTCTTTTCTATTCTCTTAGAAAAATATAATAAAAATATATTTAATATATTAAAAAGAATGGACCCAATAAAAATTGGGATCTTAAGTATAATTTTAATGACCTATGTCGACCATACCAACCTGCATCAAGCCTCAGCAAGCACAGCTCCTGGGTGTCTATTTGGCTCAGGCTCATGTATCACCTGAGGTGGCCACCAAGAACTACTAATGCGTGGGAGGGGTTGCCCACATGGGAGGTGGTCAAACTATATGGAGTGCACACTGCATACAAAAGTAAGAAGAGGATGAAAGTTCGAATATTTTAGTGGTTGACCTTTAAATGTATTGCTCTGAATTTGGTTGACCTTTAAGTGTATTGCTCTGAATTTATTAGATAGAGGAATGTGAAACAAAATGCCTATTTTTAATAAGTACACCTGAAGAGTAAAATGCCTATCTTTGTGACGAGTAAAATTCATAAGTACACCTGAGAATTACTATGAAATCGTCTCATCTTAGATAACTCTGTCCGACCGATAGATTTTAAAGCCCGATAGTTATAATCAACTGGCAGAGCATGCATATTTAGGATTAGAGTTTAGGCGAATTCAATGTAAGTTATTTTATTAACAATAAAAAATAACAAAAATAGCTTTTGTTAGTCTCATTGTTCATTCTTTAATTTCAAAAAAAAAAATCAAATTCACAAAAATTTAAAAAAGAAATCCTTGTCATCCCCCTTTCTTTCAATCGTTGAATGGAATACAACAAATATAAGTAATCATTTTTCTTATTCTCTTGGTATTTCTTTGGAAAAATAATTAAAATGTAATAAGAGATGATTCGTTTCTTCTTAATATTCTCACTAATCTATTTTATTTCAAGATTAACACGGAAATAAATTATAAAAAATTTTAATTTGGATATTATGACTACCATGTAGGAGGGCGGGATTTTGCCAGGTTGGAAAAAACATTAAAAAAGAACGCCTCATCTCCTGTCAATGCATTTTACTTTTTGGAAATTATCCTATTTTATTACTATTGTATCACCTATTAATTCATAACTGATAATGGATATTTTAACTCTGATCAGTATAATTTATATTATATTACAATAATTACAATTTATAGTTATTATAAATATAGATACTCATTTCACAATAAAAAAAAACAGTATTTGCGACGGACAAATTTCGTCACCAAACGATAATAACGACGAAAAAAATGCGATCGACTACCGCGCCGTCGTAGCCAAGGATAACGACAAAACATTCCTATCAGTCGCTATTAGCAATAGATTTTAAACGGATAATCCGTCGCTTTTTGCAATGGATAAATAAAACCTTCATCGTAAAATAGCAGAAAAAATGTGACCGTCTACGGTCTAATAGCGACGGAATCAAAAAGTTCTGTCACTATTTAATCGTTATTAATGACGAATAGTTATGATATCCGTCGTTAATAGCGACTATCGTCGTTATTAGATAGGTGGAAGACTAGAGTTTCAATGATAACGACGGAAAGTCAAATATCTGTCGCTATTAGCGACGGACATTTTCCATATCCATCGCAAATTACGACGGATATCGTAATTATCCGTCGCTATTAGCGACGGAATATTGACTATTTCGTCGGTAATTACAACAGATTTGGAAATTATTCGTCGCTAAAATCAATAAATTCCCAGCAGCCTTTCCCCAATTTTCCGCTTACTATATTTACATTCAGTACATACATATATATTCAAATAACACACAACACATATCCAAATAAAACACATTCAAATAACAACGCATACATATACAACACATATTCAAACACATACAAAAATAATAGTGAATACATATCCAAACACATGTATCAAATACATATCCAAATTCCATATCGAAACACATATCATATTCATATCCAAACACATGTATCAAGTTCACATCCAAAAAGCCGGATTAAGACAAATTAGTGACGAACAAAGTAAAGTCATATCCATATCCAAAAAATAGTAGTGAATATATACATGAACATAAAGTGTAGTAGAAGACAGACGCATTAAAACTAGATCAAAAGGAATAACATTCTTGCATAAAAGAAGAGAACGATATAAATAAAAGTGAAATAAATGATAAATATTAGTGAAAACATAACTAATTATCGTAACTGATATAGAAAATATAAATAACATTTAATGATATATAGAATATCCAATATATAAACTTTTCAACCAAACCAATGTCTGAATTCAACTCTGAAAATGTAGAATTTGTAAACAAAAATGAAAAATAAGAAACATTTAGTGATACATATAATAACAAACCAGATAGTATAATAATTTGATTTTGTAAATGTAGAGAAAAAATATTATTGGTGCAATCTTGGTTAGGTCAGGGTTGATCTAGTTTGACAAAGCTCAGGTGAGCTTGAGGTCGTATGTTTCGATGTTTGATAATGATGTTTGAGTGGTCATGTTGTGTGAGTCAAGTGAGTCAAGGTTGACTAGAGGCTTGACTGGGAAAAGACCTAATGGGACTAGGCACACCTAGTGGGACTAGGTGAAGTCCAGGTAGATCGGGGAGATCGTACGCTGGCAAGGCAAAAGACCTAGTGGGACTAGGCACACCTAGTGGGACTAGGTGAAGTCCAGGTAGATCGGGGAGATCGTACGCTGGCAAGGCAAAAGACCTAGTGGGACTAGACACACCTAGTGGGACTAGGTGAAGTCCAGGTAGATCGGGGAGATCGTACGCTGGCATGAGAATAGACCTAGTGGGACTAGGTGAAGTCCAGGTAGATCGGGGAGATCGTACGCTGGCATGGGAAAAGACCTAGTGGGACTAGGCACACCTAGTGGGACTAGGTGAAGTCCAGGTAGATTAGGGAGATCGTACGCTGGCATGGGAAAAGACCTAGTGAGACTAGGTGAAGTCCAGATGGATCGTCGAGATCGCATGCTGGCAAGGTGGAAGTCTACCGAGAGACTAGACCTAATTCGAGGGTTAGGCGAATCTGGTTGGGAACCAAGGTAAGTCCGAGCTGGGAGCTAGGCAGGAGAAATCCAAGTTGGTCAACGGGGTTGACCGGACACTTGGTAGGGGATCCTAGACTTGTGGAAACAAGTTAGGTTGGACTCAATCGATTGGGTAATCGATTGGGTGAATCGATCAGTTGATCGATTAGGGAGGTTTATGCGAGAGGACAGAAGGTAGCTGAATCGATTGGGTAATCGATTCAGCCTTCTCTTAATCGATTCTCCAATCGATTAAGGTGTCTCTTGATCGATTGGGGCAATCGATCACGGAGGTTTGCGCGAGAGAACAGAGAAGCTCTGAATCGATTGGGTAATCGATTCAGGGCACTGGTAATCAATTGGCTAATCGATTACGGTTCGAAAACTAGCCGTTGAACGGCTAAATCCTACGTGGTAATCGATTGGGTAATCGATTACCAAACCCTAGGCGTCGGGTATAAGTGTTTTCGCGCAGGTTTGGAGCCGAAAATTCTTCCTCTCTTCTTCTCCAACTTCATTGCCATTTCAAGGGAAGCCTTGGAGCTTAGTGCTGCTGCATTTCCAAGGTCCAAGAGGCAATCACAAGCTTGAAGATAGCAAGGAAAGCAAAGAGAGTTCTTTTATTGTAAATCTTGTAAGATTTTCTTTGTATTTGCTTTGTTCTTGTTATATCTTTGTAACAAGCTTGTAAGAGGTTTCTCCACCTCAAGAAGGAGACTTTCATAGTGTATGAGAGTGTGAGGAGAGTGGATCCTTGGATTAGTCACTCGATCGGGGTGGATACCAAGTAAAATCCAAGTGTTAGCGTTTGCTTGAAGTCTTCCGCCGCGACAAATCTTCTACAAGCAAATCGGAGCTAATCACCCCCCTCTAGCTCGCCAATCGGTCCCAACAAATATAACATACCATAAAAATATTTTTACTTATCTGAGATATCCTCAGGATCCTGCGTCTTCTGAGACTCAAAACGAGGAGGGGCGGACATCTGAGACATTGGCGATAGGGTTGCTGCAAAAGCTTGCATGTGATGCACGACCGCCTCAGTGTATGTCTGACGGGCTCGCAATTCCCTCAGCTCTGAATCCCTCTCTGTGTCGTTCTCGGCCTACGACATCTCCATTGTCGTGAGTCGCGTCCGCAGAACATCATTCTCCTCCCCCAATTGACGAACCTCATTAGAGGAGGAGGAACATAGACACCCCCTAACCCTTGGAGCTCTCATCTAATCATATGTGATTTTTGTCTGAGAACTCAAGCCGTATAGGGCGGTCTTCCTCCTTCCACCGACGACATCATAATAAATGTCATTCACCTGGTCGATGAAAGAGGCTATGAACCACCCCCTCTACAGCAGGCTAAGACGCCTCTGCAACTCTAGTGGTCATTGTTTCCTGTGAAATAAAAATTAAATTAATCGTTATAAAATGTTAAAACAAATATACTAAAGTTAATATACTTACATTGATTGCTAAGGAGCGTCGATCAACAAAATGACCCATCTCTTTTCTTATCGGTTTCCTAAATGCCTCCCAACTAGTGGGAGGTCTTTACAACTCAACAGCCTGTATACAGAAAATATAATATTTAAATATATCCAAAAAAATAAATGGTTAATATTGAGTAATATTATATTATAGTTGCGCTTGTACTCTTATACTAATAGCACTGTGTTATAATATTCATTAAACAACACATATTAATGTCATATTATAATGGTAGATTCGCTACCTTACCTACTCTTTTAGAGTTTGTCCCATATATATGGAAGAAGGTTAATTTTGATACATAGACGTTAGGTGTATAGTGGTGTAGAATATGTAGGTCGTCAATTCTTAAAAATTAACCCTTGTATTACGCCAAAGATGTCATGTGTATTAGGACCGGTAGGCAAGTTAGAGGGGGAGGTGATTAGCTCCGATCTTTACTCGATGGATTTATTGCAGCGGAAATTTGAGTAATGCTAACACCTCCCATTTTACTTAGTATTCACCTTGAGGTGACTAATCCAAAGATCTACTCTTCCTCACTCTCTCATACACTATGAAAGATCTCCTTTGTTGAGACAGATAAGCCTCGTACAAGCTTACATGAACAACAAACAAAGAACAAGCAAATATAAAAGAAATCTTACAAGATTTACACAAATGAGCTCTCTTTGCTTTTCTTGCTTTCTTCTAGTTTGGAATCGCCTCTAGAACCTTAGAAATACTACAACACTATGCTCTACGACTTCTCTTAAAATGATTCTGGAGAAGAAGAAGAGTTGTAACAGTTATCTTACTTCAAACTTGCATGAAAACCCTATATACCTGCGTGACCTAGGATTACCTATCGATTACCACGTTAGATCTAGCCGTTCAACTACTAGTATTTGAAGCTTAATCAATTAGCCAATCGATTAAGACGGTTTTAATCGATTGGTCAATCAATTCAGCATACTTTTGTGCTGAATCGCAACCCAGCCTGAATCGATTAGCTAATCGATTCAAGCATCCATAATCGATTACGAAAGCTTCTATTTTCGCGACAACATTGTGATCAATCAATTGCACAATCGATTAGCGTCTTCCTTAATCGATCACTCAATCGATTAGCGTCTTCCTTAATCGATCACTCAATCGATTAAGAAGTCTTCTGTTCGCGAGAAACCCAGCGCTATTCGATTGACCCAATCCTAACTTGTGTGCACAAGTCTAGGGTTCCCTTGCCTAACCCCGATCAACCCCGGTCAACTCTTTGACTGACTTGAATTTTTCCTTGCTTAGTTCCCAACTAAGATTTCTCTTGTGCTAATGTGTGCCCTTCCTAATCCACTTGGACTTCACCTAGTCCTACTAGGTGTGTCTAACTCTCAAGTTAGGTCTAGTCTCTCGATAGACTTCCACCTTGCCAACGTGCAATTTCTCCGATCGACTTGGACATCACCTAGTCCCACTAGGATTTTTTCCGTGACAGCATGTGATATTCCTAATTCACTTGGACTTTACCGATCAAGTCTCCAATCAATCTTGACTCACTTGACTCACACAATATTCAAGTATCATTGTTAAACATCGAAATCCTAGCTTACCGAGCCTAGTCAAATTAAATCAACCCCAACCTAACAAAAATTGCACCAACAATCGCTTATTTTTTATCGATATTAGTCAGTATTATAGTATAATAATTGCGAGATATATCTATTATAATTAGACCAGTATCGATTATAATTATATAATAGTTACGATATTACGTAATAATTACGGATCATAATTGTTATAATAGTATAAAAATAAAATGATTTTAAAAAATAAAATATATAGTAACCGTAATAGAAGCATCCTTTTAATAATACATGATAAATGAAAAAGAATATGGTTTTCATTAGGAAAAATAATAATGAGAGTAAAAATAGAAGAGTAAAAGGTAAAATGAATGACGTGACATTTTATATATAGCGATTTTCGACGGATTCATCGTGCCCCCTAAAGTATAATTTGATTCGGGACGACGGCCATGTTCAAATGATAATCAAATATATATATATATATATATATATATTATATATATATATATATATATATATATATATATATATATATAATATATATATATATATATATATATATAAAGTACTACATCATTCATTTTAATTTTACTATTTTATTCACCATTCCTATTATTGCTCTTTCATTAAAGGGCGTGTTTTGATTTTTGTATTTTTCCTTGGGATCCGTATTAAAACCCATGAAGTACCTCGAGATTTACTATTCACGTGACACGTGGTCTTATAATGCACCGGAGTCGTTGCTATTAAACACGGATGATTAATTGACATTATTCAAGGTTGCTAAAAAAAAAATAAATTTCATCTCAACATCCTCGTTAATTAATCTCAAATTAATAGAAAAAAATAAATTATAAAAATTACTAATCTAAATTTAATAGACACACTAATTTTATTAAATTTTTATCCCAAATTTTAAAATAATAATACTCATATATATTAACCATCAATTCATGAGTCCATCCGTAGGGATATTAATTTCAACACAGTAGTTACGCTGCGGGCAAATGCCCAGCTGTGCGCATCGTAACGTTTATTATTATTATTTTTATGTATTTATTTATTTATTTGTGGGATATATCATTTATAAATTTATTTTTAAGATTTAAGGATGAGTTATAATCTTAAGTAAAAAAATTTAAATCGATTTGTTTTTTTAGTGCACACGAGGTGTCGGCGAAGATAAGAGTTTAGTTATTATAAATTTTTAACCACAATATTACAAGTTTCCCTTCAAAGTTTATTAATCTGCATTTGCATCCTAATTTTATAATTTTACATTCCTACCATTACAAAATTACAATATGCTCCTTTTCAATGCAAAATTGCGACCTGCATACATTTCTCTGTGACGTAATGGTTTGAAGTTAACGAGTACAGTTTGTTTTGTTCAACTACAATTTCGCTGTCCCGAATTCTTCTAGTTTTGAAATTCATTCTTAAAACTATATTCTTGGGTTATTTTATGCCTAACATAATGCAGTTAGTAGAAGACAACGGATAGTAATTCTACGGTTGCATTGCAATGACAAAGCATTTAAAAGAATAAATAAGAGGATCGGAATTGACATTTGATAGGGACGACTGCACTAAGCAGTGGCGGATCAGAAATAATTTCTGGTGAACATAACTCTCCAAGTGTCAACAAACTATTTTTCAGTGGCATTTACAAGAAAACGACAAAGGAGCAACATCAGGCGCTAACAATATGTAGAGATCTATAGATAAAAATATTAAAAAATCACAATGAAAATAATAGATCTCATGAGCGATCCATTCGAAAGAAAGCTCATACAAAGTTAATTTATAAATTTCTATCGTATAGGTATACCTTTGGCACGTGCCCTTCGCTTATCTTGCTTGTCCGAGGTATGCCGGATCTCTTGCAGGTTCAACTGTCCGTGCCTCTATGCGTATCCACACGAACACGATCTCTCAAGCTTCGGATAAGAATCACCTTTGTGGTGCTAGCCACAAGAGGAGATTCACAAAGCAAAAAGGAGAGGGAGAAGAGGGATTTTGGCCAAGAGAAGGAATGGAAAGAAAAATGACAAGTTTATCATCCAAATGACAAGAAAAACTCTTTTATACTCATTCTATGAATATGAAAAGTTTTTGTCCCTTTAGCTTCCCTCCATTAATGCTAATAAAAATCCACTTAGAGCATATTTTTTCATGTGTCTCTTCAACTTCTCTTCATCCAATGAAGAAAAACTTTTCATCTTCCTCTATTATTAATTTATTAAACATTTTAATGAATTAATATCTCATTCAAATGTAGTTGAGTCTAATCTAAATGAGTCAAACTCAAATTAGATCTCAATCCCATAATCCAATTGGATTCACTTGTGTCTAACTCAATTAATCTAATTCGGATCAAATCTTAGTCAAACTAAGATCAATTAATCTCCGAAGCATTGTGTCCTTAGTGTGTGTCCCAATAGGTTCTTGTAACGTTGGCAATGTGTCTAAACCACTTTAGACACATAAGCAATGAGCGGCATCTAGCAATGCATCATTGCTACCAAAGTGACAAGAAAGTTGAGATCCGACTTAACCTCTGTGACTATGACAATGTATGACCTTGTCCTTCTATCCTCGATATCTAGATTGACCAATGAGGCATATACCGTGTCATCCTCGATCAATCTTTATGTTTCTTGATCCCCGAGTAGACTCACTCAAACAAATGAGCTCAATATCTCATATTGACTCATTTGAGCATGACCATGTATTTTAGTAGTCCTACTCGATTAAGGAGCCCACAGATACCACTCCCGTCATATGGGAGGGATAGATCCCATCTACATCACTCACATCCCTCCGCATAATTCGTTACATATTCAGTTATCGCCTTTATAGTCTACCCTATTACATGTGACGTTTGACGATACCAAAGTACATAACTCCTTATGTAGGGAACCGTAGTGACTTCAAGTCTGAAGACTATTCATACTAATAGTCACATGAGAAAGTTTATGACACTCATATGACAATCTATGAAACTTTCTCATGGCGGATTAATTTAGTACATATTCTCTAATGTATACTCATGTGCCAACTTGACATATATCCATGACTTGTGAGCTCAAGTCATCAATTGACCTACATGTTAGTCTCCATGCATTAATATTGTCCTTGAATATTAATGCTTAACTAGAAATGATTTAGTGTAGTGTTCTCTATATCATCTCACTATCGATTTAACTAATCGATATGATGTAGATAAGAATCTACTACCTAAGGACATTATTATACTTAGTTATTTAACACAAATATAAAGTAAGTATAGTAATCAAACATACTTTGATTAATGATAGAATATGATACAAAAAGTTCCTAGTCAATCATCACATAATTGGCTCTAGGGCTCCTATTAACACGATCTGCTCGCTGTTACGAAAAGAGGAAGCAGACCAAGCGGTGTCGCGGTGCCTGTATTGGCTTTCCTTGCTTGTCGATGAAGAAGCAACACCGACGATTGAGCGATACTGGTACTTCTCTAGTTCTCTTGGCGGGAAAACATCGTCATGCGCGTGGTTGAGGGAAGATGTGGAGAGCATCGACGGAGAGGGAGAGACGGATGAGTTGAATAAGATGTTTGGAATTGAATTGGTAAAGAAAAAGAAATTGAATGGTGGACCTAGGTAGTAAAGTTAATAAGACGCCCCATTAAGAGATCTACTAACTTATTTATATAAATAAATAAATAAATGAATTTAGCATATCAAGACCTTCATCTTCTTCATTTGGCTGACACTAATCATAGGAGCCTTGGAGGTCGCAGACTCGTAGCTCTTTACCTCCTCCGACAGATCTTGACAAGAACTTCAACCCACTTCAATCCTCGCCTAGATCCTCCCCTGCCACTAAGGATCAAAGATTGCCTATTTGAAGATTAATAATTCGGAATTTTACCAAAGGGCGCATGTAACTTTTTGAATTAACCAAAATGCGTACACTACTTTGCTGTTTATCAAAAGACACATTTTTTTCAGTACTCTTCCCATTTTACCCTTCTGCCAAATCTAATTGCATGCAATCACTTTTTCCTTTCCTCTCTCTCTTATGCATGCAACGTATCTTCTCTTTCTTCTCCTCTTTTCTCATTCCTCACTATTTTTCATACATTTCCTTCTCTTTCCTCTTCTTTTTCTTCTCTCTTTTATGAATGCATGCATAACATGGAAAAAATATCAGGCCCACGTTGGGCCTGATAACGTGGGTCTGATATGAAAGTTGTTCGTCGACCAGTTGGGGCTACGGGAGATCTCCGACCAGTTTCGTCCAGTGACAAATCAATCCACCGATACTATGTTTGCATTGTTCTTGAAGTTCTCTACATTTTAATTTTGACTAGAGTTTTTTTTCGAAAACAAATTTTAAAAATTAAAAGAAAAATAAAATGAAATAAAATTTTATTATCAAATGGTTAAAATGAATTGAAATCTACGTGTTTTTAGATCTAGATTTGAATATTAATATTTAAATTAATTAAAATATTTTTTTATTAAATTAAACTAAAAGATCATATCAGGCCCACGTTAGGCCTGATCTGGAACTTGGAACCATATCAAGCCCAATGGGCCCAATATTAGATTTTTTTTGATTCTTTGTTATTATATTTTAACAACTTGCAAAATTCCAAATAAATAATGGATAGCATATTTAAACTCCTTGTAACCTTAGAAATCCACTGGAACTCAAATTTGTGAAATCAGAGCTCTTTAAGTCAATCAGTGGGTTTTGGTTAAAACCCACTAATTGACCTAAAGAGCTCCGATTGTAAAACTTTCAGTTCCCGTGGATTTCTGAGGTTACAAGGAGTTCAAATATGCTATCCATTATTTATTTGGACTTCTCCGATGTGTTAAAATTTAATAACGAAGAATCAAGAAAAATGACAAATATTGGGGACATTAAGCCTGATATGAATTATATCAGGGTGGGCCTGATATGGTTTCATATCAGGCTCAACGTGGGTCTGATATGGATTCCATATCAGGCCCAATAACCCCAATGTATGATTAACCTAGAGAAGTCCGATTGTAAAAATTTCAGTTTCCATAGATTTCTGAGGTTATAAGGAGCTCAAATATGTTATTTATTGTTTATTTCGACCTCTCCAAGGTGTTAAACTATAATAACGGAGAATAAAAAAATCACATATTGGGGTCATTGGGCCTGATATGGATTCCATATCAGGCCCACGTTGGGCTTCAAATGGGACCATATCAGGCCCTGATATAAAATCATATTAGGCCCAATGAGATTAATATTAGACTTTTTTCTCGGGTTTTCGTTATTATATTTTAATACCTCGAAGAAATCCAAATAAATAATAGATAGCATATTTGAACTCCTTTTAACCTCAGAAATCTACGGGAACTGAAATTTTTGCAATTAGAGTTCTCTATGTCAAATAAGTAGGTTTTGACCAAAAACAACTGATTTGATCTAGAGAGCTTCGATAGAAAAAATTTCAGTTTCCGTGGATTTCTGAGGTTATAAGGAGCTCAAATATATTATTTATTATTTATTTCCAAGGTGTTAAAATGTAATAACAGTGAATCGAGAAAAAAATCACACATTGGGGTCGTTGGGCCTGATATGGAACCATATCAGGGCCACGTTGGGCCTGAAATGAAACCATATCAGGCCCAACGTGGGCCTAATATGATTTTATATCATGCCTAATGTGTGCCTGATATAATCATATCAGACCCAATGGGTCCAATATTAGATTTTTTTTCTCGGTTCTTCGTTATTACATTATAACACCTCGGAGAAGTTGAAATAAACAATAGATAATATATTTGAACTCCTTTTAATCTCAGAAATCCACAGGAACTGAAATTTTTGCAATCGGAGCTCTCTTGGTCAAATCAGTGGGTTTTGGTCAAAACCCACTGATGGTTAAAAGAAATTCAAATATGTTATCTATTGTTTATTTGAACTTCTCCGAGGTGTTAAAATGTAATATTGAAGAATCGAGAAGAAATCACACATTGGGGTCGTTGGGCCTGAAATGGAACCATATCAGGCCCAACGTGGGCCTGATATGATTTTATATCAGGTCCAATGGGCCTAATATTAGATTTCTTTTCTCGATTCTTTGTTATTACATTTTAACATCTTAAAGAAATCCAAATAAATAATGGATAGCATATTTGAACTCCTTGTAACCTCAAAAATCCATGGGAATTGAAATTTTTACAATCAGAGTTCTCTAGGTCAATTAGTGGGTTTTGACTAAAACCAGTCAAAACCCACTGATTGACCTAGAAAGCTCTGTTTTCACAAATTTGAGTTCCAGTGGATTTCTGAGGTTACAAGGAGTTCAAATATGCTATCCATTGTTTATTTGGACTTCTTCAAAGTGTTAAAATGTAATATCAAATAATCGAGAAAAGAAATCTAATATTGGGCCTATTGGGCTTGATATGAATTATATCAAGCCCACATTGGACCTAATATGGTTCCATATCAGGCCTAACATGGGCCTGATATGATCTTTTAATTTTAATTAAAAAAATATTTTAATTAATTTAAATATTAATATTCAAATCTAGATTTAAAAAGCATATAGGTTTCAATTCATTTTAACCATTTGATGATAAAATTTTATTTCATTTTATTTTTCTTTTAATTTTTAAAATTTGTTTTCGAAAGAAAACTTGAGTCAAAATTAAAAAATAGAAAACTTCAAGAACAATGCAAATATAACATCGGTGGATTGATCTGCCACTGGACGAAGCTGGTCGGAGATCTCCTGTAGCCCCAACTGGTCGACGAATAACTTTCATATCAGACCCACGTTGTGCCTGATATAAAAAATAGGTCTGATATTTTTCTCATGTTATGCATGTATTCATCTAAAAGAGAGAAGAAAGAGAAGAGGAAAGAGAAGGAAATGCATGAAAAATAATGAGAAATGAGAAGAAAGAGAAGATAGATTGCGTATATAAAAGAGAGAGGAAAGAAAAAAGTGATTACATGTAATTAGACTTGATAGAAGGGTAAAATAGGAAGAATACTGAAAAATATGTATCTTTTGGTAAATATTAAAGTAGAGTACGCCTTTTAGTTAATTCAAAAAATTACATACGTCTTTTAATAAAATACTGTTAACAATTTCAACACCTAAATTATCCGCGGCCACTAAGGATCAAAGATTGTCTATTTGAAGATTAATAATTTGAACGCCTAAATTATCAAAAAAAAAAAAAAGTAATGCGTGAGTTCCACGAGCACATCATCTCACCCGCCCATTTAGTACTCCACATTATGGTGGAGATCAAATCGCATTTATTGAAATTCAAATCCTTCATCCCAAACGATTTTTTTTACTAGTATATATTAAATTCAAATCCTTCGTCCCAAACAACTAGCATGACTTATAAAAAATTTCTTCAAAATATAAAAACATTTTGATGGTCCAAAATTACAAACAAGAAAGAAGACAATCGAATAAAAATAATTCTCAAAACAAAAGACTAGGAAGAATTTGATGCACTGCCAGGATTAGACAATATTCCCATGATGCAACACAAAAGAACCATCTAACTCTTTATTTTATTACATTAGAAATTAAAATTGAATATTAAAATAATAAGATTATAAAAAAACTCTTTATTTTATTACATTAGAAAATAAAATTGAATGTTAAAATAATAAGATTATAAAAAGACCCAAACAAACTATTTAATATCTCAACTTAAATTTCCAAAAAGATGTAATTACTAACAGATTTTTATAATTCAGAAAAAGTCAATTTAAATTTTCAACAAGACAATTTCCCAAAATATACAGTTCTAAAAAAAAAATCAACTTTAGTTTCCAAATTAAAATCGCCCCGCTGCAATTTTCCTAGTGAATCTTTGCCTTAAATGAAAAAAATACTACCCACACCTTTTGTAGGCACTCGAAAGCAACTGCTTGGAAGACTAAAATGATAAGCACCTAGTGAAAGAATGACAAAGCAATATAATATGATTCAATTCGAGATTATACTATGAAGATTTTATTTTTAAAAAAGGCAAAACTAAAAGAACTTCATATAAAAATCCATGTAAAATTACTAACTGTTAAAAGATTAGTATTATGAAGGTCTCATAATGCTAATTTGGTTTAAAATATTCTAAGGCGATTCAAATGAACAAGACATGCAATGCAAAGAAATGAAGAATGAAGCATCGGCCATACATTTCCGACTAATGACAATAATCAAACCAAATTCAAATGAACCGATGACGATTATTACTTTTTTCGAAAAAAATTATACAACTGATAACTAAGGTAGGATTTAGTACAAACATGCTTGCATATTATGCATTTTCAGGGAAAACTTTTTGGATAAAATCCAAAAACCTATGAGAATAAAACTCCGGATCAACTGCCGAGATAGAAATAGAATCAAACTGAAGTGATTTGTAGGCATGCTCGATTTTCTTGGTCATGTTGTAATCCTGCAGAATATCGATGATCCCAAGATAAAGAACAACATCATAAACTTCATGAATAGACTCCTTTTCATCATTCCCAGGAATATGCTCTGCCCTTGCAGGCATGTTAACGCCCAGCTGGATTTGAAGCCTAGTATGGACATCAAACTAAAGTCAAATTCCACAAAAGTAATCAATTATGTATAAATGTCGTTGCTCGGGCATAAGTGAAACGTTTCTGCACCCCGAAGAGAGAATTAATTGAAAGAAGACATGTTAAAGGCGATACAAAAAATGCCCCATCTACGTGCCTGACAGTTTGAGAGGAATTAACATAGGACCTTATCAATCCCTCGCCTTTAGCAATGTTGGGTCCAAGAGATGACATGTTGAAAGAAGATGTACCAAAGGCCGTCGATAAAGCGGGATGAGGTAGAAATTCCACCCCTTATAGTCTTACATTGCTCTTAAAACTAAAATATTCTCCAACCAAGAACCTTGCATTTTGGATTGGATTTGACTCCCTTTTCGGCTTCAATAGTTCTGAACATAGATAACCCCTGGTTTCCTTTTTGTTCCACTTAAGTTGTAATATGCTTCTTGTTAATATATATGATCATTCAACTGATCCATGTAAATAAACATGCAAAACTGACTTTCAGCTGTTATAAAAAATGATAACCCCGTGACCATAGTTGAGAACACTGGCCATTTATTGTTATTGCTGTGTAAATAAATTGTAAACTGGAAACATCCTTTGAATCTCAAAGATAGGTTTTGCAACACAATATATTTCCTGAACTCTATTTTTTAACTGTTGCTGCTAACCTCAATCTTAATCATTTCTAGCATATTCCAAACAAGATTAAAATTTTTCAAGGAATGCTATCATAAAATTTTCATAAAAAACTTACCTTGCTGTGCCTGGAAGAAGTAGATCCACTTCCTCAAAACCAGCAGCTGATGCACGCAGACGGCTTCCCCTTATATGAGGGCCCACAACGACACTTTCATCACTTACACGTGGAACTAAAACAAGGCCTTGTGGATAGTTAAAAATCTCATCCTCTTGTGCATCTGAAAGGGAACACATAAAATTAGTAAAAGAGGTAGGTTTGTTGTCCTTACTACTAGCATAAAAAAGTGATTGCCCTTCTGCAACAAGAGCACAAACTCAAGAAAAGCAATTCACATGTAAATATTTGTTTAATATTAGTCCTATGAATAGCCTGTTTTAAGCCACAGAAGCTTTTAGTTTCCATTATGGAAAAATCACGTCCAAAAGCCGATTGAGCAGACTCTAGTGCCTATGGTTAAGAATTTGTTTTGTCGTGGACAGCTGATGTCATATCTTAGCAAATGTAAGCAATGTAAAAGGTTACAAACAACAAAACTTAATGATATTTGTTTTATAGATAAAAAAAATGCAATAATTAAATCAGAGAATAGTTGCATCCCTTTGTCCCTGGAACCAATAGAGCAACACCAAAATCCTTAATGATGAAATTAAACGAACAACCTGCTAGTTTTTTCTATCAACATGTGTCAGTTAAAGTTGTAAGTAATGAAGGATGTAATTTGAAAGCATAATATTTTATTCTTGCCTACAACTGTAGCAGTATGACTATATGCAAAAGGCAGCTCCATTAAGTCATGCTCTCATAATAATGTTGAATACTGCGTTTAAGCCAATAGTATATGCAAAACAAGAGCACTTTAGCAATATTTCTGGACTTTGAGTAACTTTCCTTTCAGAATAACAATCAAATTTAAGCATTTTGTTTTGGAGCAGGAAACATGTCTCACCTTCCTCTGAGAGAATAGTCAATCCATCTCGTGTAACACTTTGGCTATATGATGCAAATGATTGCAAGTGGCGCGGGGCTCTATAATGGACACCTAATAGTAGGCTATAATCCATTATGCGTTGAGTCTCCAAAAATTTACTGTCAATTTCAATCTGCCTGCAGTATAAATTAGTAGAGAACTTTCAAAGAAAAGTATCAAAAAGAATAACCACCACGTTAATTTACTTTGATGCAGATATTCAAACTCAGAGACATTCAAATGCATGTTCAATGGTATTGCAACTAAAAAAGCAATCAAGTCGAACTTCTTAGACACATGAAGTGTCCACAACCATTCTTGTTGCATCTACAATTACCCTATCAATCATACAAATGCTGATGTTAAAATTACATTCAAGAAATAACACATTTGGATCCATGTACTTTAAGCTTGCCCCATAGCAGGCCTTTCAGGTGAGATAGATACAGCATTCTAAACAAGATAGGCACTAGGTGACATCGGTCATTACATTTTTTTTCAGTTGCAATCCATACAAGATGCTACAAGCTATATAAAGCTCAATACAGATTATATAAAGCAAAGGTTTAAAATTTGGCAAGGTTAGAGTTTTGATCTTTGATTAGAACGATACGTTTTTGATACTATATCATGTCGTGCCACTATGATTTTGATACTTATTTAATTATATTATTAACGATAATATGATGGATTTTATTTAATATAAATTGTATTTAATATGTTGGAGTCCAGTCAGTCAACTTGTCGATAAGTTGACGGCTCAAACCAGTGGAGGTCGATATGACAACTTGGATTAGTCTCCTTTATATTCTCAGCATACCCTTCTCGGTATCATCATCACCGACCTAGTCTTGTCAGTTACTGACTTGATATTGACAAAGGTTGTCGAACACCTTCTCGGATGTCGACCCGCCCTTTCAGCTAAACTTATTGCTTTGGATTAGAGATTTAAGATCGAGGCGAAGGCAATTTCTTAGTGTAAAATAGTCCATAATCAGTACTAGCAAACTTCAGTGGTGGAAAGGTTTTGTATAAAAGGATTAATACCATCCAACTAGAGATTTGTGAAATTTATTTTCATAAATCTTTTAATTGATCTTCAAGATCATAATTAAATACATGAAATCACTTAACTATTTGTTATAAAACATTTTCTTACTTGAGCAAAGCATCTCTCCAAGAAGGCTCCAAATAGAAGCAGTAATCAAGATCCAAGTCTTTCAGCGTTGTGTTCTCATCTATTTCAACATTCTCAGTTGATCGTCCCAAGGACGACCCTTTCAAATCAAATCTCCTGTGAATTCTCAATTCTGTGCAAAACATGTTCCCCATTACAACAAACCTGAACTGCAAAATAAAGGATCAGTTTTTCTTTATACAATGTCCAAGAATTCAACTTATTTCTACAATGAAATAGTTGACAAAAATATTAAATTTCAAGAAACAGAGTTTTGTAAAGATATTACGTGAATTTCATGTTACCTTTTGCCCGCTAGAAGGCTTGACCCTGTGAAGACCAAAGAATTTAGTGATGAGGGTGTTATCATAAGTACGGACATGATGATAGTAGTTGGGCAGCATTCGCAACAGGACCTACAAAAGTAATGATATTTGTAAAACTAAAATAAAAATGATTGTTTTAAAATTGAAAAGAAAAGGCTCATGTTCCCTTGTGCTGCTATATTTGGAGAGTTGAAAACAATGAACTAAAGACCTCTTTGAGAATGGTCCACTTACAACAACAACAACCAAACCTTGTCCTATTAGATGGGATCGGCTATATGGATCTTTCTATGTCATTGGGCTCTATCCCTACTATATCATCGTTTATATTTAAATATATTTTATTTTATTGTCGCTAAACAAGTCTTGTTTGGTCTCTCTGTCTTTCTCGTTTGACGTGCATATTGTTATAGTTTCACATCACCTAACCGGAGCATTTATTGGTCATCTAACATCCTCATCTCTGCAACTCTCATTTTCTATTCATGTGCTCAAGTTACAGCCCAACATTCAACTCCATATAACATAACAGGTCTAATCGCCATTTTGTAGAATTTCCCTTTAAATTTTAGAGGTATTTTAAAATCATGTAGGACACCCGACGCTCTCTTCCGTTTCAATCATCCTACTTGTATTTTATGCAACACATCTCTCTCAATCCCTCCATCCTTTCGCAAAAATTATCCTAGATACTTAAAGCTCTCAGTTTCACTCGTCATCTCCTATCTTAACAATTGTCTCATTACGTCTACTATTGCTAAACTTAAATTCTATATATTGTCTTTACTCTACTAAGCCTAAACCCTTTAACTCAACTTCTAATGTTTCCCACTAAGATTCAAGTTTAGCATTTACTCTTTGTCTTATCTAACAAAACAATATCATTTGCAAACACCATGCACTACGGGACCATGTCTTGGATGTGTCAAGTAGTTCGTCTATGATTAGTGAACGCCCAGACTTAGAATTGATCTTTGATATAACCCTATCTTTATGGGAAGCACTTCTGTTAATCTGCTTGAAGTATTCACTCCTGTCGTTAAATCCTTATATATATCCTTAATTAGTTCAATCTATATTACACTAAGACTTTTTTTTCTCTAAAATTCTCAATATAATTTCTCTTGGAACTCTATTATAGATTTTTTAGGTCAACAAATAGCATGTGTAGATCTAGCTTTTGTTTCAATACTTTTCAATTAGTTGCCTGACATGATGTATAACTTCTATTGTTGACCTTCCAGATATTAATCCAAATTGATTTTCAGTCCGTGATCTCCTTAATTTTTTTTTCTATTACTCTTTTTCAAAATTTCATGGTATGAATGGTCCACTTAAAAGTACATATTAATTTTGTTAAACAACTCAAATAATGGTTAAAAGGATGCTACCTATAATCATAGACATACTATTTTATACATATACTGCATAGGAGCAAAAGATGACCTAATTTGAATGAAAGAGAGCTAGAGTTCTTACCCTCTATTGATTAGATGTGTTTTTTAGTTTTCAATATCAGGTAGAATAACTTTCGTATCAAGGTAACCATAGCCTTAAAAATACTGAATCATTTTCCAACAATGTCTTCCAGTATGTTCGATGCTAAAAATTACTAGATTTCAGTTTTCAACAACTTGTATGATAATTATATGAAGATAAGGGAAAGCTCTTTTGCCAATTTGTAAATTCAAAGATCCTAATTATCCATCAGCTAGCTAAAATAGCCAAATAATAGATGAGAAAAATACCTTGACTTCTGATTTACGGAGAGTCTTAATCATGAACCGATCATCTTGGGAAAGAAAAAATATACTACCACTTTTCCCAGGAGAAGAAAGCTCCCTGAGTGCATCATTACCACATATTGACATCATATAATCTGCGGCATCAATTTTAAACATTTCTCGTAGGTTTCTGCAAATGAAAAGAAACAATGAAAAAAATAAATTGAAAAAGGTTACATAAGAAGACATTAACAAATTTAATACAAAAACAACAAATGAACACAATATATAGAAAAAAAAATAGATAGCATTAAGCAAAGTTCCTCGACATTTGGGTTTCCCTGGGTGGAAAATTAGTAGGTGGCGAGCAGAAAAGCCTCACAAGCGGAGTTCCATCATTACGTAATTTTTTTTACACTTCACCCTCCTACTCTTCCCCCTCCCCCGCCACACACACAACCCACCCATCACCCATCTTTTCATCCCAAAACCCACCCTAAATCCAAATTTGTTTGGCAACAAGACTGGAAAGTGAAATGCAAACACATATGTGCACATTCAAATAGATCACAATCTGACAAAGTACTACATTCCAGTCCTAACAAAATTGATTATGAATATATCCTAGGAAAATCACTATGAAGCATGAATGGAAATCACATGATACGTCATACTAACAAGCATAGTCATAAAATAAATAGTAGAGCATGATGAGTACCCACTGTTTTCTTAGTAAGAATTGAAGGCGTGTGAATTTCATTCGTAGATTGCAGAAAGGATAACTTGACATGAGAAGAAAAAATGCACTAACAAATTTCTAGGGCAAATAAAAAGAATGAGATTAATCATATTTTTTATACATCAAATGACATCACTCACATAATTTCTCCTTTTTCAGGCAAAGTAGAGCTTCAATATTATTCTAATAAAAAAAATTTAACAAGGAATAAGTACAAAGGACATTATGCAAGTAAACGGAGAAGATTTGAAGTATGCAACAACATAAGAAAAAAAAGCAGAGCTGCAACAAGTTTGTGCTTTCTGACACAAACAGTCCAGTAGGTTGTGCATATTCTACCAAATAAGAAAATTCATCGTGGATTCACATATATCCAAAACAAACAAACAAAAAAAAAAACATAAAGACAAACTAATGGAAGCTAACTTAGCTATAAGATTGATCTATTATGAAATTATACTCTGAGAATTTTTTTAATCAAACAGTACCAATTCCTGAAATAAATGTATCATTAAGGAAGTTGATTGAAAAGATTTCTTAAAATGTTTTTTTTTATATATTTTGGTTTAAATGGAACCACAAAAGTTTGCTCACTTTTGGAACTTTCCAAATTCCATTGCAGTTCAATTATAATTTGAACTTATTGTTTAAAAATTTTAATTGGTTTGAGATTTGAACCAAGCCTACCCTTAGGCATAACAAAGCTAAATGCCACAAGTCATCATCTTCAACAGCCTAAATCATTTGTGAGCGGCCACCAGATTGTCCTTGCATACAATGTCGGCAAGAACATGATCCCTAACCTAGTACATCTTGAGAAATTCGATGGCCCTCATACAACCATTGAAGGTCTGATCATGACCACCCAAGTTCTCCATATTAGCATCATCACTGACCTTGCTCCTATCTTGAGGGCACTCTGGCCACCTACAAGTTGCTCCCTTTCATTGTCTCCACTCATGTTTCTCCTCTCCTTCCACCCACAGAGATCAACCTACACTAAACTAATCAAATGGGAGATGGACGACATCTCTGAATGGCACTAAAGCCATCAGTGTTGTTTGAGTCCACCTGCTAGCTGAAATTGCAACTAGATTCACATCACTCACAATTTCTAGATATGTAAACAGGTAGTGTTGTCATATTTACTTCTAACTCAACAAACAAAAACGATAAAAAAAAGAGAATACATAATGTTACAGATTATATAAATCTAATTTGGAATTGTAGGGATATGATTTACCTTCATTGTATGATTTTGATTAAGTCTAGATACTCTCTATACATATGTGTATGAGATTGATGAATAAAATAAATAACATATCTTTAATTCTTCCCAAATTTCTTAATATGGTATTAGAGCAAACCCTAGTCAGCATTCCAAACCCTAGCCATCATTCCAAACCCTAACCTCCTCTACTCTTCCATTATTGATCGATACTGACAATTCTTCCCTTGCATTAGCCGCCACTGGCCTATGAGGAACCGTCGATTGTCGATTTGTCATAGCCTAGATTCTAATCAATGAAATCTCCACACATGAGCCACATGCGCCATTACGAGTTCTCTAGTCCAGTCCCATCCGTCAACACATAACAACGTGTTCATTACCAGAAATCTCTTCGGTTATCATTATTCCATTCGCCCTGCTCCATACAACATCTTCATATATTTGTTCAGGTGTGGAACTTTTTTATGCAACAGGTTTAAAGTTTCTTTAGTATTTCAGATTTAGTTTTTTGTTTTCTTTTTTCTTTTGTTCTTGTTGCTCTTTGATGATATGGCTAAGAAGAAATTTCTCATGATCTCTACTAATGAATATGTCAAATTTTCTCAGTATCAAAAATCGTTAAAATCTTCATCCACACCAATTACTATCGTTGCCGTCGCCAAGCCGAGTCAAGTAAACCAAATACATGTCTTGTTTCCTCAGCTTCCAAATAGGGCATTAATTCTAATGTCATAGATCATATTAACTCTAAGTTGTTCTCTACTTTTCAGTCACAAATTATACTTCTACTGTTAGATGGGTCAATCATGGTTTGAAATCTTGTACTGTGCAAGACAAAACATTTGAAATGTATTCTTTCATCAAATCACCAAAACTCGATATCACTCGGCACCAATGCTCAAAATCTCGAGTTGTGCCATAGTTTTGTTCTTTGACTAGAAAGATATGCATGGTGCCGATGATAGATTGGAGGTTGGAGGAGGAAGAAGATGAAGTAAGGGTGTGTTGAGTTTTGATCTTTGGCTGGAAAGGTATGCATAGATTGGAATGCTATGTTTTGATATTTTAAAACCATGCTCAGCACAAACAATATCTCTGCCCTATGTTTCATCTCCTTTCTTCTTCAACTCCAATCGATTACCAACATCATACTTTAAAACATCAACACGATACGTTCCATTCAAAAATCGAAACTTTTGCACAACTCGAAATTTTGACCCTCGGGGTCCACCTCTTATGTTCTACACACAGTTTGCAGAGGGCATTATGTTATTGGTTGTATATGTGGATGATATTGGCATTACTAGGAATGATATTACATTTCATCTCTTAAATCCTTTCTTCAATTAATTTCGTATAAAGGATTTAAGTATTTTAAAATACTTCTTAGGTGTTGAGGTAACAAAAAAGTAAGAAAAGAATCTTCTTATTTCCAAGGAAATCTGTATTTAACTTATTGTTTGAAATAGGAAAATTAAAAGCCAAACCATGTAGTACTCCAATGAATCATAATTTGCAACTCATAAAAGATGGTGAATTATTTGTGAATCTTAAGAGGTATAGAAGATTGGTTGGAAAGTTAAATTATTTCACTGTGACTCATCCAGATATTACATATTCGGTCAATATTGTGAGTCACTATATGACTTCTCGACGGTTAATCATTGGACAACTCTAGAATAAATTGTGTTATTTGAAAGGAGCACCTGAATGAGAGATCTTGTATAGCAAACATGGTCATACTAAGGTTGAGTGTTTTCAGAAGTTGACTAGGCAGGATCCAAAGATGATCGAAGATCCATATCCGGTAAGTGTCTTTGTTAAGGGAAATCTAATTTCATGGAAAAGTAAAAACCAAAATATTGCCTCACATTCATGTGCAAAATTAAAATATAGAGTAACAACAAAAGCCATATGTGAGATAATGTGGAGATAACTAAAGTAGCTTTTAAAATTTTAGTACCAACCAAATTGTGGTGTGATAACCAAGTGGCTCTACATATTGATTCCAATTCTGTATTTCATGAGCGAACTAAGCATATTGATATTGACTTGTCATTTTGTTAGTGAAAAGATTAAGCAAGGTTTGATCTCTACAAGATATGTGAAGATAGGAAAACAAGTGAAATATATTTTCATGGGGTTCATGTTGATTATCTTTGTAATAGACTGACCATGATCAATATCTATGCTCTAGGTTAAGGAGCTGGAGGTGTTACAAATTATATAAATAAAAATATGGAATTGTAGGGATATGATTTACATTGATTGTAGGGATTTGATTAAGTCTAGATATTCTCTATAATATATGTATGAAATTGATAAATAAAATAAATAATATATTTTTAATTCTCCAAAATTTCTTAACACAAAAAAGGAAAATACAATCACAAGAAAAAAAAGAGAAGCCAGATATGAAATATACACATGACATAGATATTATGCCATTAGGTGTTTATTGTTAAGTTAGAGTTCGATGTATGTATGTTGTACTCTAATTGTCTTTGTTAGATGGGGAAATTTTCCCTCTTAGAATCCCTACCTAGCCCTCTTCTACTTTATATGTATATTGATCAATACAAACTATTTACAAATTCACCCTTACACTTCTATTTATTTACAACCTGGTCTATGACACCATAACACACTCCTAAAACGCTAAAGCTAGTTCAAATATATTACAAACACCCAACTTGTTATAAATATCTCTTAGAGATTCGGTCAATAAGTCTATATGATCTAAAGATGACCTGAATACAAAACAAGCTCCCTTTCCTAGAGCACTCTTGAGGTATCATAGGATCCACAATTGCTAACCAACGAGTGACAAGCTCGTGTATATGACTACGTGCAACAATGAATAGGAAATACCCATGCAAATGAGGAGGAACAAATAGGGGAATGGAAACCAAACAACAATAGATAGGGAAGCTATTCGAGTTTCAGCTTTGCTAACTATAAAATTGATTGACTACCCACTTGTCCCAAAAGTTTGAATTGTTAAAAAAGATATCAATTTATATATTTATATTTTAGGCAAGGTACTTTACTTAAAAGGACCCGACCTCCCAACACATAAATTGATTTAATGTTTTTTTAACCAAGTCAAGTTTGAACCTCTAACCTTTTACTCTAGAACCATGTTAAATTAGGGGACCCTCGGGGCACCCAAATAGTAGACTTGCATCAATGTAGGGGAAAATTTAACCCTTTGTGAATCCTTATGTAGTTGCCCAATGAGCTATTTTAAAATAAACCCTTACGCTTTGATGTATTTACAACTTAATCCATGACACAATAACAATCTCAAGAACAAAAAAAATCTCTCTCAATTAAGGTGATTACTTTGCAACTATAAACTATTTGTTAAAATCACTAAGATGCAACAACAATTGAGTCAAATAACAATTACAATTTGTTATGACCATAAAACTCGTAATAAGATGGCATTCCATATCAGAGTATGAATAACAATTGTATGTTATTACCAAGAATCTCAGTGGCCAACCTCTAGATATAAAACGTCAAGTTATTAACAAAAATCAAAAGAAGGGATTTAGAAGCACATAACTAGACCAGCAAATGTAGTACGATCAAACTTCAAGCATATGAAGAATTGTTGTTAGTGCAGACCTGAATACCATTGGACAATAGTCTTTCCATTTAAAATCTTCAGCACGATGTGGAGGTGTGAGCTGTGAACCTTCTTTTGGAAAATTCATCCAAAAGCTTGCTCTAGGACCAAAATCTGATGCTCGCACTTCACGCCTTTGTATTGGTGTAATTTTTCCTACAGTATACCTGGAAACAAACACCATTGTTGAGAGTTAAACTTCACTGAAATGCAGCTGGGGAAAATAAATGTGCACAAATTCAAGGGTTGAATATAGTACAAAGAGGCCAATGCAAAGCTAAAACATAATGATGCAAAATCACTACATGGACTTCAAAGACATGGGATATATAAAATTAGAACATATTCAGTTAATAATGATGAAATTTCATTGACTAATATCACTAGTAACCCTCTTTACTTCCAAAGAGGGAAAATTCCCTTACTGAAACTAGGTTGGGCAGATTTGTACCTCCAGAGGTGATGGAATATGAAATCCAAATCACTGGATTACAATTTAGCAGTATTCAAGAAACAAGACTAAGCTTGTAAGAAATTTCATGAGTTGAATATGAGCAGTATGTCTAAAACAACACAAATTACAAGTTGCCACAAGGAAATCACCAATCAACTACAATATCATACTCAATAATTCATTTAGTTTGACAAACGAAGTTAATCTTACATCTTAAGTACCTGGAAAGGCAGGTAATCAATTCTGAAATACTAATTAGGTAATTCTACAACAGCAATAATAACCAAGTTTTATCCCACTAAACATCATTGGATTGTATCCCCTACTATATCATTATTTATATTTAAAGAAATTTTATCTTATTTTATTGTTGCTAACCAAGTCTTTTTTAGTCTTCCTTTTCCTTGTTTGATGTGCATGTTTGTCATGATTTCACATCGCTTAACTAGAACATTTATTGGTCAGTTAAGTACATATTTGTACCATCTTAAATGTGTCTCTCAGAGTTTTCCCTCAATAGATGCAACCCCGACTTTCTCTCTAATATTTTCATTTCTTATACTACCGATCCTTGTATGTCCATACATCCACTTTAACATCCTCATCTCTGCAACAATCATCTTCTGCTCATGTGTTCGAGTTATAACCCAATATTCATCTCCATATAAGATAGCAAGTCTAATTATCATTTTGTAGAACTTTCCTTTAAGTTTCAGAGATACTTTACGATCACATAAAACACCCGAAACTCTCCTACATTTCAAGCAGAACCATTTCAACCACTCCGCTGAATTATATGTAAGACATGTCTCTCAATCTCGCCATCCTTTTGCAAAAAAAAAAAAATTAAATACTTAAAACTCTCAGTTACAGATAACTCGCTATCTCCTATCTTAACAATTATATCTTTACGTCTAATATTGTTACACATAAATTTCATATATTCTCAATCCAATTCAAGTGTTTCCCACTAAAATTCAAGTTTAGTATATACTTCTTCACGTGTCTTATCTAACAAAACAATATTATCTACAAACAACATGCACCATGTTACGGTGTCTTGGATGCGTCTAGTTAGTTTGTATTAGTGTAAAAAGATAGGGACTTAGAGTTGAATATAACTCTATCTTTATGGCAAACGCTTCAGTTAATATACTTAAGTATTCACTTGTGTCATTACATCCTCATGCATATTCCTCATGCCTCCGGGGCTATGGGGCAGCGGTAGGGTGACTAGTCGCTATCCCAAGCATCCGCGGTTCGATCCCTAGCTACGGCATATTTGCAGGAATTTTTCCTCCAAATGGGGCACAAACCCTGGGACGCTGGGCTTCTAGACCGCCCACTACGAGCGCTTCCCGATTTACCCTGGCGGCCGGTGGGAAACTTCCATGAGGCCGGGCCGGTCGCCCGAGGTTGGAAAAAACCTCGTTAATGAAGAATTAATTAGTTCAATATATATTATGCTAACATCTTTCATTTTTAGAATTCTCCATATAATTTCTTTTGGAGCTCATCATAAGCTTTTTCTAAATCAACGAATATCATGTGTAGATCTTGCTTTTGTTCCCGATACTTTTCAATTAATCGCCTGAGAAGATGTATAACTTATATTGTCGACCTTCCAAGCATGAATCCAAATTGATTTTCGATCACCGTGGTTTTCTTCCTTAATCTTTTTTTAATTACTTTTTCCCAAAGTTTCATGGAATGACTCATTAATTTAATATTCTTATAGTTTGTAGAATTTTGAACGTCTTCTTTGTTCTTATATAAGAAAACTAGAGTACTTACCCTCCATTCATTAGACATTTTTTTCATTTTCAATATCAAGTTGAATAACTTTGTAAGTCATTCAATGTCTTATTTCATACCTCTATTAGAATATCTTCTGATCCAATTACTTTTCTATTTTCATCTCATTTAAAGCTTTAATTAGGTAATTGTAAATTAAAACAAATCATCATTTCAAACTTTGGCATGTTGCAATCACAAGCATTACTATTGTCCACCACCACAACAAATGGACTAAAAGAACCTTAGCAAAAAGATTCTAAAGACTCCATGCGTATATCCCTGTTTGTCAACATATACACCAAATATAAGCACATTTACTCGAGAATTTGCCTACCTTGTAAATAAGAGAATCACAATTTTTAGGATGAAAACATTTTCTCTTTAGTTCCCGTTGAATCATATGTGCTAGAAATTGGATTTCATAACCAATGAAATCAAGTAAGCGTATGTACATTCTATATTACAAATAGATTGCCATAAAATCAATTCCTCAAGTGAATTAGAAATTAATATAAAATTATGAACAACTTGAGATAGAGAAAACTGTAATCAATATTACCAGTTTCATCGAGATCCATTTATGATTATGACAAGGGTACACGCCTATATACAAGAGTGGTTGACGAACATGAATATATGAGCACTAATACCATGTGGGGCTAGAGGGGAATATGCAACACAGCTCTAAATGGGTTGAGCCAAATTGGGCATTGGGCAGGGTGCATGTAATTGGGTCACTAGCCTTAATTGGTTTGGCAAACCAACTTGGGTTGTTAACTCTAATTGAACCAACAGCCCAATTGAGCACAAGGGCCTAAACAGGGGCTGTTGTATCACACCTATAACCTAATTAGGCTTTAATTTCATGGAATTAGATAAGACCAATTAATGGGGCCCAGTCCAAATTAATGAAACGGAGATGGGGATGCGCCCCTCGCAATTTCACTTCTCAACAGTGCAACCAGACACTGTACAATGTCTGTTTAGCACTGTTCACATATCCCTAAGGGATTTTCTTTCCCCTTGTGTCCCTTCAAAATACAAATTTAAATTCAAAACAAGGAAAATTTAAAAAAATATACAATAGCTAAGACAAAGGCTAAGAAAGTAGTGAATGGAGCAAAAAAATAAAACTTTTGAATGATTATATCAAAACTTGGATACAAAAGAAAGGGAAAGAGATATTTATAAAACAGCTAAAGCGTGAGAGAGGAAAACAAGAGACCTTAGCCAAATAAAATATATTAAAGATGAATACAATAGAGTATTAGTAAATAATAGCGAAATAAAAGAGTGGTGGAGGATTTACTTTCATCAACTTTTTAATGAAGGTTTAGGGGACCAACTTAATTTAAGCAATTTAAGTAGTTCAAATGAGGAATTGAGGATAGAAATTTTAATTTTTATCGTAGAATTCAAACTTTAGAAGTAGAACAAGCTTTGAAAGGATGCAAAATGGAAAAGTCATGAGACTAGATGATACTGAATGACTTACAAAATTATTTAATATGATATTGAAAATAAAAAAATACCTCATCAATAGAAGGCAAGTACTCTAGTTCCCTTATATAAGAACAAAGAAGACAACAAAATTGTGCAAACTATAGGGGTATTAAACTAATGAGTCATACCATGAAACTTTGGAAAAGAATAATAGAAAAAAGATTAAGGAAAAAGACCACGGTGACCGAAAATCAATTTGGTTAATGCCTGGAAAGTCGACAATAGAAGCTATACATCTTTGACAATTAATTGAAAAGTATCGGTAGCAAAAGAAAGATCTACACATGATATTCATTGATTTAAAAAAAGTTTATGATAGGGTCCCAAGAGAAATTATATGAAAAATTCTAGAAAAGAGAGGCGTTAGCATGACATATATTAAACTAATTAAGGACATGTACGAAGATATAATGACCAGAGTGAAAATTTCAAGTGAATTAACTGAAACATTTCCAATAAGGATAGGATTACATCAAGGATCAACTCTTAATCCCTATCTTTTTACACTAATCATGGACGAACTCACTGGACACATTCAAAATATAGTACCATGGTGCATGTTGTTTGCAAATGATATTGTTTTGATAGACGAGACACAAGGAATAAATACTAAACTAGAATCTTGGCGGGAAACACTAGAAGTGAAAGGTTTTAGGTTTAGTAGAGTAAAAACAGAATATATGAAATTTAAGTTTAGCAATATTCAACGAAATTAGACAATTGTTAAGATAGGAGATGACAAGTTGTCTAAAACTGAGAGTTTTAAGTATTTAAGATCATTTTTGCAAAGTGATGGAGGGATTAAGAGAGATGTTTTACGTAAAATACAAGCAAGATAGTTGAAATAGAGATTCGCGTCGGATGTTTTATGTGATCGTAGAGTACCTCTAAAAATTAAAGGGAAGTTCTACAAAACGACAGTTAGATCTGCTATATTATATGGTGTTGAATGTTGGGCTATAACTCGGGTACATGAGCAAAAGATAAAAGTTGCAGAGATGAGGATGTTAAGGTGGATGTGTGGACATACGATAATAGACAAAATAAGAAATAAGAGCATTAGAGAGAATGTCAGAGTTGCATCTATTGAGGAACAACTTTGAGAGACACGTTTAAGATGGTATGGACATGTACTTAGATGACCAATAAATGCCTGATGTGAAACTATGATAAATACGCACATTAAACGAGGGAGAGGAAGGCCAAAAAAGACTTGGTTAGCAACAATAAAACAAGATAAATTTTATTTAAATATAGATAATGATATAATAGAGGGTAAAGCCTAATGACGTAGAAGGATCCATATAGGGATAAAGCTTGGTTGCTGTTGTTGTAATCTTTGTTTTTGCCCTTTGGTCATATCTCTCCATTCCTATAAACACAACCACAAACTTCCATTCCAAGTTGCTCCAAATTCAAGTAAGAATCTTCCACTCGAGTTTCTTCTCTACTTCTAGAGTTCCAAGGTGTTGAAGTTTGTTAGGTCTTAGAATTTGACGTGCTCATATTCCAAAACAAAGGTTGTTGCATCATAAAAGCAATCGTAAACACTTGGGCAGCACAATATCATCTTAAAGATAGAGAATCAAACTCTCGCCTCAAAATTTTCAATCATGTTCAACAGCATGACTGTGCCACTGGTCCACATTGGAGATGATTAGCTAAAAGGATGTCTTGACCACTCAAAGGGGAGAGTCAACTGACCCAAGTCGCCAACTCATCATCTCATCATGCTGAGCCACTGACAAGTCAACAAATATCACTGCTCAAGGAGACAAAGCTACATCAACAATAATTTAGAATAGGTGTTTCATTTACAACAAACAAAGATATTGTAACTGCAATTTAAACCAAATGAAAAGATCCTAAGCACACCTGCCTATGCCTATGAAATTAAGAAGACCGTGAGAATTCAAAGTTTATCATAGGCCCAACATAATCCCCACTTGCCCCACCAGAAATGAGAGCATATTTGGTTAGTTCTGGAATTTTTAGGAAGGTTGGAAACCTCCAACATCAACAAGACCAAATGATGCACATGATGAAGCAGCCTCTTGCTTAGATGGCTATTGAACCTGTATCATCTACTCTTAATATCACCCCTCTCCATTGGCAAAGTGCTTGTTGTCAAGAACTACAGCAGGATATCAAGGACAGAATGTTTCCTAAAGCTCCTGTCTTTTGGCCAAACATAATTTTGCCTAATGAATCTAGGACTTGAGTTTGCCAATTCTACACGAGGCTTGGGCAGCATGACAGTGATCACACAGGACAACAGGTTGCTACTCCAGTTTCACACGACAGTAAACAAATTACATAAATAATCCTTAAACTACGATCCATATTTTAAATTAAGAACTTATTTTCCATAACTTGTCGTGCTCAAGATCATATGTTGGATTTACTTAATGACAAATTACCAACTATTATAACTACTTAGCATTCTAAAAAAATGTTGTGTGAACACTATCATACATATGACAGGCAAGAGCATAACATTTAAGTGGTGGTTGAGTTCACAACTGAATATAGAATGATTAAGCTGACATAAGAATAATACATGGATGGTTAAGTCCTAAAGTTAAATGATTAACCAGAACTTTTTACTATCAAATACCAACATCAATCAAACATCTTGTCTTCGTCGAAAAAAATTAGCAAATTTCTTGTCTAAATGGTTCATTTACATGAATTTTCAAGCCAGAAACTTAATAATCATATGCCAAAGATAGAAGAAACAATAGAAATTTGGGTATTAGAAAAATACAACAGCTCATCTTCAAGACTTTTAATATTTAGAATAGATTTGATAAACCCATCGAGTCATTCTACTTCAAAATGTTTAATAAATGAAATAATACTAGTTAGTTTACCAGAGATTTACTTACAGATTTGCAAGCTTTGATTAATATTCATTCAATGTAAGGAGGAAATTGGCTTTAGCTAATTAACTACAATTGTTTAATCCAGAATTGAAGTATAGTTGGTTATTAAGTAAACAAGCTTTTAGTCATGACTGCTATGCAAAAGAAACAATTATAATACATATCCTGTCCTAGAATCCAGCCGCTAGAGGTTCAGCTTTTTTGCCTTTCGTACTCTTTGCAAGCTCAAACAAGGGTGCAAAAATGAAATTGTAGAGATAACAATGTAACTCAGTGTATACCATGGATCTTCATCAATTTGAAAATAATTATCATTGTGACTACTCAAATAAGAAATAACATCATAAGAAAATGAACTGTTGTCAGTAAAATGCCAATAAACAATGGAAGAACCCAAACCAAGGCAGAGATCAACAAAAAAAAAACTTGCACTTGATGACACTAGAAAGACTAATACCTTGAGAAAAGTAGTAATGAAAGAACTATTAGTTTAATTGGGACATAAAACAAAACTTCACACATCTAGACCATAGAAAGCTTTACCTAATACCAAGCTGAAGACTGAGCATCAAGTCATAACTCCTATGACCCTTTATTATTGCTTCTCCTGGCCTTTTAATGTCTTTCATAAGTTTCTTTTGATGTTTTTTTATTTTTCTAGGTGACCCTAAAAAGTTGTTGTTGATTACAACTTCACTGATCAAAACTCCTTGCATGTACTCCCTTTCAAGGATTGGAATATTTGTATCAGCCACTTTTTCATCATTTTCCATAACAGATTCTAGTGCCATATCATGTCCAATAACTTTTTCTATAGCAACCTCAAGACTCCAGCGCCTTTCTAATGACACATGTTTGGTACGAGACTGCTCAAAATTTATAAGGTGTCTACCTGGTTCTTGAGTTTCACCAACCTTCATATTGCCCATGTCAACAGATGAAGCATGAAGGATACGTGATCCATGGTTTTGTCTCTTGAAATCAGGTAAAATCCCTCGCTTTCTCAAAGCATTAAGGTAAAGCCCTTGTCGAACAGGAATTTTGCTTCCTTTTGGGTAAAAGGAACCTTTTCCATCCTTTAAACCTCTTGTCCATGTCCCAATATAGCAGCTCCCATCTACCCACGTATAGACTCCAAATCCGTGCATCATTCCATTGAACCAGCTTCCTTCATAAGTGTCACCATTTTTCCAAGTAAGAGTTCCCTTATCTGAGATTGTTCCACCTTTCATATTTCCAATATAGACATTTTCATTGGCCCAAACATACTTACCATGGCCTTCTATCACTCCCTGGATCCATGATCCTTCAAAGACATCTCCATTAGGAAATGTTTGATACCCCAGTCCATGCTTGAGATTCAATTTCCATCTCCCCTTGTAGGTCAAATTGTCTGAACCAACATAGGTCCCATTCCCGTGCATGTATCCACTAAAAAATTCTCCCTCATAAATAGCTTCTGAAGCCCATGTCATTTTCCCATGCCCATGCCTCATCCCTCTTCTCCATTCACCTTCATACATACAGCCATCTGACCAATTGTACTTCCCAGATCCTTCTGGCATGTTACCCAATAGCGTCCCGATATACTTGTCTCCATTGGGAAGTATAACTTCAGTCACTCTAAAGTTTATGTGCGAACTGGAAGCAAAAGTATCCTGTCCATTCACCAAGTTGACTGAGAGTTCTCTGTTACTGATGGAACCAGTGTCAATAAACGATAAAGGTCCACGGCTGAAAGAAATTGCCTCCACATCATGAATATGATCCCCAGGGAGTGACATGCAATAACTTATAGACAAACTAATCCTTCAGAAATAAATCCGCAAATGTTCAACTGCAACAATATAGACAAAGAAGAAAATTTTAGCATGTTATCTTAATCTTCTGAATCTCCAGAAAAGAGAAACATCCTGTAAAATTGAAAGTGAGAGTTAATAAAGAAAAATGTAATCTTGAATATGTCATTTCTTATGTGCTATAGCTGTAAAATATATAGAATACTTGCTGCTGTGCATATCAGATATCTATACCTTTTGTCCAACCAGAACTGATCATTGGAAAGTGTTTTTGGTGGACATGTTTAGAAACATTATCAACTTGTGTGGATTTGGACAACAATTTAAGCCCAATGTAGGGACTTTGACAAGATTTATAGTCTAGGTTCAATTTTGGGTAGGACGTGGCCAAAAAGGTAAGAGCCCAAATTTGAACTTGTGAAAGAATTTCATTCGTTACATCTACTCTATATTGCTTACAAGCTTTAAGCAGATTTTAGCATATAAGATCTTGCCTCCTCGACCTCTTGGATAAGCAAGGACTGTGTGAAATCAGGTTCTAACATTCTTCGATGCCTAATCTATGACACCCTCAGCCGAGATTATCAACAAACCTGAAGACCCTGCCAAATCAAGGATCCATCACCAGAGATCCATCCAATTGTAATACCACATTGCCATGGGTTATAATTTACAAGTGACCCTCTTATCGAAGGGATACAAAACAATATTATTATATAGTTGCTAATTTTTGTTATATTTCTAAGAGGCATACATTTTTATTTTGCCCATAGATTTACCATTTAATACAAAATGTCCTTGCAATTTTAATATAGTCAAAGAACCTTTCAAAAGCTTTTAGAACCTACTTGAAAGATTAAATACCATCTAAATGCACCAGATTCATATTCCCTACTCCCTTTATTACCTAGTTAATAATACTGTTAATCATTCCACACTCCGTATGCATGCATTCATTCTTTACAAATTACATTTTTAATTTAGCATTTTTTTCTCATTTCCTAACTTACCTTTTACACTCATCACTGTGCTTGAAAGTAGCATATATACTCTGACTACTCACTCTGAAAGAGAAAGTAGATGATTGGCCCTAATCGACCAATTTAAACAACCTATACTAACAATTAGTGTGTCTTTTACGCCATTTATTTTAGTCTGCATAGACAGATGAGCAAAGCATTGACACTGCAGGGGTCCAGCCAAAACCTTATACAATGATGGGAAATTTGGCATTCTTTACTAGCTCATGGTATTAGATGAACATAAATATTGATTACTCTAAATTTCCAACTAAATAATCATATCAAGCTCTTGTTGGAAAAATAATTGTGAGGGCTAACATATTTAATTAGATGTCTTTATAAATGGCTATCTTAAAAGTGGAACCCAATTAAGTGATCTAATTAAGTTATATTTATCAGGTTCGGAGCATTAAATTTAAATATGGATTTTATTTTGAGTAGAGATCTATTTTTGATTTCTAATTTATGATGGGCTAAATTAGAAATATTAAAAGTTTATAACTCTTCGGTTATAAATAGGGATTGAGGTCCCAAGATCATATGCAACCCTAATTTTATTGGCATCCCATCGTCCTAAAATTCAAAAGGGAACATATTGATCTAGAAGACCTCAACAAGATTAAACATACGTTGTTATGAACTCAAGTATGATTTAAATTATTATTTATCATGTTAATATGACATAGAGAATCCTGAATTTAGATTTATGTTTAAATCTGAAATCGTTTTCTAACAAGTGGTATCACTCTCCATATCAATCTATCTATTCAGATATATAGTTGTTTATGAATTTAGATCTATGTTTTCATAAATCCTGAGTATTTTGATTAAAGTATATTTTCAGATCTGATTTTGGATTTATGCATTTTTAAATCTAAATTAGGAAAAACATTATTCGGATGCTTTGTTGTTTGGTTTAATCGAAGGAAATTCATGATTTTGAATTACATAATTTCGAATTTCCATTTAATTTTAATCTTAATTTTCAAAAAAGGGAAATTCAAATTTAGGGATTAGGGTCGCTGGAATAAGGTGCAATCCACCAATACATAGTAGATTTCCGATGGCATAAGGCTACCCTAGTTAATGGTGGTGGCAATGGTGGCGGTGTGTCTTGGTTTTTAAGGTTAGGGTTTTCTCAGTTATTATTTTATTTTCTTTTTTAATTTTTTTTAAAAAATTAGATTAGAAATATTCCTAACCCGTTGTCTAATTTATGGATTGTGTTTAATTCGGAGCCTAATTTTGATTTTTCAATGGACCACTTTGTGCTTGGTCATTTATATATTGGTTTTTATGTATCGCTTCGATGTTGTATAAAATTTTATTATGATTAAACATAATTGATTAGTTCACTATTGGTTCAGATGTGTGATATTTTAAATGGATTGTTTGAAGCAATATGTCGTAAAAGTGACCTCTCTTGTGTAGATCAATTTATGTAAAATATTAAGATGATTGTATTTATATTATTAATGCTAGATATTAATAGGCCCAAAGGAAGATTAATATTTGGTACCTATGGTAATTAATATGTGATAATTCTATGGTTTCCCATGTGGGCAATTGGTCGGTCCAAAGATAGATCAATTGCATGATAGGACTTATTGCCAATATTCAATTACTGCACCGAGAGTACAACTTACAAATTAATATTTCTATACTGTGTGAATTTATCAATTATTACTACGGATTCTTATATGGTTTTTTTGTTCTTTGCTACAGCTATTGCTTCTGCTTCGATGATAACTACTAATGTCAATTCAATTCCTATATTGAATGGGAATAACTTCAAGGATTAGAAGGAAAATGTCATGATTGTCCTTGGGTCCATGGACTTAGGCCTTATGCTAAGAATTGAACGACCGACTCACTCCTACAGATAAAAGTTCCACTACTGAAAAAGGGACTTTGAGAGGTGGGATCGTTCAAATCGCATGAGTCTAAACTTTCAGGGGCACTATGTCCGATGAGGTTACTACTGCCAACGGATTTCTCAAGGAAATTGAGAAACAATTTGTCAAAAATGATAAGGCTAAAACAAGTACGCTACTAGCAAGTTTGATTTCTATAAGGTATAAAGGGTAAAGACAATATCAGTGAATACATCATGTAGATGTTTCATCTTGGTCCGCTAAGAATTGAATGGCCAACCCACTCATGCAGATAAAAGTTCCACTAATGAAAAAGGGACTTTGAGAGGTGGGATCGTTCAAATCGCATAAGTCTAATGATCATGAGACAAGAGATTCAAAAACTTTCGGGGGCACTATGTCTGATGAGGTTACCACTGCCAAGGGATTTCTTAAGGAAATTGAGAAACGATTTGTCAAAAATGATAAGGCTAAAACAAGTACACTTCTAGCAAGCTTGATTTCTACAAGGTATAAAGGGTACAGGCAATATTCAAAACTTAAGGCACTACAGTTAGAGCTATCTGAGGATTTGCTCATGCATTGGGTTTTTATATTTTTGCTAGCACAATTTAGTGAGTTTAAGGTCAGTTATATGTGTCAAAAGGAGAAATGGAGTCTAAATGAGCTCATTTCACATTGTACGCAGGAAGAAAAAAGGTTGAAGCAAGAAAAGATAGAAAGTGCTCACTTAAGCTAGTACCTCTAAGGATGGTGGGAAAAAAAAAGAAAGAAAGGTAAAAAGGTGGTAGATGGTCCAACTAAAAAAAACAAATAAAGAAAGAAATTGATGGTCAAAATTGTTTCTTTTGTCATACTCCTACACATCTAAAGAGGGATTGTATCAAATATCACGTCTAACGTGCTAAGAAAGGTACAAATCTTGTCCTAGTTTATTCTAAGGCTAATTTAGGTGGTGTTTGGTTTGGGGTGCAGGAATTGGAATGGAAATGGATTTGATAGTAGATGGAATGGGTTTAGTCATTCCAATGTTGCTGTTTGATTTATAAGCTGGGAATGGGAATGGATCATAGAAGAAACAATGCCGAAACAAAATCAAAACAATTGTTCTGAGATCTCATCTTTATTTTGATTTAAAAATTCAGTACACTTCATCATCTGCCAACTTCTTGGCTTCAGAATCAACTTCTTTCACTATCTTAATTTGATAAAGGGCACACTAGTATGAATATAAACCTATATCTAAATAGATATATTTGCCATCTATTCTATTTACCGACCTCAATACAACAATTTTTTTTAAATAATGAATTAAATGTTTCGAAAGAGAAAGAAAAGAAAGCGACTACTATTGCACCATGGCGTGGCCGTCGGAGAGGAGCTTGAGTGCTTCAAGCAATGTGAGTCTGAGCCTGCCTAAATGCAGCTTGAGGTTCTAGTTATCCGAGTAAATTCTGCTGAGCTCGCCCCACCCATTCTTGTGGATGGATTAGGGATCCAAAAACACAAGGTGGTCCTTCGGATACTGTCACTCAGCGTGCTCTCGTCGGCTTGGATCCGGTATGCTGAGTACTTAAGCTCCATCTCCGGTGATGGATTCTTGAACGTGTCTCTAGCCAACCACCCCAGGTTCCCCATCGGCACAACCTGGATGAAGACGGCGCTGCGGGGGAGGAAGACGACATTGGTTAACCCAGAGCCATGGATGCCGATGAGGACGTCGGCAGAGCTCACGAGTCGAGCGAACTTGCCGATGTTGGTGGTGACGTCGGGGTCGGCGACGTGGACATCAAAGCCCAGGCTCATGGCCATGTCCGACTCGTTAAGGAAAATCCTGGAACCCTTGCGCGAAATGATCAATAGCCACGACTTACGGTGCACATCCCACTTGTTGTCAGTGGGCTCCACGGACGCGCGCTCAAGCCCGTACACTTCCCGCAGCATCACCTTAAAGACAATCATGGCGTAGCCGTTGGCGGACTTTACAGGGTCCATGTCGAGCTCCTTGTGGAAGGTTAGGGCTGGAATGAATTAGGAAAAAATAAAAAATAAAAGAAAAGATGCTTAAAGAGATGGGAATGAGTTCTAACCCGCCACTTTAATTGGGGTTTGTCCATTTCAAAATATTTAAGAATGATTCTAAAATTGTTATTCCCAAAACCCATTAATCAAACACTTTATATTTCTATTATTCCATTCCCTCGTTCCCAAACCCCTAAACCAAACGCCACCTTAACTTCAGTACTGAATCACACTAGTGGGCAAGTCTTTGCAGGGTTGCCAAAGTTGTCGAAAGTATGTTGAAATATTCATCTATGTGGGTGATGACAAGGCTATTGAAGTTGAGGCTACAGGACCTTTAGATTATTACTCAGAACTTGGTTGTTATTTGGATTCGAAAGGCACTTTTGTTGTACCGTCATTTAGACAAAATTTGATTTCTATTTCTGCATTGGACAAATTTGGATGCCATTATTTATTTGGGGATTGCAAGCATAGATTAAAATCTCGCGTTGTTTCGTCCGATACTAGCAAAACATCTAGTTCCGCCCATAAACTAGCACCGACACAACGCCAGCACACCGCGACGCATTTGTACACGTCGCGTGGACTCGGCAATGCGTCCGAACATGTCGCATGGACCCGGTGATGCGTTCGGAGCCCGAACAACACGTGCCCACGATCGTTGCAGAGCCACGGAACCATGGTAGTTAAAATCGCGATTTTAATCTTAAAATCGTACGATTTTACGATTTCTGACCTCTGATTTAAATCGGAGTTAAAATCGTAATTTGTTAAAATCCCTTTGAAATCACGATTTTACGATTTAAAAACGATTTTAACGATTTAAAAAAAAATCTCTTTTTTCCATTGAACCCGGATCATTTAAAAAAAACCGGTTCAATCTGAAAAACCCCGGTTTTCAAAGCCTCCTGCGTGCCCAAATCGGCTAATCCCGATGTGCTCGCATGCCTTCTCATCTTCCTCTTCTCATTTTTCCACTTGCTCGCGTCTTCCCTGCTCGTGGCGTCCTTGCTCGCGCCTTTGCTCGCATCTTCCCTGCTCGCGGCATCCCTGCTCGCGTCCCTGCTCACGAGCTCGCGTCCCTGCTCACGTCCTTGCTGCGGGTCTTCAGCATCCCTAGTGCATGTCCAGTTCGACCTCCATAGCTCCATTGCTGTTGTTCTTCTGAATGTGATTTGCTGCTTGGTCCATTGCTGCGATTGTGATTTGTGAAGCTTCCTCGACCTCCTGCTGCACTCAGCTTCCTCTATCTGCTATATTTCGTTGATGACTTCTAAAGGTGCTAATTGTGGGCCTTGTGGTCAAAAGCTCAAGTGGTGCTGCTACTCCACCTGCTGCTCCATCTGGTAGTACTAGGGCAGGCAGCTCTAGTGCTAGTTGCTCTGCAACTGTGGCTTCTAAATTACCCTCTCGAACTGCTCGTGGAAGTAGGAATGATGTGGGATGGAAGTATAGGTTTTCAATTGAAGGCAGTACTATAAAGATTCAATGTAAATTTTGTCAGAAGATAGTAACAGGAGGTGTTTATCGGTTGAAGCATCATTTGGCTGCAACAAATCTAAATGTTGAAGCATGTAAAGCTGTTCCTGAAGATGTGAATAAGAAGATGTTGGAGATTTTGACCAGTTTGCAAACAAAATTGCTTAAAAAATCAAGGTTGACTGCGGATTCTATAGAAACTGTTGAAAAGAGAAAAGCTAATGAAATGGATGTTGAGAATGTTGGTCCTACAGTTGAAAATATTTTCAAGAGAAGGGGAGCCCAATCCACAATCAATAGCATATTTAAGAAAAGTATAAGAGAGGATGCATGTCAAGCAATTGCAAAATTTTTCTACAACAATGACATACCATTTAATGTGGCAAGAAGTGAAGAATTTCATATTATGTGTAACTTAATTGCACAACATGGCTAGGGGTTTAAGCCACCATCCTATTATGATATTAGAGTGAAGTATTTGAAGCAAGAAGTGAAGTTAACAATGGATATGATTGAAGAACATAAGGCATTTTGGAAGCAATTTGGTTGCACCATAATAACTGACGGATGGACTGACAAGAGGAGGCGGACAATATTGAATTTCTTAGTGAATAGCCCAAAAGGAACGGTGTTTTTGAAGTCTATAGATGCATCCCACATATCCAAAATAGCAGAAAAAATCTTTGATATGCTTGATGAAGTTGTGGAAGAAGTTGGTGAGGACAATGTAATTCAAGTTGTGGCAGACAATGCAACAAATTATAAAGCTGCTGGAGAAATGTTAATGGAGAAAAGGAAGACATTATATTGGACTCCTTGTACAACACATTGCATTGATTTGATGTTGGAAGACTTTGAAAAAAAGATACCCATTCATGAGGATACAATTCCGAAGGGGAGAAAGATCACAACCTATATATATTCAAGAACTTCTCTCATTTCTTTGTTACAACGCTTCACAAAAGGAAGAGATTTGGTGAGACCGGGCATCACTCGCTTTGCCACATCTTATTTAGCCTTGGGATGCCTTCATGAAAACAAGGGAGCTTTGATAAGATTGTTCACTTCCAATGAATGGAATTCTAGCAAGTTTGCTAGGACAAGGGATGGGAGATTTATAGAGGATGTGGTTTTGGACAAGGAGTTTTGGAAAAATATTTTAATTTGTTTGAAGGGTGCATATCCTTTAATTAGAGTTCTCCATTTAGTGGATTCAGATGAGAAGTCAGCTATGGGTTACATCTATAAGGCAATGGACAATGCTAAAGAGAAGATTCAAGGTGCTTTCAATGGTATCAAGAAATGGTAAGTTGGTAACTATCAAATACCAACTATCAATTTTAATTTAATTGAAATCTTTTGATCTTTGACACTATGTTAGAAAACTAATTCAAATCAATCTATCCTTAGTTATTTACCTCTATGGAACATCATTGATGAAAGATGGGACAAACAACTCCATAGGCCTTTGCATGCTGCGGGCTATTTTCTCAACCCTAAGTTGCACTATAGTCCTGAATTTAAGACGGATCTTGAAGTCAAACGGGGACTATTTCATTGTATGGCAAGGATGGTGCCTGATCTTGAAGAACAAGTCAAGATTGATGTTCAAATTGATGATTTCAGGAATAGAGTGAAGCTTTTTGGTTGTGCCTTAGCTAGGGCAACAGTTGATAAGAAGAGTCCAACATATTGGTGGGTGACTTATGGAGATGAGCATCCGGAGCTGCAGAGATTTGCCATTCGCGTGTTAAGCTTGACATGTAGTTCCTCTGGATGTGAGCGTAACTGGAGTGCCTTCGAGATGGTAAGATTTTCAAAATGTGGAAAAATAAATATGAATCGTAATCTACTTTTAAAATTACCAACTAATCTATTGGATTCTCATCTTAATTGTATTTGTTTGTCTTTAGGTCCACACCAAAAGAAGAAACCGCTTGAAGCAAAAAACAATGAATGATATTGTTTTTGTTATGGCTAATTCAAAATTGGCCAAAACAAAGCAAGGTAGGAGAGCTCGTGAGCTAGATCTTGATGATGTTTCATCTGATGATAAGTGGATTGTGGAAACAGTGATGGTGATGGAGACTTAGGGATTGAAGGTTTGGATGTGGACAACTTGGATTTGGATGCTCCAAATGAAGATGAGAACTTGGTTCAAGGCCAAGTTGAAGTGAATGTTGTTGGTGAAGGTGATATGGAGGATTTTGATGATGAAGCTGGTGGAGAGGAAGATGAGGATTAAATGATGGAATCTTATGATTTTAATGTGTCACATTTGTTAGATTTATAGATTAGGCATCTAGTTTCTATAATTAGATGGTTGGTGGAACCTTTCTAATTGGTGGTTCACTATTTTGTGGCTTATAGTTATGGATGACATTTTTAATATAATATTGATTATGAATGCAAGTTTATTTAAGTTTGTTTAGCGATTTAAAAGTTTTTTTTATTATTTATGCTATTTGACATCCATATATATGACTTTATAATTTTATATGCATATATATAGGAATTTTATAAAATCTTACGATACGATTTACGATTTTAAGATTTACGATTTTAAGTACCCCTTCCGATTCAAGTTAAAATCCTGATTTTAACTACCTTGCATGGAACAGAGGTAGAAGGGGTGGTGATTTTTAACTTAGGCTTTAATAAATAACTTAGGTTAATAATTTTAATAAACTCCTAGTTATAATTGAGATAATTTAAATAAACTTAATTAAAGCTTAATAAAATTATCTTATTAATTTAATATATATTAAAAAAATATTTTATATTTTATTTTTTATAGTTTTTATTTTAAAATATTTAGATTAAATTTTTTATTTGTAGTCAATATATTTTATATTTAAAAAACCTAAACCTCCACAGCTTGGCACTCCTTGAGATTTTAAACTATGATTGCAAGTTTAGTCTTTCTTTAAATTCAAATATCATTGGTAGCGGTTCTTTATTGTCTCTTGAAAATCTATATATACTTGATAAGGTTGCCTCATTTAATGAAATTTACATGTTGTACACATGGTTTAAAATGAAAATTAGCTTGTGAGAATTCCGCATCTATGTGGCATGAGCTATTAAGTTACATTTCTAAACAACGAATTGAAAGACTTGTAAGTGATGGAATTCTCAATTCCCTTGATTTTACAAATCTTGATGTTTGTATTAGTCACAACAGGGAAAATAATAAATCATATTGATGCCAACAGAGTTTTGGATGTCTTAGAACTAATCATATTGATATTTGTGGATCATTCCCTATGGCTTCATGGAATGACCAATAATATTTTATTTCGTTCATAGACAATTACTCTTGTTATGGGTATCTTTATTTGATTTGTGAGATGTCTCAATCATTATACATGCTTCAAGCTTATAAGGTCGAAATTGAAAACCAACTTTGCAAGGATTAAGGTTGTTAGATCTGACAATGGAAATGAATACTATGACAATATGATACGACATATGAATACCGTCTAGGTCCATTTGCTAAATTCTTAGAGGAACACTATAGTCCCATAGTAGACCACGTTGGGTTCTCCAAAAATGAATCGTGTATCTAAGAGACAAAACAAAAAACTAATGTTGTGTTTACTTGAGAGGACAAATTCAATAACTAAGGAGACAGATTTTATATTCTCTCTTGTTTACTTGTTATAAAATAACAAACTAATGGATTTATAAATCCATTTGCTGATCCATTTATGAACATAATTTTATCCACCCAAAATTGGGCGGAACTCATTTCATTCCTTCCGTGAAGCGTCGCAACCTCAAACAGGGGTGCGGGTAGCACTGTGCAGATGTCAGCCTCGCTCGGCCGCCCGCCCTACTTGACCTCACACAGCCACCTCACTCGGCCGCTCTTGCCTCCGGTCCATCAAAACTTCCAAGCGGTTGCTCCCCTTGATCGATATAGAGGAGAGCAAGTGGAAGCCAAATGGAAATATGAACTATGAAGCAAAGGAGCAAGGTAGATTTGGATCCGAGAAAGAAGAGAAGAAGCTTCCCCTATTCTTCTTCCTCGGACTCACGACAGAGATGGAAAGGGGGGAGTTAACTTACGACGTCGTAGGGCACGAGCATGACCATGGAGGCGACCATGGGGCAGTAGAGGACCGTCACGGTAACAGAGCTGGAGACGTCGACTGGGATGTTGCACTTTGAGCAGCACACCTCTTCCTCTATAGTAGGCACGACCTCGTAGCCAATGTAGCTAAGGTAAACCATGGCGGCGCCGTTGAACACCCGGCCACCCCGTAGGCCATGAACCCTCCAAGGCTCTCCGCTGGCTACATCGGATGCATCAAATTGTGCACGTCGCAAAGCCAGAACCCAACGACGATGATGAAGAGGATGAAGGCGAAGTGGATCGCCGTCAGGATCATGTTTAGCATTGAACTATCCTTCGTATTGTGTTAGAGATTAAATAGAGTACTCAATTGACAAGTGATCATTCACAGGCCAAAGATTTGATCAATTATCTTTCGGGATTCGGGGCGTCCCGGCACGGCAGCCTCACCACGAGCAACGGGGGCAGCCTTGCACGACCGTCTCGCGCACGTCTAGAGAAGCGGACAGCCTACTGGTCTCATCGCACGGCTGCGAGCCATGAGCAAGCATGTTGGGGCACCCCCACTGCTCGCGACAAGCACAAGGCGGCGACCACCCATGCGACCTTCCTTCGTTATGTTCCTTTCATTCTGTCTTCCATCTCTAGGGATTATTTTCCCATCCTTTTGTTTATTTGTCCTTTCTTTTCCCTCCCCGTAGGGATTTATTTCGTTCCTTACTTGCTTTCCACCCCCAATCCAGCATGATTTCTCATTCAACCTTATCGAGTTTTGTCTAGGGCAAAGCGTTGAAAATTGTAGGGTACATTCTTAATAGAGTGCCCATGAAATCAACAACTAAAACCCCATACGAAAACTTTCGGCCAACAAAAGCCCAATTATCAGACACTTTCACATTTAGGGATATCCAGCTGAGGCAAGGCCTTATAGGCCAAATGAAAGCAAAATTAGACTCCAAAAAAATTAGCTATTATTTTGTTGAATATTCTGAGATATCAAGAGGATATAAGTTTTATGATCCTACAACTAAGTCCCTCTTTGAGATGGGAAATGCAACATTCTTTGAGGAAGCTGAGTTTGGAGAGAGAGAGATAAGGATAAAGAATTTGCTCTTGAAGAGGAATTAATTCAAATTCCTACCATTGCATTTGATCATGTCACCAAACAAGACATTAGTCAAGAAACAAATATGAAACTTCATGACAATAATGAACTCCCTACTACAGAATGAGGAAAATATTCTTAATGAACAAACTCAACACCCTCAAACTCAAGAAGCAATGTCATTAACGAGATCCACGAGAGAAAGGAGAAATGCTATTCCGAATGATTTCATAGTATTTCTCCAAGAACATGAGGATGGTATTGGACTAGTAGAGGATGATCCTATCAACTTCCACCAGGCTATACAATGTTTGAATTCTCAAAGGTGGATTGATGTTATGAATGAAGAAATTAAGTCGATATATGACAATAACATTTGGAAACTCATTTTATTACCTAAAGGTGTGAAACCCATTGGTTACAAATGGATATTTAAAACCAAAAGAGATTCAAATGGAAATGTAGAGAGATGTAAGGTTTGTCTTGTCGCAAAAGGCTTCACAGGGAAAGCATTGATTATAAAGAGATTTTTTCTCCCATTTTTACAAAGGACTCCTTGAGGATTATTATGACACTTGTTGCACATTTTGATCTTGAGGTACATCAAATTGATGTAAAGATTGTGTTTCTCAATTGCAACATTGATGAAACAATTTATATGATGCAACCAGAAAACTGTGTTTGGAGATGCAAGGAAAATGATTTACAGACTTAAGAAATCCATTTATGAATTCAAATAGACTTCCTTTCAATGGCTTCACAAATTCCATCAAGTAGTAACCTCTTTTGATTTTGAAGTAAATATGTGGATAATTGTGCATGTCATAAGTTTAGTGGGAGTAAACATATTTTCCTAGTTTTGTATGTCGTTGACATATTGCTAGCTAGCATTGATAAGGTTCTGTTATTTAAAACCAAGATATTTCTATCAAAGAAATTTGAGATGAAAGATCTTTGATATGCCTCTTTTGTATTAGGAATTTAGATACACTAGATACACTAGGATCGTTCTTAGGGTACGCTTTGGTAGTCACAAAAGAGTTACATCAAAAAGGTGCTTAAAAGATTTGGCACGAAAAACGACAAACCAGGAAATCCCCTTGGCTAAAGGAGACTTTTTAGTCTAAAACAGTGCTCTAAAAATGACCTTAAAACTAAAGAAAGGCAAAAAAAATTCAAACGCTTCTGCTATTGGTAATCTAATGTATGCTCAAGTTTACACACGCTCGAATATTGCATACATTGTTGGGATGTTATGCAAATATCTAAGTAATCCTGGAATGGATCATTGGGTAGAAGTCAAACGGGTCATGCAGTATTTACAAAGAACAAAAGACTTCATGCTTACCTATAAGAAATCAAACCAATTTGAGGACATTGGTTATTCAACTCTAATTTTACGGGATTCCAAGATAGTCGGAGATCCACATCAAGCTATGTGTTCTTACTTGTTGGAAGGATTATATCTGGGAGAAGTGTTAAGCAACACTTGTAACCTCTTTCACCATGGCAACAAAGTTCATAGCATGTTATGAGGCATCCAACCAAGGAATATGTCTGCGAAATTTTGTCACAAGGCTATCGATTATGGATGGTATTGAAAGACCCTTAAAGATATTTTGTGACAATAAATCAACAGTTTTGTGACAATAAATCAACCGTTTTGTTCTCTAACAACAAGAGGAGCTTATCAAAATCGAAGCACATTGACATCAAATTCCTTCTTGTTAAAGAAAGGGTGCACAGTGGTTAGTTGGTTATAGAGAATATTGGAACAAACTCAATGATAGTAGATTCGCTCACTAAAGGTTTGACAACAACGGCCTTTTACAAGCCCATTGCTCGAATGGGTGTTGTGCTTCTTCGGGATATTTAGTTTCATTAAAATGTCGTTGTTGTCAACGGCATTTTAACAATTAAACATTTGTTGTTATGGACTCAGGCATGATTTAAATTATTGTTTATCATGTTGATATGATATGAAGGATCCTAAATTTAGATTTATGTTATGAATCTGAAATCATTTTCTAATAGCTCCCAAAATATATAGTCAATATCTCATAAAGTGAAATTCCAGGGCTCTTTCAGAAGAAATCTTAACTTACCAACATGCTAGAATTATACATTACTTACTGGAAGCACCTTGCCTTTTACAAGTACCACAGTCATCATGTTTCATACCATTAGTTTGACATTTTTTGATAATCAGGCAGCATATGGACTTTCCGCGAAATTGTACTGAATATTTGAAACTCACTTAAATATAAGTTCTATTTTCTAGCAGTAGAATCAATTTTATTTCAAACTTTTCCAGCAAGCAAAACTCTATTGATCCATGTCAAAATTCACAGTAATATTGCACGTACTAAAAGATGTCCAGCTTTTCGACAAAAATCCTAAACAAAACAAAAAAAAAATGCAGTAACAAATCTGGCTTGCTTGATGTTAATAACTTGGTGCATATTAAATTAATAGCAGTACACAACATATCAGAAATATTGTAATATAGAAGTTATTGAAGCACCAATTGAAAGAAGATTCCTTTTGGCGATGAATCAACAATTAGCATTATCAGTTCATACACCCTTTAATCATTTTGATGCATGTGAAAAGAAAAATAAATTAGATAAAACTAATGATGAGATTTGGTACCTGTATCTAAAAAACATTCCTCTTTACTCCAGAGAGGATTCAATTATTAAAAACCATGAAAAAAAAACAGTAACAGAAAATATGAAGTGGGAAACATTTTGCATGTTCAAACATCTAGTCTCTTTATCCATTAGTCAAATAAATAAAGAACTCCGAGTACAGAAAACTGACATAAAGCCAATCTACCCAAAAGAACACTACGATCTAACCTACCTTTGCAGGTGAATATCAAACTGGACCACTGTCTATCTTTTTAACGGATGCAGCCATCCGTAAGAACCAAATTCCACTGTTCACAAACAAGTTCCCACCAAATAAAACCCAAATAACCTAACAACCTAACAATCCCACCACCGCCGCACATAAGGCAACAAGAGGTTCCGCTCCCGTTAGTCAAACGGACAAAAAAAACGACGATTCAAAAAACCAGCTCTTTCTCAATTACCAATCCATCGAGAAACGAAACCGCTGGAATGGGAAGCGTAAACTTTAAGCATCGGACTAGCCTAAGATCACAGAGCTCAACAGCAAGGCTAAGGATCCGAGAGATGGATCTCTGAATGAAAACGCGGTAACAAGGACAAGAGAAGAAAAGCGAGAACCGGAGAGGTTACCGACCGAGGTAGCGATTCGATCCGGAGGAGCTGGAAGCAGGGAAGAGCCACCGCCACCGCTGTTGCCGTCCGAGATGGGTGACGGAGGCAACTGCTCTAGATGACGTTTGATCGTCGGTAATAGGGACTCCCTTGCCGACGAGAGGGAGAGATATTTTTGTGGTCGGTAAACTCGTTCTACTACTACTACTATTTTTGTGGAGAAGGGAGGGCTCGGTCCTCTGCTATTTCTTGCCGTAAGTCGAAATGCGCGTGAGAGAGTGACGAGAGAAGAGTAATAAAATACAAAAAAAAAACAGAGGAGAAGCAGAAGAGACTAGATCGAGAGTGGGTGGGCAGGCGGGTGACTAGTGTTACGTCAATCGATGGGAGGCTGTGGGTACAGCTGTCGGGTCCATGACACTGAGTCGGAAAGCCAACGAGGCGTGAGCGGGCCTGCAACGCGGGGGCCACCTGTCTGAGTCTTCGGGTAGACTTTACCGGGGGAGTATGGGATGTCTTTTTCCGGCGATGCCATTGTGTTTATCGGACTCTTTCTCTTCCCTGGGGAAGCCGTTATGTGAGGGTGGGGCCGAGGGAACGAGATGGTAACCGACATTTTGGTAGCGCTAATTGTGGTGCCGCCCGAGTTCCTGCTCTGTTGACCCACGTGCTCATGCACGGAGTCAGCACAGGTCCAACATGAGCAGCTGCCCCAATAAATAAATAAAGAGACGGGTTGATTTTTAGCTTGTTTCAATAAAAAAATAGGTAAATTTGTTATCTTCGTGGGATAGAAAATATACTTAATGGCTCTTTTGGATAGAAAATATAAGTTGTCAATTTTTGAAGATTGATTTTGATTCTTAAATCAGAAATATCATTCGTCATTGCATCCTGACTTATTAAAAATCTTATTAACTGACATGTTTTTACAATCCCAATTTTTTATAAAATTTTATTACTTCAAATATATTATTGAGAAAAACAATATTACAAAAATTACAACTTAGTTTAGCTGTTGAGTGACCCGAGTTATCTTTTATGTAGAATACAGACTCTGAGCCGGAATTCTCGACTTGAATCTCCCGACTTGAATTCCCGAGCTGAATCTTCCGACTTGGAATTCTCGACCCGGAGAGGAAGAGTTGCTGAGACCTGCGAATGCAGTTTTTTTGAAATAGATTTGTCCTCCTCCAAATGTGTTTCGAGATTCCGATGAACACCTATTCTTCAGAATATAAGGTGTGCAACCTCTTTATATAGGCTTAGACCCCAATTTGGCAAAATCTTAGTTTATTCGCTTGGACAAATTTTATCTCGACCGGTCTGGCAGTTGACGCGCGTAGGTCGTGCACGCACACGAATCTACTTGGTTCAGTACAAATCCGAGCCCTAGATTTGTACCCCTCCTGCGCACTCACACGTGAAAAGTGTCTCTCTCCATATATTTAATCACAATTAATATGCTTGTGAAATAATATAAACCAATTAATATATTTTAAAATTCTCAATATGGATTAAAGTCTCATTTACACTGAAATCTTTTTATTTTTTTTTTCCATTCACTTATATCCAACATGTTTCTCTCTTTTCGTATTTGTCTTTACCTAACTAACAATATAATAAACATCTGTATTATGTCAAAAGCAAGATAGATATTGATATATTTATATTTTTTTGTGTTTTCTATAAAGTATAAAAATTATTAGACAGATGATGCAAATTAAAAAATAGCAATAATAGAGAGTGAAAAGCATAGTGATGATGTAATATGACATGGAATGATATGACATTTTATATGCACACGTCCGATTATCGCTTGGACATCATCGACGGCCTTCGGCCGCCGCTCCGAATCAAACTATACCTTGGGGGAACGATGAACCCGTCAGAGATCGCTACATACATTATTTTTTACTATACTTTTTACTCTCCATTTTCACCCCTCTCTATCATTTTTCTTAAAAAAAAATTAGCAAAACACATCACGACGTGGCTTGTAAAGTGGAAAACTTCATCTGTGGCACTATTATCGGACTTGTCGTCTGAATTGGATCGAGAGAGACACTCTTCGCAATGTATTTGTTGGCATAGTCATAATTTATAATTTATCTATAGCAAATCAATATCCTAACTCCATGATTATTTGCCACGTTAGCATTTATATGAGAAATACACATTTTTCATTGGTAATAAATTTTAAATTTTATCATTTGTTCATGATATGAACGAATAATGATGGTCTAAAATGGAAATATTTTTCTCCAAGATTCCATGATATTAACGATTTTTTTTCCTCACGAGAAGAATCATACAGAAAGTAGGGGAAAATAAAGAAGAGAGCGGAGAAAGTTAAGTAAAAGGAATAAAATACTTGAAAAGGAAAGAGGAATAAAAACAAAGGCATGGAGAATCGAACTACTAGTTTCTTTGTTATTTATTAAGTTCCACTTCAATTATACCAATTATACTGCACACACTATATCACTCTTGCCTTATTGTTGCACCCTAAATTAGTAAATTATTTTTAATAATTCAATATCTAATTTTTCAAAATAATTAATTCTGAAAATAACAGATTTAATTCAATAAAAAAAATCATCCGCCACTAAAACAAATCCAAAAAAATAATTAGTTCCTCGCTCGTCAGCTAACGTTCCAGATTTTTCATCTGATAGGATCCCATAGACAGCGCTAGAAGGAGTGAATAGCGCACTTAAAATCTTTTGTTCTTGTTTTTACTTTTTCTTTTCTTTTAAAAGTAAAACGTAGATGAATAATAAAACACGTGCACAAAGATACGATTTATTTTTACTTGGTTCATAGTCTCTGATCACTAGTTCAAGGCTCGTGATCCTTTGAATCGTGTGCTCACAATTGATCAATCGTAATAAATCTCTTTTACAAACAAACTGTTCGAAGACAAAGATTCACCTCTTACACAAGATAAGGTGCGGCAACAAGTTTACCGCCCCTTAGAATTGAAAGCATGAAGAAACACGACTTAATAAAAAGCATACCGACAAAGTAGATTGGAGTAAGGCTTCGATGTTGGAGGAGCACATTAGTGTAGTGTTATTTGCATGAGACGAGAGCATGAAGGCGTATGAAAATTGATATCAAAGCCTGTTGAGCTTCCTTATATAGCATACTACTGGTCAATTGATCCCCTAATCGGTCGGCCTATTCCCTTGGTAACTGGATCCAAATTTGATATATCGATCAACCGATATATAAGTTCAGTCAACCAAACTTGTATTCTACTAATGTCTTTCTATGACCTCAACACCTTGACATTGATCTTCGGCTGCCTCAACCTCGCAAAGCCTATTCTTGATCCCATAAACCACCATGTTAGCCATTCGATCTCGATCCTTTGTCACATCAATCATCTGAAGCTTATCCTTAACCACCTCGGACATCACGTCAGCACATCGAACATCTCAGTTGCTAGGTCATACACTGTGTCATCTCAGTGTTCGATCTACTGAACTACCATTTGGCCTCCTAGACTATTTGGTTTACCAGTTAACCTGGTGATCAGTTGCACGAACCTCTTATAACCAGGGCCGGATTTAGAATTTTAGGTTGAGGGTGCATACTAAGTGATGAAAATAATTTTTATAATAATGACCTCACAATCTTTCAAAAATATATAATGTATATTTAGTTGAAATTTGAGAAATAGAGAGAAAAAAAATTAAATTTAGGGATTTGAACTATAGATGTATGTTAAAAAAATAAAACTTACCATTGGACCAACTATATTTTTTTTAAAGGGGCTAAATAATATATATACTAAGAAACTAAAATTTTCTATACTAAAAAAAATAAAATTTTTACATAAAAATAATGTTCATAAAAATTTGTATAATATAATGCAATTTCTAGTTTAGATAGTCACTCGACGGTTTGATCTTGACTTCAAACTTCGAATTGGACCCTTAGTTGGATCATCGCCAAGGGTTGTCCCCATAACAAGCATACATCTACTTGTTCTTTGTTCAATATCCGATCACTTGACTCGCTAGGTCTTCCTTTGACTCTCGATGTTCAGTCCTTGTTGACAAATCAAATTCATCTTACTAGATATCTAACTTTTTGACTCATCTGGACTTTCTTGGCTGATATCCAATCTTCTTGATATACTAAGACTTATGTTGTCTAATATCCAATTAATAAAGTCATTAGATCACAACACAATTTAATTTTAAACTTTTATCAACATTAAAAGTTATGTTTGATTATGTGTTGCTCCCAGCACCAACACATCCCTCTAGAGATAAATTTATGTGGTGTGCAAATTAAGAATCGAACCATGAGTGTTTAGAAATTGTTGAAGCGCTTCTACGGTTGTACTATAGCCCGAGGGAAACTAAACTAGCAACTTAGGCAATTCGCTCACTCCCAACACCCCCGCAAACTCATCTCAGATCAACATGGAGGAGTAAATCATGGAGCTACTAGCTGGAAGTTGGGACTAGCGCATGGGGTGAGCGAGCACACTGACTTTATCAGGTTTTGACCCCAAACCTTAAGTAGCAACACCGTACTATCAATCCATCCCATGGGAACTAAACTAGCAACTTAGAACATCTTATAGAGGTCGATGATGAAATTCATCTTGTGTGACCCAAATGCATAATAGAGCTTGATATCAAAGTTTATTAGAACACCCTTAGCAAGCAGTAACTTACCCTACCTAGAAGTTATTGGGATTGCAAGGTTATAAACATAGTCTCATATTAAAAACACATGGGAAAGATCATGTGTTTATAAGGGAAAGATATCTTCATTAATATGAGGTCTTTTCGGTAGAGCTAAGAGAAAAATCACGAGGACTTAAGTCAAAATGGACAATATCATACTATTATGGTGATATCTAAATTTCTTTTGGTCCTAACAATTGGTATTAGAGCCCGGACTGCCAGAAGGTCTAATCGCCGACTGTGCATTAGAGCTATGGTCTAATCAAACCATATGAGTAGAATATTTACCTCAACCAAAGAAAGTGTGGGCTCCAGTGTTCGGATCAAGAGGATTAGACACCAAGCAAGAAGTTCCAGTTGTACTAGGCAACGAAGTCCTAGTAGGTCGGATGGACCGAGGGCAAGAAGTCCTGGTGGGTCGAGAATCACACGTCAAATGGATAGACTTTTCCGCTTGAGGGGACCCTGTGATTCTTCGTTTAAGAGGAGGATTATTGGGGTTGTAAGATTACAAACATAGTTAGATATTGAAAATGCATGAAAAAGATCATAGATATATAAGAAAAAGATATCTCCATTAGTATAAGATTTTTTACGTAGAGTCCAAAAGCAAAATCACGAGGACTTTAAGTTCAAAGTGAACAATATCATATTATTATAAAGATATTTAAATTTTTTTAGTCCTAACAAAAATCATATCTAGCATCTATCGTGACACCTATACATTAACATGCCTCAACCTTGACAATGTTTGTCACACTATCAATCTCCTACCTAGACGATAAAGCAAACCTTGATATATGAGACCCTTGCCAACTACCAACTCAGAAGCATTCTGCCTCACAGCCGCTCAAACTCTAACTTTCAACATTAAACTCGTTGAAAATTAAAATTGTGTTAACTCCTGAATAGTTTGTTTTGTTACATAGGACTCTAATTCATTTTACATATTGCTGAGATGATTATTATTTCTAAGATTTTTTTAAAATAAATAAATAAATTTATCTAAAAACTAAACTAATTTTTTAAATAATAAAGAATTCTACTATTATAAATACTTTCTAAAATATAATAAAATTATTATAGTATTTTAAAAGCATCTAATAGTATTGCTATGTTATCTAACAATCTTTTCTAATAAAATTAAATAGACTTTTCTAAACAAAACTAAACTCACTTTAAAAAAAATAATAATAAAGGACTCTATACTACATATTTTTATTGAAAAAATATGAATGGAAAAGAGTAGTCGATTAAAGATATTTTATTGGGAATGAGAATTTTAGTTTTGGAAGTTTAAAAAAATTGATGAATTAGATAATATTGAATATGAGGTGTTCGATAAAAATAATGAATCAGGTAAAATATTGAATCTGGGTGATCAGCAAAAATGATAAATCAAATAATATTGAACCTAGAGTAATTTGTCCAGCTCGACCTCATAGGAATTTTTCACTATCTACTAGGATAAATCAAAAAGTACTCGAGATGGACGACCAGAAACCAAGCATTAAAGTTCTAAATATATGCATCGGGAGAGACTTTCTCTCCGGCGCACCCGAGCAAGGAAAGTGCAAATCCAAGGGTCGGAATGCATTGAACTAAATCAACTTATGTGCAAGCACACCTACATGCGTCGAATGCCGAATCATTCAGTACAAAATTTATCCAAACAAATTAACTAACATTTTGCCAAATGAATCCATTTTATTTGCTGCTCAAGGATGCTAAGCTAATTAATGGTGAATCCGTAATTGACCAGATTAGTTGGTCATTCACTCCTATATAAAGGGGTTATGATTTTGAGCATAGATAGCAGCACAAATCCACCTTCATTCCCCTAAATTTCTTTTTCTATATCCAGCATTTTGTTTGGTAAATAATCATGATAGCATTCGAGTACATACTCGGTTCACCACGACTAATCAGTATTTGATTGTTTATGTGGTCTTCCTGTTGTGTCATTGAAGACAGGCATCCAATGAGACCTTGAAGCACAACCGAAGGAGATGAATTTGTTTTAAGGAAAATATGTCAAATGCAAACCTCGACATCTCACTTATCAGCTTGGTATCACTTTCCCAACTGGGTATAACGACCCACTCAGGCTCCGGCGATCTCGACAGTTGGGCATGCAACTTCCCGATTCAACATCGCTCTTCCGACTCACACACAAACAGCGGCGACCCACTCGAACTCAGTTGACTCGGTAGACGTGTGATGACTCCACTCATCGTCACTCGGGAGTACTCAGGGATTCGACTAGATTGAGCACTCGGCGAGCTCAGTAGTCGGCGGCTACACCGACTCGACTCTAAACTTCCGACTCAAAACTCGGTGTTCCGACTTGGCATTCTGCTTTGCACTCAGGCTCAGGAAGCAAACATTCGGGAGAACTCACCAATCAACCAACCACTTCCTAACAACTCGACTTAATCAATCCAGGCTAACAATTTGAAATTAACAACTCAAGTCATCTCACCGGATAAGTTTGAATAATTTTTATTGTAATTTCTATTCAGACTATATTCTCTATATCACGGGTAACAATTCCCCAACAATTTTTTCATACTTTCTGAATTATAAAAAAAATATTGCATAATATTTCTGTTGGATATTTGGATCTTAAAAAAGACCAAATATGATTTTACAAAGGAAAATCGAGGTGTCATCAATCGATGAAAGTCAGAATTGACTTTAAAAACAAAATTTACTTTTTGCGTAGATGAATTTAAACTATTAATTTGCTCAAAACCGATTATGGGTGAATGAAAAATTAATTGTTTAAAGCCGACAAATAATTGACATAAAAGGAAGTAGATGAGGGATAGTCCCACATCTGAAGTTTTCAAAAGCGTTTGCTTCCTTATATGTATTCTTGTGTTAATGGAATTAAAAAAAGAAAAACACAGGTGGTCTTTTCTCACAGGCGAGCAGGTGCTCGCACCTGCGAGCCCGGCACCCACCACGTGCGCAATGGGCACTTTGTTGGCGCACTTCGCATGTACGCATAATCGTGAGGAGCATTGAGGAGCTTAAATTTATGCTCCAGGTGACTGTACAGTGCCTGCGTGGCACTCCGATAGGAGGAGAGAGATGACTGGACTGCTGACTGGGCAAACGAATGACAACCGTTGGATCAAAGATGGGTGCTGGATCGGAAGAGATGACGGATCTGGAGCATTGATCGTGAAGAGTCACGATCTGACCGTTGGTGAAGAGACTTGATCTGAAGCGTCAGATCAAATCTGGCGACTGAGATCAAAGGGAGATCTGAAGGGTTGCAACCTCCAGATCGAATGACCCAGATTAATCCTAAACCAAAGGTCACATCCACTTGCCAAAAGTACCTCACCTCTTTCCTTGTATAAATAGAGTCCCTAGATGATGAATTCATTTATTCAATTATCAAAGTCATTAGCATTCATCCCATCTTGTGCATTCAGAGTCCAAAAAGCCTACAAGAAGGTCACTGTTCTTGAAATTTGTAGTGCTGCTATTTCGAGACATCGTCGTTGTATCTTGGGAAACGAATTACTGAGCACCTATAGTGGAGCAATATCGTTTTACGGAGATACTGTCCAACACTAGCCTCGACGAAATCATATCAGTTTGCATCCTCCCGGCAACAACCTTGGAATCAATCCTAACAATCGTAAAACGATATCATGAAAACTGATATAATCTTGATCAACGATGTTCCGTCCGTCGAGAAGTCGGAAAAGTTCAATGGAGCCGACTTCAAACGATGGATCAACGATGTTCCGACCACCGTTCCACACGGAGAGAAGCTGGAAAAGTTCAACGAAGCTGACTTCAAACGATGGTAGCAGAAGATGTTGTTCTATCTGACAATGTTAAACCTTGTACGGTTTGTGCGTGAAGACCCACCAGACACTACGGAAGGTGATTCTAACAGTAAGGTTGCATGGTCGCATGGAGATTTCCTATGCAGCAACTACATTCTCAATGCATTGGACAACACGTTGTATAACATATATAGTCCGATGGAGACGACAAAATCTCTATAGGAATCACTAGAAAGAAATACAAAACCAAAAATGCCGGATTGAAGAAATTCATCGTCAACCGGTTTCTGGATTTCAAGATGGTGGATTCCAAGAGCGTGACGTCTCAAGTCCAAGATATGCAACTGCTACTGCATGATCTTGATGCCAAAGGCATGAAACTGAATGAGTCATTCAAAGTAGTCACGGTAATCGAGAAACTCTCTCCGTTGTGGAAGGGTTTCAAAAATTACCGCAAGCACAAGCAAAAGGAGATGAGACTTGAAGACATGATCTTGAGGCTACAAATAGAGATGGATAATCGAAAGTTATCCGACTCCAGAGGAATGAAGTGGGCTGTCAATGAGATGTCCAACTTGGTTAAGCCGAACACCAAGAAGCCAAAGCAATCCAAAAAGAAGGCTCAAGGCAAGAAATTTAAGGGCTCGTGCTACAACTGCGGAAAGCCAGGACACCTGTCCAAAGATTGTAAACGCTCGAAGAAACCAACCAAGAGTCAGAAGGATGCTGCGAACCATATATCAACTTATGATGATAGGCTCCCCGATTTATCGAAACTGGATCTCACTGTGGTCGTGTTTGAAGCCAACACGATGGTGGACAACCCGAAATAGTGATGGATCGATACTGGAGCAACATGTCACATCTGTTATGATAAGACGATGTTCTCCAAGTATACATCGATAAGTGGAAGAAAGCTCTATATGGGTAATTCTACTACATCACAGATTGTCGGACTCTGGAAAGTTGTCCTAAAGATGACATCTGGGAAGGAGCTAACACTCATTGATATGCTCCACGTTCTCGATATCAGAAAGAACCTAGTTTCTGGATCAACACTTGTTAAGGCTGACTTTAGACTAATGTTTCAGTCAAACAATTTTATACTTACGAAGAATGGTGTCTTCGTAGGTAAGGGATATTTAGAACAGAGTCTGTTCAAAATAGGTGTAATGACTATACACGTAAAATTGATGGTAATAAAATAAAAACTTTCAGCTACGTTGTTGAGTGTTTTAATTTATGACATGATCGACTTGGACATGTTAATAATAACACTCTGAAACATCTCGTTAAATTAAATTTATTACCAAACGTCAAAGTTGACAAAACATACTAATGTGAAGTGTGTGTGGAAGCAAAGATGACGAGACTACCTTTTCATTCGGTCGAAAGGTCAACGACTCCTCTATAATTGATACATAGTGATCTATGTGACTTAAAATTCATGCAAACTAGAGGAGGTAAAAAGTATTTTATTACTTTTATCGATGACTACACGAGGTTATTATATCTTTCTTTTAAGAAGTAAAAATGAAGCCGTAGAGATTTTCAGAACTTATAAAATAGAAGTTGAGAATCAACTTGATAAACGAATTAAAATAATTCGTAGTGATAGAGGTGGAGAATATGGTGCATCGTTTAATGAGTTTTATTCAGAATTTGACATTATCCATCAGAAAACGGTGTCATACTCGCCTCAATCAAATGGTGTTGCCGAACATAAAAATCGGACACTAAAGGAAATGATGAATGCTTTGTTGATAAATTCAAGCTTATCCCAGAACTTGGGGGGAGCTATATTATTGGCAAATCATATTTTCAATAAAATCCCTCATAAAAAAATGATAAAACGTCATATGAACTATAAAAAGGTCGTGAGTCATCGTACACATACTTAAAAGTGTGAGGGTACTTGGCAAAGGTCGAAGTATCCAAACCAAAGCACGTAAAGATCAGACCTAAAACGTTCAATGTGATATTTATCGAATATCTCCATAACAGTAGTGCATATCGTTGCATAGTTCACAAGTCATACATTCCTGATATTCATGTGAAAATAATCATAGAATATCGGAATGCAACATTCTTTGCAGACGTATTCTCAAATAAGAAGGGAAATATTCAAAGTGATTACAACGGAAGTTCTAACGAATAAAATGATTTTGAACTTAGTTGTCGTAAAAGGACTATTGACGATCAAAGTTCAAAGCCACATCGGAGCAAACGGGCTAGAGTTGAGAAATTGTTCAGGCCGAACTTCATGATTTTTGTGTAGGAAATGGACCCAAGAACATTAAGTGAAGCTCTCTCTAGTCCCAACACCCCATTATGGCAAGAGACCATCAATAATGAAATCGAGTCTATCATGAATAATTATACTTGGGAATTAGTAGACCTTCTTACTGTTGGGATCTCCAGGTGACATAAACACAAAAACACTGCGGAAACAAGATCCCTCGAGCGATCCATGTGAAAGAAAAACTCGTACGAAGTTCATCTATCTAATAGATCTATCTAAAGTGTATTCTTTTGGAGTGTGCCCTTACGTTTATCCCGCTCGTCCAAGTGCCTTCGGATCTCTTGCACGTTTAAGCGTCCGTACCTCTATGCGTATCCACACGGACACAATCTCTCAACTTTGGGAAGAACTACCTTAGTTGTGCTAGCAACTTGAGGTAGTTCACAAGACCACCAAGAACCCAAAAGGGGTTTCGGCCAAGAGGGAGAAGTGGAAGAAGAGAGGAAGGGAAGAAGGAAAAAACTCTTCCATTCAAAATGACTAGACCCTCTTTTATACGATCATCCCATGAATATGATGAGTCTTTTGTCTCTTTGGCTTCCCTTCATTAAAGTCAATAAAGAGCACATCTTTTCATGTGACTCTTCATCTTCTCTTCATTCAATAAAGAGAGACTTTTCTCTTTCCTTCATTAAACACTTTAATGAATTTCCCTTGCAATTCCGACCGGGCCTCTCAGGCTCCCGACCAAGTCTCCGAGCTCCCAACCAAGTCTGCCGAGCAAGTCCCCGAGCTCCCGACCCAGTCTGCCGAGCTCCCAGCCCGAGCTCCTGACCAAGTCTCCCGAGCAAGTCCCCGAGCTCCCGACCCAGTCTCCCGAGCTCCCAGCCCGCGCTCCCGATCAGATCTCCCGAGTTCCCAACTCGGGCTCCCAAAGCATCGTGTCCTTAGTGTGTGACCCAATAGGTTCTCGTAACGTTGTCAATGTGTCTAAACCGCTTTAGACACATAAGCAATGAGCGGCATCTAGCAATGCATCATTGCTACCCAAGTAACAAGAAAGTCGAGATCCGACTTAACCTCCGTGACTATGATAATGTATGACTTTGTCCTTCTATCATCGATATCTAGATTGACCAATGAGGCATAGACTGTGTCATCCTCGATCAATCTTTGTGTTTCTTGATCCCCGAGTTGACTCACTCAAACAAATGAGCTCAATATCTCATATTAATTCATTTGAGCATGACCATGCATTTTAGTAGTCCTACTCGATCAAGGGGCCGACAGATATCACTCCCGTCATATGGGAGGGATAGATCTCATCTACATCATTCACATCCCTTCGCATAATTCATTATATACTTAGTGATCGCCTTTATAGTCCACCCTGTTACGGGTGACATTTGACGATACCAAAGTACATAACTCCTTATGTAGGAAACCGTAGTGACTTCAGGTCTAAGGACTATTCATATTAATAGTCACATGAGAAAGTTTATAACACTCATATGACAATCTATGAAACATTCTCATGATGGGTCAATTCAGTACACATTCTCTAATGTATACCCATGTGTCAACTTGATATCACATATCCATGACTTGTGAGCTCAAGTCATCAGTTGACCTACATGCTAGTCTCCATGCATTAATATTGTCCTTGAATATTAATGCTTGACTAGGAATGGTTTAGTGTAGTGTTCTCTACATCATCTCACTATCGATTCAACCAATCGATATGATGTAGATAAGAACCTACTACTCAAGGACATTATTATACTTAGTTATTTGGCACAAATACAAAGTAAGTATAATAACCAAACATGTCTTTATTAATGATAGAAATGATACAAAAGTCCCTAGTCAATCATCACACAATTAACTCTAGGGCTCCTACTAGCACTTACTGGTACTAAACCATTAGGTTGTAAGTGGATACTAAAACACAAGTATAAAGTTGATGAATTGATTGACAAGTATAAGGCTACTCTTGTAGCCAAAGGCTTCAAGCAAAAGGAAGGTCTTGACTATTTCGATACCTACTCACATGTAACAAGGATTACGTTCATACGAGTGTTGATAGACATCGCAGCACTGTATGACCTTGAAATACATTAAATGGATGTTAAAACTGCATTCTTAAATGGTGAGTTGAAAGATGGAATTTATATGGAGCAACCTGAGTGGTTTGTAACTCTAGGAAAAGAAGAAAAGGTGTGTCGACTTGTTAAGTCATTATACGGACTTAAACAAGCGCCTAAACGATGACACGAAAAATTTGACAAAGTAATGTTGTCAAACGAATTCAAAATAAATGAATGTGACAAATGTATTTATGTCAAAATCACACCTGAAGGTTATATAATAGTCTGTCTATACGTAGATGACAAGCTTATAATGGGCAGTAATCATGAGATAATCATGAGTACAAAGAGAATGTTGACTAACAATTTTGATATGAAAGATATAGGTCGAGCAGATGTTATATTGGGAATTAAAATTCTTAGGACATTTGATGTGATAGTTCTGACACAATCCTACTATGTAGAGTCGATATTAGAAAGTTTCAATGCATGTGATCTCTCTACAGTGAAAACACTTATGGATATAAGTCAACACTTAGCGAAAAATCATGGTGAGCCCATATCGCAATTGAAATATTCTCGGATAATAGGCACTTTGATATATCTCACAAACTGCACACGTCTAGATATTGCCTGTGCGGTTAACAAGCTGAGCCATTTTACGAGTAATCCAAATGACACCCGTTGGAAAACATTGATGCGAGTTCTTAGATATTTGAAATATACTAAGAATTACGGATTACATTACAAAGATATCCCACTGTCTTAGAGGGATACTGTGATGCTAATTGGATATCAGATACAAAAGACTCCAAATTCACTAGTGGATAAGTATTCACGATCGGTGGGGGAGAGGTATCTTGGAAGTCCACTAAGCAAACGTACATTGCTCGGTCAACTATGGAATCTGAGGTTATAGCATTAGATAAAGCAGCTGAGGAAGCTGAATAGCTGTGAAACTTCTTAGAAGATATTTTGAGCTGAGCGAAACCTGCGCCCGCCGTACTTATACACTGTGATAGTCAATTGGTGATTGGAAAAACACAAAGTAGTATGTATAATGGTAAGTCACGATATATACGTCGTAAACATAATATCATTAGGCAGTTGATCTCGAATGGAGTAATTGCTGTTAGGATCTATACTAAAAGTCTTGCTTTTATATAGACATCTACATTTTGAAATGAGAATCACAAGATCACTGTTGGTGCAGTTTGCACTAACGGTCAAACTCGGGTTTTGATGTATGACAAAGTGGTTAAAGTTAGGGTTATTGGTTTTTAACCTCTTTACTAAGTGTGCAGGGTTGAAAGACTTAGGACCAGACACCAGGCTGAAGTCCAGGATGGTTGAGTCCTGGCGGGAAGTCCAGTTGGGTCCGCGGGACCTGACAACTGGCTGAAGACCAAGTTGGTTGAGACTTGGCAGGAAGACCAGGGGTGGTTGAGCCTTGGCAGGAAGTCCTGGTGGGTCAAGAAGTCAAGTAAAGCTGCACAAAGGGTAAGTGAGGTAAGTCACTGGAGGAGTAGGAGAGGACGCGTTCCCCGTCGAGGGAACAGTAGGCGTCGGTTCGACCTAGGGCTCCATTTCGGAGACCAAAGTTAGAACCAAGACAGCTAAGGCTGTATAATCTAACACTGTGTTTTATTGTGTTTTGGACTAACCCTGGATGCAGGACCAAAGGAAGGAGTGTCTGCAGCTCAGATAGCCTCAAAGGAGTGAGGTAGTAGCTGAGTAGGGCGCCCGGAGTGTCCCGGGCGCCCCCAAGGGCCATACAAAACAGGTAAAGCAAAAGAGGGTTCGAATACATGCTGGGCCGGGCGCCCCGGTGCTTCCGGGCGCCCCCGCTGCTCCCGGGCGCCCCCTGCTCTGCGGGCGCCCCCATGCGCATACCTCAAACCGAACCCCTCGAAGCCAAGGAGATAGGACTTTGACCCGGTCAATCCGGGCGCCCCGAGCGCTCCGGGCGCCCCGGTCAAAGCGGATCCAGAGGATCAAACGCGACCGAGAGCTCTGCGGATCAGAGGCCACGTGGGGGGCGCCCCCGACGTCCCGGGCGCCCCCAGGCCCTATATAAAGGGCCCTCGACCCCATACTTCGGACAACAATTCTTCCAACGCCTCAAAGTTCTTCTACGCTCGTGCCTTGCTCCGGAAATGCTTCACCTCTAGCTGACGACGTCCTGCTGCCCCGAAAGAGTCGACCTACTCTGGACGTCGGTAAAAAGAAGAGCGTAATTTTTTTTTAATACTTTATTGCATTTAATTACTTGAAAGTGTGGGGTTGTCACACTTTCAATTCTTTTGTACTCGCCTACTCTATCGGGGTCTACCGGTAGAGAGTTTTAGTGGATTGCCCAACGGAAAGGTCCGAGGGACCTGGGCCTTCGAGTAGGAGTCGCCGAAGGCTCCGAACGAAGTAAAACTACCTGTGTCGTTTGTATTGGTTTTTCGTTCGTGTTTCAATTTTTCCGCTGTGCACGCTTTTTAAAGCGCTCTGATTTTTTGAAAAAGTCACGTGATTCACCCCCCTCTCACGTGCATCGATCCTACAATCACTATTTGCATGTTTATATTAGTATGTGTATATTGTCTCATACTTTACATTGTAGATAACATGGTGTGTGATGTCGCACAGAAGATTATGTTATCAGTCCCTTATAAAGTATAAGTAGAGGCTCACAACCGAGATGAATTTGGACAAACCATCGGGATTGTTGTAGTGTAATTTGGTGTTGGTTTATCTTGATCATAGAATTACACTAGTGCACTTTGTGTGTATTGAGCAGGACTGACATAGAGGTGATTCAATTTATACTGACTTTATAATTGAATCAGACGTTAGTTATTATGGAGTATATGCTCTTAATCCCGATATGATAACGAGCACATGTACTTAAAATTTATTTATTTGATTTACCAATAGGTGAGATTTATTCTGTTAAATCGATGGACCCGGTGAGTTGAGAAATAATATTATTTACATGGTGTGCCGTTGATTATAGACAAAAACTGTGTCTTGGTGAGTCGGGTTGATGAAGTCTCCTTAAGAAGCTCATAAGGTTCATCATGTTAAATCCTGCAGGTGGACTTGGTCCGACATGATGATAAGGTTGGGTGGTACTACTCAAGGAGTTAGATGTTGATTAATTAAATTGTCAGTAATTTAAATTAATCAACGGGCATTCAATATCTTAATCACGGGGAGATACTTGTACTCATAATAGGTGGAGCCCATATTAAATATGGGGGTTGGTGAGGTAGATCAATGAGGATCCTTTAGTGGTATGGATCTTCATTAATGGATCAGACCTTGATCCATTAGGTGGCCAAGACTCAACTCCTCCTCATGGTCCCTATTGTAGTCCTATATATATCCCATGGTGTCATGAGACCAAGGCATCCAACACCACAACAACCCTAAGTCTCTCCTTGCTTTCTTTCTCTCTCACAATCTCTCTCCTAGGGTTTTCGGCACACAAAGGAAGAAGGGAAGTGGCGGCAAGGAAGAAGGAAAGGAAGAGGTCTTCTCATCTCTTTCTCTTCTTCACTTGGTCATCTTCTTCCTTGGGCGTACGCTGAAGCAAGGGGAGGCAGTGGTTGAGGCGCCGGCGGTGAAGAAAAGGAAGTGCTCTTCCTTTTTGGCCGGCGGTGAGGAAGGAGAAGAGAGGGGTTCGACAGCTTGGATTTCAAAGAAGAGGAAGTGTTCTTCTTCTTCTTCATCATCTTCTCCATCTTCCTATCACTTCTTGGTGGCCGGTGCAAGCTAGGAGGAGGGGCCTTTCACTCCTTGGTGGCCGGCGGCATCCACCCTTTGGCTAGGGTTTCGATGGTAGGGAGAAGAAGGGAGAAGGTGAAGACTTGGTGGCCTTGGTGACTTCGATTCTTGGTAGATCGTCGCTCACACGACGTCCAAGAGGGGAGGGTCATACAATAGAAGATCGCGAGGTAAAATAGTAGATATAACTTCTCCTTGGTTCCTTTATTCTTTCTATCTTTTCAAGTGGTTAATTAATTATCATTACATGTTAATTATTTGTTAATTAATTATGATAATTAATTGTTTTGGACCTCGATGATAAACACAAAAACTGATGATTCACTCCTCATCTATTCCGCGGCTAATCGGTTGGACGAGATTGATCCCTAGAACAACTTGGTTGTTCAAGTGATCGCTCGAATCGGTTAGCACGACGATGAGACGGTCGTTTGGGAAATAGGTCTCCATTCCGATTAAACAATTTTAATCTGTGGACATGGAGAGGTTTCCCATGCGCGACCCAGAATCCACGACCATCAATTGCAATCGAATATGTTAAGTCCAAAGATAATTTGACAGATCTTCTAACGAATGGGCTAAGTCGAAATCAAGTATATTGCTCTTCAAGAGAAATGAGATTAAAAATCTACAACTGAAACGACTGTAACGGTAACCCAACCTTGTTGACTGGAGATCCCAAGATCTTGGTTCAATGGAACAACGAAGTTACAGAAGTTGTATTAATTACAGCACACGAGATATATTATCTCTATCCCAATCCTAGGATGAACATGTGTTGTCCTACCACATATAGTGAGGTTAAGTTTATGCTTTTAATGACTTCTATACCTTTATAAGGTGGAGTATGGTAAGATACTCTTGATAAAAGTGTCACCTATGTGAGTGTGAAAACAGACCAGTTCAATGAAACACTCATGAATCCAAGATGATATTCATGTCCAAAACGGAACGAACCATGAGAACCAAAAGTATGTGAGATAAGTTCTTGTGCGAGTGTTATTGTCTTAGTATACACAAATAGCTGAGCAATTCAAGACATCACGTTCATTGCGCAACCTAGTATGTTTGATAGCATTCCACTACGGAAGGTTCAAAGCCACAAGCTAACTCTCCTGATGCATTGACTTATTGATTGGACTCTTGTAAAGTGTTAGAATGCATACATGTATTAATTTCTATTCATATGGGAGATTGTTGGATATTTGGTTCTTAAAAAAGACCAAATGCGATTTTGTAAAGGAAAATCGAGGTGCCATCAATCAATGAAAGTCGGAATTGATTTCAAAAACAAAATCTATGTTTCGCGTTGATAAATTTAGACTATTAATTTGCTCAAAACTGATTACGGGTGAATGAGAAATTAATTATTTAAAGTCAGCAAAAATTGACATAGAAGGAAGTAGATGATGAATAGTCCCACATCTGAAGTTTTCAAAAACGTTTGTTTCCTTATATGTGTTCCTGTGTTAATGAAATTAAAAAAAAAAGAAAAACATAGGTGGTCTCTTCTCACAGGCAAGCAGGTGCTCGCACCTGCGAGCCCACCACGCGCGCACATGCGCAATGGGCGCGTTGTTGGCACACTTTGTACTTCACATGTACGCGTCGTTGCGAGGAGTATTGAGGAGATTAAATTTATGCTCCAGGTGACGTGTCACGTGACGTGACAATGCCTGCGTGACACTCTGGTAGGAGGAGAGAGATGATTGGACTGCTGACAACCGTTGGATCGAAGATGGGTGCTGGATCGCAAGTGACGCGATTTGGAGCGTTGATCGTGAAGAGTTATGATCTGACCGTTGGTGAAGAGATTTGATCTGAAGTGTCAGATCAAATCTAGCGGCTGAGATCAAAAGGAGATATGAAGAGTTACAACCATCCAGATCTAATGGATAAGATCAAAGGGCTATCTGAAGGGTTGCAACCTTCCAGATCGAACGACCTAGATTAATCCTAAACTAAATGTCACACTCACTCACCAAAAGATACCTCACCTCTTCCTTTGTATAAATAGAGTCCCCTACATGACGGATTCATTCATTCAATTATCAAAGTCATTAGCATTCATCTCATCTTGTGCATCCAGAGTCCAAAAATTCTACGAGAAAGTTTACTGGTTTCGAAATTTTTGAGACATCGTCGTTGTATCTTGGGAAATAAATTATTGCTATCTGTGAGCATATATAGCGGAGCAATATCATTTTACGAAGATAGTGTCCAACACAAATTTCAACAAAATTATATCAGTTTGCATCCTTTCAATAGCAACCCCGAAACCAATCCCAACAATTTCAACAAAACTAAATAAGCTTGACCGAGCAAGAGATTTTCGATCTTTTCTTGCTTCTCCCATCGTGCACTGATGCAACGGATCACTATGATCCACATTTTAAAACACTCCATGTGCATAGAAAAAGAGAGTTGTATCCATTTGAGGCATACCCTCCCTTCCCTAGGACAATTATGATTCCTTTTTATCCAACACCATGAACAAGAATATTGAATATAATAAAATCATCACATGTGATAAACATTAGAACAAGTGGATAACCTCCACTCTTTATTTTTCGGTATTGTACTAAATTTTTTTTTAAAAAAAAAACCAAAATCAATGTGGATGTTCTACCAATCGACCATTCATTTTTTTAATTAAAAGAATAGAAAAAAAATACTCTCCACATCACATGGTCTACTATATTGTACCCCAATTAATATCAACTTTTGTCTTCAAAAGCGAAGGGAATCCAATCATGACCCTCAAGAGTTAATTTCATTTCCCTTTCTTTATCTTTTATCATTAATTAGTCGATGACAAACAAAAGAATATTTCATTCATCCACTTTTGAGTTGGAAGGATCGACTAATGAAACTATTTTTTGTTTGAGCATCCAATAAATGTATAAAAAATATAATATATATAGTTAATAAATAGAGAAGATAAAGTTTGCATGGATCGTATTGATAACTCATTATTTTCTCTTTGGGCTACTCTAACTTTTATCTCTATGGGAGAACATGATGCTTATGAACTGTTGGTGCTTATGAACTGTTGGTGCATAGTACTCAATATTCAAAAGAACTACAGATACTTTTGGTAGAATAAATAATCACATAATAATATTATAATCATTGAGATTTGACCTTAATTGTATTTGCTAATCTTAGTGGTCAATGTTAATTTTTTTAAAATCAATATGTGCAAATCAAACTCGTCTTCTGTTATATATAAAATTTCTAAAAGATAAATTTAAATTTAAGATTTTTTAAAAAATATAGTTGTTGCTCATTTTATCTCTTTTGTCAACCGTTGTCCTGTTGACAATCTTACTGTGATATTGATTCGCTCACCTTTTGCATCTTAGATCGCCAACCTATTCTAAGATTAATATGTGATCCGGCCATCTGTTTCGGTAGAAAAGTTGAGGGCTCGGTCGGAGTTAGCCCGGTATGATCCGGGTCAGGGAAAATTAGGCCCGTTCACCCCCGATGCCATGGACCAGGTCGAAGATTTAGCCAGAAGACCGAAAGGTCGGGTGCCAGAGCTCTGACACCAAGAGGTCGGGTGCCAGAGCTCGGACACCGAGAGGTCGGGTACTAGACCTCAGCACCGAGAGGTCAGGAATGGAAGTTCACTAACCTCGGGCCAAGCATTAGAGCTCGAACACCGAGAGGTCGGGCACCGGGAGGTCGGGCACTCCGATTTGGGCTCTCGGGGTATGACGCTCGTGGACGCACACCTCAGCCCAGACACTCGAGGTCGAACACTTGGGGTCGCACCCCAAGACAGGGCACCCGAGGTCGAGTCCTCGAGGTAAAATACTCGAGGTCGGATACCTTAACGCCATCCCCAAAAGCTAAGGTGGGTAAATAATCCCACGACCCGACCTGGCAAGACCCAGTGCTAAAAGAGTCATGTCTGCAATAAGGATCTGGTAGGACCCTTCATTAAGGGGAAAAGACTTCTGACATAATCATTACCTGACACAGCCGACAAGCATTAATTAAGGTCAGAAGGGACAGATTTACAGATTGACAGGCGGCTGTGTCAGTCTCACCCCATGGCTAAAATATCCAATAGCTCAGTCTGACCACTGACTGACTCTTAATGAGATGTGACGTCCCACATGATGGAGGGCTTTTCCCCCTATATAAACCCCATTTGAGTCCCAGAGACGGGATTGCTGCCCTTTTGCAACCATGCCACTACTTTGTGAGCCCCATTTTGGTCCGAGCCGAGTGACTTGAGCCTGACCCCTATTCGAGCCGAGTCCGACCCCCCATGTTACGGCAGACCGGGTCATCTTGGTCAGACCGAGTCATCCGAGTGAGAACCGGTCTTCGCTTGTCGACAGGATCAAATTTGGCGCCGTCTGTGGGAATCAGCCTGATCGAAAGCCGAAGATGAGTGATTCCAACCGGGTGACCGTTACTCTCTCACAAGAAGACCTCGAGTTGCTAGTGGAGGCCAAAGCGAAGAAACTGGCTGCAACACAACAGGCAGCCGCTCGACCCGCTCAGGCGGGCCCAGCCGAGCACACTGCTCGCATGGGCACTGAGGGAGAAATTCGCCAGGAGGACAACCCTCATTTCCATCGGGCGCTGTTTGGCCCGGCTGAAGGAGCGGGACAGTCGGACCTTCATGAAGCTTCATCTAGTCAGGCCAGACTCAACAAAGGGAAGGCTCCTCTTGCGTCGACCCTGGTGGAGCGTACAGGGTTCCCCTTTTCTAGCCAGATCTTGCAGGAGCCCTTGCCCAAGCATTTCCGACTCCCGTCCATCACTGAATACGGGGGAGCTACTGATCCCGAAGAGCATTTAATGAAGTTTGAGAATGCTTCGATGCTGCATCAATATTCGGACGGGGTAAAGTGCCGAGCCTTCCTGACCACTCTGGCCGGGCCGGCCCAACGATGGTTTGACAGGCTCCCTGAGGGATCGGTGAGGGACTTCTCTGACTTCAAGAGGTTGTTCCTTCAATATTTTGCGAGCAGCAAAAGACACCACAAAACTAGCTTGAACCTTTTCACCCTGAAGCAGGGCTCCAAGGAGCCCTTGAAGGCATACATCAATAGATTCAACCAGGTCGCGTTGGATGTACCCACCGCTACATCCGAGGTGCTGGTCAGTGCCTTTGCGCAAGGTTTACAAGAAGGCGAGTTCTTCAGGTCCTTGATCCGAAAACCTCTGAAGGACTTTGAGAGCCTTCTGGGCAAAGCTAGCAAATACGTGGATGTGGAAGAAGCACAAGCCGCCAGGCAGCCGGAGGTCTGACCTGCGCCCGAGATTCCTCAGCATCACCAGAGAAGTGTGCCTCCTGGGGGACCCCTTAGAAGCCTCAGAGCTGTGGGGCACCGGCCAGGAGTTGAACGGGGAATAATTCAGCAGGTAGCCCAGGGTTGCCTCCCTTCCAGATGGCAACCCTACTGTTCTTTTCACAACAGCCATACTCACGACCTTCAAGATTGCTGGCAAGCTGGCCGAGGTCGGGGTCGTACCGGTCGAGGAAGTCCGAGAGGAGTCCACCATGGAGGTGGCCGCGGTCGGGGAAGGACATCGCCGAGCCCATCCAAGCCTCCTGCCCGACCGACCGCCCCTACCGCCAGACAGTTGTTCCCGACATCTGGCTCCACCGACCACGAGAATGCCAGCGAAGAGCAAGCTAACCAGCAGAATGCTGTGCACGGGTCTATTAATGTGATTTCGGGCGGACCCACCTATGGAGATTCCAATAGAGCCCGGAAGTCGCAGGTAAGGCGCCTCGATATCTATCAAGTGGGCTGCAGCTCCGCCCAAGCTCAGGGGCCGCAAATCAGTTTCGGCCCCTCGGACCTACAAGGAGTGGAAGTGCCTCATGAAGACGCTTTGGTCATCACAACAATCATAGCTAATTATCAGGTCCACAGGACCATTGTGGATACAGGGAGCTCAGTCAATATCTTATACTTGAAAGCATTTGAGCAGCTGCAGATTGAGACAGCTGAGCTGCAACTCGTGGCCACACCTTTATTCGGATTCACTGGAAACGAGGTCCAGCCACTCGGCCAGATCAAGCTAGCCATCTCCCTCGGAGAAGAGCCTCGGAGAAGGACCAAGTGGTCCACCTTTCTGGTAGTGGATGCCCCTTCAGCTTACAATGCCATCCTGGGTCGACCGGCGCTGAACGAGTTCCGAGCCGTGGTCTCCACTTTTTACCTAAAGGTCAAGTTCCCAGTAGGTGATCAGGTCGGAGAGGCTAAAGGAGATCAAAAGGTAGCACGTCGATGTTATGTTGATGACGTCCGAGTGGAGGTGAGGAAAGCCTTCCGAGCTCCGCCGGCCAACTGTAACATGGTGCAGTCCTCTCAGCCCTCCCCCTGGGCTGAGCTGATAGAAGAAAAGGAAGAGGTCTAGCTCCTGCCTAACCAAGAAGAGACTAAGGTGAGGATAGCTCCCAGACTACAGCCAGACCTCCGGCAACAGATGATAGAATGTCTAACCCAGAACCAAGATGTGTTTGCCTGGTCCCAGCAAGATCTGAAAGGGGTCAGGCCCGAGGTCATGGAGCACAAACTACACGTGTACCCTGATGCCCGACCTGTGAAGCAGAGAAAGAGAGACTTCAGTCTTGAGCAGAATAAGATTATCCAAGCTGAGATGGAAAGGTTGCTGAAAGCAGGACACATCCGAGAAGTGCAATTCCCTGCCTGACTGGCCAATGTGGTGCTGGTCTCCAAGCCGGGCAATAAGTGGAGGGTGTGCATAGACTTCAGGGATCTTAACAAAGCCTGCCCTAAGGATTGCTACCCGCTCCCCCGAATAGACCAGATGGTAGACTCTACCGCGGGAAGTGAGCTTATCTGCATGCTGGATGCCTATCAGGGATACCACCAAGTCCCATTATTCCCGGATGACCAAGAGAAGGTCAGTTTTGTCACGGCGGAGGGTACTTATTGCTACACTGTTATGCCCTTCGGGCTCAAGAATGCCGGGGCGACTTATCAGAGGCTGATGAACAAGGTTTTCAAAGAGTAGCTCGGGAGGAATGTAGAAGTGTATGTGGACGACATCCTCATCAAGTCCCTCCAAGCTGCCGACCTGATAGCAGATGTGCGAGAGACCTGCTGTACCCTCCGGAGGTATGGCCTTAAACTCAATCCGGCCAAATGCTTGTTTGGAGCTAAGAGTGGTAAATTCCTCGGCTACATCTTGACCGAACGGGGAATAGAGACTAATCCAGGCAAGGTGAAAGCTCTACTAGACATGCCTCCGCCCAGAAACCTAAAGGAAGTCTAGCGCTTGACGGGGAGGGTCACTACACTATCCCGATTCATCTCCCGGTCGGCTGATAGAAGTCTGCCGTTCTTCAAGGTCCTGCGCAAGACCTCTAAGTTCCAGTGGGATGTCTAATGTGATCAAGCTTTTGAAGAGCTAAAGTCTTATGTGGCCAGCCTGCCGATACTAGCTAAGCCTGAGGAGGGGGAGCCCTTATATGTCTATCTGTCAGCCACTGAGGGAGCTATAAGTGCTGTACTTGTAACTCAGAAGGAGACTGAGCAACAACCAGTCTACTTCTTTGGACATTTACTAAAAGAAGCCGAGTGTAGGTATACCACACTCGAGAAATTGGCTTATGTCCTTGTGTTGATGGCTCGAAGACTACGACCATACTTTTTGGCTCATCCTATCCGAGTGCTGAGCAATAGCACGCTCGGGAAGGTGTTGATCAACCCTGAAATCTCAGGTCGGATGGTTAAATGGACAACCGAACTGAGTGAGTATGATATCCAGTACCAACCCCGAACTGTAATCAAAGCTCAGGCCCTGGCTGATTTCCTGAGTGAGCTCCATGCAGAGGAAGAGGAAGGAATATGGAAGATCTATGTGGATGGGTCGGCCACTCGAGCAGGGAGTGGCGTGGGGGTCTTACTGTTGTCTCCCAAGGGAGACCCCCTTCATCTGGCGATGCGCCTAGAGTACCCGGCCACCAATAACCAAGCAGAGTACGAAGCTCTCTTGGTAGGCCTGCAAGCTGCCAAGCACGTCGGGGCCACTCGGGTCATCCTGCACTCGGACTCTCAACTGGTAACTCGGCAAGTTGTGGGGCAGTTTGAGGTAAATGATGAGAAGCTACAAGCTTACGTGGAGGCCTACCAACAGTTACAGGCAGAGTTTCAAGAAGTTCAGATCTTGCAGATTCCCCGAGGAGACAATGTCAAGGCGGATGAATTAGCTAGGCTGGCCAGCTTTGTCCGTCCGTGGATCCTCCCTAAGCCTTCCCCTCAAATCATGCTGGTAGCCCAAGTTGAAAGAGAAACAGAAATGGAAATAGAAGGGGACTGGAGAGCCCCATTCATTGCCTATCTGAAGGAGGGAACTCTCCCAGATCATCCCGAGCAGGCCAGGATACTAAAGATAAGAGCAGCCAGATTCACTCTGATAGGAGACACGTTATACAAATGGGCCTTCTCCCGACCGCTACTCAGATGTCTGAGAGAGGAAGAGGCAGACTATGTGCTACGAGAAGTACACTTGGGGTCCTGCGGTAACCACTCGGGAGGTCGGTCTATGGCGAGGAGGGTCCTGCTAGCTGGTTATTTTTGGCCTACCTTATAGAAAGATGCTCAGAAGCTAGTCCTCTCTTGCCTTTCTTGTCAGAAGTATCAAAATTTATCACACCGACCAGTCGAGATGCTGCGGACGTCCACTATATCATGTCCCTTTGATCAGTGGGGCATGGATATAGTAGGACCCTTCCCCAGGGCAGCCGGTCAAAAGAAATTCTTGTTGGTGGCAGTAGACTACTTCTCCAAGTGGATCGAAGCAGAAGCCCTGACTCGGATCACCGAGCAAGCAGTGAAGAAATTCCTTTGGCAGAATATTCTCTGCCGATATGGCATACCCCACAAGCTGATATCAGACAATGATCGGCAATTTCAAGGCCGGAGGATCAGAGAGTGGTGCAAGGAATTCGGAATCAAACAGGCCTTCACTTCAGTGGCATATTCCCAGAGTAACGGCCGGGCCGAAGTAGCTAACAGAGAGATTCTGAAAGGGCTCAGAGCTAAGTTAGACCAGGTCGGTGGGTCTTGGGTAGACGAGCTGCCTGGTGTTCTGTGGGCTCTTCGGACCACCCCCAAAGAAGGGTCAGGATGCACTCCCTTCCAGTTAGTATACGGTAGTGAAGCTGTGGTCTCCATGGAGGTCGGCTGTGAGTCGGACAGAAGACATCAGTATGGGGAAAACAATGCGGAGAAAAGACGGGCGGAGCTAGATCTGATTGAGGAGGTCCAGGCCAAGGCTGTAGTTCGCATGACTGCTTACCAACAAAGAATGCGGCGCCAATACAACCAGAAGGTTATACCCCGAAGTTTCCAAGTAGGGGACAAGGTATGGAAAAGAATCAAGCTAGTTGGAGAAGTAGGCAAGCTGGAGCCTCAGTGGAGTGGCCCTTCTGGTGTCAAGGCATGGGGTCAGGAGCTTACTATTGCAAGACGCTCAAGGAAGCAGCTCGGAGATCCTGGAGTGCAGTACACCTAAGATTGTACCGGAGGAGAGTGGAGTGAATGATCTTGTACTGTACTCAGATAATATGGTAACTAAACCCGACCTTCCAGAAGCATCCTGCAAGTTATAAGTGGGCATGCTCCCACGCACCCACCGGACTCGGCGCCGATCGGGCGTGGCGTTCCACGTTCGGTGGGCCCGGTCGGGCGTGGCGGTCCACGCTCGGTCAGGGTAGTCGGACGGTGTCCAGACTCTTGCTAAGGCAAGTTATAAGTGGGCATGCTCCCACGCACCACCGGACTCGGCGCCGATCGGGCGTGGCGTTCCACGTTCGGTCGGGCCCGGTCGGGCGTGGCGTCCACGCTCGGTCAGGGTAAGTCGGACGGTGTCCAGGACTCTTGCTAAGGCAAGTTATAAGTGGGCATGCTCCCACGCACCCACCGGACTCGGCGCCGATCGGGCGTGGCATCCACGTTCGGTCGGGCCCGGTCGGGCGTGGCGGTCCACGCTCGGTCAGGGTAGTCGGACGGTGTCCAGACTCTTGCTAAGGCAAGTTATAAGTGGGCATGCTCCCACGCACCCACAGGACTCGGCGCCGACGGGCGTGGCATTCCACGTTCGGTCGGGCCCGGTCGGGCGTGGCGTCCACGCTCGGTCAGGGTAAGTCGGACGGTGTCCAGACTTTTGCTAAGACAAGTTATAAGTGGGCATGTCCCACGCACCCACCGGACTCGACGCCGAACCGGGCGTGACGTTCCACATTCGGTCAGGCTCCGGTCGGGCGTGGCGGTCCACGCTCGGTCAGGTAAGTCGGACGGTGTCCAGACTCTTGCTTCGGGAAAATATGAATCAATACGCTTCCGCAAATCTATGACAGGCGTGGCTTCCCACGCTCGATCAACAAAGTATTTGGTCAGCTGACAGGATCAAGGTGCCAACCCGACCCGATGGAGGGTTAAGAGCACAATGATCCGGGCATCCCATACTTGGCAAAAAATTTTCTAAAAAAAGTTAAAGTGGGGCGAGTGATACAAGTCTCCGAGTAANACAATCAACACTTAGTGAAAATTCGTGGTGTAATTCTAACATCGGCCCTCGAGGAGTAGGTCGGGCACGCCGAGCGGATGGTACTTAACAAAAATCTCAAGCATCGTAAATAAACAAGTACGGCGTTGGGGCAGGTGAAGTAAAGGCATGACAAGTTAGCGTAACTAAGAAAAGGCCCGTGGCCTATACAAAATTAAGCTCCGAGGGCCGAGTCAACCTAAAACATTGCAAGCTTTCTAAGGCCCAAAAGCCGAGTTACTGCAAAACAACAGAAGATAGAAATCTAAGCTAAGTGAACGGGGGGAAGGCATCTTCGGGAATCGATGCCTTGATCCGCCTCGGCTTCACTGAGTTGGGTGGAAGGTCGGCGGGAAGGTGGCCAGCTTCGGTCAGCTGTTGGATGGCGCCCTTCACGCCGTACAGAATCATGCCACCGGTTCGCTCCGCCACCTGGTCGAGGAAGGAGTCCGACTGAATGTAAGCCAGGCGGGCTGCTTCAATCCGCGCGGACTCGCCCGACTTGTAGTCCTCTATCTCCTTTTTGAGCCGAGCCATCTCCTTGTCCTTCCCTTGAATGGTGGCATCCCGAGTAGATAGCTGCTTCTCTTTGCCAACTAGCTGAGCTTCAAGACCTTGGAAGGCCTCTTGTTGGGCGGCCAGCTCCGTCTCCTTGTTCGTCAGAGCGAGTTGGGTCTGATGGTGAGCGGCGCCCGACTCCTTCAGCTTCTGTTGAAGACCCTTAGCCTCTGCGGTTTTCTTATCTAGGTCGGAACGATTTCGGGTGTTGCGAGTTCGGAGAACCTTATTCTCACCCTCCAGATGGGCCACCCGGTTTGACAGTCGTTCCGTCTCCACGGCGGCTTGGGCCATGGTCCGTTGCTCTTCCTCTGAGCGGGTCTCCAACTCCAATATATACGATCTCAACGCATCTATTTCCGAGTGTAGTTGGTCCATGCCCTCATCGCCTGGAGGAAGGGTGCATTGAGCCAACTTAGCCTCCAGCTCCCTTGCCCTTCTTTCGGCTGCCCAGCGCTCCCTAGTGTTGGTAACCAGCGCTTGGCCGACCGCGTGACTCATTGCCCAATGCTACGAAAGGATATGAAGGGTATAAGAGTAAGCATACGTAATCGAGCACCGGGAGAGTATACCTGAGTCGCTTCCAAGAAGAAGCTGTCAGCGAAACTAACAGGTCCATCGCGAAGGGCGCAGCCCAGCCTTGATCCCAGCCCGAAACCAATTGGCCGTGCAGATTAAGTGGCTGGGGTTGGACTACCGGGGTCAGGGCAGTTGCTGAGGGGACCTGGATATCCACCGCCGACCTCAGAGGTGAATGAATTGACAAGAGAGCCTCCGCGGCGTCGACGGTGGCAATGCTCGCCAGAGGGGCCCTAGAAGATGGCGCGGTACCTGAGGTGGATGCTCCAGACGGGAGCACTATTGAGGGGGGGGGGGCCCGAGCTCCCGAACGGGGCGTGGACGAGGCCGAGCCACGAGTGCCGGATCGGGGAGGAGCCGAGCTCGGAGTCGGTGCCCGAGTGCTGGGCACAGCTCGGTCGGGGCGAGAAGGCGCTGCCACCTGACCCCCCAAGGTCGGTGCTGGAGGTGAAGGCGTACCAGAGGAGAGGACCAGCCGGCGGCGCTTCCTAACCAAGCTAGCAGAAGCCGCCTGTTCCGTTTCCTCTTCTTCTTCCTCTCTCTGAGTGGATGGCCCCTCGCCCGCCACTCGGGTTGTTGCCCCCGAACCTCCAGCTGGGAGACCTCCTTCTGGGTCTTCTTCTACAATTTCAAGTTGCTCTGGGGCGGGCGCAACATTCACTGGTGACACTGCTCGATCGGCCGCCAGCTGGGCGGGCCAAAGCCTCCATGGCTTCTTCCTCCCGATCCAATACGACATCAACCCTAGCACTATACATGACCTCGGCTGCACAAGAGAAAGAGTTTTAGTTAGCATTAACAAACTTACAAATCGAATAGAGACTTACCGAGGGTGCCGGGTAGCTCCGCCGGAACTTGGCTCAGCCGGAAGAGATACAGCATACCCTCGATCAGTAGCTTGCCCGCATGGTATCGGGCTCCCCCGAGCTTGGAGAAGGCAGATCGATAGCCCGGGTCCGAGCGAAGATTCTTGGGCAGCTGAGGATGATCGGGTAGGTTTTCTACCCACACGGTAGGCCAGTTCGCAGTGGGGGTTGATCGGATATAGAAAAAATGGGACTTCCGGCCCTTATTGGAAGAAGGGACCTTCTCTAAAAAGGCTGAGTTGATGCGAGCTTGGAAATAGAAATTCCCGGGCTCCTGCTTCTTAAGATAATAGAAGTAATGGAACACCCAGGGATCCAAGGGGACTTTGTGGGCGGTGAAAATGATCACGGTACCACATAAGATTCTGATCGAGTTCGGAGCCAATTGGGACAAGGACACTTGGAAATATCGGCAGACTGCGCGGAAGAAAGGATGGAGGGGAAAGTGTAATCCGGCCAACAGTTGGTTGGAGAAGACAGTAAAGTAATTTAAAGGGGGTCCGTGTGGCCGACTCCGACGGTCAGGAAGGGCCATTGCGTGGTCTTCTGGAATCAGGTAGTCTATACGCAAGGTTTCTAGCTAACCCAGGGATAGTAAAGAGCGGGTGGTTACATACCACGGCTCGGGGGGCACGGATGACTCAGCCATTAAAACAAAGTTAGAGAAAGCGCGGTAAAGGCTCGGCGAAAAAAGAAAGGAGTACCTAAAAATAAGGTTCGCCGGAGACACTGTTCGCAGGAAGTGAGGAAGTTGGGCGGCGGAGGTCGGACAAAAGTCGAAGAGAAAAGGCAGAGGTCGGGATAAAAAAAGGATAGAATGAGAGGTTAGACCTATTTATACCGCAGGTGAAATCAGGAGGACCGTTAGATGGAGGAAAGGAAAATGGCAGGGTGGAATCCCCGCCGTCCGATCCCTGTCATTTCCCAGACCTTGAAGCCTCGTTCGAACGCCGCATGAGCCATGCCGGTGACGTTTCGTTGCCAGAGGTCTCCAGTCGGGAGATGACACGTGGCCTCACATTAATGGGGATTTGATGGAGGATCCGGCATTTAAGGGAGAAGATCAAGAGTATGATGTGACGCGGGGGAAAGCGAGAAAAAGGTCTGTCAACCGAGCCATAAGCCTAGTCAGTCGGACTAAACGCCTCCTTCAACTAGACTTGAGGGGGAGGCTTGTGATCCGGGTTGTTGATTTTTTAGAAGGATCGGTGGCTCGGTCGAGTTCGATTTCCACTCCGAACCAGGAATAGTTGAGCCGTGCCGAGGTCACCTGAGGTCGAGCACTCGGGGTTGGTCGCCTGAGGTCTGGCACTCGGGGTCGGTCACCCGAGGTCGGGCACTCGGGGCTGGTCGCCCGAGGTCGAGCACTCGGGGTCGGTTCCCGAGGCCAGTCCCCGAGGTCGGGCACTCGGGGCTGGTCCCCAAGGTCGGGCACTTGGAGTCGGTTACCCGAGGTTAGGCCCTCGGAGTCGGTTAAACAATTATAGTTCACTTTTGTCAAAAGTCAGAGGGCAGCCCCCGACATAATCATCACCTGACAAAGCCGCCAAGAGTTAATGAGGGACAAAAGAGACAGTTTACACAGGGTGTCAGGCCGCTGTGGCAGTCTCATAACATTAATACGATTGTCACCATAACGGTTTATTAGCTGACCATCCCTTAATGAGACATGACAGCTCTGACAAAGCAGAGAGTTTCCCCTCCCCTATATAAACCCCCCTGGGAGCTCCAAGGAGGGGATTGCTGCCACATTGCAACCACGCCACTACTTTGTGAGCCCCATTTTGGTCCGAGCCGAGTGACTTGAGCCTTGTCCTCATTCGAGCCCGAGTCCGACCCCCCGAGTTACAGTAGACCGGGTCATCTTGGTTAGACCGGATCATCCGAGAGAGAACCGATCTTCGCTTGTCGACAGGATCAGTTGTATATGCTCGTTTGTTTTAGCCCACTAGGTCGAGCCAACTATGATACGATGGTGAGTTGAACTGAGCCTTGTTTAGACCAAGTCAATCAAAGATTTAGACCAAGTTTGTTTAACGTCAAATTGGATTGGGTGACTCAGTTTGTATGATCAACGCATTTTCAAGAGTTAATTGATAGAATACCTGTTTGATGTGCAACTAATTTACAAAAAGGTTTTGTAAATGACACGTTATTATTTATTTTTTTTTTTTGGATTTACAAGGATATCTAGGCTTGCGCCTGACTAATCCGTTTGGCTGACCGGTCCTGTCCCACAACCTTCAACGAGCCCCATCGGTCAACGAGGGTAAATCGCGGGACGGAGACACGTGACGACTTCACCACTGATGATATCGGTATCCGATGACACATGTTATTTGATGAGACATGTAGTCGGAGGAAATCCCATTTATAAATATAAATATAAATTCAGCTCGGCTCGCCCTATGTTGTTATGACTATGGATTAAAGCCCCGGTCAAGTCGACTTCTTGACCTTAGACAAGGTCACACTTCCATGGGCATGTTCATGTTGTAGGTCTTATGATATGGGTTGCGAGATACTGACAAAAACCAAAGGATATTCCTTATAAAACACAAGATATCATGTAAGAGATTTGAGCTGAACCATAAGTAAAAAACTATATGATATCATCACAATTCTTTTACTAAGACATAAGGTTAAGATCCAATAGGGTTCATAGACGATCAAAGAAATACGAATCTCGAATATCTATAAATGTTTATAACAAGAATCTAATAAGAACCTTATATGATATTTTGAGAAATAAATCGAGATAAATTCCATGTAAGTTAACTAAATATGAAATTCAGATATTGTACATATAGCTTGGAGCAAAACCCTATTCAACTGTAAAAATTAAAAATAAATAAATTAAAAAAAAATCAATACTCTCCTGGATGTAATTTTGCAATTAGATGGTCAATAAGCAATTGCAAAACCGCAACCAAACTGATTAAAAATCACCGTCAATAAGCAACAAAATTGTAGCTAGGTGATCACGATTAATTTTATGGGTAGCTCTTGGCTAGGAATAGAATCAAAGAGGAGAATGGGAGACAACGGCACGACTATCTCCTCTCAACGTAAATATATATCTTTTACTCTCAATATGAAATCTCTGACTCCGACTAACTCTGATTATGATAATCTAATTATTATTTTAAAAAGTTACATCAAGCTATTTTTTTTATCATGTCCAATCCCATTTTTATTTATTTCATTTAATTATTGTTCAACCTCTCTTTCCAAAAAAAAAAACCTTAGTTCTCCTCCTCTTAAAAAATAATTAATAAAAAGAATTTTTTCCTTTCAAAATGATTAAGTTTCAAAAACGGAAAATAAATAAATAAAACAGGTGTTGCATGTTATGTTATTGATATTCTTAGATATGTTTTTCAAAAATTATATAGCATATTGTCACAATAATTTTTTGATTAACATTTGGTTGAGTGCTAAAATAGATTAATGTTGTGACAACTTTAAACAATGGTCCACAAATGGTCATAACAAGCACCAACCATAGTAAGGGGGCGCTTGATAAGCGGATTTAGAAGGCGGGAATGGGAATGAAATCTATTTCATTCCCATTTATGATGCTTGGTATACAGAATCGAAATCAAAATATGGATATGATACCCATGATTTTATAACCCAGCCTCACTAGATTATCACTAAATCTATAAACCCCTTATTACCATTTCTATTACTGAATGTATATCAAGCGTCTCCTAAATACACCTCTAACACCTAAGGCCATGCCTATTTGGAGGTAAAAGAGTTAGTCCATTTTCTTAAGGGCTCGTAATTTTAAAAAATAAATTTATTATATAGTAATATAAATTGGCCTAGTTTAATACTTTAATCCTTCTCGCAAATCAATTGAAGAATTCTTTTCTCTGCTTTCCCCCCTTTCAATTCTTAAAAAGTGATAAAAGATTAGTTGGAAAGTTTGACTTCTTCTTATTCTTGCTTTTTTCGATTATTAATTTAGAATATTTTTATTTCAAAAGTAGAATAGATTACTCCAGTTGCTTGGTAGATGAAATGAAATTTATGTATATTCTTTGAAATCTTGAATTGAAGGAGAAAAAAATATTTGTGACTCCAATAAATTTGTAGACTAGAACCCAATAGAAGAAGATAGAGTGATTTTTTTATTTGAGTCTGTTATTTTCATTATTTTATGATAATATTAGAAATTACATTAATATATTGTAAGAAATCTTTGTTAAAGTGAAGAATGGATTTATATATTTATTACAAAATTACAATATAAGCAAAAGTGTATATAATATTCTTTTTGAATTATTTGTTGAATTCTTCTGTTAACCATGTCTCCAAAATACATGTTCAAATCTCAAAAAAGAAAAAGAAAAAAATTAATTAGTTTTTTTAGCTCCATAACTATAAGACACGGATTATTTTTAGTGATGAATTTGGACATGCATTCGATTATACTAGAAATATTTTGACTATTGAGTATTGTTTAATTTTTTATATTGTCTTTAATATATTAATTTAATTCAAAAAAGTTATGATTTAGAGAATTAAAAGAATATGAACATATGATTTAGGAGTTATTTGAAAGTTAAATTCACACCCAAAAAATGTTAGGATCAACCCCGCTAACACCACATATCAACAATGAAAAAATTAAAAATATATATATATTTTAACCAATATTTAATGACATCTTAACATATATAATTTGATGCTTACAACTCTCCTATGACATAGAAATTTAGTATTTGGTTCAGTAATAATATCTTAGGTGAGCTATTTGTTAATTTGTTTTAGAATTTTTTCCCCTTATATATATATATATATATATATATATTCTTCAACGGAGGGCCAATTCTACTTAATTATTGATTGGAGTGAAAAAAACCAAACATCAAAATCTTTCTATCTTTGAGAATTTGCCTTTTAAAAATATTTTTATCAATTAATTTATTTTTAAATGTCTTTCTTATATTTCTAATAATGAAACTGGCATTGTCTATTAATTATTAGTTTATCTCCAATTTAGAAGATATAATATCAATTATTATTTTAATATTTATTTAATCCTTTTTGATAAAATGTTTCACAGTTCTGATCAATAAGTTGGAATTTTTGAATTATGCTATCACATATGATTTTTTTAATTTTGCCATTCAAAATTCCTTATTGGGTTTTCAAGTATTTAAGGATTGAATCTCAGCTTCGACGAATTAACGGATAAACTTTTGAATAGATAGTTGACTTAAGAACATTGAACTAATAGACCGTTCACTATGTACGAGTGATTTCTGATTTACTATAGTTGATTGGTAAGAAATTTTTATGGATAACTCCTAAAATTAATGAGCATAAAATGAACACATACTGCTAACTAACAATTAAAAAAATCAATCAATTCTTAGATTCATAGCAAAATTAGGAAAAATAATAAAGTACATGAACAAAATAAAGCTGTAAATCAAAACCTGAATCGAGGTTCGAAGCCAATCGAGATACAACGGAGTGATCTTACGTAGGGATGAAGACGTGTCTCTAGGGGGATCACATCCTTTATATATATATATATATATATAGAGAGAGAGAGAATTGTTATAATGCGCTCCCAACAGTGCGCTCCAGTGCGCTATTTTTTTTTAGAAATTAACATTTTCTCTATTAATTATTTTAATTAATTTTAATTTTTTTTTCCTCTTTCGCCTCGCTCGTCTTCTTCCTTGCGCGACAGCGGGCGACAGCGTCGTGCGGCGACGACGGGCGACGTGCGGCGACGACGGGCGACATGCGACGGTGGCCGGAGGCGGCGACGGCGACACCAGCGCACCTCGCTCGTCTTCTTCCTTGGCGCGACAGCGGGCGACGGCGACGGGCCGGAGGCGGCAACGGCGACACCAGCGCACCTCGCTCGTCTTCTTCCTTGGCGCGACAGCGGGCGACGGCGACGGGCCGGAGGCCGTCGCTCGCTGTCGCGCCAAGGAAGAAGACGAGCGAGGTGCGCTGGTGTCGCCGTCGCCGCCTCCGGCCCGTCGCCGTCGCCCGCTGTCGCGCCAAGGAAGAAGACGAGCGATGTGCGCTGGTGTCGCCGTCGCCGCCTCCGGCCACCGTCGCATGTCGCCCGTCGTCGCCGCACGTCGCCCGTCGTCGCCGCACGCCGCCGTCGCCCGCCGTCGCGCAAGGAAGAAGACGAGCGAGACGAAAGAGGAAAAAAAATTAAAATTAATTAAAATAATTAATAGACAAAATGTTAATTTCTAAAAAAAAAAAAAAAAAAGAGTAGCGCACAGTTGGGAGCGCATTATAACAATTCTATATATATATATATATATATATATATATATATATATATATATATATATATATATATATAATATATATATATATATATAAATATATATATATATATATATATATATATATATACCTCAGTCCTGAATTTGTTATATATATATCAACCCGACATTAATAACTACGTATTAGGTTCTACACACATCCATGCCTGCAGCTGCCGCACCTGACCGTAGGAGAGGGACCACCTGGCCGCGCACGCCCGCAGGAGATGGGTTCGCCGCGGAAGGAGAAAACACAAGCGCGGAAGGGGAAAACCTAACTCACTAAGCGTACCTGTGACCGAAGGAGGGTTCTTCGGAGTGCCGGGGACGAGAGTGGAGAAAAATCGAACGTGTGACGGGGGGGAGGCGACGGCAAATTAAACCTAAAATAGCGACGAAAATAACTTGTCCGTCGCTATTAGCGACGGATTATTATTAATTCGTCGCTAATAGCGACGGATTTAACAAATTCCGTTGTTATTTTAGGGTTTTTGACCTGTATTTCAATCATAGCGATGGATAATTTAAATCAGACGTTAATAGCGACAGACAATTAAAATATTCGTCGCTATTCATTAATTTTTTTTAGTGCACATTCGACCATCATAAATACGAAATTAATATAACAATTAAATCACTAATTTGTCGCAAGAACTCTAAAATTGGCAATGTGCTAATTCCTCGTGGAGAAATACCTAATTTTAACAAGAATGAGAACAAAAGCTACAAGTACAGGCAGTACTACTCTAAAAAAATTGCTACAATGATGAAGGATTAATTAAGATGCAATTTCTTGCGATTAAACAAATCAATAAGATTAATTAATGCGTTAATTACTTAACCATTCAACTATCACATGGTTCCCAATTTCAAAGCGATCGCCCTGGGACAGGTTCGCTTTTTGCCATCAATTTCAAAGCGATCGAAACAAATTATGTAGATGAATTAACAAGCTAATTAAGAAGCTAATTAAGTCAAGCAATCTCGCTCCTCCTGGCACATTTGGCTTGGACTGCAAGTGTGTTGGTCGTTTCTGGACACGCACCGGCCTCGATGCCGTAGGCCTCGGCCGACACCGGCAACGCGCACGATGCTTTTCCCAAGCACGCCTACACATGTACAAACACATATATAAATGATTAACGAAAGTTTTCTATCGGCCGCCAAAATAATATATACGTACTTGTTCGACGACTTTCTTGACGTTGGTGGAGTGGCAGCTGCCGACGGTGAAGTTGCCGCAGGCGCCGTCGGGATTGCCGAAGCTGGCGAAGACGACGGAGTGCATCACCTTCTTGTCCCCGACGCACTTCAAGTTAGCCTCTGCCTTGTCGTTGTCGCCGGCGACCATTTTGATCCGATCGTCGTTGTCGTCCTCCCTTGACCAGGAGTCGATCGGCGCCGGGTAGTTTTGGGAGACCACAGTGCAAATGTTGTCTCTTTTCACCACTATCACCTTGATGTCTTCCGGCTTCCCGCCTTGTTCCTCTAGCACTACCATCAGGTTGCCCTTCGGTTTCAAAAATGACCGCGGCACGTGGTACCTGATATATGTTGTAGTAGATTTAGTCAAAATTAATTGTTACAATATATAAACTGCATGGAATAACAATATATATTTTTATGGTCAGCACATCTATGTCAATCCGGACCACACGGAGGAGGTAAATTACGGAATTATTAGTCCGGACAATAACTAGCGTATAAGGGAGAACAGGTAATTTGGAGACTATCTAGCTACTTACATAAATTGAGATGGTTTTCCAAGTGGACTGAGGTAGCTGACCCAATATCGTCCGATGCTTTGTCCATTGATCCACACCATGCCTTTCCCCATGGAGCTCAAGTCCAAAGCGACAGGGTCTCTTCCAGAAGGGCCATCAAAGTATTTCTGAAAAGAAAAAAAAGGAAGAAGAAGAAGAAGAAGAAGAAGATATGAATTTCGATCTGTTTATGATCGAAAAAGAAAAGAGATTGTATTTATGATCTTAAACAGCATTGCCAAGCTTGAAGTAAGTACCTTGTACCATGTAATAGGAGTGTCAGTCTTTGCTTCCACCCACTTGACTTTGTTCAGATTATCCTCTTGGAAAATGCCTAATGCCTCTCCGGTCAGTCCCACCTGAACAGAAGCAAAACAACTGAACTGAATTAGTTTTGGAGTTGCTTCTCATAAAGATGTGAATTGATCATCACCGTGTGTTTCCATAGGCTTTGCGACAAGTCCAGTGTGCCGGCATTCAGGCCTTGAATAACTACGCTATGCAGTCCGGAAACTCGATGTTCCAAGTATGCTCCACTATCCTGTAACATCAATGTTTCAGCAATAACAGTAAGTTGTGAAGATTGATCAAGTCTGAAGTTTTTTAATTTTACCGGCATTCCCACTGTTAATCCTAGTATTGCAATGCGGTTGCCTCCGGATTTCAGATCTGCGGGTTTTTGAAACACAAAACTCTTTTCGATCTTGGTTCCATGAGCAGTCCCTGAGAGAATTAAGTTTGTTAAGTTTTATGGTCATTACATTCTGATCCTCAACCGGTGGGTCATGTATTTTCATGAGAATTGAATGAGAAGATACTACCTAGGTATTCACCATTGACAAAGGTATGCATAACATGACCAAGGCTAGAAACTTGAATTACAGGGCGGATATCATGTCGAAAAGGCAAGTCGTGATCGTCTAGATTGAAGCTGCATAATTCATTAAGAACAACAACATAAGCAATTATTACTTTTCAGAAGGAGTTGTAGTGCCAAAGATGGAATTACCTTATTGTGTACCAAAGATAATCTGTGGTGTCCTTAGTCATGTTATACAGTTCCATTGGCCCCTTTGATTTAACTCCCTTCGACGTCGGTATCTCTTCTTGATACATCTCCCAATTGTTGTTAGTGTTAGCATCCTTGGCAGGATTAAATGTTCTGGAATTATGCTGAGCATTAACCTGAAGCAAAAAAATGTCACAAATCACTTATACCAAAGGTTCAAAATTTGTGGTTTTGTAGTCTAACGGCTATACCTGCTGAGTGTTGTACACTACAGTCTTACAATCTGGGAGAATGCTGATGGAGTGACGAGGAAGGAAGTAATCCACACCCTTAAACTTTATGGTGCCGTCGAGCTTTGGGTTTGTATTCGCGAGGAAGGCAACACAGATGTTGTTCTCTGGTATCTCATACAACCGTGCCTGCCAATTCAAAGAGTTGATGTCATTTGTGTGTTGACACTGAACACAACAAAGTTGCTTGATACAATTGAGTCCTAATTTAGGATCACTAAACAAGTTTTAGTTGCATAATCCTGTTCTTCATACTTTTACCTCAAAATCAGGTGCAAACTTTTGCAAAGAATAAGAACCCCAGAGCAATCCTTTCCTGCTCAACTTCAGTGCAGCATGCAAATCCCTGAGATGACCCCATTTAGGTTCCTTCTGCAGGCCTGGATCACAATGAAACAGTGAAAATTAAGAATTCCATCTCATGATCAGTAAAGCAAATTAAAAATTAGAACTTAAAGTTATTATAATCACTAACCATATTCGTCGAGCGGGCCTTCATCATAGTATCTGGTCATCACAAAAGCAGCTCCTGTCCTTCCAAAATTAGTTCCACCATGATACTGAAAGTGAATTTTTTTTTCATATATCAATGCCCAGTTATGGTGAAGTTCCAACTATTTGGGATATATCAGCTACATACCATGTAGTAGTTAACGAGTGAGCCGTTCTTCGAGAAGAAGCGCGCCACCGAGTATGAAAGATCCTCTGCTGATCTTTGAGACGGCGGATCACCGAATACCCGGTACCTGAATGAATTTAAAAGGAAGTAGTACTTGTTAGTCCAATCAAACTCAGAATCATGAAAACAAAAGGCATGAGTAAATTAACTCACTGGGCAGTCCAGTTCTCAGTCCAAAGAGAAGGCTTGGTTGGAGAGTTTGGCCCTGTGAAAGTATCCCCACAGTTCCTTCCATTGCATGAGTTGATCTGAACAATATTAACAAGCACATTTATATCGGAACAGAAACAAAAAGAAGAAGATCACAATTCACATTCTTATTAGTTAGTTATGTTTGTTACTACTCACCACTGGGCCGGGAGCATCATTCTGCTTGCACATCACCCAAGGAACACTGATGTCGAGGCCGACCGCCATGTTGCCGGCCCACTTTATATAGTCGGGGGCTCCCGGAAATGCTCCTGCAATGTTGTTGTACTCGTTCTCTATCTGGTGAAACATGGAATTCTGTTACTAACTAACTAACTAACAAACTAACTAACAAGAATGTAAATGTATTTATTAGACCTGAGCAAGAATGATGGGACCTCCTTGAGGAGCAAATAGCTTCTCATCCTTCATTTTCTGCACAATCATCTTTGCAAATCTCTCCATATGATTCTGCGGCACAAGGTAATTAAACTAATTAACAAGAATCTGAAAATTATAATGAAAAAAAAAATCATTAAGTAATTGCCTTGAAGGGTTCATTGTCTGTCCTAAAAGTGATGCCGGGAACCTCCCTGAGCCAATATGGCAATCCTCTGCATTGAAATTATAACGAAATTCATAGATTAATAACTCGGACTCTGCTACTCGATCAATCGATCATCACTCACCCATGATTCCATTCTCCTTGGATGAAGGGGCCGATCCTGAGGACGACATACATCTCCTCAGACTGCACTAGCTTGATGAATTTGACCAAGTCATAATTCCCTTCAAAATTGAACTGCAGATTCATGGAAGAAAACGAATAATAATATTAATCAAGAACAGTTGAAATGATCAGATTAAGTTAATTACCTGGCCATACACAGGCTCATGGGCGTTCCAAAACACATAGGTTTCAATCGCATTCAATCCTCCTTCCTTGGCCTTCTTGATGAGATCAGGCCACATCTGATCCATGAAAGGAGAGTAATTTCATTCTGTTTATCTTGAAAATGCAAGGCTAATTTTATCATAATAATAATTATATATATAAATATACTTCGGTGGTGCTGCGTGTGTAATGAATTGATCCAGAAAAAAACAGGTCTCTTTTTCCATCGACGAATAAAGAGCGGCCATCGTAGGTCACTTCTTGCGCTCCATGAGCGGTACTGGTGATGCCCAAGAGGAAGGTGAGGAACAGGATTGTCATGACCTTCGACAACTCTGGCATGACTAGTTTTCGACAAATGAATGAATGAATGAATATAAATGATTGATCAGTTCATCAATTGTTTGGAGGGAGAATTAGTAACAGGGAGCGAGCTAGATGAAGAGAAGGAATATTATAAAAATAGGAATTTGGTCTGTGTGATTTCCATGTTTCTTGGGTCCGATCGAGGATGGCGGTAGGATCGGAGGGGTGATGGTTCATATGACCTCCTAATTCTCCTCTCTTCCATTGTCCTTCACTTTATACGTGTCCATCGGGAGGAAATAGCTAGGCTTATAAAATTGGAGAATTAAATAATCAAACCAACTTCAAACTTACTAGATGCCATGTTACATCGATCACTTGCTGTTTGACCAAAACAATTAATATTCGCCATGTCAACATATACATTATAAAAAAAAATAAATAAATAATTACAACTTACCTCAAACGTCTCTCATAATTATTTTCAAATAAGATAAATAACTTTAAATTCCCATATATTTTCTATCGAATCCCTCCGTATTTCAAAAATAATATTTAATTCCTTTATTAAAATCCAGTTGCATATTGCACATCTGTATTTTTTTATCAAATAACATTTTACTCTTATTTAAAAAATAACATTTAATCCCTTTGAGCAAAAGACAAATGTGAGAAAATTTATAAAAAATAATTATATCCTTTTTTTTATCATTTTTCAATAAACCTCACGAGGAAAAAAAACACATTGAATTGACTATTATATTTTTTTTGATAAAAATCCTCACAAAATTTATGCACCCACATAAATAATAGAAAAACAACAACTCTGAATGAGATAACTAGCCAAAAACTCATTCTGTCATCTTCATCAAATCAAAAAGAGCGAGAATTCTAAATTGATGAATTAAAATAAATAAAGATGGAACAAAATTCACTATTAAAAATCTCCTCATCGTCAAATGTGGCATGAAGTGTTGGTGCGGTAAAATTATACTAATATGCACATCAAAGGCATTACAAAATCCAGAAAAAAAATTTATAAGCTGTTATGACTACAACGTTAGTGCTCAATCATCTTAATATATATCTCAAAACTACTAATATCAAATGAATGTCTATTATTTGCATGCAGAAAAATGATGGATGTGGAGTCTTTGGTGCATGTAAAAAAATGATGGATGTAAGTCTTATACTACTTCTATTTTGTTCATTTAGATTTTTTTTTTTTGGTTTAGTGAGAGTGGTGGAATGAGTGTTTGATTAGTTATTTTTTTAGAGTTGTTGTTTTTTTATTATTTATGCAAGTGTATATATGAATTTTGTAAGAATTTTTGTCAAGTCATATAATAGTAAATTTAATATGCTTTTTCCCTCTTGAAGTTTATCAAAAAATGATAAAAAAAATAAGGGCATAATTATTTTTATAAGTTTTTTTTATCTGACTTTTGATCAAAGAGATTAAATATTATTTTTTAAATACAGGAGGTAAAATACTATTTGATAGAAAATATAGGATAAAATATAACTCGATAGAAAATAAGAGCTTAATTAAGGCTTTGTTTGGTGAGAGATAATCAACTTTGTAATGTAATTAGGATTATATTATAGGATTGATTATTTAGTTTGGTACAGTTTTAAAACTGTAATGTAATATAATCTATATTACAAAAGCTAATTAAAGTGTTATAATCTAGATTACAATATCAATAACATACTAGATTAGATTACAGACTCAATTACATTATAAATTGGATTATATTATCCTAATCAAACACAGTTATTGGTACTTTTGAAATAAAGAAGACAAAATACATCTCGATAAAAAAATATAAAGGATTTAAAGTTATTTACCCTTCAAATTATATAAAAGAAAATAAATTGTCAACTTATACCAACCATAAAAAATCTACTTAAAATTTATTTTTATATAAATATATAAAAATGTAATAATTTATAAAATTTTATAATTTTTAATTATTTATAATAGATTAATAATAATATAAATTCATGTATTAAAAAAATTCAAGATCAATAACATTTTTAATAAACAAATTCATTAAAATAAATAAATAAATTTGAATTTTATAAACTACATGCTGATGATTTGATGGGGATCGTTTTCCTTGAGATACAGGGAGTGGAGATTTGTAGGGCCATGGCCATGGCTCTCAAATGGTCGGCAAGTAATGCACTTCAATCGAAAGCTGAAGAAACATAAGAGGGTTTCTCTTTGCCTTCTGGTGTTAGAGGAAAAAACAAGTCGTTTTTTTTTTCTTTTTGTGCCATACGTGCACAACAAACAGAAAAAATGGAGCTTCAATTAACAAGAAATTGCCCAGCATAAATAATCTAATGCACTACTATGAATGAAGATAATAAGCATAGATTCACTAAAAGAACATATTATTTTCCTTTCGATGAATAAATGATAAAAGTGACAACTAATATTAATGCACTTCAATGTTTTTCCCCAAAAAAAAAAAATACAAGTTTTACTTGTACATTTACTATGTTTAAGGACAAACGCACCAGCCGCTTGCATAACAAGAACCTAACCCTATAAGTTAGGCCCTTTATTACTTTTACCATGATCATGTACAGATAAATAATCCTTCAACCATGTCGAGGTCCAAAATTACAGGTAACCGTAAAAAAAGCTATGGATTATACCACCTCGATAAAGACTTGAGTTCATTTGATGAAAATTAACAGTTATGAAAAATAAATACAAGATCAGCAGGGGAAGCCGCTACTTTGATCGGCAGATGAGCTAGCTTTGCAAAAGGGATTTCGGTAGGACTATACACAAAATGGAGATCTCCTACATGAAGTAACTCAATGAATTCTTCTTTCTTGACCCTCCTTCACCATAGAGCTCATTCCACTGAATAAGCTCATTCATATTCGTAGATTCAGATGACACACTCGCGCAAACCTGCATGTAAAAATTCAGTAAATAATTATTTCGCATTAAAGAATTTCATGTTACAGGTGGTGAATCTCGACTGCCAAAAATTGCAAATCAGTATATTGAAAGCATGAAAGATGCAAATACATATAATGGTTTCATGCCATGAACTGTAAATGTTGAAGGCAAGCTAAGAGGGGAAAAAACTACAGTCTAACTTCCAAAGATATTAAAGGCACGTTTAGAACAGAGCAAGCCAGAGTTATTAATGCTTCAGTTTTAGTCATGTGCATGTACAATGTTGCTACATCACCTGCTCATGTGCATATTTGAAATCTTCAAGGTTCAAAGGACGAATATCTTCACTTCCATATGGTGTAGGTAGAGGACTACCTTCTGCAATTGCTGAAGTCCTTTCCTGTACGTTTCAAAAGTCAATAAATCCCATTCTGGAACAACAATATGAACAATGGCATGGAACGGCAGAGTCATAAACACTATAACGGGGAAACAGGGTGCAGAACGTTGTGCATGCAATGTAACAATGTTGGTTATCGCGTGAATTGATTTGGAATCACAAGTGATGCTATAAGCCAGCCTTCTTATATATGATATTATAGTAAATTATATTAATTAACAAATGATATGTTCATCGTTGCACAAGTAGAAGCAAGTTGCTCACGTATTGAGAAAAATTGCATCCACCTGGTAAATATTTCAGCCTGATACTGATATGTCATTTAGGCATTCAGGAATAGAATCAATTAAGAGCTGCATTCTTTTAACCATGCATCTTAAAAGCATTAGTATAAACAATTCATGCCCATGTGTGAATAATTAAATGAAAATATGGACATCAATAATCTTCAGTCATATGGATGTGCAGAGATGAAGACATATAGGGCCTCCACATGGATATCTTAAAAGTAGGATCATTGCGCTGGGCTTCCCACATTTTACACCAACAGGCAGATGTATGTTGCAAACGAAAAGAGATATTGTGCGACTCGGGGTGACTAGATTTGCTACTTCATTTTTGATCTTGGAAAGTCTTAAAGATAAGAAAGATCAATTAAGTAGACTTATGTTTACATTTGAGGAGTGGAGCAATACAAAACTAAGGAGTAGTGTGAAGGGGAAAGCGACGGAGGCGACAGTAACAAGTATTTCTTTTTGGAATGGTGTTTCTTTGGCTTTGAATGTTTTCACCCATTTAGTGAAAGTTTTACGCCTTGTTGATGGTGACAAAAAGCCCTCAGTGGCCTTTTTATTTGGTGCACTTAAACAAGCCAAGAAAGACTTCAAAAAAGAAGAAAATGTCACCCATATTTTGAAGATTATTGATGAGAAGTCTAAGACTTGATAGTCCTTTGCATTATGCCGCTTACTTGTTGAATCCGATTTTTTTACTTCAAAGATCCAAGTATACAAAAAGACATCAATGTTATGAATGAGTTCTTGAATTGTATTGAAAGAATTTTTCCCACCGACGAGGGCATACAATTCATAATTTCTAATGATGAATTATTGAAGTATAAGAGTAAATTCGGGAACTTGGGAAGAAAAAAGGCGGTCGCGGCATATGAAAAGGTGGATGTGTACCATGACTTTGATCCAAGTATATCTCTTTAGTCATTCTTTTATTTCTATTCACTAATATACCTGTCTCCTAACTATTTTATAATTTAATTTTTTTTGTCTCTTTATTTGTTTAAGTTGGATGGTGGTCCAATTATGGTGGTGACACTCCAAACTTACAAAGAATGACAATGAGATTTCTTTCTTTGACAAGCAGTTCATCGGGGTGTAAAAGAAACCGGAGCCAATTTGAAGGGATAAATAGTAATTCATAGATTATGTTATCTATGCTTTCTTTTTATTAGTTTTTAATAATTTATTAATTTTCTAATTGTTTAGATACATATTAAGAGGAATAGGCTCGAGACATCAAGATTAAATGATCTTGTATATGTCAAATTCAACGTCAATCTTATGAAGAAGAAAAATAAAAGAGAAATGGGCAGAGAATTGCTTCTATCCTCTCAAGCTAGTGAAGCTCAAGATTGGCTTATTAATGATGGTGATGAAGAGAGGTGGAGCCGAGTTCGGGACTTGGAGAATGGTGGCGGAGGCCTCAGGAGCAGATGAAGTGCTACAACCAAGGAGAAGCACAAGAAACATCTCCATTAGAGAACTTGATGAGGATTTAGATACATCGGAGGAAGAAAATGAAGATCTTGATTTTAAATCCGATGATGAGAAGATTATAGATGTAGTTGAGGGTGCATGTTTAATTGATTTAGAAGATTAGTTATGTTGAGTCTAATAATTGTGAACTATTGTCATGTTGTGTTTAAACTTTAAATTTTAAATTTTGACTTTTGGTATAAATAACGATATTACTTTTTAGTATTAATATGGGGATGAATTTTTATTACGTTATTAGTTGCATTTATATATTTCTTTGTGCCTTATATAATTTTATTGTATTGAATGAACTTTATTTATGCATAAAAAAATTCAACCGCCTAGGCGGTAGGCGGTCACTGACCGCCCCGCCACTGCATACCGCCGATTACAACCTTGATAGTGGAATGAAAAAATACAAGCGAAGGAAAAACGAATAGTGTATAAGTTATTATACACTTGTAAGAAATGAAAAAACTTTAAAAAAAATATAGTAGCAAAAAAAAAAGGCTAATAAAGTGGTGAATCAAGCCAAGAATGAAACTTTCAAATGTTTATATAAACAGTTAGATACAAAAGAATGAGAAAGGGACATCTATAGAATAGGTAAAATAAGAAAGCGGAAGACAAACAATCTTATTCAAATAAAATGCATTAAAGATGAAAGCAATAGCGTACTAGTGAATGATGAGAAAATAAAAGAGTGATGGAAGAATTATTTTCATCAACATTTTAATGAAACTTTAGGTAACTAACTTAACTTTGGTAATTTAAGTATATAGCTTAGAGGAGTATAGAAATTTAAATTTTTAATATAGAATTCAAACTTAGAGTAGAATACACTTTAAAGGGATTGTAAAATGGAAAAGTAGTTGAAGCAGATAATATTCTAATAGAGATATGCAATACCTAGGAAAACAAAATATTAAATGACTTACAAAGTTATTCACTAATATTGAAAATGAAAAAAATGTCTAATAGTGGAGTGTAAATATTCTAGTCCCCTTTATAAAAAAAGAAAAAATTGTGCGAAATATAAAGACATCACGCTTATGAGTCATATTATGAATCTTGGGAATGAGTGATAGAAAAAAAACAACAAAGGAGATCACGATGACTAAAATTCAATTTGGATTCATACATGAAAGGTCGACAATAAAAGTTATACACCATCTCAGACAACTAATTGAAAAGTATTAGGAAAAGAGGCAAAACATACAAATGGTATTCGTCAACCTAAAAAAAACTTATGACAGTCTCAAAATAAATTATGTGAGAAATTATAGAAAAGAAAAATGCTAGTGTAGCGTATATTGAAATGATATATATGAGTATGCAATGACAAGAGTGAAGACTCAATATAGATTAATTGAACATTTCCTATAAAGATAAGATTACATCAAGGATCAATTGAAGTCCCTATTTTTTTACACTAATCAAACTCACTGGACATATTTAAGACATTATGATGATATTATTTTAGTAGAAGAGTCACGTCAATGGGCAAATGTTAAACACGAATCTTAGCAAAAAATACTAAAAGTGAAAAGTTAGAGAATTAGTAAAGGCAGAATATATAAAATTTATGCTTAGTAATATTAGATACAATTGTTAGGATAGAAGATGGCGAGTTACCTGTACTGAGAGCTTTAAGTATTTAAGATCGGGTTTGCAATAGATAAAACGGTTGAGAAATATGTCTTACATGAAATACAAATAGGATGGTTGAAATGGTTGAGAACGTCACGTGCTCTTTGTTCTTAAAGTAAAGTTCTACAAAATAGTAGTTAGACCCCTGCTATGTTATATGTAGTTGGACTACAACTCAAGCACACAAGAAGAAGAGAGTCATAGAGACGAAGATGTTAAGCTGAATGCGTGGATATACGAGGATGGATAAATAAAACAATGAAAACGTTAAAGAAAAAGGGTTACTCCTATTGAGGGAAAACTCTGAGAGACGGGATTAAGATGATACAAGCATTAGATGACCAATAAATGCTTCAATTAAGCGAGGTGAAACTGTGGCAAATACACATGTTAAACGAGGAAGGGAAAGACTAAAGAAGATTTGATGAGCAACAATAAAATAAAATAAAATTCAATTAAATATCGATGATGATATAGTAGGAGATAGAGACCAATGGCGTAGGAGGATTCATATAGCCAACCCCATCTAGTGGGATAAAGTTTGGTTGATGTTGGATATTATTAGTGTAGTCCTGTAATTCAAAAACCTTATCTTAAGCATTCTTATCTTTGAACATTCTTATCTTTGAACGTTTAATTTGTGCATGCGTGGCTTCCTAGTCTTAGCACTCCAATCCACAAAGTATGTCAAATGAAATGATAATCTTCACAAAACTTTCCATCAGCATACCAACATCTCGAAAGGTATATTCCTTTATTTGAAGGTAACTCGTCACTACTAATCAAAACTATTTACTTCACAAAACTTTCCTTTATATACCAAAATCTTAAGCACTGACCTTCTTTTCTTTTTCCAGAATCTCTCTGATGGGGCAATGTGCAGCAGTCACACAGAGATTCTGAAAAATTATAAGAAATCAGCTCTCTTAATCACTCAAGCGTTTTAACTGAAACAAGATGAAAAAGGCACTTCTAGTCAAGCAAACCTTTAGGTCACTTCCTGAATAACCATCAGTCATATTTGCAAGAACATCAAAATCAACATATTGTGATAATTCTTCTTTTGATAATATTACGCTCAAAATCTTCCTTCTGTTTGATGCATCTGGTAAATTTACCATTAATCTGCATTGCAAAACACTTCAAGGCATCAATCATTTTGACTTTTGAGTAACACTCAAATTATACAATTCCCAACATTTACCTTCTAGGAAGTCTCCTTATAACAGCCTCATCAAGATCAAAAGGCCTGTTGGTGGCAGCAAGAACCAAGACACGTTCTTTATCTTTGGTTCGCAAGCCATCCCAATTAACCATGAATTCATTTTTCATTTTGCGCATTGCTTCATGCTCTCCAGGATTTTCTCTCCTGCCCAGCATACTGTCAACCTATAAGATGGAAATAGCATAATCATCCTTAAAAAACATAGAAATGAACAAAACAGAAGATTAATTGATGCCAAAGTTTCTACCATCCTCCGAATAAAAGCTAAGCAACAATGTTACCTCATCAACAAAGATGACACTTGGGGCAATTTTACTGGCTAATGTGAACACTGCTTTTACATACTTTTCACCCTCACCGAACCACTGTTACAAACGATGGGTAAAACTATATTTAGAAAGGAAATAAATTTTCTAAAGTACAATCAATTTAAAAATTACAGATTGACATTTTGTACTAGTCCCTGTTCAGCTAAACAAGAAAACATCCACAACTCAATATCAATAAGCCTTGTTAGTTCTAACTATTTGGTTTTGCTACATGAATCACTGGATATAGAATCAATCAGCTGTCACTAAACATGTCTATAGTACTTTGATCCAAGGTTCGTAGAATCGCGATCCTACACAGGATCGATTTGGGGTCAGGATCGGATCGGTCAGGATCGGATCGTAAAATCGTACGATCCTATCAAAAACCCTTAAAATGAAAAAATATACAATTTTTATTAACACTATAATGAAAATAATCACGTTTAACTTCAAGAATATTCTATTTATTACAAGATGATCCAATTTAATTGTCAACCTATTAGATAATAGACATCTAAAGACTTATCATTTTAGAAAAAAGATATAACATAATATTATTAATCAAAAACTAACTAAAAATAATTAAATAGATATTTAAATAATCTTAAAACACTAACACTAACGATGTAAAAGATAAAAAAAATAATAAAAAAGATTAATAATCTTCTGGGCCTCTGAAAAAGCTTTAAACAATATTTTTTGGGATTCAATCTTAAAACTAACTTGTAGATTTTTGAACGAGTTTCAATTTGATATATTATAGGTCACGTGGTTCAATCCGATCTAATCATTCTATGTATTTGATCCTTCATTTATAGTAACTCCACATACATGTTAATCATTCTCATATCTGTTATTACTCCTATACATTAGAAAACCCAATCATTATCCCATCACTAATATTTTCAACAATATCTCCTATTTTGGTTCGAAGAGCTAAATACCTAGATTATAAGGAAAAAAAAACAATATATCCTACTTTTTGAATAATAGATAAAAAAATAACAACTCTTACAGGAATTTCTTGATCACCATCTTAACTGTTAGCTGACTTGTTTTCTCATTACTGAAATAACATTTTATAAATTCAAATTTACCTTCCAAAGCTTCTCTCAAATTCTCAATTTTATTTTATTTAAACTATCAATTAATGCTAAATTGGTAAAATCATTTAGCAGTAACGTAAAAAAGAAAGAAGCATAGAACTGACTTTGATGTAAACCTATAATGATGTAAAATGTCTGTTATACTCTCAGTAGCTCTAACATTAACTACAAGAATGCACAACCTTTATCATATAATACAATTGTCAGATATTTGTTTGTTCACTAAAATCTAGCACCGCTTTCTATGAATTCCATGGTAAGCTTTTCTAAATTGAAAAAAAAAAACATGATTTTCTTATTTCCTCTATATTTCTCCAATTTCATTACATAAATAGCATCCATAGTTGATCTGTCGGACACAAAACCAAATTGATATTTATTAATTTTGATAGTTACAAATTTTTTATATTAACCATCTTTCAACCTCAGCTGACAACAGAATACAATTATTTGGCCTTTATTTGAGAATTTCCAGGCTGTAGACTTGAATATTGATGACAGATTTTGAGCCTTGCATACCACAAATGCCAGCATAAACCACTCAACAAGGCAACCCATTTTTATAAGCAACTACACGAGATAAGTACCTTGGATGTGATGCTCGACATCGATATGTTGATAAAATTTGCACCTGCTTCTGTAGCAACGGCTTTAGCAAGCATGGTTTTCCCAGTGCCAGGAGGTCCAAAGAGCAGAATTCCTTTGCATGGCTGGAAAACAAGACAAGAACGTTAAACATTTAAATTTCTAGGGATCCTAACCAAAAGCACAACGTTTCATCATAACCTCAGTCAAGCAAATGCACAGAATTGTATGTTCAGAAGTGTATCCATCAATGTTTAATTTATAGTGCCAAGCCAAAAATACAACTGAAGGAGATACTTAAAAACGTAGTTGAAGAAAAGTTCTTTAACCAAATATAATTGGAGAAAGCAAATGTAATGCATTAAAGGTATTACTGGAAATGCACTTTATACCAGAAAACAAATAGAGGATACAATAGATGTCAGGAACAGTTTATATGACAACGTGAGCAACAAATTTGTTTGAGTTTGTGTTAAATGGATCAGTTCATAAATGGGTATTGCCATCAACTCTTTGTCCTCCAGCTATTCCAAGACTATGGGCTTCTATGCTTATTACCAACATACCAATGAGAAACTTAACAGGAATCTCCTGCATCCAGGGTTGCAGCAGGCGAAGTTTGTTCAGGCAAGAGCAATTAAAGCATTTGGCCATGAGGGTTGTTCAGAATTGGCCCTCCTTTGGCAATTAATCCGAGCCTTATGAACATCTTTCAATGGTTCTTCTCTTGTTACCAAGCATGGATGCAAACAATCTCTAAAGCAGTACCATATTTTGTGCTTACAAGATGTTTGAAAATCTCTTTCGACTTAGAAAATCTAATAGACAAATAATTACCACATTGGCCAATTTCAGAATCTGTCATTGGATCGAAACATTACTTCAGATTGTCTACCATCTGTAAATATAATGCTCGAGTCATTCAGATTACATTAATAAGCTCCTTGCTATTGTACTCTCATAAATTGTGCCCTGAACTTGCACCATTGAAAATTCAAATTCTTGGAGGCACATTAAGTCACACATTGTCTGATACTTATATGGAATGTTGAGTGCCTTAACACCTCTGCTCCAACTTCTAAAAATATGTTGGAGCACTCTGGTGTTGTTAAACCAGTCTGGTGGGTCTCATGAAGATAGTCAAGGGAGGTGTGAGGTAGGTAGAGAATAGGATAGCACTAGATAGTACATTTACTATGGAAAACCAGGAACTTGAAGCACAGATGTCATGAATGCCTACTTGATCATCCCTCATATGTTGCTCAAGTAGCACAATCTGAACAACCTCCATAGAATGATCCGCCAACTGATAAGGAATCCATTTTTTGCTCCAATGTCATAAATTGCTGCTCGGGAGTACATTAGCTTCCTCTGGCCCTAAGCTAAAGAAAATGCATCATCTCAATTAGCTAATTTGGTGACTCATAAGATGCTTCCACATCTGCCCTGGCTTATCTCCTAAATTCATATCTGGTAACATCAACTCCTATAGTATTATATCAACATTTCTTAACAGTTGTCAAGCTAACCAATAAATCTCTCATTGTACAAAGACACTGGATAGGTTCTATGGATCCATCATCATTTTCCTCTACATTTTATATACCAGAATTTCTTTTGAACCTATTATCAGTAACTTACTAGATGATTCCATTGTTCAATACTGCAATTCTGCTTCCAATTAGGATTCAAGGACTAAGAAAATGAATGGTGTAGGGTTTGAGTCTCAAGGCAGACTACTCTTAGGGTGAGTTAGGTTCAAGTTATTATGCATAACCTTGGTTATGTGATTATCAAGTAATCACATAACTAAGAGTATGAGAAATAAAACATAACCTAACTATAACCTAATTTACATTTATTGTATTACCCTTGTTGAATCAATAAATAAATATAATTGATTTCTAATTTTTAAAACGTAATTTACTATGACCTAATTTATCAATTTTTTTCACTGTTCTTCGTTGTAAAGAACGTGGTCTTCGTTTTACTCCAACCTCTCGCTCCCATCCGACGGCTGCCGCAGCGACCCCTAGCTGCTCTGCCTCGACTGCACCACGTACTCCCTCGAGTACGATATCGAGACCAACACCTTCCGACTCCTCACCATTTCCACCAACACTTGGTGCTCCTCAGGAACCGTCGCTCCCGATGGAGCCCTCGACCAGACCGGCGGTGGTAGCATGGAGCTTCCTAGGGCAGGGGCCCACGTCGTCGTTGAGGGTAACGGCGATTCTAAGGCCGACGGAGGACGAAATGAGAGGGCGGATTGGGGAGGAGGAAGAGAAGGAGGAGGAGGCAGGGGAGGAATTTGAGAGGAAGAGGCGGAGGAGGAAGGGAAGGAATTGGATACGACCTGTGATAAGTAATTTTGGGGATTTTTTTATTAATTCCGGAATCATGGAAAACCTTAGGCTGCGTTTGATTTGCCTATTTTCCGTTTTCATTTTTTGAGAAAATGTGATTTTCTGAAAACAGTGTTTGGTTTGCATTTTCCATCTCTGTTTTCTAGAAAAAGAGATAGAAAACTAAAAAATATCTAAAAGTCATTTTCCAAGAAATGAGAAAATGTGATTTTCTAGAACATGAAAAGGAAAATAACTCAAACCAAACGCAACCTTACACTTCCGAGGTATTCCATGTTATATCCCCCATTTGCTGACATGGTAGGCATGTTCGATTACCGGGAATCAATCATTACCTAAACCAAATAGGATTTTTGTTGATAACTTTGGATAGATAACCAAGGTTATCGACAATAACCTTGAACCCAATGCGCCATCAATGGTTAAGTCCCTTCAGAAAAGTAAGGGCAAATGCTCTCTCTCTCTCTCTCTCTCTCTCTCGCTCGCTCTCTCGCTCGCTCGCTCGCTCGCGTTACATCTCATAATTAGTCTGTGAGTTAGTTATTCTTCCTTTACTCCTCAAGATTCTCATCCTACTCCTAAAAATGTTCCAATGACACTTTCTGATATGAAATGTGATTAGGTGAAGAAATAAGTAATATATAATAACCATATTAGGAGATATGGGGTTGTTTGGATGACTGCATGCGTAAATCGTTTTGACAATTTACTACAATTTAATAGAGCAGTAGGAATATATAATTACGACTTAAGTTTGAATTTAATAGACTAGTAGGAAATTATAATTACAACACAAGATTTTTTTGGTATGCAAAATTAGAGAACTCACTAAATAATGGTTAGGAACAAATCAAGATAAAGCACCTTTGTTAATTGTCCTTTGCAAAATAATTCTGGTCTCTGTAGGGGAAGCATCACCAACTCTTTCAGTGTTTCTTTAACATTCTCCAATGCTCCAATGTCGTCAAATGTAACTCCAATATCATTAGGTGGAATAACATCGGCAAGAAGTCTTTTCTCAAATTCATTCTCGGTAACAACATCCTGAAACAATGGAAGTTGAAAATTAAATAACCACATTGAAATGGTACAACCAAAGAAATTCATAGTTTTACCTTAAGTGATTTCTTTAAGCTCTTGCTATCATTTTGAATACTCTGCAGCATACTTAACCCATTCATAAGGCTGCCAGTCATTGGTAACAATTTAAGCAGATTAGAGGCAGCTTTATATAGACTCCATGCCACCTAATCACAATTCAAATGTTCCAGAATAAAATAATAACCTTTCACCGGGGAGAATGAGCTTTGCATCTTTTGGCAAGACTTCAATTGTACTATGCTCGAGATGATGACTAATAGCAAAGCCAACTAACTTATCCACATCTGCTCAAAAATATTTATATATTCTTTTAGAAACATTAGAAATGACGGTAGTGATAATTTAGATAGGCCATAGAAAGGAACTCACTTTCGTTTGTGAGTATCTGGTCCTTTATTGATACAGATTCAAGATCATTGCAGTCCAAACCACACCGGTTCAAGAACTGTATAAGACAAAAAATTAAGATCATAGTACATCTGATCCAAAATTTGTAATACCAATACGAAGAATAGAAAAGAGCCAGAGTTGGCTTGAAGAAAGAGAGGGCACTAATAGCAGCCAAAGGAACATTAACTAACCACAATTTCATATTATACATGTTAGAATAAATTGTTGAGTCTCACATAGCTTGTTTCGTCATGAATTATTAATATATATGGATTTAACTATCTGTTTTTTGATCAAATATAATTAATTTTTCCCACTAAACTTGGTGTAAGAGATATCTGGAGATTTAAGGTTTTCTGCTCTCAGAATCTCTTCTTTATTCCCCTCTTCAAGTGGGAGGCCTTGAGCGTGGGAAAACAGATTGCATTCTCCCCTCCTTAAATACTATTTTTCCTCCCACTATCTGTTTTCTTTCTATCCAACAGGATCTCCTAGATATCCCAACTCCAACACCCTCTCTAGCAGAACATCATTGTCATCCCAGACACCCCTGCCACGTGAAGCAATGTACACGTGATTTGCAGCAGCAATATTTAGTGACACCTGCATCAGCCTCCATTCACAATCTATTCTGAAGAAGGCCACTCTAAAGCAAGCTCTGTGCTAAATATGCAGAGGCCACAACATATCCAAGTGAAAACTAGATGCTGACAACATGGACCCACTCTATGGACTTGTCAAAGCAAAAGCAAAACCACCAGCTCACAACGAAACTTACATCCTCCACAAGTCAAATGACCCACCTTTCTGTGCAGTTGGATGGGTCCAGTGGCTTCCTCTCACCATCCAGAAATTGAGAAATACACTCTGCATGTCAACATCAAGCATCTCAAAGGAGCCTGTCCCATAGATAAGCTAGGCACGATCACTCTTTATCCTCAAACTAGAGGTGTGCTAGAACTCGATAGTCATTATGTTGGGAGCATATATATTAAAGATATATAAAAATGAATAGATCTGCTAAAGTTCAATATTTAGTATAATACTATGAATACCATATCATCTTTTAATTACCATAACAAACATCTGCTAAAGATCAATTTTTATTATAATACTACGATTGGTATGTTGCTAAAAAAGATAGAACAGCCAAAACATCAAACAAATAGGAAATTCAAAGGTCCACTACTACATAGAGCACATAATAAGAGGATTGTCATTTATTAATTAAGTTAAAAATAAATAAAACTGGTAAACAAATTAAAAGCCCGACTACTACTAAAACTTCAAAAGAACTCCTGATTAATTTGAAATGAGATGCAGGTTTTAACAATGTGATGATAAACAACATCAACCAATTCTAGAAATTCTAACCTACCAGCTAAGTTATGTTATGCGTGTTTTGCACTTGGTAGGAAAATGATTTTTTTCCCATGAATTTTACCCTGCATAATGCCTATTGGCAATAAGCTATTTGCTAAAACGTGAAACCAACATAAGGAAAATCAATGTCCAAGTGCCAAAGCTTGGACCTGAATTGATATTAACATTTCCTAATATCCAAACTTCCAAAGTGTAGCAGCTTACTTCAGTACCTTCATCTAAGGTTTTAAGAGAAATTTAAACAGCCAAGACAAATAAGACTTTTAAAACAAACAAACAAAAAAACTCACGAGTGAGAGTGGTGTATGTTGATTTCTTAGAAACAAAAGGTAAAAATTCAAAACATTGGCAACATGGCTCAGCACTTTGAGTTCCTAAAAAAAATTAGACTTACAGATCGTATGCTCAGCACATTAGACTTGGCTTTAAGAGTTTCAACATCACGATCCAACTGTAGTTTCCATTCTGACAATTGGGCTTCATCCTGCCAGAAATTCTTGTATTTAAACAAAGATAATTCCTATAAAAATAAAGGGTAGATAGAAATATGAGATGCCAATTTAAACCTGTGGAAGTTGAATTGTAACTTTGTTGGGGAAAAGTCTGGAGAGCTGTTTCATCGTCTTAGGAATTTCCTTGCTTCTTTCGTGCAGTCTCCCAAAGTTGTCCTGGCCATTCCAGGATCAAAGATTATGGAAAACGTGTAATTAAACTGTAATTTTATTGCTTGGAGGCAAATGTAACTCCCCAACAAGATAACATTTACATGAATGTCCAAATGTAACTAAAAATAAAATAAAATTGTTGATAAACTATAGGTAACTACTGATGGTGCCAAACATAATTTGGAGCACACATCGGTGACTAAAAGGTAGAGTAAGAAATTTACAGCGCGGACCAGTATGAAAAAATGGCCCTATTTAAAAAAAAAACTTGAAAAGTCGCTCTATAAAGCAACATTTCAAGATAGTCCAATGAGCCTAGGTTGTGTTTGGTATGCACGAATGGAATAGAATTGAAATAATTCGTTCCATCAAAGCTTCCATTACAAACAACCAGGATGGATAATTTAGGGGGAATCATATTTTCTACTAAATGAGTCAATCAATTTATTTTATGATAGGAAAGCTTCATTTAAATCAAGATAAATAAAATGAGTAAATTAAGCAGGCAGATTGAGTTGATTGGCCATGTTGAGCAAGCATGCTAAGTGTGCTGAGCTTGTCAAGTGGGGCTAATCAAGTAAACCAACTGGGTGGTAAGGGAAAGTAGGTTAAATGTGTCAGGCTGATTGAATTGACTAATCAAGGCAGGTGGCTCAAAGGGTAGAGCGAGCTAGGAGTATTAAGCGGGCTGGGGGGTTGATTGGGCTAGGCGGACGGATCAAGACAGGAAATGGGTTAGCACAAATAGACCTATCAAACAAATCAGCCTTATTAGGATGGGCAAATCAGTCAAGCCACACTAGGAGATCAGGTCAAGCAAGAAGTCAAGACTGAGTGGGTATAGCAAACCCATCATGCCAAGTGGTCAAGGAAACTATTCTAGTCACAAGGATCAATTGGATTGATCAAGTGAGGTGAACTAGTACTAGGAGTCTTGATAGGTGGGCAGACCAGTCAAATTAGTTGAAAGCATTAGATAAACAAAATAGTTAAATATAGATTAATACATTCCACTAGCCATATCAATCTATTATTACAAGCAAACAAAAGAATAGAATGGAACAACCACATTTTCATTGCATTACATTCCATTCAATATTTCATTCATAATCCATCCCATTCCCACCTATTAAAGGCAATCTTAGTGAAAATTAAGTTAATGAAAATGATGAAATATTAAGCAACAAAGAAACGTTTATAATGTAGTTCCCTAGACTAAAGACGATCAAAATTTCCAAAAGAGATTTTGATTGATTTTATCTAATATTCAAAAATAACTCCCCTTCAAATTGAGGATAAATATCAAAAACCACCCTAATTTGCAAATATGAGGAAATTATAAAGAAAAAAAGGTAAAGTTGGCTTTTAGTTTCCACTCTTACGATAATCACACGTTGTTAATATCAAGAGAAAAAAATGAGCAATGTCTATTATTGCTCCAAGAGAGTGCAAATATGAGCATGCAAAGATAAATTCAAATGAGTTTTAATCCAAGATTTTGCTTCCACTAAATTTGTTTACCTCCAAACATAAGCCAATGAGAATTAAAAGTCAATTGAATTATAATATTAGAAAAAAAAATTATAAAAATAAGAGTTTTACATTGACGAGAGCGTTGGTCCTTGTAGCATCCTATTGGACTTGAAGAGGCACAATCATAACTAAAAAAAGGCATAGGTATAAGAAATGGATGATCCATTGGTCCAACTCTTGCATTACTGGTCTCCAAAATGTGAAGAATGAATAGTGATCTACTCGACAATATTTCATTAACTCCCCATGTGACAAGATGGATGAAGTTTTCATACTCATCGCTCACAAGATTAGGATGGTTCTTGTGACTTGTGAGCATAGCATTTAATTGCAAAACAAGGGGACAAGGTTGGATTGGCAAGGAGTATTGTTGCTTGCACAACGTGTCCATCACTTATGAAAGAATCCCAAATAGCAAATTTGGCCATGCAATAACAAGTCAAAATGACTTGGGTAGTTCAATTTACCCCTATCTAATTCTCAAGCACAACGTGCAAGTAAAGTGACGAGCATTATCAACATAACCAATACCAACAAATATAGGAGATGAGAGACAAATATCCAAGGATAAAAGAAATATTATCAATATGTAATCTTAGGTATTATCATAGATTTGACATTGCTCATGCCTCTAACTTTGACGTATAGAAAGATCTGCGAGTTAGTACCATGGATCTAAATGGCAATGGAACCTAAATGTAAGTGGTGTATTTCATAGGAAAATAAATGTGGAAGACTATTTGTCATAAGAAGTAAATGTAGTTAGTTGTCAAACGGGTCAACCCATGGGGTGCAGGGTGCCATCCTGGTGGGTTGCGAAATGTCCAATCCAACCCAAAGCGGATTGCGGGTTAGGCGGGCCCACAAGCCCACCAAAAATTAAAAAAGAATTTTAAAAGTTTTAAATTTTAAGTTGGGTTGCGGATTAGACAAGTCAAGCCCACGAGCGCCCATTGAATTTTCCACTTTAGTTCTAAATTTTGGCGGGAAAATTTTGCGGACTATACAAATTGGCTTGACTGAGTTCAATGAGCAAGTTAAACGTAGGTAGACATAATTCAAAAATTAGACAATTAGGAGATTGGCAGGTTGCAAATAACAAAATAAAAAGTGGCAAACCATCTCATATATTATTAGGAGGGTATGATTGTACGACAAAGACAGTTCATCACACCAAACCCAACACTTCTAAAGGAACAACAAAAACTAAATCTTACATCCTCCAAAAGAAGCATCCAGTTTCCTTTTAAAAGTAAAGTGATTATCATTGGCAGCTGAAAAAATTTTTTAAAAAAATGAGAAAGTAATTGAGGTTGTGTGCTTCAAGTAATGAAATTGTTAATCATGCACCACCAACTGAAGCTATTGTTCAAGGCACTGGAGGTCCTTCCGAGCTATAGACGGATGGTCAAGGCACATATATTTGATTTTAGTCTCCTCTCAGTAAGTTACATGTCTGTCTTAGAAGGTTCATTAATATAGAGGGATGGAGGGTTGAAATTAGAGAAGACCAAGGGCTGAGATTAAATGAATTTGACCCCCCTAGACCTTACATGCCCTAGGTTGATGTATCAAAAGTCAATCATCATCCTTTCTATGGAATAAAGCAGTGTTTTAAATCTCGTGTTATGCCAGTAGGCACAGGCGGAACTTATCGTTCTGCCCGCCAATCAACACGGTGACGGTGGGTGTCACAACTCCCGCGGAGGCTGCTGCGGAGACACAGAGGATGTCATGACCCCTGCTGCAGTCTACTCAGGGTAATGGCAACAACCACAAGTTTTATTTTTATTTTTATTTTAGAAGTTGAATTTTTTATTTTTTAAACAACTATTTCTTTTTTCCTATTAAAATTTTCCTTCTCTTTTTCTCTTTTATCCATTATTTTTTTCCTTCCTTATTAATTTTTTCCCTCTTCATTCATTATTTTTTTTCCTCCATAAAAATAAACAAAGAGAAAAAATACTTAACATAACTAGAGGAAAAACAAAACCTCTTATTACTACTAATAAGGGGTTTAAACTACTAATAAACTAACTCATTTTATATATAAATTAGATTTAATTTTAATCTAATCAAAATATATCCAAATTAAATATAGCTTAACCTTCTTAATCGACTTCAATTAACTTAAATCGATTTTTACTTAATAAGAATCAAATATTTCACAAGATAATATCAAATTTTAAACTCAACATTCAACGTCTCAAATTTAACTTAATAATAAGTGTCTATAATGATCAAATGTTAAAGCTTTTAACATATCGTTTTGATCGTATACCGAAATTCTGACATGACACAATTTTAAACCTTCAAATAAAGAATAATAGACAATGAAATAGAATCTCTGTTCAAAACATGCTTTACTCACTGCTTGAAGCCCAATACCACATCAATGAAGCAATTTGATGATAGCATCAAAAGCATGGACTATGAAGCATATAAATTATAAGGCATTCAAACTCATGAGTAAAAAAATCCAATACTATTGCAAGCAAGTGAAATGTAATTAGAGGTACCGGGAAAGCCAAATCAAGTAAGGCCGTCTGGTTACTCCCAAATTTTGTAAAAAGAAGCCCACCAGGATGTGACTGCATAAAGTACTTTGTCACATGAAAATTATAGAAGACAAAGGAAAAAAAATGGAGACAAATTGTTTAGAAGGTAAAACCTATTAAAGGTCCATTACCTTTTCTTTGCGGTTGTCAACCTGTGAATGTGACCCGACTATAAGAATACCTTGTGGCATCAACTCAAGCTTGTTTTTCATTGTCATATATGAATCAGTAACTCCAGATATAGATTTCTCGATATCTTTGAGAAAAACAATCAAAGGGCCATTTTTACTTTCTTCTGTCACAACCTGAAAAAAGATAAGAGTGGTGAGGAACATCCCAAAAGCATGCCAACTATATATAAATATGCAAAGGATAAGAACAAAATAGCATACCTCTAACAATTCACTGATTGCAAGCTTTTCAAACTCCTCACTCCCAGAGAAGTCTGGACGAAGTAAATCAGCTGTATAAAAGACAGTTAATTAAGAGAGAGAAAAACTAGTACTTATAAACAACTAAGAAAACAAGAACAAAAAAGTAAGGTCAACTGAGAATCACCAGCACAAAAGAATCCATGATCTTCTTCACATAAGCCCCCAAGATCATTACCCTCTGGAATTTGTTTGTCAAATCTAACTCCAACCTTAGAGGATCCATTTTCTTCAAAAGCAAGAAGTACTCTCCCACGGTACCCATAATTTGGGCCCCTGCATATGAAAAAATAGCCAATAAATCAAGCATGACAAAAGCGACCAATATATTAAGAGTCGAAAGAAATAATAAAAGAAAACCATAATAAAAAAAAACATAAAAACTATGACCTTCCAAGGTTCATTATCTCAAGCAATGTCAAAGTTTTCGTCATTAATTAAAATGATATTATTTTGGTATTATATCAACATTCCGATGCATGGTGTCAATGACAAATTGGAGGTTGAAGAAGGGGATGAAGAATACGAAGGAGACATTGTCAATGGCAATTGGTATTGAATTTCAGTAATTTACCATAAGAATACATTTTGACCGTTTCGCTCAACATGGTACGAGATTTCAAACCATGTTTCCTTTACAAAATAGGTGATAGGCTACCCATCAATACTTGGCCTCCTGATAGGGTTTATTAGGGAGAAAAAATGGTCGAGTCATTTGTTCTGAATGGCTACAAGCTTATAACATAAGCAGGAGAGCTTAAATGGACAACAATGATGAGATAATGTATTTATAAGTAGCAATACTAACCACTATTTACCAATACCGCTGAAGGTTACTAAACCAATGATGGCAACTAGTGAGTTCCATCACAAAGCATCCAATGATACAAAAAGAAGAATGTCAATGAGCAATTTACTCAATCAAGATAGTGATACTACATAAAAATAAAGTGGAAGAAACTTGATTATTTGAAAGAAAAATATCACAGGGCGAAGGGAAAGGATGGGAGATTGATTAGGAAACGAAGAACATATCAGTTTGGTCTAAATTATAAATAGTATTATATTATAAGGCGAAGGGAAAGGATGAGAGATTGCTTATTATAAATAGTATTATATTATATGAAAATATTTATATGGTATATGAGTGCAAAATTGTAAATATACAAGAAAATATAAATTTTAAGAAAAGTTGAATTCTAGAAATCAAATGAACTGGCCAGGTTAACTAGTAAGTGATGTGACAGTCCCATGGTTCAGGATGCCTAAGTTCTTAAAGAGACTTTAAAGTCAGACAAATAGAAGCAATTGTTACACTTTATAATACTTTATAATGAGCCGACTATATTATAGGTGTGATCACATGGATTTGAAGCATTTTGGCTATACTAGGTAAGGCCCACTGTAGAAAAAAAAATATGATTCAAAAGAGAATCAATAGAATTAATTGGTTAATGATATTTTTGTGGTTTATACAAAAATGCATTGTTTTCTATCATGTGATAAGACAAATAAAAAAGAAGCAAGCATCAGTAAAAACAAACGCTTGTACCACACTATATATAGTAAGAAAATCCAAATCATATTCATAAAATGGAATGTTTAACAACTAGCAACCAATGCTTAAAGTTCCTTTCTTGTCCCCGGGGTTAGACCCTCCAGTGATTCATCAGGGATCTAGAGTTCGAGACTCTGCTGCAGTGTATTATTGAAACTTTTAATCCTTAATGGGTAACGGACCTGAGAATGTTGGCTATCAGGATGAGTCTCCATGTGCACTTCCCTGATCTACAATTAATTCGACCCTGCATTTATAGGCACTACCCCCATCACTCTGTCTGTCTCCTACATGGAGGAGAGAGAGAGTGGCATGGCGAGGAGAGAGAGATACAAGGGCAGTGCCTGTAAAGGCAGGGTCAAATTAATCCCAATTTACCCTAGCGGCCGATGGAAAACTTCCATGAGGCCGGGTCGGTCGCTCAAGGTTCAATTGTTACCTTGTTAATTTTTAAAGTTCCTTTCTCAGTGGAGTTTAAGTCTTTGTCCAGAATGAAACAATAGGCTCAACTTATGTAGTTAAAACCATGGAGTGAAATACCGTGTCGTGTCGTCGGGCACGGACAGTATTTACCGTTCCGTCAGCGGAGCAAAATCGACACCCAATGCACAATAATTTCAATGCCGCAAGCGCATTAGCGACAACACGCGCAACAGAAGGAATTGATTTGATTCCTTCTGTGGCGGTGTCGCGATCCATAAATCACACGACAGAAGGACACTCATGCATCGCCGAAAGAGTCGCGGGACGTTTCCAATGCGGCAGGAAGGTCCGGCGTTGCGAGACGCCTCCTGCAGTGCTGGAAACGTCACAAGGCGCCTCCGCGACAATGGGAGTGTCGCGAGATGCCGAAGACAGCCCGCTGGACGCCCTAAAACCCAATCAAAATTACCTATTTTTGATTTAATTAATTTGAACAATTCCCAAGGTACATGTGATATTTCAAACAAGCTTTTATAAACGCTAATTAAATTATCCTAATAAAATATATAAAAATTAAATTGAAAATTAAAAAATAATAATAAATTTTATTAATTAATATTCTGAAAATTTGATTTTTAATGTTTTAAATTTCATTTAAAAATTCTAAAAATTATAATAATTCATATTCATATTTTAATATTTTTTATTAGTTTGTATTATTTTAAATTTCATTTAAAAATTTTAACAATTCTTTAAAAAATTGAATTTTTTAATAAATTAGATTTATATTCTTATAATTTTTTTATTACTTTGTATTTTTTACTGTTTTAGTGTTTAATTAATATTCTGATTTTTTCACTATTTAAAATATATATATTAATTAATAATTAATTAAATGAATAAATAGTTAATTTATATAATTATTATATATATAATAACATCGTTGTGTTAATTTATATACATTATAGAAAATAATTTTTTTTATCATAGAATTAATTTAAAATTTGGATCTATAAATATTAACATATTTAGGGAGCGTTTAGTTTGCTCCGTCTTCTATTTTTATTTCGTAGAAAACCACATTTTCTCATTTCTTAGAAAATGATTTTATTTCATTCTCTAGTATTTCAGAAAATACTATATCTTTTTCTAGAAAACAGACTTGGAAAATGCAAACCAAACACGTTTTCTGGAAAATCACATTTTCTCATAAAATAAAAACAAAAAACAAGGATGGAAAAAATGAAAACCAAATGCTACCTTAGTTTTTTTACTTTAGGATTCTTGCTTCCTAAACATATGAAACATATATTTTTATCTTAGAATGTCTCTACCTGATATGCTTAGGAAATACCATCTGTCCTTTATTTTAAAATTTTTGATAAAGGTATACTATCAAGTTTATGATTCCTAATAAAACCAATATAATTTTGTGCACTTCTGATCATTCTAAATTGAGAAAGTTGAATTAATATTCTTAATTGTTTCAAGTTTACTTTATAAAAATGTGTTATAGAAGATTGCTTTACACCTGAATTAATATTCTTAGGAAATTGTTTCAAGTTTCCATCTGATTCACGTCACTCCTTTTAGAATTAGTAAGATAACATATTATGATGTATCAATTTTAATTCGAGTTATTGATAGATCAATTTTCTTTAAAGAAAATTATATTTAATTATTTTTTCTAATAATAATAAGTCGTTCAATAATTAAGAATTTACGTAAAATCAATATACCTTATTTTTAAATTATACACAATAAATATGTTTATCTAATAATTACTATATATAAATAAAAAATACCAAAACCGTATCGGCACGACAGGATACAATACCGAAACCGTATAGTTTCGGCCTAGAATCGAAATCTCGGCACAAGTCAAGATTTTAAACCTTGGTTAAAACAAAGAGGTACCCCCTAGAACAATAGAGTCAGAGTGAAGGAAAGACTTCCTCTTGTTTCAATTATTAGCATATGGAATAAGGATAAGTTCAATGAGTTGATGGGTTAACACTGAATTTTGGTAGATAAGCCAAAAAAACACAATGTAGGTGTTGTCTATATTTGTACCAATCACGTTTCATTTTTGTTCCACAGGTGGAATTCTATGATTTTCCCAAGCCAACTAACATGGACCAACATTTCGAACGTTGCAATGTGCCAAATCAGTACTCTAAAATCATGTAATAATAGCATCAATCAAATGCCTCTACCACTCTATGTACATGACTGTATCAAGTGAGAGGATTGGATTCGTATTCATACATGAGAAGTGTCTACCAAGTAAATACTCTAAAATAAGGCAAGCCAGGTTTATGTAAAGTGGATTCCACAATAGAAAATATTATGTGAAAAAATTCAAAAAGGAGAAAATTTGCAGGCACATAACAAGTACAAGTCTGCAACACGGTGCAAAGTCATCGTGCCAGCACTTAAACTTCCACTTAGGAAAATAATAGTTCAGTTTATGGAGGTGTCTTCAGTAAAAAAATTCTTCTATCAGAACCCAGATAGACAATACCATGATACCGAGTCAGAATTATGAGTGATATCTTAGCGAGGAAGAAAACCTTTAAATCCTCACTAGAGGATATCAAGTTTAATAGTTAGAACAACAACCAAATCTTATCCCATTATGTGGGGTGGGCTATATAAATCCTTCTACGTCATCGGGCACTATCACCTATAATATCATCATCTATGCTAAAATAAATTTTATCTTGTTTTATTGTTGCTAACCAAGTCTTTTTTGGTCTTTCTCTTTCTTGTTTGATGTGCGTATTTGTCATAGTTTCACATCGCCTAACCGGAGCATTTATTAGTAATCGAAGTATATATCCATACTGATCCTGTCGACAAGCGAAGACCGGTTCTCACTCGGATGACTCGGTCTGACCAAGACGACCCGGTCTGCTGTAGCTCGAGGGGTCGGGTTCGGGCTTAATAAGAGTAAGACTCAAGTCACTCGGCTCGGACCAAAACGGGGCTCACAAAGTGGTGGCGTGGTTGCAAAATGGCAGCAAGCACTTCCCTGGGACACAAATGGGGTTTATATAGAGGAGGGGAAAAGCCCTCCATCATGCGGGGTGTCACATCTCATTAAGAGTCAGTCAGTGGTCAGACTGAGTTATGGGATATTTCAGCCATGGGGTGAGACTGACACAGCCGCCTGTCAGTCTGTAAATCTGTCCCTTCTGACCTTAATTAATGCTTGGCGGCTTGTGTCAGGTAATGATTATGTCAGAGGTCTTTTCCCCTTAATGAATGGTCCCGCCAGATCCTTATTGCACGTGGCTCTTTTAGCGCTGGGCCTTGCCAGGTCGGGTCGTGGGATTATTTACCCACCTTAGCTTTTGGGGATAGCGTTAAAGTATCTGACCTCGAGTATTCTACCTCGAGGACTCGACCTCGGGTGCCCTGTCCTGGGGTGCGACCCCAAGTGTCTGACCTCGAGTGTCTGGGTTGAGGCGTGCGTCCACGAGCGTCCTACCCCGAGAGCCCAAACCGGGGTGCCCGACCTCCCGGCGCTCGACCTCTTGGTGTCCGAGCTCTAATGCTTGACCCAAGATACCGAGCTCTAGCGCCAACCTCTCGGGGTCTGAGCTTTAGCACTCTGCCCGAGGTTAGTGAACTTCAGTTCCCGACCTCTCGGTGTTCGATCTCTAGCACCCGGCCCGAGGTTACTGAGCGCTAGTTCCCGACCTCTCAGCGCTCGATCTCTCGGTGTCCGAGCTCTAATGCTTGACCCAAGATACCGAGCTCTAGTGCCCGACCTCTCGGGGTCTGAGCTCTAGCACTCTGCCCGAGGTTAGTGAACTTCAATTCCCGACCTCTCGGTCTTCTGGCTGAGCCTTCGACCTGGTCCGTGGAATCGGGGGTGAACGGGCCTGATTTTCCCTGACTCGGGTTATGCCGGGTTAACTCCGACCGGGCCTTCAACTTTCCTGCCGAAACAGATGGCCCGGATCACGTACCATCTTAAACATGTCTCTCGGAGTTTTCCCTAAATAAATACAACTCTAACTTTTTCTCTAATGCTCTCATTTTTTATTTTGTTCATCCTTGTATGTCCACACATTCAACTTAACATCCTCATCTCTACAACTCTCATCTTCTGCTCATGTGCTCGAGTCATAGCAACATTTAACGTTATATAACATAGCAGGTCTAACCGTCATTTTGTAAACTTTTCTTTAAATTTTAGAGGTACTTATCACATAAAATACCCGACGCTCTCATCAATTTCAATCATCCTGCTTGTATTTTATATAAGACATCTCTCTCAATTCCTCGATCGTTTTGCAAAAATGATCTCAAATACTTAAAGCTCTCGGTTCGAGTCAACTCTTCATTTCCTATTTTAACAATTATCTTATTACGTCTAATATTGTTAAACTTAAATTTTATATATCATGTCTTTACTCAACTAGGCCATGAAAAACAATACTTCAAAATAATATTGGAATAAGATAGAAATGAAAAAAAAATATGGAATATAAGATAAACTAAAAGTAAAATATTGGAACATAATACTTTAAAACAGTAGTATACCTATGAGGTGGCTGAATAGGAAAGCCTGATGAAGGAAATGAGCCAACATATTTCACCCTATCACCTGTGACAATCAAGATACTGTTTCATTAAGCTTACAGCCAACATAAACTATAAAAGCAACTTCAACAATATAACTATACAAACTAGAACACGGCTAACCTTCTTTGAATGTGTAGTTTTTTGATGTTGCAGTAGATATCTCTTGCTTTGGAAGAGATTGAGAATTTAAAGATGCCCCCACAATATCAGCTTCCACACTCGAAGCTGGTTTTCTCAGTTGTACGCTGTCAATGAGAGCAGTACGATGCTTACAAAAGATGCCTTGTTTATCCATTCTCACACTCTCTTTTAACGTTTCTGAGTCCTTCGAAGATGATCCCTGCAATCAATTGTTTTCAAGTTCCCACTAAAGATTAGTGATAAGTATTATCATCATGATGATAAAATATTCAATTTTCAATGTTAAGTGCATAATAAATAACCAATTGTAAGAGATTTTTATTTAAAAAATATTCAATCATAGAAAAAACTTACACTGGGTAACAGAAGAGAATCAATAATGAGCAGTCTTGCAGCAAACTGTTTAGCAAGGGCCTTTATTAAAGTTTCTTGATATATTTCAGATCCTAGAGAGTTAAATAAACACATCTTATGTTTTCTTAGATTATTGAGTGCAAAAATCAGTTTTTACTTTTGAAAATTAACAATTTCAATCATACCTGTTGGGCCAGATAATAGAATCCGATTATTCACTGATGAAATATCTGCAGTGTACTTTATGAATTCCTTGCGCTCCAAATGAATCAATGCACAAATCATGAGATTTTTTTTCAGGTTCTCACTGGAAGATCAAAAAGAAAAAGGTAATTAATAATCTTTCCAGCAAGATTTTTGAAGAAATAAGGCAGGTTATAGTCTATATTGTCTGCATGTGTGTGGCAATGGTTGTGCTATTTTTTTTTCAATAAAACTTAGAAACTTGAAGCAGTATAACCAAAGGGCAATCTCTGACAAGCAATACATGGGATTATGAAAACTTTTTATGTAAATTAGCACACAAAAAATATAATAGACAATATCTCAATATGAGACAAAAGAAAGATCTTTAATATAGAGAAGAGAGCACATCATGCAACATTTTTTTTCTTACTAGGCAAGTGTCAATAACAAAGGATTAACAGTTTGGTAAGCAGAATCAGCATAAGAGTTTGATTGATACTAACAGTTATTTGTTCGTATTCATGATAGAATCAGTTTGGTAATTTCTTCAACTAGATTGGGTAAATTTTTTAAAAATTAGCCTCAGCAAATTAAGGTTCAAAATCTCAAACCGTGACAAAGTTTTGAACTTTGCCTGAAACGATATTGTTTCAATACCAACCTCAACTTATGATGCCGATGGAGAATCGAAGAGAAAGGAGGACTAAGATTAAAAAGAAGAAAACACAACAGTATCCCTAACTTCTTATAGTGTTTTATCTGCAATGGTATTACTGGCATTTTGTTGTACGGACAAAAGATATAAACGATATAATAAGCCGTGTTTTATAGCATGTCAAGAAGTGTTGAATATCAATTAACACGATACTAATTGACATGATTAACACAACACATGATATATTATTTGTGCCGAGTAGTATCAAGTACAGTAATTTATCAAAATGATATATTTTGACCATATCATCCAGCATAATATAGCACCATACAAGATTTCAAACCATCAATCAAACCAAAACTTGTTCCAAGTGGATGCCTTCTAGAGATTTCTCAAAGAATAAAAAAATAAATAAAAACAAAACAATATTCCAATCCTTTGAATTTCAAGTGGAAACATTATGCTAGCCATGCATTAATGTTCTACTTGTTGGAAGAAAAAAAAGAAGATGAGATCCACAAATGAGTGCTTCATGAAGGCTATTTAACTACAAACATTATTGAACCTCAAAGCCCAAGTTACCATTGGATGCCATAGAGATTTCTCAAACAATTACTAACATAGATAGATGTCGAGCTTTTTAAGCTTACAAACTTCAAGAAACAAGAATCCTTCAAGTTTACAGACCAATTCAAAATGGAACTTCATTATAGATAATTATTGGTCACCAATCCTCAGATATGCACTCTATAAGGTTTTTACAGATTCCAATTTGAATAATTCATCAATTTGTAGACACTATCAAATACTCTGGTACTCAGACTCTTATGTTGTATTTACACTGACAAAAGTGAACCCATTCCATGGATTGGCACAGTTCACAAGCACAGTCCTTATTCCTTCCCATGTATAATGCCCCACAAATGGAATAATACTAATCCATAGAATTGATTCCATTTCCACTTCAAGATCTCACACTCAACAAAGGTAAACAAGGGAGTATAGACTGTGCTTGGGAACAATGCTAATCCATAGAGTTGATTGCGTACTTTGCTAAGGACTGCATGAACCTATGGAATTGATTTCCTTCCATTTGTGTAAATATGAGCTTAGTGTATCCCCGTGGCACCCATGTCAAACATCCCAACACTCTTAATCAACGTTATCAAATTTTCTGGCAAATCATTTTGGTGAATTATCGACTGGTGAATCTTATTGAACCCTGAAACTTAAAGTTCCAATATTAGATATACAATATGTTTAAAATAATACAATTGATTTAGGCTAATTTTGATATCTAAAAGTATATAAAACAATATAATATTTTCATATAATAACATAATAAAATAGATGGAACAAAACTTGTTTGTTGATTCATAACAAAATTATACTAGTTAAAATTGATGATAATGTACAAATTATTATTTATTTTATTTCATTATAAATAGTGGGATAAGGCCAGAAAAATTGGTAGTTGTTGTTGTTGTATTAGAATGAAATAAGTATTAAGAATCTTGCTCATCAAATGTTTTTGGCATAGAAATGACATGATTCAAGAAATTTACACTAATTGTTCAGAAAATGGTAAACCAATGAATAATATACATAACCAAATATTAGGTAAGCAATATGCAAAGACATGAACATGATATCTCACCTCAAATAGTAGGGAAACTTCTCAAACGAAACTTGAATATCACTTGGATTAAGTATTGCTTGTTTCAAACCATCTTTAAAGGCTTGGCATCTATTAGTGGGAATGAAAGTTGTTGATTCCAGATCCTTGAGGAAATCCCTATGATCATCAAATGCTTTGAAAGAATTTACAGTCAAATCCAGATCAGATGTAGGGGATCCTGCAAGCATTCTTAAAGAGGGGCGTGTTTCATAGGTTATAGCAGAAACCTTCGCCATTTCATCATCATGATGCACCATTTCATCGACATCAGGACCAATACTATCAAGTTGCATGACATCATCTCCAACAAGATCAGAAGATAAGGCCGCATCAGGATTATCAGTTGGAGACTCAGCGCCCCCATCATTGTCAGAGGTTTCCTTTAGAATATCAGAGTCCTTCTCAAGATCTGGATTGCAATCTTCTGATGCATCACAAACAGAATCCAAGGCGGGCTTTGCTAAACCTTCATGAATGTTCTCATCAATAGGAGATGATGGCACATCAGGCAGATCCTTTATGTTATTAGAAAGGGATGCCAGTATTGATGCTCCAGCAACTGCTGATGGATCTCCAGACCTGGTCTCGATTTGTACTTCTTTTGCAGAGAGAACCTTTGGTTCTGAAATATCAAGTGCAGAAGGTAGCACCGACACAGCTGAATTGTTGTTCTTAAGTAGCTGAAATATCTGCCTACAGATAAGAAATTTTTTGTCTCCCAAGACCAGAAATGGAAAAAAAAACGAGAAGCAGTAGCAGTCTAATATTTGCTCTTAAGTAAGTATATTTAGAAATTTTCATAAAGGATACATAAGCATGTTTCCCTGAAGCACTAAAAATCAATTCATCCCCTCCCATGAGAACAACATTTGAGTTTCTCTCAAAAGTCTTTCCATTTACCTGCACAACTCCTTTCCTTCCTACTATTTCAAGCATTGCTACTGATGAACCTCCAAGCTGATGTTACGATAATAAAGATGACAGAAAAAAAATACAATGAATCTTTCAACTCAAAATATCTGTTTACTAATTTTAATAACCACATTTGTACCTGGGAATGCCTCAATCTGCAAAGAGTTTTACTGACAGATGGATCCTTTAACCACAAATTACAGGCCGGGCTTTGGCCAACAGTGAAGTGAGGACTAGAAAGAAGAAGATGGGGGTTCTGGACAGAAAGACAATAGAATCAAGCATCGGACTAGAAATAAGGAGCACCAAGTAACTTAACTTGACAAAGAAAAAAATAGATCCAACACCTTCACTCCGCTATTGCCAGGTTGACAAAGCATTTTGAAGAAGGGTTAAACAAACTTGACCCTAAGTAACCAAAACGAAGTATCACAACCTCAAGTATTTTATCAACAGTATGATGAACCCTATAGGTCTATTGTGATTTAAAACTACCCATAGTTATTAAAAGCATACGCCGCGCTGCGCCTAGGTGCAAGGCGCAACCAAGCGAGCCTCCTGCGCCTCATCGCCTTAAGCGTGCACCTTGTGAGAGGCACCAAGCAAGATGAAGGCGCTTGGTCATAGGAAACCTATGAAGATTCAGCTATACAAATTTAAATCATCTAGTGATGATAATAATGAAATGATTGAGAAAGATGATGAAGATTTTGATATTTTAGATATTTGAAGTTTTTTTAAATTTGAATTATGTGTATAATGTATTTATTTACTAGTGAATTTTAAATATACATTATTTTTAATATTTTAACCACTATAGTTTTGTTAGTGAAATATTTTAGTAAAAATTCTCTATATATGTTTGAATTGTAAAAATTTATATCCGGAGTGCTTTTTTTAGTAAGGCATGTGTCTCATCTTGTGCATTGCGCCTTAGGCCGGACGGCACTTATGAGCTTTTAGGCGTCTCACGCCTTAAATAACTATGTAACTACCCTTTAAGTTAGCAAAGTGCCTTATGTCAATACAATTTTCTAAATTCAAAATCAATGACTTTCCCAATATATTTTTCAACTTTGAAATTGAATGTTATCAAAGTCACTCATATTGTATCTCAAGGAACCAGTAATCATCACCTTTTCAAAAATTTTGTTGATGACAAAGCATACCCTTCCTTAATCTTCTAACTTCAAATATGAATAGATTAACTTTTTTAAACATGTAAGGAAGGTTTAAAAGTTTGCTCCAATTCTGAACTAAGCCAAGTGTGAGGGTGTTGGTGGTGATGAAGGAGTACCAAGGTGGTATCAAGTGGCACTAATGCGGGACGAAGAAAATATGAAGGAGAAGAGGAGAAACTTATTATCATCGTCACACATGTTTAGGTGTTGCTACAACAGTGCTGCCGCATCTAAATGAAGAAAAAATGCTGCCCATTGTCCATGTCTTCAAGGAAGGAAGAAAGGGCATGCATTTGTATGTTGCCTACATCTTTCAGAAGAAAAGGTGCTTTCCCTACCTACATTGGAGTGATGAAGCATCACATCATGAAGAGGGGAAAAAGTCCTAACAACATCTCCAAGGAAGAAGTCGCATCTCAAAGAGTAAAAGAAACATATCTCCAAGATGGTGATAAGAAGAAGAGGATCATTAACCATTGTTCTTACGTCAACCCCATGGTTTGAAATCTCGTATTGAGCCAGGCGAAGCGGGCGAAATGTATGATTCCAATAAATCACCAAAACTCATATCACTCAGCACCAAAGTTAAAAATAGTCATGCCGTAGTTTCGGTCTTTAACCAAAAAGAGACTATTCCAGTATCATGCTGACACTCTAATACATGGTGTCGATAACAAATTGAAGGTTGTATGATTCCAGTAGATCACCGAACTCAATATCACTCAGCACAAAAGTTAAAAATAGTCGTGTCATAGTTTCGGTCTTTAACCAAAAAGAGACTATTATAGTATCATGCTAACGCTAGGATACATGGTGTCAATAACAAATTGAAGATTGAAGGTTGGAGGAGGAAGGAGATGAAAAAGGAAAAAGACATTGTGTTGAGTGGTATCGAGTTTCAAAATTTTACCTAAATGATTTGCTCTAACTATTTCGCCCGACATGTTACAAGGTTTAAAACCATCACAGAGAATGTCAAACTTGAGAACTCTGAATGTTGTGCACTTTCAGCACATTTCGGCACGAGCAACAGTTGCACGAATGAGATTGGAGGAGGCTCGTGAAGCTGGACTGTCCTGTGGCACTATGGATGCCAATTACAAAGAAATTCAACAGGCTGCATCTCATTTAAATGCTGCTGAACACGGTTTCTGCCTGTAGCGTGCCAAGCTAGGACATTTCAGATAGGTGGATTGTAACACCTCTTTTTTTTTCATGTGCTTGTAAAAAGGAATAACAAATGCAATGAAATCACAGCAGTGGAGAGGGAGGATGACAATCTTACTGAATCATTTGGGGAGGTTGTTGGAATATTTACTAATTATTTTTGGAACCAACTTGGCACAAAGGTGGGAAGGACTGAATTCCCAACATCTTGCTTGCAGTTTGGCCAGTTTATTCAAACGGCGCAGCATGATCAGCTAGTCCGGTTTCCCACGACTGAGGAGACAAAAGAGGCGCTCTTTGACATAAGAGGGCTCTTTGACATAGGAGATCAACCTGCCCCGGGCTCAGATGGCTATGGATTGAGGTTTTTTAAGCAAGTTTGGGACACTGTTGGAAGAGATTTTTCTGATACAGTCATGGAATTCTTCAGTAGCGGGAAGCAACTTAAGAAATGGAACCATACTTTGATTTCTCTAGTTCCGAAGTCTTCTCATGCCAGCAAAGTGACAAATTATAGACCTGTCTCTTGCTATATAGTCTTCTACAAGGTCATCTCAAAGTTATTAACAAGTCATCTAGCAGATATTATGGACGAGTTTTTACACCAGTCACAAGCTACATTTGTAAAGTGTTGACTCATTACAGATAACATCCACTTGGCTTAGGAGCTTTTATGGAAGTACAATCGAAAGAGATTGTCTTCGAGGTTCATTCCAAAGATTGACCTACAAAAGACTTTTGTCTCGGTCGGCTGGGATTTCTTGAAGGAGACTCTTCTTGGGTTGCAGTTTCATGGAGATTTGTAGATTGGATTATGGAATGCGTAACCACTACCTCATATTTACTTGCAATTAATGGTGGGGCCTTTGGGCTATTCCGGATTGCAAGGGGGTTGCGGTAAGAAGACTCATTGTCGCCATATCTATTCGGAATATGTATAGAAATCTTTGGGAGACAAATCCAACAGTGCACAATTGGTTTGGCCTTCCAATTTCACCTTCAGTGTGCGCCTTTTGGACTAACTCACCTAGCTATGTTGATGATCTCCTTTTATTCAGTAAAGGTGATGAGAATTCGATTGTCGCATTATCTACCTGTTTGCACTAATTTGGAAAAACAGCTGGTCTTCACCTGCATATATTTGGCTAGAGTTAAGGATATGGTCCACATGAGGTTGTTGTCCATAACGGGCTTTCAAGAGGAAGCTATGCCATTTAGATATCCTAGGGTTCCTCTTGGAGTTAAGTAGCTTCAGATTTCAGATTATAGATGCCTCCTGAACTCCTTAGTTTGACGTGTTAATAGATGGCCAAGGCACACTCTATCTTACGCGGCAAGACACAACTTATTTCCTCGGTGCTTCAAGGTGTGGAATGTTTCTGGATGTCCATCTTGCCCGTACCTTTGGAAGTCATAGACCGTATCTATAGCATTTGCAGATCTTTTATGTGGACATCTAAGCATCCTCCGATTTCCTAGGCTGACATGTGCAAACCGAAGGAGGAAGGAGGCTTGAGATTCCGAGAGTTAAAAGACTTTAAACTTAACTCTGATAAGCTAAAATACTTTGGTGGATTGAGGTGAAAGTAGATGCTCTTTAGATCAAATGGATCGACCACAAGTATCTAAGGCATGCAGATGTGTGATACTGGGAAGTAGCCTCTACAAACTCCCCCTTGATTAAGAGGCTACCGCTAATACGGGACCAAATTCTTTCGAATGCGGGCTCATCGACTGCTGTGGGACAAAGATTGACAGATTGGTTCACACAGTACGGCAGAGTGGCTCGGTCATATAACTTCTTTAGACATCCCAGTCCACAGAAGGTATAGGCACGAACAGTATGGAAGACTTACTTGCAGCCTAATCACGCTACCACTTGTTGGATATCGGCCTTGAGGCGTCTTCGCACCAAAGACTTACTTGCAACCTAGTCACACTACCACTTGTTGGATGTTGGCCTCGAGGCGTCTTCGCACCAAAGACAGGCAGGAGTACTTAGAGGATAGGCAATGCGCATTTTGTCGACATGTGTTGGAGACGTAGGAGAATTTGTCTTTTGGATGCCTCCTATTGCTGAGTTATAGAGGAGGATCAGAGACGGGCTTCATATACGGCAGAAGATGTCCACTTTCAGACGGACTCTAAGGGTGTTTGGGAGATGTTAACGTGGGATTAGGATATTAACGAAGGCTCAACACTTGGCTTTGAATTCGTTAATACACTACGTATGGAGAGCTAGAAATAAATGTATCTTTTAGGATGAGCAATTGAATGTTGAGAGGATATTCAGGAGTATAAGTATAGATATATACAGGTCTTTAAGGGTGTACTCTGATCTAATGTTGTGTCAGAAAAAAGTATCCGCTATAGACCATTTTCTGTACTGTTGATTTATGATATGATATTTTTTTCTCATCCAAAAAAATGTGTTCGTCCTATGCTTCATTTTCATCCTTCTTCAACTTCAATCCATTACCGACAACATGTATCAAAACATCGGCAAGATACCGAAACAGTATCATTCGAATTAAAAACTGAAATTTCGACATGGCTCGAGATTTTGAGCATTGGTCAAGCCTATGCCGCTCTTAGTCAACCGGCGGAATAAGATGTTTCTACCAAAATGCCACAACATTTAATACCTTGCTTGTAAGTTACTTCCTAAAGTTCTTTACATCACTTTAATTTCAAGAACTACATCATCTATAATCATACCAATATACATATGTTTGTGTGTGTGTGTGTGTGAATATCTAATTAGCTAGTTATAGGAATTGAACATTACCAAAATTGATTCTTGCTTTCCTTCAACTTTGTATCATTCACAGAAAGCTGTCAAACTAGTTGGTTAAATTGTGTCAAACATCATAAACATGCATCTTAGCCTAAATCTCCCACTCTTTTGAGAAATTTATAACACTTAGTTACACGAGTAAGAAAAAGTGGAGATGCCCAAATCATATTTTTCATCATTAATAGATTCAGTGTTCTAAAAATTGGCCTAGGCGGGCCTAGGTCCCACCTAGGCCCCACCCAACCGCACCGAAAACATCCTAGTCGGCCAGCCTAGGCGGCCTTAGCGCCTAGGCGGGATTAGGCGGCCCTAAGAGCCGACTAATCGGTCGAATCGTCTAGGCGCCGCGGAAATAGTGCAAAATTTTCATGATTTTTGTTAATTTGAGCTTTTAAATTTAAAGCCCAATTAAAAAAATTGAAATGTAACCCTTTTTTGTGTTGACCTTAAATTTTTTAAGGCCTAATCTTTGGTCCAACAAGAAAACCGATTTGTTGGCTTGCCCTAGCAGCTAAAAAAGAGCTGGACAAATTAGAGCGACTAAAAAAGCCCACATTTTGGAGAGTTAAAATATAGAATAAATTTGTGATATTTTATTAGTTGTGTAATTTTGAACTCATTTTAAATTTGATATTATTGTGTTAAAGTTATAAAATGTGATTTATTATGTAATTTATGTTGATACCGTGGAATCCGTCTAGCGGTGCCTAGTCCCCGTCTAGGCGGCCTAGGCGCTAGGCGCCTAGCGAATTTTAGAACCTTGAGATTCATTATACACATGCAAATAATAATCACCACATGTGCCAATATAGAAGCACTTAAGGTACCATACATTAAATTATATTTGATGATGGACGTCAAGCAAATAAACCTATTATTGTTTAAATAGTATAACTAATAAGCTATCCTGATAATATGTTTAATCAATGTTTTTAATTAATTTGTTTAGTTTAACCAAAAAAAAAAGGCATATAAACAATTTACACCAAGAATGCCATTATGGGCGATGCAAGGCACCGAGGAAGAAGTCCTGCAGTAAAAAAATAGAAAAGCTTTATTGAATTTTTAGCCGAAGTTTCTCACTGCAACCCCTTCGTCAGTTAAAGCCTCCTGCTCCATCTCTTGATTGCACACACCCTTCCCTTCTGGAATTGAAGCTTCCCGTATTCCACAGTCAAAGCTCCCTCCCCTGTTCCCCATCTAAAGGCGAAGCCCTCTTCTCGATCAATACCGATACCACCAGGTACCCAACCATGACCCATGAATGTTGTCCAATGATCTAACCTCTTCATACCAATGCAATGTTTATTTCAGTTTGCTAGCAGTAATATATTTTGCCTGCTGACTAAAATGGTAAAAGATTCCCAACCATGCACCTCTTTTAATTTGGAAAGAAAGAGGTTAAATCCATGATTAAATCTCTAGCTCATATCCAGCAACATGCATTATCCAACATCATCAAGGAGGCAACGGATAACAAGGAAGAGAGTGTACACTTAGGTATAACAAGAAACAAGGAAAATAATACAATTCCACCATGTGGTATCATGGTAGGCTACCTCATGTTGAATAATACAAGACAAGGTAGCCACAGATAGAGGTGAACAAAAGTTCGATTAAACCGAATTAACCGACCGAAGTTCAACGTTCGGTTCGGTTCAGTTAATTCGGAAGCTCGGTTTTTTTTGGGAAATATCGGTTATATTGGTTTAATCGGTTCAGTTTTGGTTCTGAAAATCGAAATTCGGTTAAACCGATCTTATGAATTGAACCAAACCAAACCAAATAGGAAATAAACTAAAACGAACCAAATTGAAACCAAACCAAATCGGAACCAAACAAATCGATATTATCTGTTAAACCGAACTAAACCAAACCAAACCGGAGCCAAGCCAAACCTAACCGAAAAAATCGGTTATTTCGGTCAAACCCTAAATTAATCGATGTTTTATCGGTTCGGTCGGTTCGGTTTTTTTTTTGAGAGTTTGGTTGGTTCGAAAAAAGTCCAGTCAGTTTGGTTTTTGGTTTAATCGGTTTGGTCGGTTCGTTTTAAACTGATTGCACACCCCTAGCCACAAAAACCAAGAAGAGTCAAAAGAGAGAGTGAATAAGGGATTGAAATCTCAAAGGAGAACAATACCAAACCGATGCCTTTGATCCCCCATAGAATTGAATGGATATTGTTCTATTTGTGTTTTCTTTCAAATATTTTTTTAAAGTACATTCCATCTGATTAAACACATGTTACCCAACCTCGTTGAAATCATTAAATGCCTGAGTGACCTTTGGTATGCAAATGGAATAATTACAGTTAAAACCATGAGCAATTGAGTTGCATTAAAAAAACAAAAAATGTTAAGAATAATTCCTTTCAGATTCTGCGGATACAAATTATTGTAAGTGGACAATACTGATTTTATCCTCATAGCACTTGGTCATAACATTTCTTTCAGATTTCCTAGAAAAAAATATATTTTCTACTAGCTTTGCTAATGCTCAATTTGACAGTTTGTTTTATGAACAAATAATATATTTCATTTGCTTGGTCGTATATCATGAAATGTCTTTGTCAATGGAAAACATATAGTTGTCTGAGCATATGAATATTGGCAGCAAAATGAACCTACATACTAAATGAAGTAAAGTGTTAAGAAAATAAAAATAGTTGGGTTTATCTCTTGAATTAGTAGAACCAACTGTCAACTTTGTGCAGCCATTGTGAGCTCCTACCTAATATATTCTTATTGATTTATCAATGGACAATGTGATGTCTCTAGTTTGTCTCATAAGGAAAACAAATATTCAGGCAAGACTGAAACCCTACATCTAAGTCTGGTACACTTCTGAGTTTGCATTTTCACATTGATATCACCATCATCATATTCTGCTAAACCAAATTACCGTAGCCATTTTCATGGATCTCTTATCTCTCCATTGAACTCAATGCAAGTTCGTATCACTTTAGTTAAATATTTCAAATTCACATTTGCTGTGTTAAAAAGAATTTTCTTTATACCTCACTCTTATAACTCTAATTGATTCTACACTTCACTAACTAGATAATAAATTTTTCATCTTCGAACATATTCGTGGCTAAACCTATTTTCTCTTATATTGTCATTGATTGGAGCTACACCTAATTGCTTCCCAGTAGTAGTGCCATTTTTATTCTATCCTATTAATAACCACACACATCAAGTTTCTCAAATCTCTCCATAATTCATAATTTCAGTTAATTGTTTTCCCTATCACCAGCACCAAGGGATGGTATATGTAACCGAACTTTATCATGAATATAATTGGTATTTTGATATATGTAACAATAATCATGTCCTTTGTCCAATTGATAACATTAGATGTACATTTATTTACTAAAGTCCCTTGTAATAACTACCAAGGGGTTTTATAAGCTTTGTACCAAAATCATGAATCTTTCCTGTTATTTCTTTACAACTTGTTTCCGACAAATCCAGGTTTAAAATTCCAACCATACCAGATTTTTGATTTATGACCATAACGATGGTCCAGTATCATGCCATATTGACACGGTTTCGATATTTTTTAAATATAAATATATTAATTAAAACATATTTTTATCAGTATTTGATTGCTATAGATGTTTTTTCTAATAATTCGTCTCCACCTTCATCCTTAAAGAGATGTTTTTCCTTAGTCTATGTAACAATCCTTAGTCTTGTTTATTTTGTAAACGGATGAAGGAGGAAAAGAAGCAGATGAAAGAGAAAGAAATTACTGGAGGAAAAAGAATTAATTATCAAAATAAATTTTTTAAAAATAAGGAAGAAAATTAACCACCCTAAATCCTAAACTCTAAATCCTATAAATAGCTTTAAATGATAAAAGAAAAGCAAAGAACTTAATTCTTGGAAAAAAAAATCAGGTCACAACCTGGCAAGGTTGTGCTCGACCACACCAAGCAAGGCGGTTGCGAGGTTGTAGCAACCTCACGGAGGCCGACCTCGCGGCTCCATCGGGGATGGGGCCGATGCCAATGTTAGTCCCACATCGAAACGGTATCAATGCCCATTTCGGGCAACACAGGTCAGCATCCAAATCCTTGTTACAAATAAAGAAAACAACTAGGAAAAGAAAGTGTAAAAAATCATATACAAAAATTACAAAATAATTACCCTTTGAATGTTTCCTAGGATAGAAGGAAAGAGAAAGGGAAATTTAAATTTTAAAACTTTATTTAAAAAAAGAAAAGAAAAGAAACATAAAGCAAAAATAAATTTCAAAAGAAAAAAATTGAATTTTTAAGCTCAGCTTTGAGCTCCATTGGACACAAAAATAGTTTTCTATCCAATTGGAATCAAAGAAATATAAAGGAAAACTAGCAAAAATGCTTCCTAGTCTTTTCTTTACCTCCAACTTTTTCAAATAAAGGAAATGGAGGATAAGTGCCATTAGGGAAACTATTTTGGCTCCTTATTTCCTGCATGCTTTCCTTCCCTCATGGGAAACAAACCCTTAAATTTCATTGGTTAGTTGTCCTATCACATAAATAGAGATAGGACACCTTAAATTTCATTGGTTAATTGTCTTTTCTTGAACTTCTAGAGATGAAGCTGAATTGATTTTCTTGCAAACTATACGAGTTATGTTACTCTCTCAATTATCCTTTTTGATACTTTTAAGGTCTTACTCATCAACTTAATAAAAAATATCATATTGTCACCTTCATTCTCACAGATGGTTATAATACTTTTCCTACATACCTCGACCATCTTATTAATCCTCAAAAGTTTGATGTGCCCAGTAAAGGAGTGGCACCGTCTTCATCTGTCCTCATGTTGGATAATGAATCATGCTTTGCTTTGTCCAACAATGTGTTCAACGCTCATCTCAATATTGTCCACGTGTTTTCCTACTCTCACCTTCTACATTACTACCACACAATAGTTTAAATGTGCAGCATGCTTGACCAAGCCATCCAGTGTCTAGTCAACAAAATTCTGAAGGTCCAGATTTGAGGGGGCAACAACCAACATAGAGGACGCTTTTCGGAAGGTCCAGATTCATGTGCACCGGTTCGTGGACCTCACCTTTACATAACCTCATGATAGAGTAAGCAAGTGGAGGTTACTATGTGTTGTTATGCTCCTGTTTTGAGCAGTTTTTTTTCCTTGAGGTTTGTTGGGATTTTCGGCCAATATGGCATGTTTTGTGAATGTGTTGTGCCCATGTGTGGGTTGTGATTTGTGTGTGATGATGTGCCCGTGTGTGGGCTGGGATTTGTGTGTGATGTGCTGGCCATACGTGGCTGTGATGGTCTGTGAGACGTCGCCCATGTGTGGGCTGTGGAGATGAGTAAGTGATGTGAGTTTTTGATGTACGCCCATATGAAGGGGCTGATCTGATGTGTTTTGTTCTCATGTGCTAAGTGGAGGATCTCCCTCACTGTACTTTTTAATATATGAACCATTTCAAAAAAAAAACAAAATTCTGCTCCCAAACAATCATCTGGATTCTTTAACAATAGAAGGCTCACTTTAGTTTCCCATCAATAAATCAGGATGAAGCTACCAACCTATCTAAGTGAACATTGTAAGGCCTACTTTAGCACCCACAGTTGTTTTAGCCAAAGACTCTGGCAGATGATTGTTGCTTGCGCTTGCAACACATCACTAGTGATGTAACTTAGAAGTATTGAAATCTACCTAAAAATGCAATTTGAAGAGTATGCAATGGTCCTCAAAATGCTATCTCTTGTACATTTGTATTAATTAAGTAGATTAATCTTGATAAATTAACTATAAACTTTAGGTAGTTATTTTCATTCTTAAACTTGTTTCTTCAAATTTTTAATGCATCGACTAAATAATTGTTAGTCTAATTTTTGTAGGTAAACAAACATAGTAGTAGAAGGTTAAAGGAGAAATCTCATTCAAATTCATCCTAGCACGATTCAAGCATCAGCAAAGCACACTCGTGACTGAAGACCAATACTCAACACTAAGCAATCTCTGCATGGAAAGAAGAGAGCCAATATGAAGGAAAAGGAAGAGAGAAGGATGAGGAGCACCTCAGAACTATGGAAATAAGGGACCTAAGGATCCCTGACCTGCTCAAAAATGGACGAATAGAAAGGAAAGGAACAAAAAAAAATCGTAAAAACCCAAATATATCATTTCTTCATCACCATTTGTTGATCATCATCAAACACCAAGCCACCACTAAACCATCACTGAATCATCATTAATCATTGTTGTTGGTCATCATCAGTCTCAATCAAACCATTGTCAACCATCACTGATTTGTGGCAAAATCATCATGAGATCAACAGCGACCCTCAGTTTGAACAAGGACAACCACGGATCATTGTACCATGGTAGAACCATGATGGCAATCGAATCCAATTGTCAAAACCACTAAAGTGCCAACCATCGTTGGACTATGGTCGAACCACCACTGATCGTCAACCTCTGTTGCCACATTTTCAAAGAGTGGAGAACATGTTGAATGTTGAATGGTAGAGTTGAAATTTTTCATTTCCTCCTCTTCCTATCCTCTCCATCATTTTTAACACTCTTCTCCATCTCTTCCCCTCTCGAACCACCACTGATCGTCAACCTCTGTTGCCCCATTTTCAAAGAGTGGAGAACATGCTGAATGTTGAAGGGTAGAGTTGAAATTTTTCATTTCCTCCTTTTCCTATCCTCTCCATCAAGTGAATAATTTTTTAATACTCATCTCCATCTCTTCCCCTCTCCCTCCTTTCATCCATCTTCATCTCCAACCTCCCTCACTCCAAGTATACATAGCATAAAACTTGCATGGGTCATAGCGATTTCTTGAGACTAATGCATAGTTACATTACCTCCCACTCCATAATAAGATTCATTCATGGCAACTACACAACTCTCAATTGAGGTTGATACAAACAATTCATTAAGTATCACCTTTATGATTGTGATTATTTATGAGAGTATTACAAATGTTTTAAGTTTAAAATTTGAATATGATGGGAACTCTATCATTATTTTAAGTTTCTTCAGCATAATTTAATGTTACTGTGTATTGTGTTATGCAACAATACATGGACATCCTCCTTTAATGAGTAGTTGACCTAAATCTAATCCAAAAGCAATAGAATGCTCACAGATTTGCATGGCCCATAAAATGAGAAATGGTTGAACCCTTATATTGTAATGGCACAACCTGATAAATTCACTTGAACAAAGTGCAGCTCCTAGCAAGTTACTAAATGTATAACACACTTGATGGATGTGACTTGGTTCTTAGCAAGAACTCCAAAGGTAAGCGTGCTTAATGTGGAGAAATTTCAAGATAGGCGACCTCCATGAAAGATACTCGTTTTGGAGCCAATTTTAGCTATTAAACATAATAGCGAGAACAATGGTATGGGATGTCAATAAAAAAAGACAAACAATACATCAATTTGGTGAATACAGTGTGCGCAATTTTGCATCAAAGCAGGATGTCTATTGTAGGTGTGCGGTTCATTAGCAAACAAATGGACATGGAAAAGCCTATGACAAACCAGTTTGGTGAGGTTAGGGATTGATGATTAGAGCAAATGGCTCAAGTAAGGAGTTATTCCTAGAAACAAGGTTGTAAAAATCGCTAGGCGGTAGTCGGGCGGAGGACTGCCGCCTAGCGCCTAGTCGGCGCCTAGGCAGCGCTAGGCGGCATTAGGCAGCACCACGGTGGGGTACCGCCTAGCGCCTAGGTGGCCGCCTAGGCCGACTTTTACAACAATGCCTAGAAAGCTTCTAGACATTAGGGATAGGAACGAATTGAATCACATGTTGCACTATTGAAAGTATGATTGGGCTATGGATATAATATGTATCAAATGAATTAAGTATATACTATCAATTACAAGATGATTTTTGATGGAATATTTTTATAATAACTCCAAAGTCAAGGGTGGTCAACATGGAGCACTTCTAAAATGACTGACCTTTGAAAGAAGCTCCTCACTTGAGGGCCAATTTCCAACGAGAGACTAAGTCATGAGATTGATAGCATGGGATGTTGGTTAAAATAAATAATACCTCAACCTTATCAAGCACATGATGTGTTACAATTTAATACCAGAGTAAGTCTACAAAAGTAGGTGTGTGTATCGAGGAGCCAATAAAAGTTGGCAGGCCTATAATAACCCCCATTAGATGAGGATGAAGAGTGTGTGTTGAGCTGAATAACTTGGATAAGATATGTCATTGGGCAAGCTGATAATTAGGGGGCAAAAATGAATTGCATCACATATTTATGTGAGGAAAGTGTGACTATGTTTTCAATGCTTTAGGTGGAATTGAATTGGTTCTTAATAAAAATTCCAAAGTTAAGTGCAGTCCATGAAGAAATTTTTGGATAGGTAGCACAGCAAGGAGTTTCTCACTTTAGAGCCAATTCTCATCATTGGACAAAAACATTAGATCGATGCTATGGAATGAATGTTGGCCAAAAGCAGACAATACAGCACTACCCATGAAGAGTTACAATTTGTTTCCCATTTTCATAATCTCTATAACAGGCTAATATAATGTTCGATATCCAATGGATGTACCTTCTAGGAATAGGAAGGAAATATCAAACTCAAATATAAACTTAGCTTTTATGACACTGATAATGAACAAGTAAAATCAATAAAGATATTAAAGCTGCAATGGTACCTGAGAGTATTGTGAAATAAGTTTCGCCCATGCAGCCTTCTGTTGTGATTTTGCTGCCCGTTTCATTGAATTTTCAACCGAGCTGAGGCCAAGATTCCTGCCCTCCTTTGTTGCTCGTTCTTTAATAGGAGAAAAAAGAAGGGAGACAGAAAAAAGGTTTAACGAACAAAATTCAAGATATTCAACATCTTGTGCCCACAGGTATCTCATCCACGCAAACAAACAAGATCAAGAACCCACCTCGGGCCAGCGACTGGACCACGTGTCCAGGGGCATCAGCCGGCTTCCCATCACGCGTTGCGGTAGTGTCCGCCCCAGGCTGGTCGGGGTTCAACTGCTGGTAGTCAGAAGCTGGCGCGGCTTCTTCCCTGCGTGACTCCTCCCGCTGCCCCTTGGGCAAGACTCCTGCCTCCTCCTGAGGTCGAGTGCGGATCGCGCCAGAAATCACATCGGATGAGAAATCGTAAGATCGAAAAATTAGAGGGGCGAGGGAGGGAAGAACCTTTGATCGTTTCGAGGACAGGGGAGTCGCAGGTGACGGGTCAGACGCGGACCGTTTGGAGGACGGCACCGAGCTCCGCCGTGTCTCCACCATGGCTCGCAGGTTCTATCTCTTCGCTCTTCTCGGTCCTTTCCCACCACCAGGGATTAGGTCGAAGTAGCGCGATCGAAGAAGGTGGGGAAGGATTGGGGTTTCGGCTTGAGAGGGAGGTAAAGAAAAAAGGTTGCGTATTTGTAATAATTCTAAAAAAAATGTATTTATGTTGGTGATAAATTTTAGGGTTTCACTTGTTCCTTTTCCCGAAACTGAAAATTTTACTTTGAAACAGATAGTTATGTTTACGAAAGATAAGTGTCATTATACTTTGACCTCCTAATTCGATTACTAATGTTGTCTGGCTGAAAAATTTTCAATTACATGAAATAATTATCGCCTTAAATTCTTATTTCAAAACTAAAACTATTCAAAAACAAAAAAATAAAAAAATCTTTACACAATCATATGATATTAATATTTTTTTATAATCCAAGTATTCAATTTTTTATTGACTAATTTTCGAATGTTAGATATTTGATTAATCAAATATAAAGTCTTGACTGTAACTCAAGAAGCTTTTCCTTACTCGTTTACTCGTTATATATGGAATTAATCAATTTATCTTCAATCACTTAAGTTGATTTTTTATTAAGGAAAATGATTTGCAGCGCGAATAGCTTACACGAAACGCTCAGCGAAACAGTTAGCAAACCCACGCGGCAAGTGAGTTCGTGACTGACAAAGCAATCCCTTCGCACGCAGCTGGCGTCAGCGCGAGAAAAACACTAAAGCGAAAGAAGCCGCTGTGGCAATCCCTTCTTGTGCCCCCTTCGGCGCGAGAAAAATCCTAAAGCGAAACGAAGTCGTTGTTGCGCCATCTTGTGCCCCCTTTCGCCCCCTTCCTGCAGCGACACCTTAATCCCCTTTTTCACGCGATCTTGTGCGCCGCCGTCATCGACACGAGGTTTCTTCTTGCGCCGCCGATTTTGTGTGCCGTCGGCATCGGCACGAGGTTTCTCCTTTCCAGAGTGAAGAGCGATTCACCAGCCCCCCCCCCAGTGCTTCACCGACCCAAGCGCAGCCTGTGCGCTGCCTCGTGTTGGATTTGCTTCACCCGACATCAAGTGGCAGTAGGTATCATCTCAACTGTACGTGTCATCTTATTCTTTTTTTTCGTGCGATCGCCATCACCTTGATGTCGCGAGTACTATCGAGATCAATTCAATACATATTTTTTTGCAAATTGAAGAACAAAATGATTCTATCCTTTATTGCCGGTTATGATTTCTTGCTTTTGGTACTAGATCCGATCTACTGAAGTATTATATCAAATGTTAGATATATTATCTACTGAATTGTTCGCTTTAAAATATTCTTTTTGCTTGATGTTTGCCAATAATTATTTGGTTTGAATTTAGGTTGTAAAATTGTTATGGAGCAAGAACTATTAAATGAGGGTGATGTGCAAACGTTGGGTGATTCGTCAAATTCAAATGCAGTTGATATTCCATAAGTTGGGATACAATTTTCATCTGAACAAGAGGTTCGTGATTTTTACAAATTATATGCACAAAGACTTGGATTTGGTATTTCAAAGCTAGGTTCCAAAAAAGGAAATGATGGCAAACTAAAGTATTTTTCATTTAGATGCTCTAAAAATGGTCAATCCATTCCTAGAGTGAAAATTTCCTTTTATCCTAGACCTTGTACCAAAATGGATTGCAAAGTAAAGATTAATCTTACAATTCTGAATGATGGAGTATGTGTCATCACTAGTATTCAACTTGATTATAATCATGCATTAAGTCCAAAGAAGTCAAGACATTTTAGATGTAATAAAGTGTTAGATTCTCAAACTAAGAGACAAAAGAATTGAATGATCAAGCGGGAATAACTTTGAGTAAGAGTTTTCAATCTTTTGTTATTGAAGCTGGTGGCTATGAAAATTTATCATTTGATGAAAGAAATTGTACTTATTTCTAAGTGTCTAACAATATCGCGACTTGTAAAAATCTGATAGTATTGGACTTTTCTCCAAGTAAATTGTACTTATTTCTAAGTGCCTAACAATATTGTGACTTCTGAAAACAATTGCTTCCTTCAATCACTGAGGCTAACAATATTACAGCAACAATCTTAGCTAAAATTTTATGTAGACAGATGCCGAAATATTACAGCAACAATGAAGTAACAATCTTAGCTGTATGATAAGACAGGTGCTGAAATTTTAGCTGTATTACAAGAACAATGAAGTAACAATATTACAACAACAATCTTTACAGCAACAATCTTAGCTGAAATTTTATGTAGACAGATGCTGAAATATTTCACAAGTTGCATGATAAGACACAATGATTACAGCAACAACGAAGCTAAAAACTAAAATGTTTTTTTTATTACATCAACCACTCATAAGATACATTAAAAAGTTACAAAGTTCTTCCATTACATAAATAGTTAGTTGCTTACATCAATCACATCAAAATCATCACAATCCAAGTAAATACAATTACAGTAATAGCAAGTTTAAACTTCCTATTAAGTGAATATATTTCATCACTAAACTTCATAGTAACAAAGTTGTTTACATCCTCTAAGAGATCATTGCAATCACCTGCACTCTTGTAACTATTAGATTTTTTCAATTCACTAATCTCCATCTGTAATTTCTTATTTTCCCTCTTCAGATCATTAATAATTGTCTTAGTTCTCTCTAACAATTTTGAATTATGTCATAAGAAGAAGTCACATCCCTTTTCCTGAATATCGAATATTATTAATAAAAACCCAACAATTAAAAATATAAAATACAATTAATTTCGAAACAATTTTATAAATAAAGAAAACTCACTCTAAAATTTGGACATGAAAGAAATCGTCAATCGTCTTCCTGGATTAGTTTCCTTCCATGATGTCCAAAGAGGAGTTCTCAGTCCACAATAACATAATATATGGGGGATTTCATCTTGTTCATCATTCATGTGTCTTCGAATACCGAAATAAGTTGATGATGAAAAGCTGACTGCCATGAATATTTGATCCTTTATCCTACAATTTTTTTATATCAAACATTTAATAACCAAACATTGCAAGAACATGATCGACAACTGGAAAGAAGAAAAGAAGATTACAACTTGCATCCTTTTATTGTCTGTCACAAAGAACATAAAAATGATAAAAACTTACAGATGCCTCATTTCTTATTTTGTCCTTACTAGTGACTCCAAATGTTCATCATATCTCTTCTTATCCTAATGGCCCAACACTACAATTCTAAAATATTACAAACCTTACCAATACAACAATTTTCCTTTAATAAGAGGGGGCGCAAAGATTATTTCAGTAGTTTTGATTGCTCTCGATAACTCATTCTAGTATCTTCATCAATATTCACTTCCTGCTGAATGAAAATTTCGAGATATCTAAAACTACTTGCACGAATTTCGTTTCCATCCATCTTAAAAATTTCTACTCATTAATTTTTATTGCTGAAACTATACTCCATATACTGCTGGGGTGGCTTAAATAATTTGAGAAAATTGATGCTGCTGGAGGTGGCTTCATATACAACAATGCTTAAACTCATTTATCGGCAATAAAAACCCAACAGGCAAATCATTTAAAGGTGCTGATCAGCAATGTTTAAACTCATTTAAAGGTGGCTAAAGATCCAACATTACAGATGCCTCAACGGCTGGAGGCGCTGGGCTTCATGGCTTCATTTTAAGGCTTGGTCAGAGCTTTACTGCATCACTGGCATTGGATCGGTCGGTCGGTGGAGGCGCTGGATCTTAGGGTTTGGTAGGCGAAGCTCTTGCGATCCTTGCGTTCACGCGAGAAAGGGTAGGAAAAGGGGAGGGGGGTGGTGAAGCGATCGCGGCTTCGAGCCTTGCGCTCACGCGAGAAAGGGTAGGGAAAGGGGAGTGGGTGATGAAGCGATCGACTATTTCGTGGCTTCGAGCGATAGTTTGTCGGCCACATGGGTTTGCTAACTATTTCGCTGAGCGTTTCGTAAAACGTTTTCGCGCTACAAATTACTGCTCTACCAAAAAATAGTTTAAAAAGTTTAATCAACTTAAAAAAAATTATGCCAACATTGTTATATCACTTTATATTTTTTTCTAAGCATTATTTAACCCTAATAAAGTTATCAATTTTTCATTCAAATTGATTTTTTTAAATCTATTTATACGACGTATTTAATCCAAGATATTAGTTATGATAATCAGTTTGTTTGCCGATGATTTCTACAATACCTTCAATTCTACAATGCCAGTGAATTACCAACCATAACCTTTGCTAAACGTTACTTTTGTTAAATTTAGATGAAAAATCATACTCACATGCAAAAAAGTTCAAAACCCTTTTTTTAAGTAAAAATAAAAATTTATTTTCAATCAAATTACGATAACAAGATCACAAAAATAAATATAATAAACTTAATCCATACATAGATTTCACCTGGATTCCATCAAATATCCAACAGAGCAGAACGAAGAAGAAACCTTTTTTTTTTTTTGTTTGTTGACAAAGTTTATATAATTTTATAGCTCAACCACTACGAGATCAATGAGTGGTCACCTCGACGGAGAAGACACGGCCAATACGCTCCGTGGGGACGAGGGGGAGGTAGGCAGAGACCGCATAGCCTTTGTCGGCGGAGTAGGTGACCGCCTGGTTGTACTTCTCGGAGAGGCGAGCAGCGGCGGGAACGACGACCTGGGCCACCTGGGGTACCAGCGGGAGGCGGTTCAGCGACCGCCAGGCAGACGCAGCAGCCAGCTCCGCGGCAGGTTCATACTTGGCGTAGAGCGCCTTCACCGCCGGCTCGTACTTGGCGTACACGGAGTGGGCGAGGCCAGCAGTAGAACCGATCAGGCCGGTGCGCTGGACCTCGCCGGCGGCTGACCTGGCCATCGCCGAGGCATCCTTCACAGCTGAAGGGATGCGTCGCTCTACCTCCTCCACCGATTCCCCAACCTGCACAAGAGTGTGCTTTTTAACAAAAATATCTCTTTTTTGTTTCAATCGTTCTATTGCAACATTCTGTAGAAGTTCAAATTTTTCAAAACGAATATCCTCCTTCTCTTCGCTTCCAATTTTCGAGATGAAAAGACCGGCAAACTAGAGGAATAAGATTAAAAAAATGAACCTTTTGGTCGACGAATCTGAGGAAGTCGAAGGGAACCTCATGAAACCTGTCATAGACGGGTCCAACGACAGTTTTGACAGCACCTTCGAGGCTCTGGACGCCAGGCTTCAGCGGCCCCGCGCTCTCTTTGGAAAATCCATAGATCCGAGAAGCGTAAAGCACCGTCTGGATGGCGACGGCGTTCACGAACTCCAGATACCTCAGCCTCTCGCGCTCCGCCTCCGTCCGCGGTTCGGGCTACATCAACGCACCGATCGGATTATTCACATTCGAACAAATCAGAAACCGAAAATCGAATTGAACGAGATTTTCAGGACACTTACGGAAGAGGGAACGTGGGCGACTTGGGGGAGCGATTCCTCGGCCATCGTTGAATCGAAAGAAGTAATTGGGGAGACGGAAGTTTTGAGGAAAGAAGCGAAATGAATTGGGGGAAGAAATGGATAGTTCGGGGTCGTTATAAAGGGAGGAGACGATCGGACGGTGGGGAAGCGTTTCGACACCGCGTGAGGCGACGGCGTAGCGGTGGCATTACCGTATTGGGTACCGTGTCGTGGGTGGTTTCTCATTGATGGCTTCGTGACAAAGGAAACGACATGTCGGTTCCGCCTGTTTTATGCAGGCGAAATCAGACATGGCATCCTCTGTGTCACTGTGTGTGTGTTTTTTTTTTTTTTTTCAAATTTTGGATTGATTATAAATTGATCTTATAATTTTTATTTCTTCATATAATTTTTAAAAATTTATGAAGAATGCAATTATTTTTTTTACAACTAATATAAATATTTAATTAATCATAATATATTATTTTGTTTAAATATCATTCGTTCGTGCAAATAAGGATTCATTTATAACAGTTAGATAATCATATTATTATTATTATTATTTTAGAATGTCATAATTAATCATTTCTAAAGCTAGACTTTTCTTTAAAAAATAAAATATTTTATAATACATTTACTGTTTTGTATTTATTAAAACAATAGTATACGAAAAGTCGACCATTTGAAAATAGATATTAAAAAAAGCCTCTTTTTTGCTATGAAAAGTCACCCATTTGAAAAGTCACCCATTTGAAAATAGTATATTACTGTTTTGTGTGGTACCCACTGATGGACAAACAAAAATTTTATTGGTTTTATTGTAACCAATTCTGAAAATATGAGTTGATAATCTGCAAAAAAAACTTAATTTTGCTATGTATTGTATATTTAAATAGTATTTAGATAAAACTTTCTTATTTTAAATTTAAACAAATGTAAACATGTTTTGATCCTACCTGAATATTTTAATAAAATGATATGATTTTATCACAACTTGTAGAATTATATAAAAGATTATCCTATAAATAATTAATTTAATAAATCATGATTAAATATTATAAAAAATATTTTTAAAATGAAAACTTTTTTGAGTGCACGTTGGGCCTAAAGTCATCTGACTTCAGGCCCTGTGTCGATTTGAATATGAAATCACGTATTTTGATAGATTTTTTATATATTAATATATTTATTAATATATTATTTAATATATTAATTTATATTAATCAAGTATAAAAAAAATCTCTTTAAATTTTTGAAATCAGGCTTGAAGATGTTTCTTTTAACTGAAATATTTTTTTTGTTTATCTTATATTTTTTTAGTCGATTCCCATAATATATTATTTTAAATTGAAAAATCTGAAAAAACAAGTTCAAATATCTCGGAATTCTAACTGAGAAAGACAAACACAAAGACAAATCTTGACGGGAGGGGTATAAGAGGAAGATCACTATAATGAATGCGCTTTTTGATAAAAATAAAACCCAAATACGTTTTTTTTTGTAAATACTAATTTTTACCTGCGACCTTTGATAAATAGCTTAAAATCAAACAAAGCAAGTCCGATTTGACATTAATCAATTGATGGTATCAATTGATGGATATCGATTGACTAACATTAATAAATATCAAATCAAAATTAATCATTCAACTGTTCAATTTGATGGTTAATATCATGACTGATCCTAATTAAAAATTGAATAAAAATTAGTTGATTCAACCTTGAGATTCGCCTGTCATCAATCAATTGGTTGGATGAAATAGTTGGCTGACATTCAAATTATCGATAAAATTAAATATATTTTAAAATGTTCAAAAGCCGCTCGACGACATAAATAGAGACTATATCAATCGACTGATGGTGTGTATCAGTCAATTGATGTCCGAAATGAAACTTACAGTTCAATTCAATCTCTCATATAAAGGGAAAAAGGATTCCATTTCAAAATAGAGATCTCATCTCAAGCTAAAGTGTTCGTGCTAACTCCTTGCTAAGAAGTTCTTAAGCTCAATTTATATCCTTGATGCATGCCTTGAGAGAGGAAGAAGAAGCCAACACTCCTCAAGAAAATCATTGTATCATTTTCTTGCTTCATCTCTTTTTGTACTATATTGTAACATTGTTATGGATATTTCTCCCCGTTTCGTATCTGGTCTGAGAAAGAGGAAATCAATATAAGTAATAGAACTCTATGTTAGACTTGGACATACTCACCTCAGCATCGGGGGGGAGGGCGGTAAACACCCCAAGTATAAACCTAATAAACCTTATTAGGTGTTTCGTGGTGTGTGCTTGGTTTATTTATCATTTTTCCGGTACAGTTTTAGTTCGTGTGTGGCACAGTTTGTTGTCAAGTTTAATTGACGAAGTGAATAGAGCTATTCAACCCCCTCTCCCTTCTAGCCCGTAAGGTCTTAATAAGTGGTATCAAAGCGAAATCGTTCAAGAGGATTCACATCCAAATAAGCAAGCTTCAAAGATGGTCATAGCATTATTTAACCACCTTATTTCGAAGGAAACAACTTTGTTCAAGAGAGATATCTTCCATCTTATAAGTCTATGATTTTTTCATATATTTTCAATGTCGGACTTTGATTATATTCCTTCAATAGGAAGACCACCATTATTTTTATGGTTCAAGCCTCCCCTCAAACCTGTCAGTTTATGCTTCAATCGAGGTCATAAAATGCTTGGAGCACCACCTATCTTGAGAGTTCATCTTGAATTTATTAGGAGCATACATTTCCCTAATTTGAGGCCACTATTCCACTCATATGACTCAATTTAGACCATAACTCTAATACCACTTGTTGACCAATAGAATTCATATATCTCAACAATGGTATGATATTGTTGACTTTGAGTTTAAGTCCTCATAAGTTTATTTTTGTACTTTACCCAAAATATCAAATGGTATGATATTGTTCGCTTTAGATTTATATCTTCATGGATTTATTTTTGGACTTTATCAAAAATACCTCATACTAATAGATACATCTTCCATTTATAAGCTCATGATCTTTTCCATATAATTCAAATATGAGATTTTGATTGTATTCCAAACACTCATGATTGAGATTGACATATGTTCTCTATGATCGAGGGTTTCATTGCATCAACCTCGGAAGATGACAAGATTCCGGAATCCTCAAGATTGTCTATTATCAGTGGAATCCACAAGCAAATGCTAAAGCAACTATTACTCTTTAATGTGGATTGACTTTGGGCAACTAAACAATGTTGGTCCATTCAAAAGTGCTAAAGAGTTGAATGAAGGCACCAAAGACTTTAGTAGAATTGCAAAGAGAGATCTTCTTATCAACCAAATGCAAGTTTTCATTATGAGTGAAAGTGAACGGTGAGTCAACTTCATGGAAACTTCAAGGAACTTTTAAATAGACTTCATCCCATTAGAGAAAGGGTGGAAAAATAATGTCTATTGTCAAACTAGATATATTATTTTACGAATTAGAATTGCGTGAACAATCTAATGTAAGCCATAAGGAGAAGGTTATAACTTTAGTTGCAAGTGATAAGAGCAAGAAGAAAAACAAAGAAAGAAGAAGGAGAAGAAGGAAGAGTCCTCTTCCGATTCGAATAAGGATGATAGTGATGAAGAGCTATCATCCAACAATATGATAGACTTTGTTTGGAAAATGACAAGGCACTCTCGAAAATTCAACAAGAATGATGCTAAGAAAATGTTTAGTAACAACAAAAGGAAAGGTAAGTCTCCGGTAAGATCAAAATCTAAATATGATCTTGTTGTTTGTTTTAAATGTAATAAGAAGGATCATTACAAATCTGAGTGCTCTGAATTATAAAAATAAGAAGAAAAGATAACGAAGAAAAATATTGAAAACCACATGGGACAATTCCTCTTCCAGCTCATCGAAAGAAGAAAATGAAGAAAATATTTCAAGGCACATAGCACTTTGACATTGGACAATGTTGAGAATAGTGACGATGAAGAAGAAATTCTTAGAGAAAATATGGAGTTCTCAAATGAGTCATCAACTAGTGGTGACGAGTCAAATAGCTGAATTAATAAGCCTCTGTTTTATTTCTGATCGACATCATTTGACTGATATCAATCATCAGTCGATTGATGTTATTAGTCGAGTCGAATAATCGAATCGACTTATTTATGTTCGATTTCCAAAGCAATCAATGGACTGATTAGATACATCAATCGACTGACACTGTACCAAATCACTATTTATGAGTATTGCAACAAAATATTACCCACAATTATTGCTAAAATACCGTAGTAACACTATAGCAGTACTATAGCAACAGTATTTTTTGAGGTTTTGGGTTTTTCTGTCCTTTAGATAATCAATGTATTCTATCAACTGACTAATACTCCTGTTACAGTTTTTCCAAAGATATATTATCATCTTATCCAGTATCTAGTTGCTCTAATCTACCAATGCTTTCTTTTTACTCTTGTTGCATCCTTCCTAAAGTCGAATTTTCTTCTTGTTCAGTATCCAATTTACCTTAACCTACTTAGACTTCTTTGCCTTACATCTGCTCAACTTTGATCCATGTGGACTTCATGTCTCATGTCAATTCCCTGTTAGACTTTCGACCGCCTAGTGTCCGGTCAATCGGGACCCAATTGGACTTTCCTTTTACCAACTACCTATTAGACTTTCGATCACCAAATGTCCGATCAACCATGACCCAATTGGACTTTTCATTTCTTGTTAAGTATCTACTCAATCTTAATTTATTTGACTTTTTACTAACCAACTTAACATATTTAGCAACTGTCAAATATTTGATCATTCTCGATCTACTTGACGTCTCACTTCACCAACTAATTTATGAAATTGTGTTGACCGTTTGAACATATACAATACATTCCTTTTCTAATTTGCACCACTTTAAGTGTGTATATATTAGTTTTGCCAAAATAATAAAAATAAATTGCCCTAAAATGGTCTAATTTTACAATTATTCCTATGTGCTAACCTTTAAAATCTTTGATGTCTTTACTAATTTATACCAATAGAAATTCATGTAACAATTTTAGCAAAATTGAAATAAAAAAAAAACCTTGGGTGATTGTTAGGAGGGTCCAAATTTATTTTGAAATTTCTATAAGGTTTATACGTACACTTTCTATATGAACAATACACAATAAACTCGAAAAAAGAATAGATCAAAAACAGAAGAAAAATGATATGTTCAGTGAAAAATCTCAAGGAAAAACTCAATGAATGACACGACACTTTATATGCAACGATCCCGACGGGTTCACCGTGCCTCCCAGGGTATAGTTTGATTCGGGGCGTCGGGCGGAAGCGACCAATGGTGTCTAAGCGATAATCGAAGGTGTGCATTCTAAGTGTCACTTCATTCACTGAGCATTTCATTAAATTTTTTCACTGAATATACTAGAGCTTGAAATAAAAATACCCAGACAACGTATAGATCACAAAAGACAACCAGAGAAGTTTGTCGATGACATGTTCATAGGGAGAACAAACGACGCTTACAAAGAGCAAAAATATATTAGTTCGATAAAATTTAGAGGTTGTCTCAATATTCATGCCTATGCCTGTCTATTGGTCTAGGTGAAACAAAATTCACAAATGGTCTTACAAACTCGTTATATTTGTTCAGTCCCCACCACTTGGGAAACGTCAAGGAAAATCAAATGCAAACAATAGTTCCTCATTTATTAATTAGCATTTGCTTCCCATATCATCCCATTTGCCATCTCATCAGATCAACCTTCAACACTTAGGCACACGGCTTGTGGCTCATAAAGCCTATGTTCCATTTGCCACCTGCATAGACCTCTATTTGCCTACACACAGCGCTGCATTCCTCCTTGACGCAATCCGATCGCGGATACTTTCGGCTCCGGCGGTAGCATACGGTGGCATCAGCAGTACTGATCACCATCTCTACCACAGCAATCAACACAGTAACACAAAGCTTCAACATTCAGAAAAAAGGAAGATAATAAGCAACTATCCTGAAGCCATGACGATAAGGAACAAGAACACAAGACTGATAGATACAGTACCCCTCTTTTCCATCCTATTCCTAGCTAGCGAAAGATTAGTGCTGCATATGCTCACTGAGAATGTCTCTATTTAATTATAGATTGAAATGAAGCATGGAAATGCAAAGTGGATGGCTGTATTCTTGCAAATATTGTAATTAATGTGATAGGAGAATCATTTTGCCGGAGGAGTAACTTTATTCCTGCATGCTGCGGAATCAACTCTTGTGCGTCAAAGTATGAAGATCGATCGAGGAAAGGCAGGGTATTTCCATAACTGGAAAGGTGCTTTTCTAAATGAAAAAAAAATAACAAAGTTTTTTCAATCTCGGATGATCAATCCAATTTTATAAAAGTTTATCATCGACTGTTAGGATAAATCGAAAAGTGCTTAGATTCAGAAGCCTAATGTCTTAGAATTCGTGCCTTATTTGAAAAAAAAATTCTTACAAAATAGCCACACCGCGAATATCTAAGATGATAATTAATCATCCTTCCGCTATATCATAAACCAGGGGCGGTATTTATCTTTTTGATTTTCGACTTGTATTTGTGCGTGTCAAATCTCTAGCCCTCTCGGTCGATGAAGTGTGCACTCCACAAGATAGATCATTGAAACTAAGGGGGCGTTTGGTTTAGGGTAATAGGGACTAGGGAATGGGAATGGATGGTAATCATTCCCATTGACACTGTTTGGTAAGTGTCAATGGGAATGAAAATAAGGGAATGCCCTACTCCCCCCTCATCAATCAAATTCCTCAATCATTCCTTCCTTTTCATATATCCAAAACACTTCTTTTTTTATTTTTTATTTTTCATTTTACTATTTCTTTTTATATTATCTCATTTTACTTTCTCTCTCTACATTTTAAAAATTCTCTCTACATATTTATTCTTTTCTCTCTCTACATTTTTTTATTATTTTCTCTCTCTATATTTTTTTATTATTTTCTCTCTCTACCTTTCTGATCTCATTTTCTCTTTATATATTTTCAATATTACTTTCTCTCTCTACCTCTCTTATTATAATTTATCTATCTTAATTTTTCACTTTTTTTATATTTTCTATATCACTTTTTCTCTATATTTTCTATATCACTTTCTCTCTCTATATTTTATATATCACTTTCTCTCTCTACCTTTCTCATCTCATTCTCTCTTTGTATTTTGATAATCACTTTCTCTCTCTACCTCTTTTATCATAATTTATTTATCATTTTTTCTGTATATTTCATATATCACTTTCTCTCTCTACATTTTCTATATCACTTTCTCTCTCTACCCTCTCATCTCACTTTCTCTATATATTTTCAATATCACTTTCTCTCTCTACCTCTCTTATTATAGTTTATCTATCTTTATTTTTTACTTTTTTTCTATATTTTCTATATTACTTTCTCTCTCTATATTTTCTATATCACTCTCTCTCTACCTCTCTCATCTCATTTTCTCTCTCTATATGTTTAATATTACTTTCTCTCTCTACCTCTCTTATTATAATTTATCTACATTTATTTTTTACTTTTCTCTATATATTCTATCACTTTCTCTCTCTACATTTTCTATCTCTCTCATCTCATTTTTTTCTCTGATTTCTCTCTCTATTTTTTATCACATCTATCTTATCTTATTTTTTCTCTCTACTTTTTATCTTTATTTTCTCTATTATTGTATTTTCTCCTATTTTTTTTCTTCTAATTTCTTTTTTTACCTTACGTCTCATAATTTCTCTCTATATTTTTCTAATTTATCTCTCATCTCATTTTATTTTACTTTTTATATTTTATAATAATTCTATTATTTTAGGTAACTTTAAAATTTTTATGGATTCCCATTACTAAAGTTAAACTGAACCAAACATCATCAATGATAATAATTTTCATTCCAGGATTTGAACCAAACACTACCAATGGAATCATGATTCTCATTCCCATTGACCCCTCAATGAATCCCATTACCATTCCGATTAACAAATTTGAACCAAACGCCCCCTAAAAAGTTTCTCTACTTCCAACCGTTCAAGTAGTGAATACTCATCAATCATGTTTATTAATATAATAAAAAAATATCAAAATAAACAAACTTATACTCAATAACCAATTAAAGAAACTTAAAAATAAAAAAATTCAAATAATCAAATAATCATTACAAAGACTTAATTCATTATAAACTTGACTCGAACAGACATCAGCGACACAAAACTTGTCTGGGCTATTTTCCACTCGACATTTCAAAGGCTCAAACATATCATATGAGACCAATTTTAATTAAAAAACAAAACAATACTATGAACATCTCACAAACATGATTTTCCATATATAAGACCACAGTTAAATGAAGACAATTTAACTTTAATAAACAAAAACTGAGGTTCAAAATTTGGAGATCTAAGAATTAAAATTAAAGTTTAGTGACAGCAATTCAACAGCAACCGACGAGAATTAAAATTACGAACTCCTGCAACTGCTCAGCCCCCTACTTGGATCTCTGCCTCATTTTCCTCCGCTTCCTCTTCAGCCTGCGCATACGCTTCTTCTTCCACTGCAAAATGTCAAATGATTATATAAAATATAACCTCACTGCAAATCAAGATCACTCATAATGGTCCATCTTGTGAAAAAAAAAAATAACAAAAGCATTTGTGGCATATTCAACAAGAAAAAAAAGGCAGATAAGATTGCTCATCATAGTCCTTGCTCTGAAATCGTTAAAATGAAAAACCAGGATCATCAAACCTATGAAACTGAATGTTCAACAATTAAACAAGAAACATATCTTTGAACTTGATTTAAACAGCAAGTAAAACAATATGCACGTAATACCAAAGGCAAGAATTAAATAAGCCTTTACAATCAAATAACAAGGCACAACTTTGAAATGCCGTGGTTTAAATCCAGAATGAAATAGTATGTTCAACAGGATAAATAAAACTAGAGGCTGATCCAATCCAATTGGATATAAAAGTAAGAAGAAATAAAAAACACTATTTTAGAAAATTTCTGAGAACCAATCTTTTTCTAACCTAATTGGATATAAAATTCAAATCTAGAAAAGTAACAAAAAGGATTCTATTACCATAATTTTGTAGTAGTTTAGAAGATTTGTACTGGAGGAAAAAAAAACTTTAATTTTTTACAATATCAAGGCATTTAGCTGTTGTATGTAAATTTTATTAATTTTTTGATACTTAGAAAATTATAGATAAATAGCAATAATATCAATCAATCAGTCTGACCAGTTGGACCAATTGAACCAACACACTGATAATTTTAAAAATTGTTCACTTTATCTAAATGCCAAAAGAGAATGGTCCATAAGTGGTTAGTATTTACAAAGACGAAAGCAGAAAAAGCAGGCCTTCAAAGTTTCCATAAGCCTGAATTTGTCTCCAAAATTCCAAGGACAATCATGAATGGAAAAGGGCAGAGTAATAGAGAAATAATATGCATGTACATGGTGTTTCTAGGATCGAATGACACACAATTAAACCACCAATCAGTATCACAACACATTAAATCTAGCGCCCCATGCCATTATACCAGGAGGAACAAATAAGCAACGGAATTAGTAATGGGATCAATCTAGAACGCAAATGTGCGATTAATAGACAGGAATATATAGATACGGGTAACTCTGACAATAAATGGACTATTCAGATTGTCTATCCTGTAAAATGATTAGCAAATTAATCGTACTATAGTGGAATTTAAGAGCCATTCCACTGAGGTAAATTTTGCAGGATTGAGATGAGACAGCCAAGGGTTAGTCTTCAATCTCTAACGCATAAGAATGGCCAGAGATCAGAAACTCTAGTTCACATAAAAGCCTCATCATTACTCAACAATACTCCTCCTAAATCTGAATGTTATAGTGAATACTATAAACTTGTATTCAGGTAACAAATAAAAACAGACCAAACTAAAATAGTTGAGGGAAATTCATATCACGACTTAAAATTTTCACTTCTGAAGAAGAATATGTAAATAAACAATATATAACATGGATACAAACAAGCAAGCTAATAAATAATCAATGGATTGATTAAAACGCTAAGGGATAGTAATCAGATCTAGACTCCAGGTAAAAAAAAAAAAAACCGGAGTCTAGACAGTATTCTTTAAGGATGAAAAAAAAACTTATTTCCTCGGTAAACACAAGAAAAAAAACTGACTTTCGACGCCCAGACTCCATAATTCAATACAATAACGAAAAAACTCAACAGATTATAAACGAACAATTTTTATCAAACTCCAGACATCGAACACAATGCCAGGTATTTTGAACTCAAAATAGTGGTTTCAGCAAACAAAGGAACATAATCTCCTTTGTTTACATTCATACACTTCCATAAATCCATAAAATCAAGAAAATTCAACACCAAAAGAACATACAAGAAAGAAAAAAAATCTCAAAGCTCGATCATTGAGCACAAAGGCAAAGATTGAGATCCAAAAAGCAGTTTTAGTGGCCAAAGGAGAAATTAAACTAAAGATGACAAGATCAAGTATATTTTTACCTTGGCCCGCATATCGCTATATCTCGACTCCCTCTCTCAGCGCCCCAACCCCCAACGTAGATTTCCCCGTGGCTTCCTCCTTTCTGTGATAATAACTAGGGTTCGTCCATATTTATATACGCTGGAGACAAACCCTAAGGCTATTTAAACTGAAATGGACGGACGAGATGTGTTCTTGGTTATTTTTATTTATAATCCAAAAATATCTTTATTACGACTACTATTTTTGACGTGTTATGCATACAAAGTTAAAACAATTAAATAATATAAATTATTTCATCAATTTAAAATTAATTCCTGTTTTATGTTTTAATCTGGCCAATGAAAGGACCAAAATAGCCACACCTCCGCATCTCTATCTTCCGGCCGAAGCAACTTTCTGGGTTCTCGCTTTCATTCCCTTCGTCTCGCGGACGAATTTGTCGGTTTTGATCTCTCACCTTCGTTCTTATGGCGACGGAAACCAAACCTGCGGCTGCCGAAGTCCCTAAGGTCGACCTCTTCGACGACGACGACGAGTTCGAAGAGTTCGACATCGGGGAAGGTAAAGAATGTTTAGGGTTTACTCGTGTAGACTTATTCGGTGGATTCAAAATCGATCCTGAGGAAGAGAACCGAGATTATTTCCCCCTCTTTATTATGCTGTTCTGCGCATGCTAGTTTTAGCCGTTTTCTTATTGGCTTTTCTTAACCTGTCTTGGTTTGCGATTAGGTCAATTGTTTCCTCCTAATAGAATTTAGAGTTTGTAAACTTTTTCAAACCTTCTCGTCGTTTTTGATAGATAAGGCTACTGCTATGTGATATATCCTGCTTGATGATTTTATGTTTGACTGTTATCACCGCATTAGGAGCTTTTGAAGGTTTGATTTATAAGTTATTTGAAATCAGCTAGAAAGGCATTTCTGGATAAACTGACATAACAAAAGTGCATGTAGTAGACATGTTTCCTTTTGCAAAATTTTCCGTTTGAACTCTAAAATGATTTATCTTAACTGGGGTAAGAAAATCCAATGCATTTCTATGCAATGAAGTGCATCATGACTCTTCTATAAGTAGAAAATGTAATGGGAACTGTTGTGAATACATTAAACATAATAATCGATATGACTGCTATAAGTTGGTACTAAGGTGGCTGATGGTTACAACTTACAAGGTGGTTTTTGCTATTCCATAATACTCACCTCGAACTAAAGGTTAGCAGTTAATGGCATTCATAGAATTATATATGTGTCAATCCACAAAGCGTACTGTAGCAAAAAATGAGACACGAGAGGCAGAGCTCATGGAAGCTATTTGAATCCCTATCTTAGAATAAGATTTATTCCAAGTGCATAATATTTTAGTGGACTTTTGTTCATTTTCGTTGTTTTCCCCTTGTTGCTTAGAAAGATTATGTTAAGAAATTCTGAATTCAATGGTTAGGAGAAGAATGGTTGACTTTGTTTCTTTGTAAATGAGTTGCCTTTGAACACTATCAGCGTATATTAGGTGATGACCAAATTTGTCTATAGATTTTTTATCCTACAATTCAGGAAGTCAATTGAACAAAAGACTATCAAGAATTTCTAATTATTGTACACTGTCACCACTAACTTGTATCTACTGGCTCCATCTAGATTCTAGCAATCTGGTTGGATGGGCTTTGGATAGGCTGATGGGATAGGATGGTGGAAATTGATTCCTTTGGTTGGGTTTGGAAATAGTTTTCAACCAGCAATTGTCGCGCCTCGGTTATAACCTCATTAGCTGCGACATTGCCCCAAGCGCAAAGATGATTCCTTTGGTTGGGTACTAGTACTTTTGATTGTAACCTAATTCTGCCATACATTATGAGATTGTAATTTGTAATAGATTGATTAGAAATTATTCTTCGTGGTAATGTTTGTTACTTCTGATGTGTTATATTGTGTTCTTTTGAAGTTTGCCCTAGTATTTTGCTTGTGTGATCAATAGTAACCCTAGAAGGATCAATATAGTTGACCCCACTAGTAAGGCTTGGTGGTGGTGGTGGTTGCTGTTGCTGTTGTTGATCAATAGTAACCCCAATTGTTTAAAATGGTCACCATCAAGATTTCTGCCTATGCTGATAAAACATATCGTAATATTTTATTTTACTACTTGATGAAGTTGCTCTTTATTAAAGAAGAGAATGTATAATATATGGAATTAGACTTTTGATGATTTAATGGTGAAATGTTCGGTTTTTTTTCATTTCTTTTCTTGTAATCACTTCGAACGATGGGGATCACTACACCACTGTAATTTACTTTTGCAGAATGGGAGGAGAAGGAAGAAGGCGAAGAAACGATGCAACAGTGGGAAGATGATTGGGATGATGACGATGTGAATGATGACTTCTCTCTGCAACTTAGAAAGGAGCTTGAAAGCAACTCAGAGAAGAGTTAAATTTGTGTTACAATTTTCATTCACTCAGATGGTCTTATGAAATGCACAAACATGATGTCTTTATTTCTTTGCATTTTTGTTGATACCGAAATATCCTGGCACTAGACTTTCCAATTTTCTAAGCTACACTATACTTTTCGTAAGCTTGGCATGCTTTTTAGTAGTTTTTTTTAAAAAAAAAATCGGATGTTTTATACAGGAATTGCTTGATCGTAATTAGTTGTAGTGGTGATACTGAAAACGTGATTCTGGAAAACATGAGGACTTCATGTGAACAATTGGATTGGTTGATGTTTTTTTCACGATTGTGCAAGGATTCATGATTGTGGAGAACATGAGGATTTCAATATTGTGACTATTTGCATATGATCGTCTAGATAAACCCTAAAATAAATGAATAATGTGACACAAAATGTGCATACACAATAATAGGTCTCTAAAAATGCTTTAATCTGAGCTTAGGTAGGTAAGCAGGCTGGGGCATAATTAGGATAAATATGATCCATACGGGAATGACATAGGTGGCAAAAGATAATTCCATACAGAAATGACATAGCAAATAGTATCAGCTGATCAGTTTCAGTTAGGGATGATCAAAATTTCGGTTAAACCAAATTAACGGACGATTTAGTTAGGGATGAGTAAAATTTCTTACGGAAGATCAAAGTTTGGTTTGGTTAATTTAAAATTTTTTTTTTAGAAATATCGATTAAATCAGTTCGATTTTAATTTTGAAAATCAAAATTCGATTAAATTGAGTAAACCGATGTTATGAATTGAACCAAATAAAATCAAATCTAAGTAAATAAAAAATAAATCAAATCCAACAAACGAAACCAAATGAAATTGAAATCAAATTAAATCAATATTTTAAATTAAATCAAATCGAAATTAACCAAATCGATATTATGAATGAACTAAACTAAATTAAAAAATTCAATTATTTCGATAAAAACCAAATCAATCAATATTCATAGATTCGGTCAGATTGATTTTTTTTTTTAAAGAATTTTACTAGTTCAGTGGGATCGAAAAAATTCCGGCCAATTCGATTTAATCGATTCGGTTTAAACCGATTGCACACGCCTGGAAAAACTGATTGCACACGCCTGGTTCCGTACTCAGTTTACACAAAGCAGCATAAAATTAATAGTTCATGGATCTCAGCTTCAAGATTTTCAACATTAGCGTACAGCACAGTTTGTACCACTTAACCGCCACACAGTACAGTCGAAAGACCATCAACTACTTCAATAACTTCGGAGACCAAATTCCCAAGCAGTGGGCTGCATGACTCAGGCAGAGGCAGATCCAGCCTTGGGGGGTTCTCCACCTGCTCTTCTGCGCTCTGGCGGAGGGCCATCCCTCCGTCTCACATATTTTCGGCTTTCATTCTTCGAGCTGCGTTGCTTTGGTTGATAAGTAGGATAAGAGCATGGGATTATCTCCCCGTTTATGTATTTGTCGCCTGAAAACAAAAACAAAACAAAAATAGAAAATAAAATTTTGCTCATAAGGCCATGAGCACACACGGCGACAGAAAATAACACTGAATGCTTGTACATTAACTAACCTCCATAATCTTTGTTCTTAACATCGATATACGAATCAGGTAGTACCCAAAGAACGCCTGGTAATCCTGCAAGATAGCAAAAACATTGAGCATACATTATTGATGAACTTTCAAAATACAGGAAAATTCTCGCAGAACTAAGAATACCCTTGAACTTTTCTGATGTTTCTTCAGATACAGTACACTGGAAACCAGTATATGTTGTTGTACTAAAAGCATACATGTTTTTCTTAGCTTCTTCCATGCTGCAAGGCAACAAAACAAAGGCATGTGACTAATTTAAATTAGCAATGACTTTATATGCAACTTAATGGCAGGAAACTTTACATGCCAGCAGCCATGTAAAACGCAAATGCCATATGATAATAGCAAAAAAGCAGCCATTCGTTCGAATTAGTTCTGCCACATTTAAAATTATGAAAGTTACCATCTTATGCAAATATTACGGCAATATTTATTCATTGATCAAAACCTAGCAAACTGAATCAGCTATATGATCTTCATTGATCAATCTGCTATTCAGGGTAATGGGATAAATTAGACGACAACCTTACAAGAAACTAGAGGATCGGAGGTCCTCCCACACGGTGGCTCGTGTTTCGATTTCCTGATTTACCTCTCTACAGATGGTTGTGGGACTAGCCGTGTGGGCGCTCGGGGTCAACGTATAATATTTTTGCTGCTAAATAGAGGATTGGAGGTGCAACAACCTCCTATGCAACAATTTGTCTAAACAAACACCAGTTTCACTAAGGCTGTGATAATCCACATCTGTACATTGATTAAAAAAAACTACCACAGGAAGAAAAAAAAAGTGGAGAAAAATATATTCACTGTAAATTTAAAAAGTGCTAATCAACATCTGTATATTTAAAAAATGGTTCATTGTAAACTAGCTAATGTGCATATATATACATAATGGGGATAAAAAGTATCACTAACTTAAACATTGCTCGATGAGCAGCATGTGCACGGCCTAGAGAATAACAACATCAACATAGTCCATCACAAAAGAGGAGATTGGAGTACACTCACTTCTGGGACCTATAAAAGGGGAGTGCTCCAGTTGTTTTAACTCGTTTTCTAAGACTTTCATAGTTTCTTGCAGCTCTTGGCAGCCATATGTAACTTTTAGCAGACGGAGAGAAAACAACCGCCTACACTACTAACCTCATTCATGGTAAGCGAAGTCCATTTTTTCCACTTCAATAGCCATACCAAAGTCTAAAACTAAAACCAACCACTCTAGATTGGATAAGACCCTGAGCTAATTCAGCCAGACTATATCCAATTGGGCAAACTAAATCAAACCCCAAACTAGATCCACACTACAACCAATTCAGATGAATCCACTGGATACTGAACCACTTTGGCTAGACCAAATTCTATTCGGGCAAACTCAACCAGACCCAAGTCTATCCTGAGCAAACTCAACCCGACATGTACTTATCCACACACCCTCTTGCTTAATCTATAGTCAGGAAGAGCTATTCCACTCACTGAAAAGCTAACTCATCAATCATCTTCAATTGTACCCATCTAATTCTGACCAATGCATCAATGGTTCTTCAGGTTTGAGTATTCTTCAATTGTACCCAAGTTTTTTATTCTTCTTCTTCTTTTAATTTTTTTGGATGATTCTATTTTCAAATGTCATAATAACTAGCTAAGTAATCTTGATACTAAGCAGATTATTTAGTAATCTTACCAATGCATCAAATTTGATTATTGTATAATAAATAGGTTACGAAGCCTATATACCAAACTGGATTACATGAAATATAAAGCACCATTCCATGTCAGTGCCAAAGTGTTGTACAAATGGTTTTCGGGCAAATGTTATAAGCCTATAATACTCAAGAAATTGGCACCCATTTCCCCCAATTGTATTATGACCTAAATTCAGAAGGCTGGGCAAAATTTGAAAGAACCGAACTAAGTTTACCTTCCAAGGACAGTAGCAAGGGTGTTTAGATAGGTGTCGATCATCTGCTCCCGCGTGGGCGCTGGATCCTTGGGAAACTCCATCACGATGAGCCAATGGTTATAATCGCAACCGGGAAGCAGGATCGTCTCCCTGGGCTCGTCGCTGTTACCGCCTCCCCTCCTCGACGAGTAGTCAGAACCAACAGCAGTCGCGCGGATCGTATAGGCTGTGCGGCGGCTGGAGGAGAGAGGGCCGTCAAGGGTGTGGCGGAGGGAGGAGGAGAAGACGGCGCGCGGGGGAGTCGGGACGGGAGGATGGAGTAGAAGAGGACGGTTTGGAGGAGGAGAGGTGAGTATGGGTTTTAGGAAAATGAGAGCGGAGGAAGAGCTCGCCATCGCCATTAGCGAGGAGCTTGAAGAAGGGTGGAAGAGGGGAAGAGGTAGATAAGGTTTTGGTTAGGGTGTAATTATTAATATACAAGATTTAAAAAATAATAATAAAAACAAAATTGATGATAAAATGTTTTGCAGTCCAAATGTATAAATTTGTTAAAATTAAAAGAGCATTCTTTATTATTCTTTTTTAAATGCATTATTTAAAATTGTTATAGCAGTTAAATGCATTTGTGGTAAGATGTATTATTTAAAATTTATTTTACATCAAAATTATTCTAATCAATTTCTTATCCCTCTTTAAATAATTTCATGCGAATTGATATTCACACATTTTCAAGTTGTATTTATATATATTCGTGTCTCAAAACTCAACTGTATATGAGTCATTACTTCCGTGTGATTATATCATCTTAACTCTCATTACTTGAATAATTTTAAATATTAATTTTTTATTTTCACGAAAAATTAGTTTATAATGATCTACTTGTGACATAGTTGACCATGTCCATATTCGATTAAGTAGTTATGAAAACTAAATATTTTTCAAAAAAAAATTAGTTTATGCTAAGACTCATTACAAATCATGTAACTATCACACCCTATCTATCCATGACAAAATATCTGGGCAGTTCATGTAATTTAATTATATGATTATCAAATATTTAAATAACATAGATGGTAAAAAAAAATGATTTGTTTGCCCTCAGTGTCCCCGCCAATCCATCTCAGGGCCAACACAGAAAAGATAAATCACGGAGACTACTAGTCCGGATGATGTGACTAGTACGTGGACAGGACGGACATATTGACTTTTTTAAGTTTTGACCCTCATATCTTATGATGATAATACCCATATATTTATCATCAATTTCTCCCGTGAAGATAAATATTTAAGTAACATAACTAGACATATAACAAAGTCATAATGGACAAAATAAGATACGTTTTGTAAAATTATCAACAACTATGATAGTAGTTGTCATAGGGTCAATTTTGGCGTTAAAAATTTTCTTGCGTGTCCACCAAGTCTTACACTTGATTCAACCAATAAATGCATCACAAAGGTACAATAGAATGGCACAAGACAAAGGTACAACAAAAGCCACCCTACCTTGATATTTACAGCAATAAATGATGGGTTACAAAGAGGACTCTTTACATATTTGCTACCATCTTCCTCCCTACCTTGCCATTGCTGCCTATTTATAATACATAGACAAAAATTGGCTTGGGGATTACAAACAGTTCGATGATAGTTTTGTTAATTAACTACCATTCCACATATACAAATTTTTTGTCAACATCAATTGTTGTTTTGACATCATGCCAAAGATTAGCTTGAACCCTTGTGCTGGACTCGGGCCATCTCTATGGACCTAGGTGAATCAACCCCCTTGTCGCTCCATCTATCATGCTGCATTCCATGAGCCCACTGTATGCCATCAATCACATTGTCTGCAAACCTATGTGACTAAATGCTCATACCCAGCACATTCAATCTTTGTATCTGTTTACCACAATCAAGTCGTCCTCCCACTCGACTTGTGCTTGGACAGCAACCGCGAGTTGTCGCAAATTTTGTCGTTACTTGGCATGCCTTGCGCACATGCCTAATAAGATAGATCAAAGGAGCAACGAACCAATCCTCATGCCCATCCTTGCCAATGAGTTAGGGGGCTAGCAAACCTCCCCTACCAAAAGAACTCGGCGTCCTCGTCGAATGCTTCTGCATGTAACATTCTTTTCTCAAGTATCATTTGATTCAAGTTTTCTCATCTAAAGAACCAAGAAATTTGTCATTCTATTTTTCTTGCTCATTCAGAAGGTTCCGCGATATAAGAATTCTTCAATATCATTAGTGAATTACTTCCTCGCAAATGGTGGAGCTCTCCTTGATGGATCTGTTTCATCTGTATGATACTTCTTCACGAAATTTTTGAGTGCACCTTTAGTCTTTCAGATAAATTCAACCAATAAGCCGCATTACTAATTTTCTCCATAATCTTGAAAGGTCCATCATACCTGGCAATTGATCCTCTATGAGCTTGCTATTGATTCTCTTCTAAATTTGGGGAGTAAGTGCCAGCAATACTTTATCCTCGACAAAAAATTCTAAGGGTCTTCGTTTTTGATCAACACGCTTCTTCATTCTTTTTACAATTTTCCTTAAACTATCTTAGGCTTCCTCAAGTAACTCTTACTTTTCTCTGACATATCTATATATTTCAAGGCATTTTCCCGCAATACTATCTCAAAGGGTCTCCTTTCGGTGGTTGAGAACTTGAGCAAATTGTAGTAGACTTGTGCATTATCTAATAAATATCTAATTTTTCTGACTTACTATAACCAGGGGTGTAGCCAGGAATTTTATTCAGGAGGAGCGATTTTAAAAAATTCCAAATATTAGTGTAGATCGATTTTCACCATCTAAAAACTAAAATTTGAATTTAAGATGCTAAAAAGAACTTAAATTCTGAAATTTTGACCATAGCTCTTGATTCTAATTGAAACAACGATCCGTCAATCCCCAAAATTTATCTATGACTCAAAGTCAAAAAAATTATTTATGATCTTGCTTCCTTATAATATTTAGCATTCTTACATATGAGAGATTCATTGTGATCTAAATATATAACCATCCTAACTAGCAACCTAGTAAAATAAAATTTATACTTTATAACTCTCCTTCAATTAACGAATATGAAAGAAGAAAAGAGTAACTTACTTCTCTTGGAAGACCATTGCTTTTGAGAAAAATAGAGATGAGAAGATAGGAGGAAGAAGCAAAAGAGGAGAGTTTTATTTTCTTCATTAGCAACCTCAACTAGTTTCGGTGAGCTCGGTAATGACACCAAGAGAGCAAGGCAAGGCAAAACATGACTGTTCTTGCACCGCTAATAAAACCCTAAAAAACATGGAAACAAAAAAAAAAGGTTGTGAGGGTTGATGGCTAGTCTTGTTGTTGGACGAGGGAATAGTTGATGCTGTGTTTCTTGCTTGTTAGAAAAGAGAAAGTAAATAAAAAGAGAACTATTGTGCTCGAGATGAGGAGAGAAGGAGAAGAAGCAAAGAAAGGGATAGATGAATGGGTAGCATACAATAGGACATGGTTGCAATGTGTACGGAGAAAAAGGAGCGAAAAAATAAAATAAAAGGTTCACATAAAAATTATCTTAATTCATTTTAAATTGATTAAATTCGTTAAAATTTTAAACTTGGTTTGGTCAAAACTCAACCAAATCAATTCCGATTTAAATTAACGTAATTCTTATCTCTACACCTACCTGTTGGATTTAGTTTGAACCAAATTCAATTTTAATTTAACGCCCTTACTTCGTGTTCTACGTATGATTTAGTTCATCCATTTATTATTATATATTTTATTTTTAAATTTTAAATTTTAATATTTTAAGTTTCGATATGTCTTAATAAAAGTGGTACCAATAGATGGCTTAGGTCATGTGGGATTTTAAAATATGTGATTAATTTTAGTTTTCGACAACAAACGATGATGAATCAGCCAATTAGAGTGACGATGACGTTTTCATATATATATATATATATATATATATATATATATATATATATATATATCATGGTTGACACGTGGACTGAAGAAGTTATGTGTCAAGATCTACCGAGTCTAAGCGACTCTCTCAAACACTCGAGACTTCCTCGGGAAGGTAGACTCCTGAGACCACCTCGGGCAGGCTTACTCTTAAGACCTCCGCAGGAGGATGGATCCCCGAGGTCACCTCGGGGAGATAGACGCCCGAGATCACCTCGGGAGGACAGATCTTCGAGATCACCTCGGGAAGACAGACGCCCGGGACCCTCCCGGGCCAAAAGACCCCGAGATCACCTCGGGGGAGAGAAGCCCGAGGATCATCCTATCTGATAGCCCAACCACAAATAACGACCCCCTTTTTTGCTGATCTGCCGATAATTATTGGATAATCATGACTCATAATATGCGACCATTAAGGTATTAATTATCGCAACGACCGGGATTTAATTACTGTAGGGGCCGACTATGTGATGCGAGAAGTACATGAAAGCATTTGCAGAAGTCACATTGGGGGAAAGTCTCTGTCTAGGAAGATTGTCCTGGCAAGGTACTTTTGGCCCACTCTGCAGGTTGACGCTCTCAAGTTCGTGGCCGGATGCGAGGTCTGCCAGAGACATCAGCATGTGACTCATCGACCGACCGAGCCCCTGCGAGTCTCCACAGTGTCTTGCCCATTCGATCAGTGGAGAATGAACATTGTAGGCCCATTTCCCATCGGACCTCAAGAAATGAAGTTCCTTCTAGTTCTCGTGGACTATTTTTCAAAATAGGTGGAAGCTAAGCCTCTAACACACATCACGGAGGTCGTTGTGATGAAGATCCTATGGAAGGATATTGTCTGCAGATATGACATCCCTCACAAGCTGATGTTGGATAATGGAAGGCAGTTTGTCGGGCACAAACTCAAAGAAGGTGCGAGGGGCTAGGTATTCGCCAAGTTGGAGGTAGCTGGGTCGAGGTAGCTGGGTCGAGGAGCTCCCCAATATCTTGTGGTCCTACCGTACCACTCCACGAGAAGGAACATGCCAGAGTCATTTTCAGCTGATGTATGGAGTTGAGGCCATGATTCCGGTGGAGGTAGACGAGGAGTCTGTCCGGCGGCAGTACTATAACAAAGAGGACAATGATCAGGAGCGGCTGATCGACCTAGATCTCGTGTCAGAGGTCTGTGATAAAGTAGCTGCTCGACTTGAAGTGTACCGCTAGTGTATGCAAGAAGCCTATAATCATCGAGTGATTGCCCGCATCTTTGAAGTCGGAGACAATGTTTGGGAAAGGATCAAGCCAGTCGGCGACCTGGAGAAGCTGGAGCCTCAGTGAGGCGGACCCTACATCATCACTAGAAAGCTTACAGAAAGCAGCTACTATCTGGAGGATGGCAAAGGCAAGAGGTTGGAGAGGCCATGACATGTCAGTCATCTCCAACTTTATTGTACTCGGTGAGATTTTGAGTTGTTCACATAAAACTTGTATTCTTGTTGACACTGCCTTGCAGTTCAATGAACAAAGAAGCAAATGAAATATTATTTGAAGAACACCGAGTACTTGCCTCTTAAAACCCTACTACCTCGCGGCGCTGCGGATGCCCGAGGTGAGTAGACTTAGTCCGGGTGATGCGGATGTCCGACCAAGAGTTGTTAAAACCCTACTACCTCGCGGTGTTGCGGATGCCCAAGGCGAGTAGGCTTGGTCCGGGTGTTGCAGATGCCCGACCAAGAGCTATTAAAACCCTACTACCTCGCGGTGTCGCGGATGCTCGGGATGAGTAGACTTGGTTCGGGTGTTGCAGATTGTTGGATCCCGGATGGCTAGAGAGGGGGGTGAATATAGCCAAACACTCTGACATTTGGCACTTATCAAATTTCTGCACTCAACCTTATCACTAGCACAGCAGAAGAAACAAAGGAAACAAAGCAGTGCAGAAAACAAAGACAAAAAACGAAGACAAACAAACACAACTAACAAGATCGCTAACAAGGAGGGTTTACAAGGTTCGGGGATAACTTGCCCCCTACTCCTTGGCGTGCCTTTAAGGTGGGCGATCCCTTGATCGTCGGTAGATCAAGCCCTGGTTATCACCGGATAGAAAGCAACCTCCTTCTCGGTGGAGAAACCTCTCCACAGTATTTCAATCACAGATATATGTTTAAGCACAATGAAACAACAAGAAAGATCTTACTTAGCACTTAGCAAAGATAAGAACACAGCAAGCTCCCTCAGAGCTCCACCCAGCGACGATCTCACGCAAGAGCCCTCTCCTCGTGTCTTCTCGCTGTTGGACTCGGAGCTTCTTGTTCTCTCCTTCAAGCGCTCAAGTAATGAATGGTCGCTTCACAGATTGTAGTTGCTTGCACAAGATGATGGAACTTCAGAACACGCAAGCAAGATGTGGAGAACACAAAGGCGCAGCAAGAACTCAGTTCAGCGAACTCAAGAATCTCTTTCGAACACCCTCGAACCCTGCTTCAACGAAGCCTTCTTTCGCCCTTTTGTTTCTCTACTCAGCACCAGGTGACAGCATCTCCTGTAGCCTCCAGCTGCTTCCCTGCCAACACCAGCTACCACTGAGCCCTCCCTGGACTTCCTGAGCTCCCCTCTGCCAAGCTCCAGTCGGCAGCTCCAGTCTGCAGCTCCAGCCGTTGCAACCTGAGATGGAAAACGGACAAACCTGCTCCAAGGAAAGCCTCCATTGACTTCTCCTTGAGTGTTTGAATCCTTCCCTGTCACCTGCAGCTTAATCAGAGTGTTAGAGCAGCATATCAAACAGCAAATCATATATCAGATGTTAAGCGCAGAGAATCGGATATGTTCAGACGCGATCAAAGCGTCTGACAGTGCATTTTGAATTAAAGTGATCGGTCACCGGACCGATCAGAGAGCCTCCTGATTGGTCACCAGACCGATCAGGCTCCGTCCTGATCGGTCCCCAACGCTCAATTAGAAATCGCGATTTCTTTGGGACTCTCCTGGATCGATCACCAGACCGATCCCAGGTTGTGGATCGATCACCCGTCCGATCCACCCCTTTATCGGGCGATTTCTGAGTTCCGCAGTCCAGACCTCCTGATCGATAACCGGACCGATCAGAAAACCTCCTGATCAGTCACCAGACCGATCAGGCTGGGTCCAGACCGATCAGGCTCCGTCTTGATCGATCATAGAGAGGAACCTGCGATGCTGGATCGTTCTCCAAAACGATCTGCACAGTGATCCTGATCGGTCACCAGACTGATCAGGAGCAGTTCAGCAAGGGAACTCAACCTCACTGTTTGCTCCCTGATCGGTCACCAGACCGATCAGGAGCAAAGCAGTGGGTGAAACGCATACTCCCTGATCGGTCACCAGACCGATCAGTCATCGCTGGATCGGTCACCAGACCGATCCACGAAGGAGCACCGTGCCAACTCCTTGATCGGTCACCAGACCGATCCAGGGGCTCCAACCTAGCCCTCCAAACTAGGGTTTCATCCACCTTAGCCCTCCAAGCTAAGGATTTTTCACCTAACCCTCCAAGTTGGGAATTTGCACCTAACCCTCCAAGTTAGGACTTTTCACCTAGCCCTCCAAGCTAGGACTTTTCACCCAACTCTCCCCGGATTAGGACTTTCCAAACCTAGCCCTCCAAGCTAGGACCTGATCCTCCAAGCCAGGACTTTTTCACCTAACTCTCCAAGATGGAACTTTTCACCTAACCCTCCAAGTTAGGACTTTTCACCTAGCCCTCCAAGCTAGGACTTTTCACCCACCTCTTCCGAATTAGGACTTTTCACACACCTAGCCCTCCAAGCTAGGATTTTCAACACCTAACCCTCCAGGTTAGGATTTTCCAACACCTAGCCCTCCAAGCTAGGATTTTCCATACCATGCTTGATCCCCGACCAGGACTTAATCATAGTCATCATAATCAACCTAAACTAAAATCGATGTCAACACCAAAACAATAATCAGAGTCAGACTACATCAACACAGATGTCCGACCAAGAGCTGTTAAAACCCTACTATCTCGCGGTTCTGCGGATGCGGGGAGTGTATAAGCTTGGTCCGGGTGCGGCGGATGCCCAACCAAGAGCTGTTAAAACCCTACTGCCTCGCGGTGCTGCCGATGCCCGACCAAGAGTTGTTGAAACCCTACTACCTCGCGTAGCTGCGGATGTCCGAGGTGAGTAGGCTTGGTCCGGGTGCTGCGGATGCCCGACCAAGAGCTGTTAAAACTCTACTACGTTGCGGTGTTGTATATGCCCGAGGTGAGTAGGCTTGATCTGAGTGTTGCAGATGCCCACCAAGAGCTGTTAAAACCCTACTGCCTTGCGGTGCTGCGGATACCCGAGGTGAGTAGGCTTGGTCCGGGTGCTGTGGATGCCCGACCAAGAGTTGTTAAAACCCTACTACCTCGCGGTGTTGCAGTTACCCGAGGTGAGTAGGCTTGGCCCGGATGCTGTGGATGCCCAACCAAGAGCTGTTAAAGCCCTACTACCTCCGGTGCTGCGGATACCCGAGGTGAGTAGGCTTGGTCCTGGTGCTGCGGATGCCGATCAAGAGCTATTAAAACCCTACTACCTCGCGGTGCTGCGGATGCCCGAGGTGAGTAGGCTTGATCCGAGTGCTGCGGATGCCCAACCAAGAGCTATTAAAACCCTAATAGCTCCGGTGCTGCGGATGCCCGAGGTGAGTAGACTTGGTCCTGGTGCTGCGGATGCTCGACCAAGAGCTATTAAAACCTTATACCTCACGGTGTTGCGATGCCCAAGGTGAGTAGGCTTGGTCCGGGTGCTGCGGATGCCTGACCAAGAGCTGTTAAAACCCTACTAACTCGGTGTTGCAGATGCCCGGGTGAGTAGGCTTGGTCCGGGTGCTGCGAATGCCCGACCAAGAGCTGTTAAAACCCTACTATCTCGTGGTGCTGCGGATGCCCGAGGTGAGTAGGCTTGGTCTGGGTGCTGCGGATGCTCTACCAAGAGCTATTAAAACCCTACTGCATTGAGTGTGCTTCGGATGTCCGAGGTGAGTAGGCTTGGTCCGGGTGCTGTAGATGCCCGACCAAGAGCTGTTAAAACCCTACTACGATCACGTATTCTTTCCATTCAGTAAAATTCGAACCAATTAATGTTGGGATGCTATTAATGCTGGTAGTTATAGATTGTACTGAAATTAAAGAGAGAAATTTATTTAAGCTCACAATTTAACTAAAGTCAAGAATATGTATCAGTGTGCATAATAAAACATAACATTATGCAAATGAAATAAAATTATTTAAATGCATATAAATGGGCATTTATGAGATACCAAATACAAATTATATATTTACTTTGTGGACTAAAATATAATTTGGTAGTGGTACTATTTGATATAACTCAAACTTTAATTGACCACACAATGTGTCTTCTTTTGGGCCGACTGATTCTGTGCATAATATGATATTTTATATGATTTATATGTTGGTTCATAGCTTACAACAACTTTAATCTGCCATGCAATATTTTTTTTTTGGGTCGACATATTTTATGCATGATCAGAGCAAAATAAAATAAATTTTATTTAATAGTTGTAAACTATCTTGAGTATATATCGGGCATAAAAATAATCTTCCTTTGGGTTGATTACTTTTAGCATAGTTGTACGCCTATCAACACAAAATGCACTAAACTTACCTAAGGTAGCACGTTGTGTAGATAGACCCAAAAAAATCTTAAATAGTCTGACCGTATAAGGGACAACTCTCGATCACTTGTGATTCTTTATTATTTTCCCAATGAAAAATTGGACGATAAAAGATTACAAAATTCCCTAGTTTGTAATTGGAGCGTTTCTCTTCCTAATTGGCGCCATTATGACCATCGACATCTTCTATAACATGCATCATTTTGTAATTGGCGCATCTTCAGTAACTATTACGTCCTTTTAATTCTAGCAGGTTATAAGATTAATTTGAACGTTATTCGGATTGACTCGTGTTGAGCTTGGCCAGGAGCTACCTAACTCCATCGAGTTTAGGCATGAGTCGGTTATCTCAAGCCAAGTCCCATCCCAAATAACTAACCTAACTTAGGTTATATCCAAGTCGGACAAATTGAGGGCTGAGTTGATTAAATCATGGCCCCCACGGGTGTAGTCGAATTGATATTCGAGTGACGAGTGACATAGTTGTTTCATTGGACAATAGTCAATTTCCACATAGTTTATTCCAAGAGAAATTTTTAAAAAATAATTTTGTTTGGGTTCACTCCCCATATGAGTTTTTATTTGTTTCCACTCCTTAATCCTCTTTTCTACTCTCTAATATATTTTGCATTATGGAGTAGAAAAGGAGATTAGGGAGCAAAAAAAAAAAAACCCCATAGGGGTAGCAAACTAAAAAAAAAAAATTGTTGATTGGGAATTTTTTCTTATTTTATAATGAGACTTAAATATCCTCCAACTAAAAATCGCTCAGTATCATGATTTTCCTTCCTTTATTTTATTATGGAATCGATGGTAAAAAAATGTTTAAAAAAATTGATTAAAGATAATTATGCAATGAAGAATCAATAAAAATGTCTCCGCATGAGCTAAGATAGAGAGCGTGAATTCGCAACGTAAAATTTAACATGAATAACGTGATATTTTTCGTGTACATGTCCGATTATCTCTTGAACAGCGACGACGCCTTTCGATCATCGTCCTGAACCAAACTATATCCTAGGAGGTACGATGAACCTGTCAAAAATTATTACAATTGGATTTCACGTTAAATTTCACGATACAAATTCAGGTTGTGTATATTTTTGATTTACCATACAAGCAAACTCAAATATTTATTACTTATTGTAAAGGACGACTATTTCAAAGTATAGTCTAATCAGAACAAGAAGTGTATCAAAATTTTTTTTATTGGAATGAATGTGAATAAAAATAATAAAGAAACGTTGCCTAAAAAATATTGAAATAATTATTTCTTATACTTTACCTGAAGATTTAAGAAGGCAATTTATTAGAAACCAAGTTTCTCCTAATGGAGAGAATAATACAAATAACGGAAAAAGAAGAAGGAAATAAATACAGTAAGAAAAAAAAATAATTTTAAAGAAAATAAATAAACAAAAAATCAGTCAGCGATAATAGGAAAGAAATTGAAAATCTTCCGGAATAGAAAATATTCAAGATTAATTTAATAAAAGGAAAAAATTAAAAATATTTAAAATTAGCACATCTACCATAAAAATCAGATTTAATTTTTATTAATTGTTAGTAGTAATTTTTTATTTTTAGTAATAAATAAAAATTAATATAATTCTTAATAAGTTTACATATTTTCTTATTTAAAATATTTTTTATATTTTACTTTAGAGTCAAATCTATAAAGCATTCAAGATTTTATATATTTATTTTTTTTATAACTACTATTTATTTTTATTTATTTTGATAATTGATAAAAAAATTCATGAAATTAGACAATTATCCCTAAAATTAATAGACCGGAAAAATTAAATAACTTGTACTAATTAAACATAAATAAATAAATACGAGTCATCATTTCTCTCCCATTCTTTTTGAATTAAAATTCTCAAAAATAGTATTCAATTGAAATTTTAATGCCTACCTATGACCTATCCACGCATAATATTCAAACATTTTTTTTTCATATATTATTAATCCGGGTTTTATTTTTCATCCAAATATCTAGAAGATTTAAGGGAAAATTTTCTTAAACTCCCCAATCTCAAAATTTTCTTTGCATGCGATCCCTATTAAAAATTTTCTTTAAATGCAGTCTCTGATGGGATTGACAAAACAGTTAGTTGAGTATTATTTGAAGAAAGTTGAATATAAAAGTTAAAAATTTAAGTATATAAGGTTGCATCCACCACATCAAAAAACTGTGTACACAATTTTCACTCGTTTATACTCAAGTTTCACTCTTTTATACTCAATTTTCACTGATATATACTAAATTTTCATTCTTTTATACTCAATCTATCAGGGAGTGAATACAAAGAAAATCTCAAATGAGGAGTGCATGTAAAAATCAGATGGGGATTGGAGAGTTTTTTATAATTTACCGAAGATTGAATAATAATAATAATAATATTATTATTATTTTTTGGAAAAAGAGTTATTAATGGGAGGATTAATTAATTATGATTATATTTTAAAATCATTTTCTTCAGGATCGACGTCAGATTCAATTTCTCTTTTCTACGGCCCCTTCCATTCCAACGGGCGCCGACTTTTTTCCTTTGTATTTATTTGTCTCGTTCGTCACTCCTCGTACTCTCTCTCTCTCTCTCTCTCTCTCATGGCGATCTCTAGGGTTTGGATCTCGGCGGCGCTCCTCGCGCTTCTGGTCTTCAGCCCCGCCCTAGCGGAGGAGAAGGCGGCTCCATCTGAGGCGGAGGCGGAAGCGGAGGTCGAACCTTCGTTCGTTCTCACCCTCGAGCACGCTAACTTCTCCGAGACCATCGCCAAGCACCCCTTCATTGTCGTCGAGTTCTACGCCCCATGGTATTGCCATCTCCTCCGTCTCGTCATTTGATTGTAGATCTGTCATAGGAGGGCGATCCGGAGCTCTGTCTGAACGTAGATTCCTTGACGAAATGAACTCTTGATTTCCATCTTGGTGCTTCTATTTCGTGTTGAAGTGCTAGCTATCGCGTCTTCTAAATTGTGGATTTGTTATCTTAGTGTGCGGCGATCTTCTCCATGAACTGATTTAGGCTTTGGAGTTTCTATATCATGCTTGGACACGTTTGTCTGTAATCCAATTTCGTTCCCCCTTTTTAAGTTTGAATAGCTTCTTATCCGAATATTACTCGATGGCGTATAATATAGCTGCAACTTTTGTTTTTATATACTCATGGTCGACTAATCATAATTCTTCCCCACCTTCCTGTATTTAGAATGTGGTCATTAGGAATTTGTTTTACCGTTCATCGAGTTGCAAAGTAATTAAAGCCTATCCTGAGTGTTAAAAGAAGAGATTGTATGATTTCTGCAAGGAGAAAGAGTACAAATTGGTTGCAAATAGCCATTCATTTTCTTAGAGAATTTATTAACAGTTTATCATATATCCATCAATTTTTAGTAGCTGATATTTTTAATTCATTTATGCCATCATCTTCAGTGACAGATAATGCTTCTTACATTAGCTTTACCATTACCCAGTTGTTGAATGATATTTTATGTTTTCCTTGATAGGTGTGGACACTGCAAGCGGCTTGCTCCTGAGGTAAAATTTTCTGTAACATAATTAAGGTCACTTGTCGTGACTAGCTTAGCACAATGACAAACTCCCTAATACTTTATTATCTCTTATTTGTAGTATGAGAAGGCTGCATCAATATTGAGTAAAAATGATCCACCAATTGTTCTAGCTAAGGTTGATGCAAATGATGATGCAAACAAGGAGCTTGCATCAAAATATGAAATCAAGGGCTTTCCTACACTAAAGATTTTCAGGAATGGAGGTGATGCCATTGAAGACTATAAAGGTCCGCGTGAAGCTGATGGAATAGTTGAATACCTGAAGAAACAAGCTGGTCCTGCGTCCTCTGTAATTGGATCTGCAGAAGATGCTGGAAACCTAATTGTTGATAAAAAGATCTACATTGTAAGGAATCACTTTGCATGTTTGTTATCTATGCAATTCTTTTTGTCCTTATACTGGCAAATCATTGTACAGGTTGGAATATTTCAAGAATTTTCTGGGGAGAAATTTGAGAATTTTATAAAGGTTGCTGAAAAACTACGTTCAGACTATGACTTTGGACATACCTTAGAGGCTAAATTCCTTCCACGTGGAGATCCAACTGTAAAACTGCCACTTGTTAGGCTGTTCAAGCCCTTTGATGAACTTTTTGTTGATTTTGAGGTACCTTTGCTAGCTTACTTTGTGCTTCAATTTTGCTAAATATGAAACTTCCCTGATATATAAAATATTACATTTCACTTCCAGTGATTAAACGACATGGGTCTTTTGCAGGATTTTAATGTTGATGGTCTAGAGAAGTTCATTGAATCTGCAAGTATGCCTGTCGTTGCTACATTTGACAAGGACCCAAGCAATCGCCCTTTCCTGACGAAGTTCTTTAACAGCCCCAATAGCAAAGTAAGAGGAGTAGATTTGCTGTACTTTGATTAAATTTACTTCTTAATGCAACAAATAAATAATGCTTGGTCAACTATATCCTTGAACTGTGCAAGCAATTAACTTTTACTATTCTTAGCGGACAACATCAGTAGCTATGTGGCGTTCTCTATGTATTTATCATATATATGGTCTCCTTGTTCATTTTTGTTCCGGATATTCTGGCATCTTTCTTTTTGTGAAAACCTCAAAAAGGTCTTATCCCCATGAAATATTGGGTACTATTTGTGAATAGTTGTATGTTTCTTAACATGTATCCATAAACTATTCATGGATTCATCTGCAAATGAATTGATCTGACATTTATCAGTAAACATATATATATATATATATATATATATATATATATATCATTATTATTATAATCTTTTGGATATTTAGTCTGGTAGCCTGTGGAATTTTTTGAGGAGCATGCTTATTTGTTGATTGATTATATTTCTTGTCTTTTGTTCAATTTTGTGGTACGTTCTAGATGACATTTCTCTAATTTACAGTGTAATTTAGCTGAAATGACTTGCTTCAATCTTCTTTTTAACCATTTAACTGCATCATGTTAATTTATAACATTTTTCTTTCTGATTATACTTCTATATTTTCTCTTGTATTTTACATTTCATATTTTAACAGAAGCCTTTATTTTTCTGTGGTGGATCTATCTTAATTTTGTATCTTGCTATCAATAGGTTTTGCTTTTTCTCGACTTCGCCAGTGAAAACTTTGATGCTTTCAAGTCTAACTTGTATGAAATTGCTGAGAAATATAAAGGGAAAAACTTGAGCTTTTTGATTGGTGATCTTGAAGCTAGTCAGGGTGCCTTCCAGGTCAGTGCTGGGGAACCCTGTCTTTATCTACTTTCCGTCTTTTTTTTTCTTTTTTTTTCATTGCGTGTTTTATGATTCTTCATTGCACGTATAACAGTACTTTGGCCTAAAAGAAGACCAGGTTCCTCTCATCATAATTCAAGAAGATGATGGCAAGAAGTATCTTCAACCCAACCTCAGTCCTGATCAGATTGCCACTTGGATGAAGGATTACATGGTACGCTCAAAATAAATTTTGACATCTTTAATGATTTAGATGATTGATTGTCTCATACTAGAGCACAACCTGGTTTTTTTTTGTTGTTGTGGGCCATCATTTTGAATATTATGAGTATGGATTTGGAGTTTACAGATCTTTAATTAGATGGTTTAAGAGTAATGTCATTGGAATTTAATTTGAAAATGACACTTTGATCCACCACAACGGGAACTCTCACCTTGCTGACCTGGGTGGGGTGCATCATAATGTGAATGAAGTGGGATGATAGGAGTGGCATTATAAAAAAAAAGCCCCAAGTGGAGGAAGTGTGGATTAGCATATAATTTGTGAACTGTCCCACCCCATCCCAACCTCCGTTTTCCCTTCTCGCTCTATCAATCTTGAGTTGGACACACCTTTAGGGGTTTGCATCTAATGAAAAAAATAAACAAATCATTATCTTGTGTAGTTGTAGCCCTATTTGATGAGGATGAAGGGATTTTAACTATAATGCACCTTAACCCTTCTCACTCTTAGCAGGAGGGGTAGAAGATTATTTACTGACATGATATATGCACCATTGTCATCATTTTTTTTGGTAATCCAGGTATCTAGTGATCTAGTGCACCATTGTCATCCTTGATCTAAATCATGGCTGTGGATATCATATCAGTATCAATGTTGGACGTTCAAAAAACTTAGGTATTTGCCATATTGGATTGATAAACTTAGTGGGATCAGAATCAGTAAAGAAAAATTCATCAAAAAGAGAATAAATATGAAAAAGAATAAAAATTGTTTAATAAATAAGATTAAAAACAAGATAACTAGTCAACACTATCCCAATCAATAATTTTAGTATAGGATTATATCACTGACTGCTATTAAAAATTGATGACTATGCATTAATGATTGCTATTGTTTAACAATGTTTACAATTTAATTAATAATTCTAATTCTACATTAACAAATTACTTATTAATTGTACATGTATTAAAAATATTAATTAATTAATCACATATTGGTTATCAATATCAAGTTATTAATTATTTTTATAGAATTAATAATATCAATAAAACTGACAAATGTTTCGACTTAGACATGCTGTCAACATCATTCTTCACTCCTGGATGATACACGCACATCCACCTTCAGTCCATCTGCCTCCACTCGCATCTTTTTCCTCGTAACTAATTGTAGTCTTCATATATTAATAACATAAATAATTATCAATATTATTGATAATATTTTTGGTAATTAGTTTCAGTAAATTATTTAATTATTACATTTTATGAATAAATTATATAGTTTTATAATAATTGTTAGATAAAACAAATATCAAACAATATCTTAACTAAAAACAATGACACATTGAACATTTAGATTACTTTAATAAACATAATTAACTGAAATTGTTTCATGTATTACAAACTATTCCAGTGACATGGATCACTGCAGACGCCTCGTTCCTCTTTTCCATCAGGTTTCAGTTTCTAATTTCCTTCCATTCTGTCTGATTCAGGCTGAAATCAATTTATTTTTTGTTTATTTTTATTTTTTATTCTTGCATACCTCCAAGAATCAATAGCATTGCATGATTTCTCGGCCAAAATTGGATGTCTTTGCTGATCCGGATCTAATTTGGATGATCTGTAGCAGGATCGGTGGAGTTTATCAACCATGATTTAAATTGAAGAAAGGTGTCATGTTCATTAATATAATTCTCTGATGGTACTTTTAACCAACCACGCTAAATAAGATTTAAACATTCCCCTCAAAGGAGATGTTGAGTTATATAGGTTGTTCAATTTCCATACACCACCAATCATGGTTTAAAGTAATAATCTGATGCCAAGGGTCAGGTAACATTATAGCGGCCATCATTCTCACTCTTTGCAATGGTCCAATTAGAAAAATAAATACTGTCATTATTATCATTGCTATCCTTTGAAAGACATGGTTATGCTAATACAACTGTTAGATAACACTCGGAATCTTGCACGATATGATATTCGAAAATCCTTCAAAAGAAGATTTTGTGTTTGAAAGGGTGTTCAATTTCCAAATCACTCATAAAGGTTTTAAATCAGTACTGGGTGGTTGGGAAAAAAAAGATTTGATGCTGGACTGGCATATCAATGCACGGTACATTTTGGTGCCAGTTTGGCATCATTTGGGAGCTCTCCTGAGACTTTCTCTGATGTTCTGGAGTTAGGAATTGCTGCCTGTTCAGGGCAGCATTGAATGAGATCTAGTCAATGTAATGGGAGACTGAAGCTTGAGTGCAAAATGGTCAAGTGTGGGTGGGCATTTACAATTGTGTAAAACTATATTGAAAATTTTATGAGCATGAATCTTAATTTCTTTTTATTGTCAGACTAGGTTGTCACTTGAAAATAGGTTGAATTTTCACGGAACGACATAACGTTGGATGGACTACGATTTCTAAGAGAATGAACATTAATTTTTTGGAGTTACTAACCATATGGCTTTAGGTGTGCTTTAACAATAAAGGATGTGCCATGAGGTTGAATAGAAACAGCACATAGCTCACTTCATTGGGCTTTACATAAAGCTAAACGTATAAGATCTATTGTATCCTACCCCAATTAGTTAGGACATTCAACTTGGTTGATAACCAAACAATTCAAATGACCGTTACTCATTTTCATGCCCTTCTATTGGTCAATAAATCATTTCTGACATCTGATTTGATGAGAAGGATAAGGGAGTTACAACAGTCTTATTTCTGTTCCTGTGAATTTTAGTTCCCATCCTAGTCACATTTTTTTTCCCATTTCAACAAATGAAATGAACTTCACCTGAAATGTGCATATTTAATCACTTAGACTATTTGAATCTGTTTGATAGTCCATTTGTCATCGATTTTGTGAATGCAGGATGGTAACTTAAAGCCTTATATAAAGTCTGAGCCAATACCCGAAGTGAACAATGAGCCTGTTAAAATTGTTGTTGCTGATAATCTGCAGGAAGTTGTTATAAACTCTGGAAAAAATGGTTTGTTCTTTACAAGAACCACCTTTATTTTATTTAGCTTACTGATTGATCCTGTGATTTCTAATTTATCTAGCCTAATTTTTTTGATTCATTTGTTAGGTAGATTACTATAAGAACATTGAACTGTTTGTCTTAAGGGCATATTTACCTCACAAAATGTACAATCATCATATGATGCCTTACCCTGCTAGCTATAATGTTCAGAAATTCTGCAGGAATTGACACAGTTGAACAATTAATGGTTCTGGTTAGACTTCCTTGATAATATAAATAATTGGTGAAATTTGGCTTGAATTTGTATGTCCATATGAAATGTGTGTGCCATGATATGTTCTCAAGCTTGGCTAGCCGAAATGCTTAGATCATCTGTAGGAAATAGCAGATTTGACTAATTGATCATAAAATTCCATTGATAGTGCACAAAATAAAACCTCACTATGTCTTGTTATATAGCCTTGTATTAAACAAGTTGTTTATTCAATGATAGTGACATTCTATATTGAATCTTTTGTGTTTGTTGAATTTGTCCAGTTTTGCTAGAATTTTATGCACCTTGGTGTGGGCACTGCAAGAAACTAGCGCCTATTTTGGACGAAGTAGCCATCTCATTTGAAAATGATGCAGATGTCGTCATTGCAAAGATGGTAACTTTTTCTTTTATCATGCTGTTGTGGATGCCCATAGGTGTTACAAAGATAGTTTTGGCAAGCTGTTGCTTTCTGATTTCTTTTTTGAAGTGATAGTTTGATTGCAAACTAGACACATTCATGATTCATTTTGTGCTGATATTCTGATATATTATGATTAATTTTGTATAAGTTACATAATATAAGCTCCTAGCTTTTATTTTATTTTAAGCAACTTGTCAGTTCAAACTGTTGTAGAGAAATAAACATGTGCAAAAATCACTATGACCAAGTTTTCAAAGTTGGATGACTTACGAGGCCGAAGGATTCTTGTGATAAGCTCCTCTAGATTTCTATACCCAAAATAAGCTTTTGCATTCAAGATTTGACTATAAAATATAGAGGAGGGTCTGCTCATTTGATTGGAGGTTAAGATTGCTTGTGATACATCAATTAGTATGATTCAAGACTGCAATTGGAGGTTAAGATGCTGAACAGACTCTGCAAAGCCACATCTGATTTATGTTTAGCTTAGTTTATACCACCACCTAAGCTTCTTGCAAAGCAGGGTAAGGTTGCATGATAGAACCTTCCCCAACACCCTGCATTGGCGGAAGCTCTGTGCACTGGTCTTCCAAATTAGTCTATACCTTTACCACCTAAGCTTAATCTTGTTCTAATTAGTTTTCTATTTTTTTCTCCCGTAATTGATGGCACTGGACAAAATATGTAACCTGACAAAGCTTGGTTAATTTTAGTGAATTCATGTTATTTTTGACTAAAAAAAAATAAATATACAATAAACATATCCTTGCAGTAGCTATTCAGTAACTTATTCATGGCATAAACATTGTTATTTATAGTCGCTTTCCCCCCTCTCATATTACCAAATAACTTCTTTTAACCTTTTTTTTCTTCTGTTCTGCTCATGAATTCTAGGATGCTACACAAAACGATGTTCCCAGCGAATTTAATGTTCAGGGTTACCCAACCTTGTACTTTTCATCAGCAAGTGGCAAGCTTTCAGTGTTCGAAGGAGATAGAACAGCAGAGGGCATTATCAACTTTGTGAAATCAAATAAGGATACAGTTAGTCATTCTGACTCGACTGACTTTGTAAAAGTTGAAACTGAATCAACACACTCTGTAAGAGATGAGCTATGATCAAGGCGGTAAGTCATTCGACCTTGTTACTGAAATCTATCAACTGCTATACTTATTGGTTTGGTCTTATTTTACTGTTTGCTAAAGATTTTGAAAAACATCACATCAGTCTGAACTTTTCTCATTATCACTTCCCAACCATTTATTTTTGGGTTTAATTTCGAGTCACTTGCACCATCGTGCACCATAATAGTGCTTTCCCCTGGAAATTTGAGGGAACAAACTGATGAACAAATTGCACCGGGCAAATTAATCGGCAAGTTTGTAGGCTGTAAATTTGGGCAAACTGAAACTTGCCCTGTATGTTTTATTTACCTTGCTCTTTTTGTTGCAAAAGAGGCAAAATACAACCACTATCGCATTTTGCACTGTAATCTCTCTGCATTGACCCATCCATCAAATGCTATAATTTGTCCTGTTTATTTATTTTTCCTGAGATTCTTTGTCTTTGTTTGAGAAATACCTCGATGAATTGCTTCCTGATTGACCTTTTTCAGCTTGCAGGAACCTAGTAAGTGTTAGCTGCAGAGTGAGGGGAGAATGCAGAACTAGAAACAATGTCAGTGTCTGAAATCTCAGCTTTGAGTAATAAAGGCTTTTGAAAAGCCCTGATTTTGGATTTTGTAGCAGTATATGTGATGTCATGGACAGATTGTTTTAATTAAGTTATGTAGCTTTTTGAATGGAAAACCTTGTTTACAAAGGGGACTTCCAGTTTGTCCATTTATTTTTTAAATTTTTATTTCACGCTTTTAATTTTCTTATTTTCCTCATTTTATGGTTTTGAACTCTAAGTGGCGGGTTTATGATCACTGGCGATCAAATGTCTGTTGGATTATATTTCATTTAGAATCACTATTTCTCTGTTTATTATTATTATTATTTTTGTATCTTGTCGTCTGTCGAGTGTGAAGAAATTTAACGTGCATTAATGTTGACGCTAGAATTATCGTGGAAATAAATTCTAAAGATACGACGATGAAAATGGTAGATTTAAATCTCTATATGGAACGATGCAGAAGATTGGCTTGTGAAAATTTATTCTTGTGAGATGGTTTTCTACGTGGAAATGGACAAATGTGGCAAAAAATGGCTTTAATTTTTATCAATGTTACGAAGTCTCTCGATGGAGAAAAAATATTCAATTATTTTTCTTTTGTTTAATGAAGTTTTAGAATATGGTAATATATTAAATTGCACACTTAGTTTTATAAAATAGTCGAAAGGTGCCTCTTAAAGTCCTTTTGTTTTTTAAAACATCTTTTGCTCTCCGTGCGTTTGAAGAAAATTTTGCTTGTCTGAATCAAATTAACTAAGGTAAATCGAAGAATTTTAATTATTTTATTTAATATATATTTTTTAAAGTATTTGATGACATTGAACATCTTAGATTTATATTAAAATAATAATATTATTTTTTTGTATTTTAAATTTTAGTCTTTTATCTTACTAAGCATTTTCATTTAAAGTCAACGACGAGATTCAAAAGCTCAAATTTATTTTTAAATTATATGATTATATATTTTTATAATAATCTAGCTATTCAATTCTTAAATCGATTAATTTAGAAAGTGATCCATTTGATCTGATAAAATTTTTTCATTAATCATCTAGATGAATTAGAGAAGCACACAAGGCGATCGATTTTGACGGTCAACATTTTTGAATAAGCGATCTATTATTAAGAAAAAAATCTCCAATAATACATAATTTAAAATATCTGATTTATCGTTAGAGGCTAGTTGTTCCGAAAGTGAACGATGCGGATGACGAATCACCAAAAGACAGCCCAGGATGAGAGCCACGAGAAGAGGACACCGACGCCTAAGAAGTTAACACGAGCATAAGGGGGATACACCGGAGGGAGTTTCGGTGGAGCCCTCTCCGACGCTCAAGTCAGAAATCTCTATGGTAGGGAAGAAACGAGAAAAAGTATTAGAGTTTAATTTTTACCATGTTCGAGAGCCTTCACCTGGGTGCCGAAGCACCTTATATACTAGATGTTTCTCCTCCCCCACGTCTCCACCTCCCCCTCACGTTTAATGGTCATTGACTACCTAACAGCTGTTCTCCTCTACGACTAGTATCAATCACCACAACTATTAAGTTCATCATTACCATGCGTTACAGACAATAACTACCTGTTGGATTTTCTGTTCTGGAAAAGGGGAGGGAGGTGCCTGGAGCTTTCCCCATCTGTTCTCTGCTCCCCCATCTATTTGTGGGCTCCACTCTCTCGAGATAGTCTCGGGACTTGACCTCCCGACCTGGTCTCGGGTCCTCCATTCTCCCGAGATGGTTTCGAGACATGACCCCCAGACTTGGTCTTGGGTCTACCTCCATTCTCCCGAGATGGTCTCGGGACTCGACCTCCCGACCTATTCTCGGGTCTTTAGCCTAGTCAGCACGGCCACGTAGTTTTCCCATGCCATCTGTTCTCCCAGATTACTCATCCTTATCACAAGTACCACCTTTCAAGTCTAATCGAGGGAGTGGGGGCTGACTGATTAGGCTTGTGGCGTGATGAGAGGGCGAAGTATACACGGGACATACATTACCATTCCTTTTTTCTTAATGACTTGTCGGATCCTAGGAATCGAAACATTTGTTCCTCAGCCTGAGGTGGTTGTTTGGGTCAATCCAAGAGTTTTTACGAGTTCTGAGGCCTTGTAATGATGACTGTCCATCACCCATTAAGGGTGCATGGGGTATATTAATGACAAGATATTTTCCTTAAGAACCAATTACTGTCACGTGCCAAGGTCCTTTCTACGCGATCTCCCTTCGATGCACTTAGTCGAGTCAGACCAACCGACGACTATAATGAACTGTGATACCTTGAGATTCGTGATTCTCTATCGTCTACACGTCGTGCATCTATTCCTCCGCATTGTGACCGCTCCTACCTTATAAAGGAGAGGGGGGGGGGGGGGGGGGGGGGGGGCGAACATGACCTTCCGTCTCTTGCACCACCGACTATCAGAGCTCGTGCTTTCTGCCTTTACTTGCTAGAGTGTCTTCCTCCTGTGTAAGTTTTACCCGCCTTCGCCTTCTTTTCCCATCACCCCTTTCTCTCGTTTTTAAGATTATGGGCAAGAGTGGAGGAAAAAAGAAAGGTCAACGATAGAACGAAGAACCTGAGAGGGAGTGGACTTATCAATTAGAGTGGTATGAGGCCACTTCATCCAAGGTTAAACCCCACACCCTGAGAGCCACCTGTGAGACCTACGGTATCCCTGTAGACTTAGAAATCAGGGTTCCTAGGTTCGACCAATCCCCCGTAGAACCTTCCATAGGGTTCTATACTTTCTTCTTAGGCTAGGTAGAGTTTGGCCTCCGTTTTTGAATCTCTCCTTTTCTCATGGCCATCTCTACGTACTTTGATGTTCCCCTATACCAAATGGCTCCAAACGCCTTCGCTCAGATGGGCGGAGTGTTTACCTATTTAAGTTGTTTGGTATTCCTTTGACTCCTCGTTCTTTTCATTACTTTTTCGTTCCCAACCTCGCATCTAGAGGAGCCTTTAGCTTCACTGCTCGTACCAACCATAAATTTATAGGTGGCCTCCCTTCTTCCCATAAGGGATGGAAAGAACGCTTCTTCTTTATCTAGTTTTCTGAGTGCCCTTTCTGTCCAATTCACTGGCGAGAAGATTTACCCTCTCCTCCAGATTTAGATGACTTCCAGCAAGATCAGGGGTACCAGCAGGCCAAGAGCATCTTAGCTAGAATGGAGTTCCACAACCCTAATCTGGTTCAATGCGAAGAGCTCCTGTATTGGGTTGGGATTAGCCCCAAAGTTACCAACCTTAACCACGACCTCCATAAGTTTACTATTTTATTAAATGTTTATTTATTCTAACTGATGTTCTGTTGTTTGTATATTGTAGAAGCCATCATGCTTGCTCGAGCGATGAGCAAGCATTTCAAGTGGGAGCTTGCAGATGAGAGGGCTCTCGCTCCTCCTCCAGCTCCTCCAACTTCAACGGTCGAGCCTTCCGAAGACTCTGAGCGAACTCAAAGCCAAGAGCCTCATGCCCCCAAGCTATCTGATGCTCAGAAAGTTGATCCTTCTCCTGCCTTCGTTGGAGCAAGATGTGATGAGGAGCCAACGACTCGGGTTCCTATGTCGATGACAGAGCCAGTTTAAGGAGTGGTCACAGGATGGTCACCCTTCTGAGGAGGTATCCTCCAACACCGACGACGGTGCTCTCGACCCATCTATCATACCCTTCGCAGCACCGCGTCTCCTGCCTCTTGCCCTTCGTCGCTCTAGAGGTACGTTCGGCATATATTCTCCAAGGAGCTGGGAGGCCAAGAGGGGACGGACCGAAAAACACCTCGCTTCCCTCAGAGGGATGACTTCGGCTGAAGTGATCGTCAGCCTATATGAGTCACTTCTGAAGGTAAAGTTCTCTTTATTAGTTTTTATTATCTTTATCCTCTTCTCTGACCCTTACTATTTCTTGTGTCAGGCTACTTCTGAGTGCCTTCATTTAGGCCGATGAATGCCTCCCGAGCAGGAGACTGAAGCCCTTCACCGCCAAGTCATGGAGCTGAAGGCGAAGGTGTATCGGGCCCATTGGGAAGGCTAAATGCAAGCGGAGGTTAGCAGAGATCTCCGGGCTAAGGTGGACCATTGCTTGGACACCCTCTTGCCCTCTGAGTTCTCTTTGCACAGTTCCCGCCATCGGGTACGCCTTCTGTCAGAGAGAGCGATAACCCTCTCTATGGAGGTGAGTTAGATGACCCAAGAGAGGGGACGACTCTAAGCTCGGGAGACGAAATTGTTGGAGGACGTCCACCTCTTAAAGTCATCCACCGAGGCACTCAATGGCCGGATCCAAGAGCAGGTAGACCAGCTGGCGAAGAAGGAAGTAGTGACACAAACTGTTGTCGCTCACGTATCTGACCTATAGGAGGGCCTCGACCGAGCTAAGTCATGCTCTTGACCACCACAGAGCAGCTTGTGGAGGCACTGGCGTCCCGGGATTAGGTATTGTCCGAAGTAGTAGGGCTGAAGACTGCTTGACATCAAGCCCTAGATGAATTGAAGAATTACAAGGCTGGCGAGGAGTCCTGACAGGCGGAGGTAGAGGTGGCATTCAAGGCCAAAGTCCTCTAATCTAAGAAGTTTGGCAATATTTTGGTCGGCCAAGTACTGAGGCGGCTCAAGAAGGGCTTCAATGGAGCTGTCCAACAACTTCAGCTAGCCAATGCCCTGATGTCGGATACTGACTTGGGCTTCCAAAGTGTCGGCCGAGTCTGGGAGGAGCTCTCGGCGGAGGAGCTGTAGTACCCCTCTGTATTTTTTTTTGGCGGGCCAGAAGGCCTTAGGGTATGTGAACCCGATTTGTTGGAATGCAATTACCTTTTTTTCCCGCATCCTGCTTTGCACGAGTCTTACATGTTGTACCTTGCTTCACCTTTTTTACAAAGTTCTTATAAAATTCTTTCAAATCGCAGCGTCTTTTAGTTTAACGTTAAGAAGGAGGCAAATACTTGGTGCATCCTACCCTCCTGCCTTGGTAGGGACAGGTCATGGCTTCACTCGAGTAAGCGAAGATCTCCATATGTGCCACTGCCCTGGCCTTGCCTGACCATCCTAGTTGCCCATGAGAGCTCAAGCTGATTCAAACTGGGCGCCCCCAACATCTCGGCCAGATCTACACATCTTAGAAATCCTCGACACCATTAGATGGTAGAAGCTCGGGCTGCTCTTGGCCAGGCATCCTCAGCACCTCGACCTGGTCTATACATCATGGGCATCCTCAGCGCCATAAGATGGTTGGAGCACGGGTTGCTCTTGGCTGGGCATCCTCGGCCAGGTCTATACATATTAGGTATCCTCGGTACCATAATGTAGGGATCTATAGGCAAAAATATTCAAAAATTACATTGGAAATAAGAGATCCAACGAATGATCCATGCGAAAGAAAACTCATACAAAGTTAATCTACAAATTCCTATTGTATATGTATACCTTTGAAGTATGCCCTTCGCTTATTTCGCTTGTTTGAGGTATGTCGGATCTCTTGCACATTCAAGTGTCCGTGCCTCTATGCATATCCACATGAACATGATTTCTCAAGCTTCAGAGAAGAATCACCTTTGTGGTGCTAGCCACAAGAGGAGATTCACAAAGCAAGAAGGAGAAAGAGAAGAGGGATTTTGGCCAAGAGAAGGAAGGGAAGAAAGAATGATAAGTTCATCATCCAAATGACAAGAAAAACTCTTTTATACTCATCCCATGAATATAAAGAGTTTTTGTCTTTTTAGCTTCACTCCATTAATGCTAATAAAAACTCGCTTAGAGCATATTTTCTCATGTGACTCTTCAACTTCTCTTCATCCAATGAAGAGAAATTTTTCATCTTCCTCTATTATTAATTTATTAAACATTTTAATAAATTAATATCTCATTCAAATGTGGTTGAGTCTAATCTAAATGAGTCAAACTCAAATTAGATCTCAATCCCATAATCCAATTGGATTCACTTGAGTCAAACTCAATTAATCCAATTCGAATCAAATCTTAGTCAAACTAAGATCAATTAATCTCCGAAGCATCGTGTCCTTAGTGTGTGACCCAATAGGTTCTCGTAACATTGGCAATATGTCTAAACTGCTTTAGACACATAAGCAATGAGCGGCATCTAGCAATGCATCATTGTTATCCAAGTGACGAGAAAATCGAGATTCGACTTAACCTCCGTGACTATGACAATATATGACTTTGTCCTTCCATCCTCGATATCTAGATTGACCAACGAGGCATAGATCGTGTCATCCTTGATCAATCTTTATGTTTCTTGATCCCCAAGTAGACTCACTCAAACAAATGAGCTCAATATCTCATATTGACTCATTTGAGCATGATCATGCATTTAGTAGTCGTACTCGATTAAGGGGCCCACAGATATCACTCCCATCATATGGGAGGGATAGATCCCATCTACATTACTCATATCCCTCCACATAATTTATTACATACCCAGTGATCACCTTTATAGTCCACCCTGTTACGGGTGACGTTTGACAATACTAAAGTACATAACTCCTTATGTAGGGAACCGTAGTGACTTCAGGTTTAAGGACTATTCATACTAATAGTCACATGAGAAAGTTTATGACACTTATATGACAATCTATGAAACTTTCCCATGACGGGTCAATTCAGTACATATTCTCTAATGTATACCCATGTATCAACTTGATATTATATATCCATGACTTGTGAGCTCAAGTCATTAATTGACGTACATGCTAGTCTCTATGCATTAATATTGTCCTTGAATATTAATGCTTGACTAGAAATGGTTTAGTATAGTATTCTCTATATCATCTCACTATCGATTCAACCAATCGATATAATGTAGATAAGAACCTACTACCCAAGGACATTATTTTGCTTAGTTATTTGGCACAAATATAAATTATAATAACCAAATATGTTTTTATTAATGATAGAATATGATATAAAAAGTCCCTAGTTAATCATCACATAATTGACTCTAGGGCTCCTACTAACACATAAAATGATAGGAGCTTGGGCTGCTCCCGGCCGGGCATCCTCAAAATCTCGGTCAGATCTACTCATCTTGGGCATCATCAGCACCACAAGATGGTAGGAGCTTGGGCTGCTCCCGACCGGGCATCCTCAGCACATTGGCCAAGTCTACACATCTTGGGCATCCTCGGCACAACAAGATGGTGGAGCTTGGGCTGCTCCAGGTCGGGCACCCTCGAAATCTTCCATTTAGTCTTGGCGGGATATTTCTTCTGTTTCTTTAATTGTTCAAGCTTCAAGGAAATACAAATAGGCTTACAAATACATGTGCTACTCATCCGGATCACCGAGTGTGATATAGCTGGAGGCGAATTGCATTCCATGATCTCTCTAACCTTTTACCTTTAGCATCTTGTAAATAATAGCTACCTTCTGCAAGCTTTTTTATCGATGATGTAAGGTCCACTCCATTGAGGCTCGAGCTTTCCTGCATCGTCGATTGGTTTGGTTCTTGTCCAGACCCGATCCCCGACCTGAAAAGTCTGAGTGATCACTCGCCGTTTGCACACTTATTGTATATGTTGGCGGTACACAGCTAGTGGGGTAGCTGCTTGGTCTCGCACCTCCGTCACCAGGTCTAGATCGAGTAGTTGCTCCTGGTCATTATTTTCCTTGTTGTAGAGTTGTCGTCGGGTTGACTCATCGCCTACCTCCACAGGAATTACCGCTTCTGCACCATGGACCAGCTTGAAGGGACTTTGTCTGGTCCCTTCCTTGGGAGTGGTACGGTACGACCATAGGACACTCGGGAGCTCTTTGACCCAACTACCTCTGACATGGTTCAACTTTATCTTGAACCCCCTAATGATTTCCCGATTGACGACATCGACCTGACCGTTACTTTGCGGATAAGCGACTGAGGTGAAGGCCTGGCGAATACCTAGCCCTTCACACCACTTTCTGAGTTTGCGCCCTGCAAACTGTCTATCGTTATCTAATACCAATATATGAGGAATTCCATACCTACAGACTGTCTTTTCACAAGATTTTCATCATGGCGGCTTCCGTGATATGGGCGAGTGACTCATCCTCGACCTATTTAGAGAAGTAGTTCATGTTGGATCGAGAAAACCGATAGAGGGGGGGGGGGTGAATATCGGAAAACTTTCGGATTTGAAAACTAAGAGAAGTTGCACAGCGGAAGTTAAAAACACACAACGCAAACACGGGAGGTTTACTTGGTTCAGAGCCTATGTCGACTCCTACTCCAAGGCCCACGGTCGTTGACCGTTTACTTTGGGCAATTCTATATAGGCGCAAAAAGGTTTACAAAATTTGATTACAAAGATAAGTGCAGTAAATAAAAAGAATGCTCTTCTTTACCAACGTCCGGAGTAGATCGACTTTTTCGAAGCAGCGGGACGTCGTCGGCTCGAGTTGGAGGGTTTCCGGAGCAAGGCGCGAGAGCAGAAGAGCTTTGAGGCGTTGAGTGAATTGATGTTCTGAAGCCTTGGTCGAGGGCCCTTTATATAGGGCCTGGGGGCGCCCGGGATGTCGGGGGCGCCCCCACATGGCCTTTGATCCGCCAAAGTCTCGGTCGCGTCTGATCCTCTGGATCCGCTTTGACCGGGGCGCCCGGACCGCTCGGGGCGCCCGGATTGACCGGGTCAAAGAGTTATCTGCTTGGCTTTGAAGGGAGCTTCGGTAGCTGGCCTGGGTCGAGGCATGCGCATGGGGCCGCCCGGGATGCAGGGGGCGCCCGGGAGCACGGGGGCGCCCCGCCCAGCAGTTGTTCGAAGTCTTCTTTTCTTGATTTGTTTTGTATGCACCATGGGGGCGCCCGGGACGCTCCGGGCACCCTACTCAGCCATTGCCTCACTCCTTTGAGGCTTTCTGAGCTGCAGACACACGTTCCTTCGGTCCTGCATCCAGGGTTAGTCCAAAACAACACAGAGCAATATTATATTAATTTTATACAGCCTTAGCTGTCTTGGTTCTGACTTTGGTCTCCAAAATGGAGCCCTAGGTCGAACCGACGCCTACTGTTCCCTCGACGGGGAACGCGTCCTCACCTACTCCCCTCGAGAGAATTTACCTGATGCCAATCGTTCCTTTGGTTGGACTTTTGCCTGACGGTCCTTTGTCAGGTCTTGGATGCTGGCAGTCCTTCGCCAGTTGCCTAGCAGTCCTTCGCTAGGGCTTTGATACTGGCAGTCCTTCGCCAATTGCCTAGCAGTCCTTCGCTAGGGCTTTGATACTGGCAGTCCTTCGCCAGTTGCCTAGCAGTCCTTCGCAGTCCTTCGCTAGGGCTTTGATACTGGCAGTCCTTTGCCAGGTGCCTAGCAGTCCTTCGCTAGGGCTTTGTATCCTGGCAGTCCTTCGCCAGGTGCCTAGCATTCCTTCGCTAGGACTTTGTCTCTGCACACTTGAGTAACATTGTTAGAAAACAAACAAACTTAACTTTGAATCATTTGCCAATATCAAAACAAGGTTCGATATGGTGCTTCCTGCACCAACAGTTCACTAGTACAAATAGAAACTTTTTCTATTGAGGTCTAATCGGGAAAGGACCCACGATGTCCATTCCCCACTGATCGAAGGGGTACAAGATAGTAGAGGCTCCCAGTAGTTCAGTTGGACGGTGAGTAATATGCTAATGCTTTTGATATGCTTCGCGCCCGACCACAAATTTGGTAGCGTCCGCTTGCAACGCGGGCCAAAAGTACCCGACTAGAATAATCTTTCTGGCCATAGACCTTCCCCCAATATGACTTCCACATATGCCTTCATGAACCTCCCGCATGATGTAATCAGCATCCCTTGGACTAACACACTTAAGAAATGGTCGAACAAATACTCTTTTATACAGATGTTCTCCGACCAACATGAATTTGGAAGCCCTGCAACGAAAAAGTCAGAATTCATTATCACTCGCTAACACTGTTCCACTGTGTAAGAATTGTTGGAGCAATCGACCCTAGGATGGTCCGGTGTGACCATGGGTTTTGATGTTTGTGCAAAGGGTTTAAGTTAGGCTTACCCTTGTATTTGATATGCGTATATGGAGTGTGCAGGTTGTACAGGTACGCATATGGACCTGACTGAACGGCCTCAGTACGGTGAAGGATGGCATGGAGACAAGCTGGAGGCTTGTGTGCGCATCTGAGGGACCTTGGAATGCAGAGACGATGAGCTGATGGGCGCGGACTTCGAGGCGTACGTGAAGGGTGGCATGGATGCAAGCTGGAGGCTTGCGTGCGCATCCGAGGGACGAGGGCCGAAGATGAAGAGGGCGCGAAGGCAACAGTCGAGGCTGAGGAGGAGGAGTCAGTCGAGTCGTGAGGGTGCGAGTGCTGTGTGAATGTACTCGGGAAGTCCTAAAGGTCGAGTGCTGAGTGAAATGTACTCAGGGAGGCAAAACCCTAGGCTGGTGAGCAGGGCAGTCGACTGCCAGGTTGGCAGTCGACTGGAGGAACTCACAGAAAAACGGGTCGACCCAAGGAGGGTCGACCAGTTGACTGCCAGTCGACTGGAAATGGTTCCAGTCGACTGGTCAGTCGACTGCCCTAGGGGCAGTCGACTGGTGAAGTCTGAAAACAGCTAAGAATTCGAACGTTGGGGTGTAACGGTCGGATTTTAGTGGTACCAGTCGACTGGCCCTGGAGCAGTCGACTGGTGGCGTGGTTTTCAGCCCGAGTCCTATTTAAAGGGACTCGTTTTGGGGCTAGGGTTCTTGACGAAACTTGCTTGGATAGGGCAAGTTAGTAGTCTTGTGTGCTCAGGTTGTGTCCAGAGATTGTGGAGAGGTTTCTCCACCCACAAGGAGCGACACGTGATAGCCGGAGGGAATCCGGGGAGCGATCCGCCGAAGGATCAAGGGATCGTCCACCTCACGGACTGTCGTGGAGTAGGAGCTTCATCTCCGAACCACGTAAATCTGGTTTGTTAGTATTGTGAAGTTGTTAGTTTCTTTATTATTTGTATTTCCGCTGTGCAACTAACAACGTAGGTGAAAGAAAACGCGAAATTGCTATTCACCCCCCTCTAGCTAGGGCAAAGATCCCAACAATTGGTATCAGAGCGAGGACCGCTCTTTTTGGACTAACCGCCGAGGGAGCAACCGCTAGAGGAAATGGAAGGTGAAGGTCCACTTGGGAACAACATCTACACTCCGCCGGTCTACGACCATGAAGACTTCGGGCGTTGGAAGTCAAGAATGGAGACATGGATGATGATGGAGTGGGAGTGCATGATGGTGCTTGAAGAATCATTTGAAATTCCAAGAGACAAGCATGGGAAGAAGCTCCGCCCAAGATATTGGACTCAAGAACAACAAGATCAATCCAAAGCCAATGAGAAGGTAATTAATATCTTGTTGAATCTTTTGCCTAATAATATTTTGAGTTGTGTAGGAGAGTACAAAAATGCCCATGAATTGTGGAGAAAATTGAAAGAAATCCATGAAAAGCCTACACAACCTCAAGAGTCCACAAAAATGGGCTTAATAGCTCACAAGGAGGAAGAAGTGTCAACTTCTTCAAGTGAGGAGGAGGAGCTAAGTGAAAGATCATCAACCTCCTCAAGAGAAGAAGAAGAGGCATCGAGTTCAAGGATTGAGGGGGAGGAGAGACCCTCATCTACACATGATCAAGAGGAAGCCTCCACATCGTCAAAAGTTGAAAAAGTAATCAACCAAGTCTCAACCTCCACCAAAGCAAGGAACAAAGATCACATTGTATGCTTTGGTTGTAATAAAAAGGGGCACTACAAGGATAAGTGCCCAAAAGGTAAAAAGGAGGTACTCTTTAAACCCGGGTCCATTCGATTAAAATCTAACATGAATTGTAGGAATGGAGGAGCCCAAGAGAGAAAAATGAAAATTAGATGCTTCACGTGTGGAGAGCTAGGACACTACCACACAAGATGCCCAATGAGTGGAAAGCTCAAGAAAATGGAGCATCTAAGAAGATGGGAGAAAGAGGAGAGAAAGAAGCAAAAAACACATCATAGGGGAACTTCAAGGGTAAGGGAGGTAATTCCTAACCCTAGATTAAAATGTAATTCAATTTCAAGTTCCTCAATACATATTAAAAATAATGTTGATCATCTCTCCATGCATGATAGAATTAATGAGAAATGTCTCATGGTGCATAATTTTGAATTTAGATATAATAATAAGAATAGGAATAACAAGGTAGATCATAATTCTAGAAAGAGCATGCATCATGATAGACCTACGACGTATGCACCTAAGGATCAAGGTATTAACCCCAAGAAGGGGAGGCACATGCCTAGAAAGAGTGGTAGGTCTAGAAATATCCAAAGTGGACATGTGGACACTAAGGTCAAGAAATTAGAAAGGGAAAATCAAGCCTTGAGGGCAAGGCTTGATACATTAGAAAAGACCCTAGAAAGATTCAAGGTTGGATCTAAGGGTCTAGACCTAGTGTTGAGTAGCCTAAAACCTAACAATGATAGATCGGGTTTGGGCTACCAAGCTAAGACCTCCAAGGCCAACAAAGAGAAATGTGCTGGCAAAGCACATAAATATGGCAAGGAGGGTAAGTCCAAGGATGACAAGGGGATGTCATCCAAAGGGAAAGAAAAGGGCTTAACCAAAGACAAGGTGTCTAAGGTTAGAAGAGTCCGAGTTGTAGGCCAAGAGTCATCGGTGGCACATCGGTGTGGCCTAGCATGGAGTGAGTTACCTAGGGAGGTGGCTAAGGGTAAGAGCTCAAGGGGGAGCTCTAGGAGCCTTTGGGGTCCATGGTAGGTGGATCTCAAAAGGTTCTTCCTTAGGAAATTAGGAGAAATGTGCCAAAAAGTATTGGAAGACTTGGGTAAGTCTTAATCCTAGATTTTGGTACATCAAAAGGTGAATTTTAGGGAGAAAAGGTGAAAATAGGGCTATAATTGACAAAATTGAGGTTTAATGGTGGAATACCATATATTTCAATGATAGGAATGTATTTGAATCAAGGATAAAAGGTTAAGTTGAAGAGAAGTGAGAATTAGGACTTTTGGGAAGGGATTAATTGATACGTTTTAGAAGAAATAGAGTTTCGTGCCAATCTTGGGATTTGGAGTACATTTATTTGGAAACATATTTTTCCCAAGTAGACATTGGCTTCACAAATCTCCCTACAAAAATTCAGAATTTTTGGAGATTTATAGAATTTCTACGATATTTCTGAAATTCACCAAAGAGGGCTGAAATTCAGCCACCAGTCGACTGGCTCAGATACCAGTCGACTGGTGGCAGTCGACTGGAGGTCGACCAGGAGGTCGACCGGGATTTCTGTAAACCTGGAAGTCAGGTGGCAGTCGACTGCCCATTTGGGCAATCGACTGCTAAGTGTGAAAATGTGGAAAATAGCCTTTGAATGATCAAAAATTGTAAATTTGGTTATGGGATATGGTTTAGGACTAAAGTTCTTTAGTTTTGATTTCATATTCTTGAATAAAATGTTATCCCATGATTTGATAAGAACTTATTGGATTTTATGGAAATCAAGAAGGATTGATAAGGTTTCCTAGGTATCTAAGATTTAGAGGTTAAACAGGGAACATTGAGGACAATTCCATGTGTCGAATTATGATGGGTAGATTTGACAAACACATGGAATTAGAAACGAATTTGAAGGTTGATACTTAATGCAAAATCCTTAAGAAACTTAGATGTGTACCAAAAGTCAAGCACACTTGATATTTACATGATATCATTATTTTCTAGGATAGGATATATCCTAGCAAGTGTGCTTGCAAACCTTTAGAGTCTTTAGAGTGTTTGTGAGTTCGATTTGGCACTAAGGGAAAGGTTGCTTGGGAGCAAGCATTAATGGTGTCCAAAAAGGGGAAGAACTCGAATGTTGGGTGGGGATAACTCAACATGGTGTTAGGAGGTTAAGTTGGGTAGAACTTGACCTGGGAAAAATGAAAATTGGGAGAAGGCATGGGTTAAGGGGGAGTTTGCCTCCTAATTGCCTTGATTTTCATTTTGAAACTTTTGGGTTTTGTGCCAAACTTGGGAATGGTGATAGACACATGGGTATATGTATTTTTCCCAAGTAGGTATAGGTTCCACAAAGTTGTCCACAAAGTTTGGGAATTTTTGGAAATTTGTGGAATTTCTGGTGTATTTCTGAAAATGGCCAGAAAAGACTGAAATCAGAATATCAGTCGACTGCCACTGTGGGCAGTCGACTGCCCAGGGCTGGTTTGGGTATCCAGCAGCTGGTTCGGGTTCAAAAGGTGAGAAACAAGTGTATGGGGGTCTAGTACACTGTGTCTAGGGTCATTGGGAATGTTAAGAACCAATAATTGGGATGTTGGAGCAATCGGCCCTAAGATGGTCCGGTATGACCATGGTTTTGATGTTTGTGCAAAGGGTTTAAGTTAGGCTTACCCTTGTATTTGATATGCGTATATGGAGTGTGCAGGTTGTACAGGTTACGCATATGGACCTGACTGGACGGCCTCAGTACGGTGAAGGATGGCATGGAGACAAGCTGGAGGCTTGTGTGCGCATCTGAGGGACCTTGGAGTGCAGGACGATGAGCTGATGGGCGCGGACTTCGAGGCGTACGTGAAGGGTGGCATGGATGCAAGCTGGAGGCTTGCGTGCGCATCCGAGGGACGAGGGCCGAAGATAAAGAGGGCGCGAAGGCAACAGTCGAGGCTGCGGAGGAGGAGTCAGTCGAGTCGTGAGGGTTCAAGTGCTGTGTGAATGTACTCGGGAAGTCCTAGGGGTCGAGTACGGAGAGAAATGTACTCGGGAAGGGTAACCTAGGCTTGTGGGTGAAGAGCAGTCGACTGCCAGGATGGGCAGTCGACTGCTGAACAAACAGAGAATCGGGTCGACCCAGGGAGGTCGACCAGTCGACTGCCAGTCGACTGGAGGTGGTTCCAGTCGACTGGACCCAGTCGACTGGTCCTGTACCAGTCGACTGGAAGTCGACCGTTGCGAAGGCGGCTGAGGCTATTTTGTAGCCGTTGGAGCCTACCAGTCGACTGGTAAGTGAGCAGTCGACTGGAGCGCGGGTTTCAGCCCCGAGTCCTATTTAAAGGAGCTCGCTTTGGGGCTAGGGTTCTTGACGAAACTTGCTTGGATAGGGCAAGTTAGTAGTCTTGTGTGCTCAGGTTGTGTCCAGAGATTGTGGAGAGGTTTCTCCACCCACAAGGAGCGACACGTGATAGCCGGAGGGAATCCGGGGAGCGATCCGCCGAAGGATCAAGGGATCGTCCACCTCACGGACTGTCGTGGAGTAGGAGCTTCATCTCCGAACCACGTAAATCTGGTTTGTTAGTATTGTGTAGTTGTTAGTTCTTTTTTATTTGTATTTCCGCTGTGCAACTAACAACGTAGGTGAAAGAAAACGCCAAATTGCTATTCACCCCCCCCTCTAGCTAGGGCAAAGATCCAACAAGTTGGTATCAGAGCTAGGACCGCTCTTATTGGACTAATCGCCAAGGGAGCACGCGCTAGAGGGCAAGAAAGAATGGAAGACAAACTTGGGGATGATACCTACACTCCACCGGCCTATGACCATGAAGACTTCGGGCGTTGGAAGTCAAGAATGGAGATGTGGTTCATGATGGAGTGGGAGTGCATGATGGTGCTAGAGGAGCCATTCGAAGTTCCAAAGGACAAGCATAGAAAGAAGCTTCGTCCTAGGTATTGGACTCAAGAGCAACAAGACTACTCTAGGGCAAACAAGAAGGTAATAGATGTATTAATTAATGTGTTGCCTAACAATATTGTGAGTTATGTAGGTAAGTACCAAAATGCACATGAATTATGGAAAAAGATAGAAGAATTCCATAAAAATCCTACACAAGCCCAAGAGCTAAAGGAGAAAAGTCAAATGGCTCAAGAGGAGGAAGAAGTGTCAACTTCTTCAAGTGAGGAGGAGGAGCTAAGTGAAAAATCATCAACCTCCTCAAGAGAAGAAGAAGAGGCATCAAGTTCAAGAATTGAGCGGGAGGAGAGACCCTCATCAATTCCGGGTCAAGAGGAAGCTTCCACATCTTCCAAGGTTGAAGAAGTAGTCAATCTAGTCTCCACCTCCACCAAAGCAAGCAACAAAGGCCACATCATATGCTTTGGGTGCAATGAAAAGGGACACTACAAAGATAAGTGTCCAAAAGGTAAAAGGGAGGTAAAATCTAAACCCATTCCAATTTCGGTTAAATCTAACATGGGTTGTAGGAATAAAGAGGCTCAAGCTAAGAAGAAGAAAATTAGATGCTTCACGTGTGGAGAGCTAGGACACTACCACACAAGATGTCCAATGAGTGGAAAGCTCAAGAAAATGGAGCATCTAAGGAGATGGGAGAAAGAAGAGAGAAAGAAGCAAAAAGCACATCAAGGGACAACTTCAAGGGTAAGGGAGGTAATCCCTAACCCTAGGGTAAAGTGCAATTCAATTTCAAGTTCTTCTTTACATTTTAGAAATAATGCAAATCATCCATCCATGAATGCTAAAATTAATGAACAATGTTTAATGGTGCATAATTTTGGATTTAGATATAATGATAGGAATAGGAATAACAAGGTAGATCATCATTCTAGAAAAAGCATGCATCATGATAGACCTACGACTTATGCACCTAAGGATCAAGGCATTAACCCCAAGAAGGGGAGACACATGCCTAGAAGGAAGGGTAGGTCTATAAATGTCCAAGGTGGACACGAGGACACTAAGGTCAAGAACTTAGTAAGGGAAAATCAAGCCTTGAGGGCAAGGCTTGATACATTAGAAAAGACCCTAGAAAGATTCAAGGTTGGATCTAAGGGTCTAGACCTAGTGTTGAGTAGCCTAAAACCTAACAATGATAGATCGGGTTTGGGCTACCAAGCTAAGACCTCCAAGGCCAACAAAGAGAAATGTGCTGGCAAAGCACATAAATATGGCAAGGAGGGTAAGTCCAAGGATGACAAGGGATGTCATCCAAAGGGAAAGAAAAGGGCTTAACCAAAGACAAGGTGTCTAAGGTTAGAAGAGTCCGAGTTGTAGGCCAAGAGTCATCGGTGGCACATCGGTGTGGCCTAGCATGGAGTGAGTCACCTAGGGAGGTGACTAGGGCTAAAAGCTCAAGGGGGAGCTCTAGGAGCCTTTGGGGTTCATGGTAAATGGATCTCAAAAGTTTCTCCCTTAGGAAGTAAAGTGAAAGTGCCAAAAAAAAAAAAAAAAAAAAGGGTTAGAAGACTTGGATAAGTCTTGATCCTAGAGTTTGGCACATCAAAAGGAGAATTTAGGGAGAAAAAGATGAAAAAGGAGAATTAATTGATGAAATTGAGGTTTAATGGTGGAATACCATATATTTCAATGATAGGAATGTATTTAAATCAAGGATAAAAGGATAAGTTGAAGAGAAGTAAGAATTAGGACTTTTGGGAAGGGATTAATTGATACATTTTAGAGGAAATAGAGTTTCGTGCCAATCTTGGGATTTGGAGTACATTTATTTGGAAACATATTTTTCCCAAGTAGACATTGGCTTCACAAATCTCCCTACAAAAATTCAGAATTTTTGGAGATTTATAGAATTTCTACGATATTTCTGAAATTCACCAAAGAGGGCTGAAATTCAGCCACCAGTCGACTGGCTCAGATACCAGTCGACTGGTGGCAGTCGACTGGAGGTCGACCAGGAGGTCGACCGGGATTTCTGTAAACCTAGAAGTCAGGTGGCAGTCGACTGCCCATTTGGGCAGTCGACTGCTAAGTGTGAAAATGTGGAAAATAGCCTTTGAATGATCAAAAATTGTAAATTTGGTTATGGGATATGGTTTAGGACTAAAGTTCTTAGTTTTGATTTCATATTCTTTGAATAAAATGTTATCCCATGATTTGATAAGAACTTATTGGATTTTATGGAAATCAAGAAGGATTGATAAGGTTTCCTAGGTATCTAAGATTTAGAGGTTAAACAGGAAACATTGAGGACAATTCCATGTGTCGAATTATGATGGGTAGATTTGACAAACACATGGAATTAGAAACGAATTTGAAGGTTGATACTTAATGCAAAATCCTTAAGAAACTTAGATGTGTACCAAAAGTCAAGCACACTTGATATTTACATGATATCATTATTTTCTAGGATAGGATATATCCTAGCAAGTGTGCTTGCAAACCTTTAGAGTCTTTAGAGTGTTTGTGAGTTCGATTTGGCACTAAGGGAAAAGTTGCTTGGGAGCAAGCATTAATGGTGTCCAAAAAGGGGAAGAACTCGAATGTTGGGTGGGGATAACTCAACATGGTGTTAGGAGGTTAAGTTGGGTAGAACTTGACCTGGGAAAAATGAAAATTGGGAGAAGGCATGGGTTAAGGGGGAGTTTGCCTCCTAATTGCCTTGATTTTCATTTTGAAACTTTTGGGTTTTGTGCCAAACTTGGGAATGGTGATAGACACATAGGTATATGTATTTTTCCCAAGTAGGTATAGGTTCCACAAAGTTGTCCACAAAGTTTGGGAATTTTTGGAAATTTGTGGAATTTCTGGTGTATTTCTGAAAATGGCCAGAAAAGACTGAAATCAGAATATCAGTCGACTGCCACTGTGGGCAGTCGACTGCCCAGGGCTGGTTTGGGTATCCAGCAGCTGGTTCGGGTTCAAAAGGTGAGAAACAAGTGTATGGGGGTCTAGTACACTGTGTCTAGGGTCATTGAGGAATTGAAAGAACCAATGATTGGGATATTGTTGGTGTCTTTTTGATGTATGGCAAAGGGGGAGAACTATTGGGTTTAAGTGGGAAACCAATATACCTTTGCTAAAGACCCTAGTTTTAGGGGGAGTTGAGTTTGAGGGGGAGCTTGGTTGCTCCCTTCTTGGCGTAAGGGGAACCTTGGACAGGTTCTTAAAAAGCCTTTGTAAGTCCAATGTAGGGGGAGCTTGGGAGAAGCTTTAAAAAGCCCATGTTGGTGAAAAATCCTAACTTGGAGGGTTAGGTGGGAAAATCCTAGCCTGGAGGGCTAGGTGTTAGAAAATCCTAACTTGGAGGGTTAGGTGTAGGATGCCTTGGGATAGGATCCATACTTGCATTGCATATGCATTTATTTAGCATGGTTTTTGCTATTGACTACTATCTTGCTTTCCCTAACTTAAACGGATTGCCAAACATCAAAAAGGGGGAGATTGTTGGAGCAATCGGCCCTAAGATGGTCCGGTATGACCATGGGTTTTGATGTTTGTGCAAAGGGTTTAAGTTAGGCTTACCCTTGTATTTGATATGCGTATATGGAGTGTGCAGGTTGTACAGGTTACGCATATGGACCTGACTGGACGGCCTCAGTACGGTGAAGGATGGCATGGAGACAAGCTGGAGGCTTGTGTGCGCATCTGAGGGACCTTGGAGTGCAGGGACGATGAGCTGATGGGCGCGGACTTCGAGGCGTACGTGAAGGGTGGCATGGATGCAAGCTGGAGGCTTGCGTGCGCATCCGAGGGACGAGGGCCGAAGATAAAGAGGGCGCGAAGGCAACAGTCGAGGCTGCGGAGGAGGAGTCAGTCGAGTCGTGAGGGTTCGAGTGCTGTGTGAATGTACTCGGGAAGTCCTAGGGGTCGAGTACGGAGAGAAATGTACTCGGGAAGGGTAACCTAGGCTTGTGGGTGAAGAGCAGTCGACTGCCAGGATGGGCAGTCGACTGCTGAACAAACAGAGAATCGGGTCGACCCAGGGAGGTCGACCAGTCGACTGCCAGTCGACTGGAGGTGGTTCCAGTCGACTGGACCCAGTCGACTGGTCCTGTACCAGTCGACTGGAAGTCGACCGTTGCGAAGGCGGCTGAGGCTATTTTGTAGCCGTTGGAGCCTACCAGTCGACTGGTAAGTGAGCAGTCGACTGGAGCGCGGGTTTCAGCCCCGAGTCCTATTTAAAGGAGCTCGCTTTGGGGCTAGGGTTCTTGACGAAACTTGCTTGGATAGGGCAAGTTAGTAGTCTTGTGTGCTCAGGTTGTGTCCAGAGATTGTGGAGAGGTTTCTCCACCCACAAGGAGCGACACGTGATAGCCGGAGGGAATCCGGGGAGCGATCCGCCGAAGGATCAAGGGATCGTCCACCTCACGGACTGTCGTGGAGTAGGAGCTTCATCTCCGAACTACGTAAATCTGGTTTGTTAGTATTGTGTAGTTGTTAGTTTCTTTTTTATTTGTATTTCCGCTGTGCAACTAACAACGTAGGTGAAAGAAAACGCCAAATTGCTATTCACCCCCCCTCTAGCTAGGGCAAAGATCCCAACAGCTAATACTCCACAATTTGGGATGAAATTTTCATCTGAAGAAGAAGTTCGGGTTTTTTACAATTCTTATGCACAATCAGTTGGTTTTGGCATTTCTAAATTGGGATCAAAAAAGAGAGATGATGGAAAGCAAAAGTATTTCTCATTCGGCTGCTCAAGAAATGGTAAGATCCGAGCTAAGGGGAAAAATCTCTTTTATCCTAGACCTTCAAGCAAAACAAATTGCAAAGCTAGGATTAATATTGTTGTTCAGAATGATGGCTTATACTCTGTTAATGGTGTTATTCTTGAACACAATCATGCTTTAAGTCCAAAGAAGTCAAAATATTTTAGATGCAATAAAGTTTTAGATGCTCAAACAAAGAGGAAATTAGATTTAAATGATCAAGCAGGAATCACTTTAAGTAAGAGTTATCATTCACTTGTTGTTGAGGCTGGTGGCTATGAAAATTTGCCTTTTGATGAGAGAACATGTAGAAATTATATTGGTGAAGCCCGTAGATTAAGACTTGGTCACGGTGATGCAAAAGCCTTGAATGATTATTTTTGTCGTATGCAAAGTAGAAATTCTAATTTCTTTTACATGATTGACGTGGATGATGATTCTCGCATACGAAATATTTTTTGGGCTGATGAAAGAAGTAGGGCTGCTTATGATTATTTTTCTGATGTAGTTACATTTGATACTACATATCTTACGAATAGTTATGATATGTCGTTTGCTCCGTTTGTTGGAGTTAATCATCATGGTCAGTCTGTTTTGCTTGGTTGTGGTTTGATTTCTATGGAAGATACGGAAACATTCATTTGGTTATTCAATTCTTGGTTAACCTGCATGAGAGGGCGTGCTCCAAGAGATATTATCACGGATCAATGCAAAGCCATGGAAAATGCAATTATTGAGGTATTTCCGAACACTCATCATCGATTATGTCTTTGGCATATAATGAAAAAAATTCCAGCCAAGTTTGGTAACCACGCCAGCTACAAGATGATAAAAAAAGAGCTAAAAAAAATTGTTTACAATTCTTTGACAAATGAATATTGTGATAGCAATTGGCAAAAATTGGTTCAAGATTTTAATTTGGAGAAAAATGATTGGTTGAATTCTTTGTATGAAAGTCGTCATAAGTGGATGCCTGTATATGTCAAAGATAACTTTTGGGCAGGGATGTCGACAAGTCAAAGAAGTGAAAGTATGAATACTTTTTTTGATGATTATGTGCATTCCAAAACTACTTTGAAACAATTTGTTGAACAATATGACAATGCTTTAAAAAGCAAAATTGAGAAGGAACAAAATGCTGATTTTACTTCTTTCAATTCCATGATTCCAGTAATTAGTCCAAGCCCACTTGAAAGACTGTTTCAAAAGGTCTACACAAACAAGATTTTTAATTTGTTTCAGGATGAAATGAGAGGTTTAATGTTTTGCAATACTTCATTTGTGAGGGAAGAAGGGAATATATTATTTTTTGAAGTCATTGAAACTGTATATGGGAAGGATGGAGCAACTTCAAAAAATGTTTGTTATTGGGTACAATATAGTGAGTTGGACTTCCATTTGAAGTGTTTATGTCGGCTTTTTGAATTTCAAGGCATTTTGTGTAGACATTCGATTTCAGTTCTTATCAAAAGAAATGTGACTACTGTTTCTGAAAAGTATATATTGGACCGATGGCGCAAAGACATTAAACGTGATTATCAAGGAATCACCAATATTTATGATGATTGTTATTTTCAAGAAGAAGAAAGAAGAAGATATAATAGCCTTCATCCTTTGATACATGAAGTACAAAAACTTGGGTCAAAAAATGATGAGAGATTACAATTTTTAACTGAGATCTTGAAAGCTGCAAAAGAAAAACTCGTTCAAATTGATGTTGATGAGTCTTTGGATGGTGTTCAAGCTAGCAACTCGGTTAATGATGCTTCACGGATTGAGAGCCAAAAGTTTCATTCACCATTGAAAGTGAGGTCTCGGGGGCGTCCACCAAAGAAAAGAAAGCAATCCATAATTGAGCCATTTGCAAAAAAGGCGCAGGCAAAGTCTAGGAAAAAGGTTTGATTTTATATCTCAACTAATACTTTCGTTTGGTGTTTTGCTATGGTTTATAAAATATGATTTTGGGTTTCTTCTTTTTCTTTTACAGTGTTCTACAGTTGAAAGAAGGGAAGAAGAGTTATCAAATTTGAATTCTAAAAATATAATGGATGATCAAAATAGTCAAAATGTAAGTTGGCTTCTTTGTCTATATGTTCGGAATGATTCTTTTTTTTAAAGCATGATTTCTAATCTATTCCTTTGTCTACTTTGTTGTAGGTTGTCTTCGATTTAACACTTTCACAATGGCCATGAGAAGATATATGCATGTAGTACTTATAACTGTAATTAGCAGAAATTTTCTAGTTTCAAATGCTTGAGAATCATTTTTTTTTTTTTGCACAGTATGCTAGTTCTACTTGTTTTGGATTCATTATTGTTACTCCATTGTTTTTGCACAGCATGCCAGTTCTACCATTTTTTTTTGCACAGCATAGCCTATTATTACTTGCATGGAACATTCTTCTAATTTTATTTTCTTAATCAAACAACCATGGTTAGGCTCCTCTACTGTGATACGTTAGAATTTGCGTGAACTTCTTTTCTAAGCATAACATTTGTAGGATCGTTGTAGTGTATGACACGCATGGGCTAGAGGAAAATTTTCTAAGCATAACATCTAGTCACACGGTAAAACTCAACCACTTGGCAATATTACTGGAAGGGAAAATTTTCTTATATTATTCACCTTTGCTTTTTGTATCCCTGTTACCTCATGCATTCATTCATTATTGTTTTTTTTTTTTTTTTGCATAGCATGCCAGTTCTACCATAAATAAGTGAACTTGATGAAACAATTGGAAAATTCATTATACCTCAGGTATACCAGTTTCCCTTATTAAATTATTGGAAACGCTAAATATTCATACATTATCACTGCTTTGGTGTAACTTCAAGAGTGGTATTAAAGTTTGATGGAGTTTCTAATTGAAGAAAATGAACTTTTGAAGGGCTTCCGCAAAGTTGATTGGATTCTTATATTCGGTTAAGAATTTTCAACTTATATTTCTTTGGGATTCTTGATAGATTAGCTTGATTAAATGTAAGCATGTTACTTTGAGCTGGCTGCTAACCCCATTCTATTCAATTGCAGATTAGTAATGTTGCAAGTATCTGGTTCATTTCTCTCTTTATTTCCATTTTTGCCGCTGGTATTCTGGAAATGAGGTGGAGTGGTGTTGGAATTGATGAATGGTGGAGGAATGAACAGTTTTGGGTCATTGGTGGTGTTTCAGCTCATCTCTTTGCCGTCTTCCAAGGTCTTCTCAAAGTTCTTCGGTTACATCCAAAGCGTCAGATGAAGATGGAAACTTTGCTGAGCTCTAGAGACTGCATAGAAAAGCATTGTGCTGTAGTTTGATCATCCTTTACAAGCTTATTTATTAAGACGTGCAGATACTACTCTTGTTGAACTTCTATTGTCACAGTTTGATCATCCTTTACAAGCTTATAATTATTTTGGCAAGAAGCTATTGTCGCAGTTGAGATTGTTGGACTTTGCATGTGTAAGTTGCAGCATTGCAAGACGAACAATAATTTAATGACTGAAAGGCATGCTGTTGCTATTGATAGTTCTCTCTTTGCACTTGGTTATTTTCCTTGTACTCTGTTCTTCTTTTGTTCTTACCTTGTCTTGAATCTCTGATGTTGAATCTCTGCTGTAAGAACCATGCCATGACCTGGGTATGGGATGTGAAGGTCCTGATATTTCACGCCAAGTTGAAAATTGAGCATCCAAGTCAAGTATGAAGTCATCATTGAGCAACGCAACACAACCAATGATGATCCATTTAAACTACAGAGTACGTGACCCATCTACCCGGACGTGCAGAAATACCTTGACATGCCTCCACTCTAGGTTACTTGCATTCAGATTCAGAACAAAGGTATCATTCATTGGTTGCATATTAGCACCTTCCCCTCCTAAAAGCGCCCCCCGATTTCCAACAGCACAAGCACTAAAATTGCAACGGCATGGCTCCACAGATCCTCCTATCCCAGACCTTCATGTATATTAACCTCTTTGCCATACTGAACCACAACCAGCATTGCAATATCCCTTGGCTAGAGCCTTGAAAAAATTTGCTGACACAATACCTCATCACTCAACTCCAACATACTGGAAAATTCGCGACAGATATGACTATCTATCTCCAAGTGGAACAAGTCGGAACATATGATTAGCTGTTAAGTGATCGGGTCTGGCAGATTCCTTGGCGGCAGGACTGAGAAGTGGACCCCGCTCAACATTTGTGTCAGTGAAAAATTGAATACCTATATAGTGGGTTATCGTATCGTCATCCCCATATATTGGTGTTAACTGAAGCGTGTTCATCATCATCCTTCCTAAAATTCAATAGATCACCTAGGAGGTAGAGCATGACTACTTTGACATCATCATCATCATCATCATCATGACATGTGAGATGAACACTAAAATTGCATCAGGAACATACAGGCAACACTATTAAAAATCAACACTATTAAAAATCGAAATCTGGAGCACAGAAAGAACATCTTAAAAATCTGGAGCATAGATTCATTAACTACTTTAAACAAGAAAAAAAAATAGCAACACTAGATTCTTAAAAATCTGGAGCATAGACTCATTTAAAGCTGGAGCACAGAAATACCTGTGTCTTAAGACTCTTTAGTTTACATATAGCAAATTACATCAACAACCTTAAAATCATCACACTCCAAGTAAAAACAACTACAAAGAGAGCAATCCTAAACTTCCTATTCAGTGAACGAATTTCAACACCCAACTTCATTGTATTAGCATTGTTATTAACGTCACTCAATAGATCATAGCACTCAACTGCATCCTTGTAACCACTAGATGCCTTTAATTTACTAATGTCCAATTCTAAATTTTTGATCTCCCTTTTCAAATTGTTAATAATTTTCTTCGTTCTCTCTGACAATTCTGGGTCATGCCATAAGAAGAAGCCGCATCCATTTTCCTGAATTTGAAATGAAGTTAATGAAAAACCAATAATTACAAAAATTGACAACATTGTTGTTATGTATGCTATTGTATCGAAAACTTACTCTAAATTTTTGACAGGAAAAAAATCGCCTTCTTGGATTGGTTTCTTTCCATGATGTCCACATATTAGCTCTTAACCCACAATGACATAATATATGGGGAGCACCATATTGCTCGTCATTCATGCGCCTTCGAGTGAATGATGATGATGATGATGATGAGCTACCTGCCATGAAATATCTTTCCTTTTTCCTGTAATATTTTTTCCTACATTTCGCTGAGAGTATCATTATCGTGAAAATATAAACAACAATACCACACTATGAAGTTATAATCATTTAGATATGTGAAGAGCATAAGGCAATCTAAAAGCCAATCTAAAAATATTTTTATCAATTATTATTAAGGAGTATTACACAGTTCATTTTGCTTTATTTTATAGTCTACAAGTTTCAGACATTAGACCTATTGAGATGAAACCATCACCATGCAATTACTAATCTAAGCAAACATAAAGGTTTATTTTTATATGCAAATGATTATTATCATGTATTATCAGGCATCAGTTTACCTATACCATTGCTATTTACATATGCAAAGTTATTAGTATGATCAAGGAAGTTACTCCTCTTTCGCAAAGTCAAGCAAGAAGCCCAACCCTTCCAACAGAATATCGAAACTACAAAAGGTATTTTAAACTCTACCTAGATAAGTGTTCATAATTCCATATCCCCATCAGAAAAACAGGTAAGAAACCATGAGAATATGCTGGTTAATGAATTTCAATGTTGGAATCTAATTTTAAGTAAGATAAATTCAAGAAATGTCAGGCAACACCAACACAAAACTGTAACCTCACAAAACTGTAACACAAAAATGAATCTGCCAAAACTGATTCTTATCGCAAGCCCACCTCTACTGTAAAAAAGATGATTTTTTGGCAGGCTTGTTTGGCAGGCTTGTGATCACAAGTGTGGTGTGTCAAAACTCTAATGTGGTGTGCCAAAACCTAAATGCAAATAAACAGATGAAAAAATTGATTACAAGCAATGTGATCGAATATGAAGTTTGATTACTAAGATGAAAAATTGAAAATCCCTGAACCATAATCCACAAAAACCTTACAGAGATGAGGCTGGGAGGCTGTGTATGATCGGAGGGAGATGCTAGGAGTTGCTCGGTTTTTCAGGCAGCTTGGCGACGCAGAGGAGCTTGGCGAGGGTGGCTTGAACTCTGCTTGGCGACGCAGAGTCGCTCGCGAGGATGGCCGCAGGCAGAGGACTCGGCCGAGGGAAGGGGAGGCAGAGGGTTCCTGCGCGGGCGGAGGGTGGCTTCTTGGCGACGCAGAGGAACTCGCGAGGGGGGGGGTCCGATCGACGGATCGCAGCTGCTTGGTGACGCAGGCGAGGGGGGCTGCTTGGCGACGCAGAGTCGCTCGCGAGGGGGACTCCGATCGGCGGAGAGCTTGGCGACACAGAGTCGTAGGCGAGGGGGGTAGCTCCGCTTCGGGCAGAGGGTTTCGGCGGAGGAGAGGGTGTGGCTCGACGCGCGGAGGAGAGTTTCGGCGTTTAGGGTTTTTGAGCACGGGCGCGAGAGTGAAATGAGATTTCATAGCGAGCGGGCGAGTTTTTGGCCACGCGAATTCTGAGTAGCTGACGTGGCTGCCAACTATATCACTGTCTCATTCACTGTCTCAAAATCATTGTCTCTATCATTTCTCCTAACACCGGTCGTATAATTGTCGAATCGGTTGAGGGAAATCAGACAATAATAATCTACTTTGTGTCGTTTTCAGGGCGGTTCACTGCTCCCTTCTTATTCGCATTCTACATTCCAATTCCTCGAATGTTCAGACTATCTACCAAGCTATTATTGGATGATAGCAATCGGATAATGTATGGGGACCATGTTATCATGCATTCACAACACGGGTAGAAATTGTTATGGGGCAATAACGTACTAATAACAAGCTGTTTCTTCTGCTGCACGTCGCATCCCACGGTTACTCCGAGAGAGTGAAAAGGCGATGGACGACGGGGCTCTCCTCCTCCCACAAGGCGATGGACGACGGGGCTCCGACGTCGTCGATGGGGCCGTAGACTATGCTGGCCGGCCCGCCTTCCGCTCGGCCTCCGGCCGCTGGATCTCCGCCGTCTTCATCATATGTGAGTACCGATCGATCGATTTTTCACGGTCATCTCATCTCCTCGCAGCGATCTCTTTTTCCCCCTTTGCTCTAATCCCGCCGCCGGCGATCCGCCTCCAGGGGTGGAGATCGGGGAGCGGTTCACCTACTACGGCGTGGCCAACAACCTAATCTCCTACCTCACTGGCCCGCTGCGCGAGTCGACGGCGACGGCGGCCGCGGCCGTCAATGTGTGGCGCGGCGTGGCGTCTATGCTGCCTCTCCTGGGCGCTTTCGTCGCCGATTCCTATTTCGGGCGCTACCGGACAATCGTCGGCGCCTCCCTCCTCTATATGCTGGTCCGTCCATTCTAATCTCATTGTTCCTTTTATTGGATAATTACTAAAAGCCATTTTTTTTTTCAAATTTTCTTTCCGAAATTAGCATAAAACAAGAAAATTAATTGTAATTTTCACTTTGATTTCCTCAAAATAAATTAAACAAAAAAGACGTGATAGTAAAGTAACATGTTCTATCTCCATCACTCTTTCTTTCAACCTTATCGTCCGTTTCTTAAGTAATTAGGATGATTCCTGTACATGGTTCTCCTTTTTTTGCAACTTGATATTAAAAATTAAAGCCTAACGAGCGGAATAGGCCATGTAAATTCTACCATCTGCTATATTTTTATAAGGGTAATCATATTAAAAATAAATATTTCAGTAAAAATTTTGATAATTAATCAGTGGCACGTCCGATGTCTGATTGATGATTAAACTAAATTATATCATGAGGGACACGGTAAATTTGTCGAGGATCATCGTAATTACGATCTTACATTATTCACCGTCGATTTCAACGGGTTTATCGTTGTCGACGATCCTAACGGATACACCGTCCTCCCAAGACATATTTTGATTTGGGACGGCGATTAAAGGCTATCGGTAGTGTCCGATCGACGATCGAACGTCGAGCGTATCGCCGAATGACGATTAAAATTTTTACTAAGATATTCATTTTTACTGTGGGTATCATTTCTCTTTTTATAATTCAAATTGTTTGAATGTCGGCCACTTGAAATTTATATAATTCAAATTGTTTGAATGAGGGCCACTTGAAATTTAACATAGATGATTAAATTTAAAATACTTTTTTTTTTAACTTTTATGAATTTTGATTAATTTATGTGCAAGTGAAAAATATTAATTGGAGATTGATAATGATCAGCAAACTAATGGAAGGAAGAACGGCAGGGATTGAGCTTGATGACGCTTTCTTCCCTGCATTCATCGCCGTGCGGCGAGGCCGCCACCACGGACCCCGCCGACTGCGCGCCGGCGACCGGCCAGGTGGCCTCCTTCTACGCCTCCCTCTACCTCATGGCTCTCGCCCAGGGCTGCCACAAGCCCTCCGTCCAGGCCTTCGGCGCCGACCAGTTCGACGACAGCCACCCTGCCGAGCGCGCCGCCAAGAGCTCCTTCTTCAACTGGTGGTTCTTCGGCTTCACCGCCGGCATCCTCGTCGCCAACCTCCTTCTCACCTACATCCAGGACTACGTCAGCTGGGCCCTCGGCTTCGGCATCCCCTGCCTCGCCATGGCCGCCGCCCTCCTTCTTTTCCTCCTCGGCACCAAGACCTATCGCTTTTACCCAGTGCACACCGACTCTTCGACAAATTGCCCCAGTGATGGCCGGCAGAGAGACTTGAAGCTGTTGCTCCCGCTGGCACCGATATGGGCGACCACTCTCCCTTACGCCGTCGTCTTCTCCCAAGCGCCGACGCTGTTCACCAAGCAAGGCGCTACCTTGGATCGGCGCATCGGCCCCAACTTCGAACTCCCGGCGGCGTCGCTCCAAGTCTGCTCCAACGTCGTCATCATCGCCTTCGTCGCGGTCTACGACCGCCTCCTCGTCCCACTCGCCCGGGGCTTCACCAAGCGCCCCTCCGGCATTACCATGCTCCAGAGGATCGGCACTGGGATGTTCATCGCCCTCGTCTCCATCGTCGTGTCCGCTTTAGTAGAGACGAAGCGGCTCGAAAACGCCAGGGAGTCTGACGACGGTGTAGCTCCGATGAGCGCGTGGTGGCTGGTGCCGCAGTACGCGCTGTTCGGTGTGTCCGACGTGTTCACCATGATTGGGCTGCAGGAGTTCTTCTACGACCAAGTGCCGGAGGCGTACCGCAGCCTGGGGCTGGGCCTCTGCCTGAGCATTTTCGGCGTCGGCGAATTGCTCAGTGGGGGGCTGGTATCAGCGATCGACAAGATAAGCAAGATGGGCGGCGGAGACAGCTGGTTCGCAGACGATATCAATCGAGGCCACTTCGATTACTTCTATTGGCTGCTTGCCGGACTCAGCGTAGTAGGGTTGGTCCTCTTCTTGTGCTTCGCTAATGCATACGTGTACAAGAAATAAGAATCGCTACAAGAAAAAAAAAAATGTCTAAGATGACATTTTCTCTATCACACTTATGAGAAAGAAAAATGATATACAATATAAATTTGTAGCATAAAATCAATATAAATAATATGGCATTCTAATTATAACAATCTTCAACGGGTTAACTATGCCCCCAAGGGTATAGTTTGGTTCGGGACAGCGGCCTCCCGGTGTCCAAGTAACAATCGGATGCGCATATACAGAATGTCACGTCATTCGTGTTGAATTTCATGCTACAAATTCTTACTGCGTATCATTACTCTATGAAAAAGTATCATTATAAAAATTTTATAATGACATTAGATAAAACTAATTATTTTTTATAGAAATAATCATTTTAGACCTCTGTGACATATTTTATAAATGTCATTGTACAGAAATGTTATGATAAGGATCTTATCGTGTAAACTCGTGCAAAATTAGTATATTTGATTTTTTCTTCATTTTTCATTTGATTTTTTTTCTTTATTTTTTACTTGCGATTATCCTTAAGATTTAGTCTTTCCATTTGGATTATAGTATTAAGCGCAAAAAAAATTTCAAACAAAAAAAATATTAAGGTTTGTACGGAGTTTGCACGGTAAAATCTTTAGCATAGTAAAACTCTATCATTATATTATACACATATTAGACCTAGGTTCCATCTCCCTCTTCCCTTTCCTCCATCGCCACCATCTCCCCCTTCATTCTTTATCTTTCCTCTATCACAGTTAGGTTTCTTCTCTCTCCAATCCCTTCTTTCCTTTCCTTTTTGTAGTACAGTTAGGTTCTTCCCTTTCTGTAGCACCGAGCGTCGCCTTGCTACGTGATGAGAGGCCACTTTGCCAGGCCATTGGTTCACAAACGACCGCATTAGTTCGCAAATGACCGCACGCGAGGTGGCCGATGCCTCGCCAAGCAGCCCATTCACAAATGTCCACACATGAGGGGGCCAACACTGAGCAGTGGTTTGTTGTGAAGCAGCGACATTGCTACCTACACGGCAATTTACCAAAGGCATATTTAAGAATTGATATTTATCAAAAGACATATCATAGTTTCATTTTTACCAAAGGGCACACTCATTATAGTGAACTTCCTCTTATACCCCTCCTGTTATCTATTGTCTTTCTCTTTCTCTCTCAGTAATAAATTCTGAGACGTCAGCACATGCAACGTGACTTAATTATTGACTTTTATTTTAAAATAATATATTATGGAATCGGCGCTAAATTAAAAAACGTAAGGTAAATATTGAAAAAATATTTCACTTAAAAAATTTCTCATCCAACGTGATTTAAAAATATAAATAAATGATTTTTATTTTTGATTAATAGAAATTAATATATTAAATAATATTTAATAAATATATTAATGTATAAAAAGTTTTATTAAATATATCTCAATTTTTTTTATACATTAATATATTTATTAAATATTATTTAATATATTAATTTCTATTAATCAAAAATAAAAATCATTTATTTATATTTTTAAATCACGTTGGATGAGAAACATTTTAAGTGAAATATTTTTTCAATTTTTACTTTACGTTTTTTAATTTAGCGCTGATTCCATAATATATTATTTTAAAATAAAAGTCAGTAATTAAGTCACGTTGCATGTGCTGACGTCTCAGAATTTATTACTGAGAGATAAAGAGAAAGACAATAGATAACAGGAGTGGTATAAGAGAAAGTTCACTATAATGAGTGCGCCCTTTGGTGAAAATGAAACTATGATATGTCTTTTGGTAAATACCTATTCTTGACTCTTGAGCCTTTTGGTACGACAAAATCAAATTTTTAGGAAAAAGGTTACGTTTTTTTTTACAGATTTACTATAAAATTTATAACGAAAATAATATTCATCTCAAATTGATAACGAATTTAGCAATAAAAAAACGTTGGTCACAATTTACAACAAAAAGAGTTTCGTCACCAAATTCGTTGCAGTTTGACGATAAATTTCTAAATTTGTCGTAAATTTGGAGAAAATTTTACGACAAAAAAATATATTCGTTGCTAATTTATAATAAAACATATATTTGTTACAAAATCTAAAATTATATTTATAGCACGAAAGAAAAATTCTATGAATTTTGCAACGAACCCATAGATTCGTTGCAAAATTGCAACAAATGCATATTCGTCGCAAAAATGCAACGAAATTTGTGACGAATATTTTTTTCGTTATAAATTTATAATAAATTTTATTCGTCGCAAATTTGCAAGAAAATATATTCATTGTAAATTTCCAACGAATATTAATTCGTTGCAAAATTTTATTTTTTTTAAAAATAGCGTAAAGGGACTTATGAAAGTCAGATCAGGATGAAATAAATTCTTATGGGTCCGTATCAACATCTCGATCGCACTAGCTGCCTCAAATGCGAATTTCGCAGAATATATTATTTTTCATATTTAAAAAAAAAGATAGGTCAAAAGTTAAAGAAATATATTGTGTTTCAAAATATCGATTATGGAATATCTGTCAAAAAAATCGCATTCGAAGTCGTGACACCGCTGGTAATCGTTAGATGCCGATTTTTGAACTGTATGTCTACAAAACTCGACGTCATAGATGCATCTATAAGTATTCAATTCAGTAAATAGAGTGTTAGCAAAAGTGCGGGTTTCTGGGATTGGATACTATTTAATATAGAAGGTTAGTGTACAAATTAGAAACTGCATCCTCAATTCTACCATTTTTTGAATATTGGCGTGGCTGATGTCATGAAAATTGGTCGTTAAATTCATCACAAAATGTTAATTTTTTACCTAGAACGTACCATTTACATTTTATCGTATATACATAATACAACATATCTTATTCATAACATACGTAATCCCAACCTAATTTATGTGTATTCTGGTCAGTCAACATGATGTCCCACAAAGATAGGCCATGACCGGATTTGCGGATGACTAAGCTGACCGGATTTGCCCAAAACTTGAAGACCAAATGCAACCACAACTATAGCTGACCGGATTTGCACCATTTTTAAACGTGGAGGGATGATATGCGGACTATCGAGATTCACATTGGGAACTCACCATGACCGAGTATACATTCATAGACATTGAAGCTACTGAGGAGTGGCCAGATAGAGGACTACCCAGACAGTGGAGGGACGAGGAGGATAGGCTGCGACCGATGGATCAGCGGATGACTACAGAGTGCATTGGTGACGAGGGATGTACTATTGTGGTTATATCGTGTGATTGTATTGAGATTGTATATGTGCTTGATGGTGATGTAGGTTGGTTATGCTGAGCATACACCAACCCATCTGACGATACTGCATGAGTACCTCACCTGATCGGGCAGATGTCCAGATATGAGGGGCGTGGACTGGCGGTATTATTGGTTTTTGTAGGTTTTTGATGAGCAATACATAATTTACCTATCATAAAAAAAAAAGATAGGTCATGACCATTAGTGCTCTGACAGTCCGACGTGGCAGGGCATAAGACATGGCGAATAGCCATGGGCTCGAGTTCCGCTTGAGTTGGATCGCCCGATGGGATGAATTACCGTGAACTAGCCCCATTGGGAAACACCGAGTGCTCTGTCTAGGGTCAGCCGGTCGGTACTCTCTGTGTGTTACAATGCTAAGTTGGTCAAGCTAGGCCCCAGCATCCCGCAACTCGGTGTATGTCACATATGTTCTGATCGGTATATCATTAGCTGTATACCTAGGTTTCCCTCGAAGTAGCCGATCGGCGCACCCTTTTGGTGCGCTCCAACTCGGGAGTTATCGCTATCCGCAGCAGTATCTACCCCCTGACACCATACTGATAAAGGTAGTACCAAAGTTGACGCACGTTGACTCGGGCCTAACACTACTCGTGTCCGAAGCACGGATATCCCACTGATGCAGTACCTTCTTGACAAGCTCTGAAAAGCCATACCGCGGCGCCCCTTGCATATGTTAGGATGAGGCGGCGCCGGTCGACGAGCTGACAGTGACCCCTGATCCTGTTCCCACATGAGACAAAATGTGGCAGAAATAGAACATAGATTATCGGCTCCCCCGGCTATATAAGGCTCTCCTTCCTTTACCTACAGGTATGCGTAATTTTTCTAGTTATAATTGCTTCTTTTCCAGTCTTATCTTCTCCACCGGATATTTACTTGATCGTCAGATGATCTTGCCGGGGAATTCTCTCGACGGGTTGCTGACGATCATTTTTTTTGGCAGGAAGAGCGCTAGCGGGAGCAGTTCACAGTGCCACCTCGATCTTGGGAGTCCACCTCACTCTTCGACAAGATCAATACGTATCTATTTCCAAACTCGTTTATAACATATACATCCAACGCATCTTAATTTCATGATACATATCCCACACATCCTATTTAACGTCCAAACCAAATCTAAATACAAGTCAAAACAAATCTAAATACATGCCTTCTTCTTCTTCTTCCTTGGCAGAGATGTTATTCTCCTTCTATTATTATTCTTTTCCAATAAACAAACAAACAAAAAATATCTTTATAACAAGAAATAAAATTTTATAAATTAACACAAAATATAATATGTAAAGACATAGGGAGCGTTTGGTATCCTTATTTTTCATTTTCATTTTTCATAAAAAAATATGATTTCCCAGAAAATGTGTTTGGTTTTATTTTCCAGACTTATTTTTCAAAAAAAGATGTAACATTTTCTGAAAAACTAGAGAATGAAATAAAATTATTTTTCAGAAAATGTGAAAATACGGGAGCGTTTGGTTTACTCCGTTTTCTATTTTTTTTCTAAAAAATCGTAGGCTGCGTTTGGTATGCTTGTTTTCCATTTTCATTTTCTATAGAAAATGCAGTTTTCTGAAAAACGTGTTTGATTTGTATTTTCCAGCATTGTTTTCTAGAAAAAGATATAGCATTTTCTGGAAAACTAGATAATGAAATAAAATCATTCTCCAAAAAATGAAAAAAATGTGATTTTCTGAAAAATAAAAAATGGAGCAAACCAAACACCATTTTCTTATTTTCTAAAAAATGATTTTATTTCATTCTCTATTTTTTTTTTCCAAAAAATGCTATATCTTTTTCTGAAAAACAAGTCTAAAAAATGCAAACCAAATACGTTTTCTTGAAAATCATATTTTCTGTAGGAAATGAAAATGGAAAACAAGAGTATAAAACGCAGCCTATGATTTTCTGAAAAATAAAAATAGAAAATGGTACAAACCAAACACTCACTTACTTCCTCCAGTGTCGATTTTCAATTTCCATCACCTTCTTTAGGCTCACCAATCTTGTTCGAAATAAATTAACAGTGTTAATTAAAAAAAAATGAAGAGTTCATAATCAAATAATAAATTTTTAAAAACACTAATTCTAAAACAAATAACATGCATACATAATAAAGTCACGAAGAATTATCACCGTCATTATCATCATCACCACCATCATCACTAGAATCGGAAGGAATCAAACTTGGAGTGAAGCCTAACCGAAGATCTAGCAATATGAGTTCCTGTTATTGACACATTTCTCACATTTCCTCATCCCTATGCAATATTATCCACTTGAAATTGCTAGCCTCTTCAGTAAAATTGTTTATTTGTGCCCCACCTACTAGTGGGGTGGAAGAATATGTACCAACAACTATATGAGTTCTACTTAAAGAACTCATTCTCAATATCCAATTTCCTTTCGATCTCCCACTCATCTCTGATCATAAACTCATAGAATTATCAACAAAGGATGCAAATTTGTCAATATTATTACTAGCTTGTGAATTCATCTGTTCCATCTCTAACAAATCATATTTTTTCTATATTATCATGAGAAAAATTAAAATAAAATTACAATAATAATATTTTAAAAACACATATACACAACTAATGGAATTTAAATTATAAATTAAGATTAAACATTAGTCCAATTACCTTAATTGCTTTAGCTCTATCCATTTTCCAAGTCTTATCTTTTATTTTTTTTAAAATATGTGGGTGAAGTATCTAAAGATGTTGACTCCTTTCTCATTTTCTTGGTCTAAAAAACACTATTAGAAATAATGAAATAATCTGAAATAGATTAGAAAACTATAATGGTACGTGTATGCTCATTGATATTAATAGAGTCTCTCGTATATGTCGCAACCGAGTCTCCAGAATTAGAAGCTTGATTTAACCTATTCCGTCAACTCTTTTCTTTGCTCTCATCGATTGTCAAAAAATTAGAGATTCTGGTCCTGTTTTCATCAGTGCTGCAGAGTGGGTTTCCCCTAGTTTTTTATGATTAATTACTTGTCGGATATGATCCCTATATTATTTTCTTAAAAATTCTTTCTATTTTCGTCTTTTCATTTGGTTCCTAATTAGGGATGACCATGAGTCGGATTCGGATTGGATTCGATATCCTCTGTACCCATACCTATCGAGTATCAAATATCCATCTCTATATCCACACTCATACTCATTAAAGGATCAGATATATTCTTATAATAATAAATTTTCTTATTTCTATTCAACTATTTTCGTTGAGCAAAAATAAATTAAAATTAATATCACATATATATATATATATATAATTAAAAAATAGATTAAACTTCTATTCACCTACTTTTAACATCAATAAGAATAGTTGGTAGGTTTAGGAAAAAAAATCTTTAATATATGTATATACACACATATTATTTAATCAGGTGTTCGGGTCGGATATCGAGTATTGGTAATCCCTCCATATCTTCCTCCATTCGATTCGGATATCGGATTCTCCATTGGATTTAGAGGAAATTATCATCCCTTTTCCCAATTGAATGTTCGTTGCATTAATGGGAAAAAAATAATTAATTATATATTCATTTTAATTTCATATATAAATTGAAAGGAATATAACTTGAAGTCGTTCTACTAGAGTTGTTTTGTGGGTGTTGGATGTTGGTGTAATCTACCTCGGATCAAGGTTGACCAAGTTTACTAAGTGCGGATTAACTCGAGCTTGAGTTATGAAATATGATAATGTGTGAGAGAGAAATCAAGTAGGTCAAAGGAGAACTAGATACTTGACTGGGAAAAAAAATCCTAACTGGAGGTTAACGAAAAGTCCTCACTGAATGTTAGGAAAGGTAGAAGTACTAGCTGGGAACTTGACAATGAAAGTCTTAGTGAGATTAAACGGTGGAAGACCTAGTTAAGAACTAGATAATAAAAATCGTAATGTAGCTAAGCAATGGAAGATTTAGTTAAAAACTAAATAATGAAAGTCCCAAACGAAAGTCCCAAAAGAGCTGTACGTTTTTAAAAGTTGATGATCTCTACTCACATGACATAATCATGGTAAGTAGGATTTAACTTATCATAAAAGTTTAGTTATGTTCATTCAATACATATAAAATTATTTAATTAAATAAATTTTAATAATTTATTAAATTAAATAAATAAATTTAAATATAGGTGGATTCATAAATAATATTTATGAAGACACAGTTGAGGTGTATTATCAAAAAAAAAATTTCCTTAATGAGTGCCAAACTTAAGAATACTAGTTATCAGGATGATTTTTATGTATACTTTTCCGAGATACCCTGACAATCAATGAAAATTTTATATGAGGTCAAATTGGTCATTCCAAATTTGACTATTTCATGATTAATACATAAGACATGATACGGATTTGATTTATGTCACAAAAGGTGCTAGGCTTCGGCCCTTAGTTGGTCTGTGCTTGGGCTACCGAGTTTAAATTGAACGTTAGATCAAGAACACTTTACCTTCCATGTCATTTTGATATTCTTCAATAATAGTTTTCACGGAGTGTCTAATGTTGGATATATGTGAATGAAAAAAAAAAGAGGCGGAAGAAGGAGACCCCATTGTGTATGGGTTTAGTCCCACATTGAGAGTTTTATGGTTGATTTATATTGTTGCACATACATATATGATGTGAACAAATGTATAAGAAGAGATTCTCTCTCACATGTGAGTGTGCAGAGGGGTGCAAATCCACGGCCCGAATTGCACTAACCCAAGAGATTCTCTCTCATATGAGAGAGAACACTAACCCAAGAGATTCTCTCTCATATGAGAGATTCTCTCTCATATGACTTGCATACGTTGAATGTGACGGGGCAAAATATTATTATACAAATGACCCAATATTTTGCCACCTAAATCTCCTTTCTTTTGCTACATGCTAAAAAAATATAATAGAAGCATTAATTTGAAATTAATGGTGATTCTTTAACGACATTAATCGCGTTATTAATGCATTAATGGTGATTCTATAAGGTCTCAACATTAATGGCCAAATTAAACCTATTAATGGTGATCCTGTAATGTCTCAACATTAATAGCAACATTAAACCTAATATTATGGTCATTTATTACAGCTAAGATTGGGCGCTCCTATATAAGGAGGTCATAAGCAAGAGTAAAGAGATAGCCAGATAGGGAGAAGAAAAAGAAAAATAAATTTCCATTCACCTGTGTGTTGGGGTTGCAAGGTTGCAAATATAATTCTACATTGAAAATACATGAAAAAGATCATAAGCTTATAAGGGAAAGATATCTCAATTGGAATAAGGCCTTTTGGGGAGAGTCCAAGAGCAAAATTATCAGAGTTTAGATTCGAAGTGGACAATATCATACCATTATGGAGATATCTAAATTTTTTTTGGTTCTAACAATTGATATTAGAGCTAAATCGCTCTTCATCAGACTAACCACTGGAAGAAGTACGAGCTAGAGTCATGATCCAGATTTAACTAAGTGGGTTAAGCCTTGAATAAAGGAAGTGTGAGCTCCTGTTTCTTGATCAAGAGACCTAGACACCTGATAGAGAAGTCCTAGTTGCGACTAGGCGGTGAAGTCCTAGTAGGTCGGGTGAACCGAGGGGTAGAAGTTCTGGTGGGTTAAGGATTGGACATCAAACGGAAAGACTTTCCGTTTGGGGGAGGGCCTGTGGTCCTTTGTTTGAGAGAGGGGGGGGATTGTTGGGGTTGCAAGGTTGCAAACATAGTCCCACGTTGAAAATACATGGAAAATATCATATACTTATAAGGGAAAGATATCTCCATTGGTATGAGGCCTTTTGGGGAGAGCCCAAAAGCAAAACCATTAGGGCTTAGGCCCAAAGTAGAAAATATCATACCATTATGGAGATATCTAAATTCTTTTTGGTCCTAACACTGTGTTCATCTTGCTCTCATCCTTTCAATTGTGCATCTTCCGCTCAACAGAATACCCATGATAACATTCGGGTACCACTCAATTTGCTGTAACCATCAGTGCTTGGTAGAAATCATCGTTTGTCGTTGTATCCTGAAATACAGACAGTCCGAGATAACCTCGACGTACAGTAAGAGGTGGGATGAATCTGTTTCAAGGAAACTATGTTGAGTGCAAGTCTCGGCTTTTCATCTCATTTCCCTACTCGACACTCGGTATCTTTCATTGTCGACTCGACGACTTGTTCGGGAGCGGCTTGAAGACCCACTCAGGAGGGACCAACTCGGACAAGTCACTGATCATGTACTCCCGACTTAGACTGGATGCAACGTTCCAATCATAAGAAGCTTGGCAAAATCAGTCCCGGCCGGCAGCCTGAAATTATCAGTTTAGGTCATCTTAACAGATTAGTTGAATTTGATTGGGTGTAATTTCAATTCAACTAAGTCCCTAAATATCTCCGGTAGATTGTCCAACAATCTTGAAACATACTTGTTTTTGTTGAGATGGCCACGGATAATGTTGAGGTGAAATAGACTCATCACGAGGCTTCCTCCTCCTCGATTAGGAATGGTCCAATCAACCATGGGAAAAAGCTAAAGAAGTTCACCGGGTTGAACTTCAAGAGATGGCAGCATCAGAAGTTCTTCTACTTGTCCATGCTCAATCTGGCTCGATTCTTGACCGAGGACCTCCCAAGCATGCTGAGGATGTTGATGTCCAGAGCATCAATGCAGTAGAGGCTTGGACTCATTCTGAGTTCTTATGCCAAAACTACATCCTCAACTGTCTTACCGACTCATTGTATGTTGTTTATAGTACAAAGAAAATGGCTAAGAAGTTGTGGGAGTCCCTGGACAAGAAGTACAAGACGGAGGATGCGGGGGCTATGTGTTGGGACCGGTGTGTACGGCTAGTGGGGGTGAATAGCCGTTCACCCACTTCAATCGTGGTTTTCTTCTGACAATGTTAGCGTGCGCAAGCGGAATTATAAACTACAAAACAATACAAACGCTAACACCAAACCTTTACGTGGTTCGGAGATAATACTCCTACTCCACGACTGTCCGTAAGGTAGACGATCCCGATCCGTCGGTGGATGACTCCCCAGAAAGCCTTCGGCTAGCTCACGTCGCTCCTTGTAGGTGGAGAAACCTCGCCACAATCTTGCCACAACGCTTGAGCACTTGTAGATTACTAATACATTTTACCCAAGCTTATTTCGTCAACCTTTGCCAGCCAAATTGAGCTCTCTTAAATAGAGTTTGACCTTGAAATAGACGTTACCAGTTAACTGGTCCACTCGGATTCGAATGTTACAGCCCAACGTTCGAATTCCAGCAGACACCAGTCGACTGCACAAAAGATCAGTTGACTGATCTTTCTGTGCCCAACACCAGTCGACTGCTACATGCAACAGTCGACTACCCAAACCCTAAACCTAGGGTTTCAACTTCGAGTACTGTCACTCTGCATTCGTCCTTTCCCGACCAACCTAGACCAAGTCTTCTAGCCTCTTCCATCATCTTTGCGTCCCTCGGATGCCTCCCCATCCTTCATGTCTTGCCTTCTGGAGCTTCTTTCGACCTCAGTCCTTGTTGTCGTGTCTTCCTTTGCCAAGATGTCACTTGGACTTTTCTCCTTTGTTGTACCTATATCCTGTATACTCATAATACATATCAAATATAACAATAATCCTAACTTAAACTTTTTCCCAAACATCAAAACCCAAGGTACCTAAATTGCTCCAACACTAAGAAGTTCATCGTGGGCTGATTCCTAGACTACAAGATACTTGACTCTAAGACAGTGATCAATCAAGTCCAGGAGCTTTAGGTGATCTTGTATGAGATCCCCTTGGAAGGTATGATTTTGAGTGAAACCTTCTAGATGATAGCAATTATTGAGAAGCTGCTTCCAGGTTTGAAGGATTTCAAGAACTTCTTGAAGCACAAATGGAAGGAGATGAACGTGAAGGAACTCGTTGTTAGACTTCGTATTGAAGAGCAGAACAAGGGTTCAGAGAGAAAGCTGCTCTCTCAGGCTACTATGAAAGTCAACGTGGTTGCAACATGGTCAAAGTTTGAAATGGAAGAATTCTAAATTTTCCAAGATGGGACCCAGAGGAGACATAAACAAGAAGTTCTTTGGGAAGTACTTGAACTATGGCCGAGTCGGTCACAAATCTTCGGGATGCAAAAAGTCGAAGAAGAAGCAGGAGGTCAACCTGACCAAGGGATTAGAAATGGATGACCTCTGCGCCGTGGTCTCCGATTTGAACCTGGTGGGTTCAAATCTGCGGTAATAGTGGATTGATACTAGCGCCACCAAACATGTATGTTGCAATAAGTAGCTGCTCCACAACTTCGAAGAAGTCAACGGATATAAACTATTCACAGGGAACTCAGCAACCTTGGATATCATGGGCTAATGAAAAGTGGTGCTGAAGATGACTAGGACCAAACTCTGAACAATGTGTTATATGTTCTGTAGATTTGAAAAAATCTAGTGTCTGGATCATTGTTAAGCAAACATGATTTTCACATTATTACTCAGTTGGATAAAGTAATACTATCCAAGAAAGGAATGTTTGTGGGAAATGATTATGTATCTGATAGGCTTTTTCAGCTGAATGTAATGACCATTAGCCTAAGCTAAATAAAATTGAGAGCTTTTCTATTTATATGTTTGAGTCTTCATGTTTGTGGCATGGTTGACTATGACATATGAACTATAATGTATTGTGTAGATTAATAAACATACAAAGCATACCTATATTCCACCTTGACCCGAAATACCAATGTGAGATTTGTGTTAAAGCGAAAATGACAAGGTCATCCTTTGAACATATTGAAAAAAGCAATGAACTACTCGGTTTAATTTACATCGATGTGTGCAACCTAAAAGATACACCGACACGTGGGTGGAAATAAGTATTCCATCACTTTTATTAATGACAACATAAAATATTGTTATGTGTATCTTCTCAAAAGTGAGAATGAAGCTATAGAGAAATTCGTTCTATATAAGAATTAGGTTGAAACCAACATAAAAAAGAAGATTAAGGTGATTCGAAGTGATTGAGGCAGTGGATATGTATCATCATTCGCTGAGCTACGTGCTGAACATGGGATAATATACGAAACAATAGCTCCTTATACTCCACAACAAGATAGAGTTGTTGATTGAAAGAATCGAACACTAAAGAAGATATGAATACTCTTCTATTGATCTCTGGACTGCCAGACTCTATGTGGAAGGAAGTTGTGTTAACGACTACCTTTTAAATAAGTTGCTCCGAAAGAAAAATAGATAAGAGCCTTTATGATTTGTACAATGGAAAACTACCGTCTTACAAATATTTGCGAATGTGGGGGTGTCTTGCCATAGTTTTGATGTCTGATATGAGAAGGATTAAGATATGACCAAAAACTGTTAATTACATATTTATCGGATATATATATATATATATATATATAACATCAGTGCATATCGTTTTTATATATATAAATCATAATTACTGGATATACATAAAAACTCGAAAATAGAATCAAGAAATGTCTCATTTTTCTAGCATGTGTTTCCGTATAAGACCCGGGAGGATGCTATCTCCTCAAAACAGGTATATAAAATACAAGAGAAAGAAAAAGATGATGAACTAGTTAAGGCTGAGCTGAGATGAAATAAGAGAGCTTGAGTGGAAAAATCTTACGGAATAGATTTTATCATTTTCATATTAAAAAGTGAGCTCCAAAGTTACTCAGAAGTAGTAAGCTCTTCTGAGGGACCTCAATGAAAAGAGACAATTGTATCTGAGATAAAATTTATCTTGCAAAATCACACTTGGAAACTTATGGATCTTCCTCCAGGAAGTAAACCACTAGGTTACAAGTAGATTTTCAAGAAGAAAATGAAATCAGGAGGCATAATTGATAAGTATAAAGCTTGATTGGTAATTACAATTATCGACAACAAGAAGATCTTGATTTTGATACGTATTCTCCGGTGTCATGAATAACTTCTATTAAAGTGTTGTTAGTTATTGCTGCTCTATGAAATCTCAAAGTACATTAGATGGATGTAAAGATAGTCTTTTTAAATAGGGATTTAGAAGAGAAAATTTACATAGAGCAACCTGAAAGACTTTTTGTGTTAGGATAGAAAAAAAGTTTACAAATTGGTGAAGTCGTTATACAACTTAAAACAAACTCCAAAGCAGTGTCATGAGAAATTTGATAATGCCTTGAATGAATATGGATTCAAAATCAATGAATATGATAAATGTGTCTATATAAAAGCCACAGAGAATGAGTTTGTCATCTTGTATCTATATATAGATGACATACTTATCATTAAGAATAATGATAAGATAATCAAATCTACCAAAAACATGTTGAACTCGAGATTTGAAATGAAGGACATAGGCTAGCTGATATGATTCTAAAAATTAAAATTCTTAGAACAACAGAAGAACTTGTTCTTAGTCAATCTCACTATGTGGATAAAATTCTTGTGAAATTCATCAATGATGATACTGCATTGGCACGAATGTCGATAAATATAAGCTAACCACTACAAAAAAAACACCTATATAGGAGCGGTTATTTAGGAGTGGTTATAAGACCGCTTTTGAAAATTGACCAATTGAATCGGTTTGAATTAAACCGTTTCTATTGCCTAACTTTTTTGAAACAATTTTAAAACTGCTCTTATTGAATTGTTTCAAAAGCTGTTTGAAAAAATCGCTCCTGTAAATCGCTCTTAATGATACAACTATTAGAAGCGATCTTAAAACTGCTGCTATTGGGTATTTTTCGTAGCGGTTCTGGTTACTAACCATTCCAATTGCTTTAACTTTTAGGAGCGATTTTCAAATCGCTCCTATTGGATTCTTTGAACAAAATTTGTATCAAGTGTTGCTATAAACCGCTTCTGTTACTCTAATCGTGTACAATTGATTTTTAATCTACATTTAATGTATAGTTTTAGCATCGATTTATATAAACCGGGATTGTAAACCGCTCTTATTGCTACAACTATTAGAAATAATTATGAAACCGCTATATTGGATACTTTTAATAGCGATTCTGTATCAAACATTTCTACTAAAATTATTTCTGTTATTCAAATTAAAGTGCTCATATATGACTTAAAATTTATGGTAAAATAATTTAGATATACAATTATTATGATGCTAAAAAAAGAGAGAATGTTTTAATCAAATTTTAAAAATACAGAGTTGTATATCACCATTCAATTTTTACAGAGGATTTTATACTCTTTTAGATTTTCACATAGTGAAAAAATAATATTTTCCTACAATTTAATAAACTTGTACCATGCTTCAAATTTATTTAAATTTTTAATACATTATATTTATATATTATGGAAAATGTGATGCCGGACATTTTACATCAGAGCATCTCAAATATTTTTCAATATGAAAATTTTATTTATTATTATTATAATATAATATCTAAATCCTAAAAATAAGATTTTATTGTCTTAATTATTTGTTTAAAAAAAATTAAATAAAAACACTAATGCATCCAACTTAATTGTAATTATGTTTTTGTCAATTTGAAATTTTTATATATTTATTATTATTATATAATATCTAAAACTTAAAAATAAAATTTTATTGACTTAATTATTTAATTAAAAAATTAAATAAAAGCACTTGTTGCATAATCACCATAAATAGGAGTTGAAAATCAGAAACAATAAGTGGGAAAAATTTTGGAAGAATTTTTTGAATTTTTGGAAATAATTGCGGATTTAATTGGATGCAAGATGTGTTGGTTGGGAATTATTTAAGAAAAAGTTTGATTTTTGAAATATATATATATATATATATATATATATATATATATATATATATATATATATATATATATATATATATATATAAAAGTAAAAGTTTAAGTATTTTAAAAAAAAACCTCCCCCTGCCCTAGTTTCTCCGCCCGAACCCATCCTCGCCGACTCTTCTTCGCGCACGGCGATCGACCGATGCCGCGCTGCCCTTCGCCGCCACCTCCGAATTGCCGGCGAGCAATGGATACTAGTCTCCAAGTCCTAAGGAAGCACCGACTTCTCCCCTCGGATCCCTCCCCTCTTCGCGCACGCAAAGGAAGCCGCGGATCGCCAACCTCCTCCTCCCCGATCGCCGCTGCCCTTCCCCGGTGCCTTTCGACCGCCGGCGGCGACAGTCACCAGTCACCAAGTTCCCCAGTCGGCGCAGCCTCTCTCCGGAGTTGCGATCGATTTTTCTTCGATCCGCCTCCTCCTCTGTGAAACACCGCTACCCCCTTGCCTTGCACGACAGCACGCCGGCCATGGTGAGCACCGCCAGCCCTCCTGCTTCCTGATGGTGGGTTTGTTTTCATCCAAAGATGGTGCCGTCCGATTGCCACCTCCATCGCGTTTCGAGCGTAGCTTGCCCGAGTCGAATTGTTGCCGGAGACATTCACAACGTTGTTGTTCCTTTCTGGCCAAGGACTAGTAAGGAGTTTTTCCTTTCCTTGAGTTGATTTGGACTAGAGGCTAAGGTGGCTAGGTTTTAGCAGGTCTGAACAGGGGAAAGAGGGGTTTATCGCAAGTAAGAATTGGTGGTGTTGACCTCGAGCTTCTGATTTTGTGTCCGTGTGTTCTCTGATTTTCTTCACCGGACTCTGAGCAGGTGAAAGCGCTGGCATCAAATTAAGTGTTGATTAGGATATAATGTTAGATTGAAATGGATATGGATGATAGATGTATCAACCACTAGATTGGGTTACTCAATTAGCAATGGATTAAAAATGATTAATTGTGATGGCTGATTAAGTTGTTTTTAATAAGATGTGTTAATTGATGATTAATTGGGTTGGGTTAAATTAGTGGATTAATTTCTTGATTAATTAAGGAGTATTGGTTGGATTAATTAGGGTTGATTTAAATAAGTGGTTTAGATTTAGTTGAAATCACCTATGTTTGTTTCGGAGAATATTTGTTTATCTATAGATATGTATTTGTACTTTCGTGTTATTTTTATCGTATTGGTGTTGTTTTGGTTTTATTATCATATCGGATGGTGTTTGGGCTTTCGTTAGACATTATTTATTTATTTCCGTTGGATTTCGGTTTGCTATGCTTAGTTATAGAGATTTATGTATTATGTTTATTATTTGTTAGTTATTTTATTTAACTGCGTGGTTGTGGATCTGTGAATGTCAGCCGAGTATGGCTGAGCTATATATGTGTGAAGTGATGTATGTATGAGTTTCAGATTGTCGCCGTACAAGGGAGGTATTGTCCGATTTTCGAGCTAGCACGGGCCTCTGGGGGCGTGACAGGTTCATGGAGGCGGTGGAAGGCTGAAATTAAGGCTACTTCTTATGATCCACATATTCCATTAAATGAACTTATGCGTATCCGTCTCATTCCCCATGATCTCACATCAGATGTTTGGGAAATTTTATATCGTTATTGGAAGTCTAATGAGGTAGTTCTTGTATTGATTAATTTTTATATATTGGTATGCATAAATTTGTTGCAATTTTTTTTTTGTTTCAGAGGACATCAAAAATAAATTGAGAAAATGGGAGTAAAAAACGAGGGATTCATGCACAAGGACGAACAAATATTTCCTCATTGGAAGACAAATTTGTATGTATTTATTTGATTAATTTGTTATGTTAATATCAATTTGTATGTATTCGAGCTCTTATTATTTGCATATTCAATCTAAAATGATTTTTTTTGTACTTAGATTCAGGAAAATGGTAGAAAGTCAACTCGCATTAAACTATTTCATCGCAGTCGACAAAGTAAAAAAAAAAGGAGGTGCTCTTGTTGATGATGAAATAATAAGAGTTGAGGTAATAATTGTTTTAACTTTTCGAAATAACTTTTCAATATGCTATTTATTTTATTGACACAATTATTGTGTTAGGATGAATTAAATAGAGTTGTGCAACGTCATCTTCGAGACAAGCCTGAGGGAACGCAAATAACAGAAGTACACGAAGATGCATTTCGGTATCCATTTAGAATTTCATTTTTATTAAAATTACTAAATATTATACAATATTAATTAGATATTTTTATTCAGGGAGGTATTTGGGTCAGATCATTCTGGTCGTGTTTGATGTTTAGGAGTTGGTGTATTACCTAACCAAGTTTTCCCAGAGCAGTATAATCGAAGAATAATTTTTAGATAAGATAATCTTTCTACTTCTGATGTTAATGATAAGTTGCGAGAAATGGAAGAAAAAATGAAAAATATGGAAGCACAGAGACAGGCAGAAATGGAGCGGATAAGGCAGATGCATGAACAACAGATTCAAAATTTTACTAATGTAATCCAAAGTATGATATCTAGAATTGCTGGGGGATCTCGTAAGCCTGAATTATTACCGACACAGGTAGTCACATATTGAATACTAATGTTCAAAAATACTTATATAAAAGCATGATATATTAAATTAAATTTATTTTTCAGATGACAACTATCTTGGCAGATATTTTGCGGCAACATAGAAGTTCTCTATCAAATGCACATGAAAGTGGTCATAGATCTCCTCCAGTATCAGAGCCAGATAAATATTAGATAGAATTTTGAAAAAAAAAAGTATTTGTCTGATGTTAGTATTTTTAGTAACTATTGAATTTGGAACATTATAACTGTTATTTTATATTAGCATTTCGAGTACTCTTATTATTTTTTTGGAGGATAATTGTTTAATAATATTATGTATTGATTTGGTGGATTGAAATATTAAATATCATGGTTTGAGCAACTCCCAAATTTAAAGCTTTAATAGCGTTTTAATGTGCTCCTATTCTCATATTTAGGAGAGGTTTAAAACCGATCCTTAATTTCTAGTATTAATAGCATTTTGAAATCGCTCTTATATCCATGATATATAGAAGCGGTTTAAAACCATTCTAACAGCTAAAGGGTTTTGCAGCGATTTGAGCCGTTCCTAAATTTATAACTACAAAAGCGGTCTGAAACCGTTGTTATATGTATAATGTCTAAGATCGGTTTCAAACCGTACCTACAAAGTAAAAATAGGAGCGATTTTATAACTTTTACCAACGGTTAAAAAAACCGCTTCTATAAGATATAGGGACGGCAATAAGAGGAGCGGTTTTTAAACCGTTGGTAAAAGTGTAGGAGTGGTTGATAACCGCTCTTGAAAGTCAAAAAAACCACTCCTATATGGGTGTTTTTTTTTGTAGTGAACATCTATCGATGAATCAAGAAGAAAGTATCTCTCAGATAGAGTACTCTCGAGTGATTGAAAATTTGATGCACTTGATGAATTGTGCACTATCAAACTTAGCTTACGCAATAAGTAAACTGAGTAAATACATGAGTAATCCTAGTGTTAAGCACTGAAAAAGGATAATAAGAGTACTGAGGTACTTGAGGTATACTCATGAAAATGGACTGTATTATATGAGATATCCTATTGTGATTAATGGATACAGTGGTGCGAATTGGATATTTGACATAAAAGACTCGAAGTCTACGAGTAGATATATATTCACTCTTGGAGGTGTAGCCATTTCATAGAAATTTTCTAAGCAACCCGTAATAATCAGATATACGATGGAGTCTGAGTTTGTAGCTCTTGACAAATGTAGTAAAGAGGTTGAATGACTACGACAATTCTTAGAAGATGTTTCTAGATGATCGAAATCTGTGCCAGTAATTGTATACATTGTAATAGTCAATCGGCAAGTGGATGAGCATAAAGCTATCTATATAATGGTAAGTCTAGACATATATGTTGGAGACACAATGCCATTATATAACTACTCTCAACGGGAGTTGTCATTGTTGAATACGTCAAGTCAAAGGATAACCTAGCAGATGTTGGGGCAATCGGCCCTGAGATGATCTGGAGGATCATGATATTTTGATGTGTGGGCAATATGGTTAAGTTAGGATTTGTGCTAGACTAATAGGTGTACATGAGTGTGCAGGTGTACAGGTACACATGGACTTGGTTGATGTTTTCAGGTGAAGGATGACATGGAGGTAAGCTAGAGGCTTGCGTGCACATCCTAGGGATCATTGAATAGCAGAGATGATTAGCTGAGGGACGCGGACTTCGAGGCGTACGTGAAGGGTGGCATGGAGGCAAGCTGGAGGCTTGCGTGCGCATCCGAGGGACGAGGGCCGAAGATGAAGAGGGCGTGATGGCAATAGTCAAGGATGCTGGTGAAGAGTCAACTGGGTTGTGAGGGTCTGAGTATGAGTGTTTGTACTCAGGGGCTATGCCGGGAGGGTTTGAGTGCGGAGAGACTTGTACTCGGGAGTGAAACCCTAGGCTTAGGTGTGTACCAGTCGACTGGCCAATTGGTATAGGCTGGAACAGGCTGACAGATTCGAACGTAGTACTGTAACGGTCGAATCTGAGTGGGACCAGGTGACTGCCATTTTGGCAGTCGACTGGTAGCGCATGTCTCAGACTCGAGCCCTATTTAAAGGGTCTCGTTTCCTACTATCTTGTTTGACGAAACTTACATGAGAAAAATGAGTTAGTAGTCTTCTGTGCTCAGATAGCATCCGAAGTGTTGTGGTGAGGTTTCTCCACCCACAAGGAGTGACAGAGTTAGCCAGAGGTTATCCGGGGCGTGATCCACCGACGGATTCTTGGATTAGTCACCCGTCCAGGGTGGATACCATGTAAATTCTGATTGTTAGCATTGTTTTTATTATTCTTTGCATATTATTGTTTCCGCTGCGCTAACAATCTTGTAGAGACGTAAATGAAAAAGTGCTATTCACCCCCCCTCTAGTACGCCATTCGATCTATCAGCAGATTCGCTAACCAAAGAGTTAAATCGAGAGTTAGTTGTAAGCTTATCAAGAGGGATGAGCTTGATACCGATGAAAAACGTTGATGTAAAGGAAACCCAACCTGTGTAGACTGGAGATCCTAACAACTAGGTTTAAAGGGGCAACCTAACTGCACCAACAAAGTTGCTCACTGTGGGAGAAACGACCTAGTGGAAAAGTGAAGGATAAAGGTTAAACATACAACTTTTAATGATCCAACAGAGTTATGTTGAATACTCTTAAGAGGTCACTAATGTGAAAAAGAAGTGAAATCACTTCGAAGTGAATTGAAGGTACAATTTTTAGAACATCTCACAAAACCAAGCGTGTTCATGACCAAAAATGAACACACTAATGATAACTGAGTTGTATGAGGAAGAGTCCTGAGTGAGATATGCCAATGCTTACACAATCATCAGAACAGATCAAAGACATCATGTTTACTGTCAGCAAGTAAGCAAACAGATCTTCACAAGGAAAAGTTCAAAGGGTCAAACCTACCTATCATATACTGGACTCAACTGTTGAATACTATCACATACTCTGTTTCCATTCATGTTGGGGGGGGGGGGTGATTGTTGGATATATGTGAATGGAAAAAAAAGAGGTGGAGGAAGGAGACTCAATTATGCATGGGTATTGATGGACCCGGGATAGGTGTCACGAATGTGGGTCTCAAAATTTAGATGTGTGAAAAGCTGAAAACCTTTTTTGTAATCAAAGTATGAAAACGTAGTAAAGTGGCCACAGGTCGTATTTTTCCTAGGGCTAGTTGAGGTTGTGTGATTCGAGCTTGTATTTATGTGTCGTTTAGGAATTTTGGGTTTCAAATCAAATTTGGGTTTTGGGTTGCAATTGGAAATAAAAACACAAGTAAAAGGAGTAAACTGAACCAAGCAAATTGACTAGGCAATTGATGAACTTAACCAATAAACAATTCAATCAAGACACTTAAACAATTTTGGAAAGCCAATATGGTTTCAAATGTAAAACACAGGCTAAGCAAATGAATAAAGGCAGTGATGCCATTTCCGAAAACAAGCAAACTTAAAACAATTGTTGGCTGCGAAATTCAGTAGTCAACATTTAAACAAACTCAACTCAACTTAGCTACAATTTCCGGAAGCAACAAATGCAGGGAAAATTCAGAAATGGCCGAATCCAATACTAGATGATTTCAAGCACCATAGCACACTAAAATTAGCATATAACTTGATACCAATTAGTGTCCAAGCTGCTTTTGATACAAAGTGCTAAGTTGACCAACTTGATACGCAGAAAAGAAAGAAATTGATGTGCCAAAAACTGATGTTAAGTGCAGAAATATCACCGACGCTTGACACAAACAAAAACTGCAGAGAACCAACTAAGATCGATGCAAACTTCAGCAAAGATTCAAGAACTACTGTCCTTGATACAAAATTCAGTTTACTTGATACAAACTTCAGCACATCCAAACTGAAACAATGCAGAAATGTAATTAAAACTCAAGCACTGATCAGCAGGCTATGGAAAGCAAATGCATAACTTATACTACAATGCAGAACAGGAATGAAGGTTACTGCGAAATGAATTCAGAAACTGCACAAAAACAGGATAATGCAGGGCTGAAATTTCGAATGAAAACTCATGCAGGACTTTAAACCTAACTGCATAAATGACCTCTGAACTTAGTACAAACTCAATGCAAAGCAACTGACTTCAAATGAAGTCAAACTGGTACAAGATTCAGCAACTACAAATTAAGAATTGCAGAAATAAAATGATACAGATCTGAAACTGGGATGCAGAAATGAATTTGGCACAAACCTGCTGATACTAAACGCAAAAATTGATGCTAAATCTTTGTAAAAGAAACCAGCTTCAATGTGTAAATGCAGGAGAAGAATTAGCACCTACTTGAGACAAGATTCAGATATGGAAAAAGAGGACTGATACGCAGAAGTAATGATGCAGAAACGCAGTAGTGAAGGATAAACTTAAGCAGGTTACTGTAGAAATGCAGTGACTGATCAATGAGCTGAAACTAACAATGCATGCTGAATTCGAGCACAAAGTACACTACAAGGTATGTTAAACGTGATCTAAATCAGTGCTGATGCTGAACCTGATACACTCTCAAAAATGCTGAACTGAAACCGCTGAAAATACACTGATACGCAAAGGGAAAATCTGAGCAGAAATGCGGAATTGAAATTAAATGCCAATCGAACTCAAATCAACTCATTAGCTACCAAAATGTTGACTTAAATCTCAGGAACTAAAACCAGAAACGAATTGGATTCGAAATAAACTGAAAAATTCAGAATTAAGCTGGAAATGGCAAAACAGGGCTGATACGCAAACTACAGCTGATACACAAGCATTTAAGCAGAAAATAACCGAAATTAAAAGCAATTATCCACTAGACAAGCTTCCTAAACTACTTGACTTGAAGAATATAAACCTACTTAAGCAGAAACAATTAAGAAACGAAATCTAAGTGCTGATACAAAAAAATTCAGAACTGAAGTTGAGTGCAGAAATAAAATTACGGCTAAACACAATGAAAATTAACTACAGAACTAATCCTCAACCCTTCCCAAGCTCAAGATCTCCTTGTTCGTCACGCAAAGGCTGGCCTCGAACCCCTAAGCTCAGCAAATCAGTGGAAATCGACTTCAATCTATCAACTCTGTTCAATTTGCATCAGCTGGGAAAATTCCAATCCAAACTCTTCGATCTCAGTTTAATGGATTGCGATGATGAATCGACGATCATCTGAGATCACCCGAGAACCCCTACAAGTGGCTCAGATGATCGGAAATGGCTTGTGGATGAGATCCAAGTGATCGGACCACAGAGCTGTCGAAACCCTCAAACAACTCTGTCCGGTGCCAAATTGAGCTGAATTCTCCACCGAAGCTACCTCCAATGATCCAAATCTTGATCTAGGGTTGAAGTTGAGGTGGTCGCGCCTCGAATTGAAGAAAAACTGAAGAAAATGAAGAAGAACGAAGACGATGAACAGTTGCGGCGAAGACGCGACGAGGAAGAGCTGTGGCGAAATTTTCCTTAAGTACTTAAAAATGAACGGTCCAGATTGATTTGAGAAAATCCAACGGCTGATCTTTATCCGATCTGACCCAAACTTTGATGTTGTTGATCAAGGGTCAGGATCTGCATCGTGGTAGCTCAGATCCTCCAGATGTGCAACGGACGATCCAGATCAACCTAATCTTTGAATGGATAGTCTAGAGCCCTCCGAGCTTGATCCAATGGTTGAATGAGCTCTGATTGGGATGAAACCTTCAGATCTTGATCAGAGTGCTTGATCAGCCCTAATCCTAGCTCGGATTGCTTCAGATGGTCCCGGATGGCTCAGATCTAGCCGTTTTTGAATCGGACGACCCAAATTAATCCGAAGCTTGATAACTCGATCCGGGTCCGCTTCCGACTTAAGTTTGACCCAGTATGCCCTAGGTTTATGATCTTTTCATGCCTACAAAAATAGATCAAGAATTCAGTGGCCAAATAATCCAAATATGTATAAATTTGCAATTAAGTCCAAAATAGCAATAATTTCTAGAACCTAGGGTAAATTCACAATTAAGCAAGAAAAATATGGGTCAAACTTGGATTTTAGCAACTAAAATAATCAATAAAATGGTACTTATCAGGTATACTCTTAAATTGAGAGTCTTATGGCTTTATGGTTAGTTTATATTGTTGGATCGAGAAACACGATAGAGGGGGGGTGAATATCGTGAAAACTTTTCGGATAAAAACTTAAGAGAAGGTACGCAGCGGAATTGAAAACAAACACGAGGAACACAAGTATTTTTACTTGGTTCGGAGTCACGGTCGGCTCCTACTCTAAGACCCACGGTCCTTGACCGTTTACTGCGGACAATTCTATAGTAGCGCAAAGTTTTACAGAATTTGGTACAATAGTAATGCAGTAAGTAAACAAGTACACTTTTCGTTACCGACGCCCGGTGTGGATCATACTTCGGAGCAGAGGGTCGTCGTCGGCGCTAAAATGTCGAGAACGGAGTTTGCCGGAGCAGAGCGCTTGAACGAAAAGCTTGGAGGCGTTGAAAAAAGTGATGTTGAAGCCTTAGGGGTCGAGCCCCTTTTATAGTACTCCTGGGGGCACCTGGGATGTGGGGGGCGCCTGACACGTGCCTTCGGATCCGAGGACCTCTATCCGAAACTTGGTCAGCGCTTATCCCCTTCGAATCGGCTCTGGAGCTGACTGGGGCGCCCGGGACCTCTCGGGCGCCTAGCTTGACTGGGTTCGCTGGCTTCGTGGCTGATTTTGCTTTGACTCATCTTTGGCTTTGACCTTGGGGGCCCGGGACCTCCCGGGCGCCTAGCCCAGTGTTGATTCGAAGCGCTTCTTGCTTTATTGCTATTTGGCTTTGACCTTGGGCGCCCGGGACCTCTCGGGCGCCTAGCCCAGCTACATGCCCCTCTCCTTTGGGGCGTTCTGAGCTGCAGAAACACACTCCTTCGGTCCCTGCATCCAAGGTTAGTTCCACAACAAGCACAGCAAGAATATTGGTTAATTTTTACAGCCGTAGCTGTCTTGGTTCTGACTTCGGGTTTCCCAAATGGAACCCTAGGTCGAAACGACGCCTACTGTTCCCTCAACGGGGAACGTGTCCTCACCTACTCCTCTCAGGAGAGTTTACTTTTTGCCAACCGGCTCCTCCGGTTGGACTTTTGCCCAGCAACCCTTCGCTAGGTGCCTAGCAACCCTTCGCCAGGTCTTCAATGTCTAGCAGCCCTTCGCCAGGTGCCTAGCAGCCCTTCGCCAGGTCTTCGATACCTAGCAGCCCTTCGCTAGGGGCCTAGCAACCCTTCGCCAGGTCTTAGGGTTTTGATGCCTAGCAGCCCTTCGCTAGGTACCCAGCAGCCCTTCACCAGGACTTCTTTCTACACACTCAGTGAACACATTAGACTAAAAATAGCACTTAACTTTGAATCCTTTGCCAATATCAAAACAAGGTTCGATATGGTGCTTCCTGCACCAACATATATTGTTACATATATATATATGATGTGAGCAAATGCATAAGGAGAGATACTCTCTCATACATGCGTGCGCAGGGGGGCTACAAATCTAGGGTCTGGATTGCATTGACCCAAGGTGACTTGTGTACAAGCACAACCTGTGGATGTCAAATGCTGGACTGGTTGGGGGAAAATTTATCCAAACGAATGAACCAACATTTTGTCACCTGAATCTCCTTTTACTATCTGCTAAAAAAATGTAATGGAAGCATTAATCTAAAATTAATGGTGATTTCGTAATATTTCGACATTAATGGCATTATTAAACACATTAATGGTGATTCTATAGTGTCTCAACATTAATGATGACATTAAACTCATTAATGGTGCCCCTCTAATGTCTCAACATTAATGGTGATATTAAACCCAACGTTATGGCCATTTATTGTGTCCAAGGTTGAGCCCTCCTATATAAGGAGGTCATGAGCAAGAGTAAAGAGATAGGGAGAAGAAAAACGGAGGAAAAATTCATCAACCTTAGGGGGCGTTTGGTTTGCTCCATTTTCTATTTTCATTTTTCAGAAAATCGCATTTTCTCATTTTCTAGAAAATGACTTTTTTCATTCTTTAGTTTTCAAGAAAATGCAATATCTTTTTCTAAAAACAAGGTTGGAAAATGTAAACCAAACACGTTTTCTAGAAAATAGCATTTTTTACAAAAAAATAAAAATGAAAAATAAACTTACTAAACACCCCCTTAGTTTCCCTCGTTCTCATCCTCTCTGTCGTGTATCTTCCGCTCGACAGAATACCCGTGGTTGTATTTGGGTACCACTTATTTCGCTATGACCACCAGTGTTTAGTTGAAATCACAGTTTGTCGTTGTATCTTAGGAAACAGATGGTTTAAGATAACCTTGAAGCACAGCCGGAGTTGAGATGAATCTGTTTTAAGAAAACTGCATTGAGCGCAGACCTCAACTTTTCATCTCATTTCCCGACTCGACACTCGTATCTTTCATTCTTAACTCGACGACCTATTTGGGAGCAGCATGAAGACCCACTCAAGAGATCCACTCGGAACCAATTCGGATAAGTCACTGATCCGGTAATCAGGTCGTCCCGACTTTGACTGGACGCAACGTTCCGACCATAGGAAGCTTAGGAAAATTGTCCCCATTGACAGTCTGACATTATCAATTCAAGTTTTCTCAATAGATAAGTTAAATTTGATTTGATGTAATTTCAATTCAACTATATCCCTAATTGTCTCCATAGATTGTTCAACATTTAATTGGTTAGAGAATAACAACTTTATTATAATAGGGCAAGAAATTAATTCTTGGCAGGGTATATTCTCGAAAAAAATTCTTTTATCTTCTAGTCACTTGACGGTTATTATAAGTTAACTCTATGATTTATTTATTTTTCCATATAATCTGAGAACAGACGCATCTGTGATGAGTATAATCATTTTTCCCTAAAATTAATATTCTTTGATTCTAGTAAGACATCAGGTACATTAATAATATATTTTGTCAATTCACATAATTAGATTCTTTCCTATGGGGGTTTGAATTTTACATTTTGCATTTATGCATGTAGAATTTGAATCACTAGTAAAATTCGGACCTCTCCATGATTTATATGCATTTCTCATATTTACTAAGGATAAAAGTTAGATTTTTCACTTCTAATTTTTTTAATAGAATAATATAACACTCCATTTTAATCATCATATTTATTTTATAAATATAAATGGGAAGGAAAGAAATAATGGTACATTTTTATTTTATATTTATTAGATGATTTAAATTTAAATTTATTTTCTGCCCAATGCATATCGATCAAAATAAATTAAGAAAATAGCATGTAATTTTTTTCTCTTTCTTTATTTATCTTTAATAGAATACAAAACTTAATATTGTCTAGTCATTTATAAGAAATATCTGGCCATTTTAAGATAATAATTTTTTTAAAGATAATTTCATATTATTCATTTTTATTTATTATCACAATAAATACGTCAATAAAATTAAATAAAGTTAATTTTATTTTTATATAGCAGTAAAGTAATCAGGGGAATAAGAAGGAATATATAAGTGTGAATAAATTAATTTTTAAAAATGAAAAAAAAAAATTTAAGTACTTGCCGCGGAGATGACGTGGCCAATTCCCATTTGAACTCTCACAAAAGGACACCACCGACATCATGCACCAACTTCAGCCGTCCATTCCTTGGATTGGATCCGCAACCAACCGCAACAATGACGTCACTCCGTCGGCCAGAAACTTCGCGTTGTGTCGGACGCACCGTAACGGATCAGCGTCCTCGATCCCGTCGCGTCCAAAATGATTCGCGCTGATCGCTTTGAGATACGGACACGCGTCCTCATCCAGATTTTGTCATCTTTTTACAAATAGAAATTTTGTTATAAAAACCTCTAAATGTTTATTAATATCAACATGCTACGTAAGTTTTTATTTTACAATAAACATCAGGAGGTTCTTTGAAAATGTTCTATATATTAGGGAGTATCATGAAAATTATTCTTCTAAATATTTATGATAATTTCCATAGGAAACCTAAATTATTTATGTAATGTGATTACTGTGTTTGATATGATCATGATCAGTTTGCGGCTAAATCTGGCGGAAATCGCGATGCTATCTCTATTAGCTGGTGGGTGGTGGATAGGTTCGCCGGCGCCGCGACGAGATCCGAGCTTGCCGACTTCCGCTTCGGCCTTAATGGAATCCGACGTCTCCATCGCCGCACTTCACTTCTGCTCCCCTTAAGTTCTGATCTGTTGATATTCCCCCCTTCTCTGCTGTTTTCTGGACCGGAGCTCTCTTTTCCGGCTTTTCTTTCGGCGAAAAATTCGATTTTGAGGATCCTCTTTGCGGTCTGGTGCATAAGACCCGTGCTTTGGCTCTTCCACCTCGGATTGGCGTTGTTCGGGATCGGAATCTCTTTTTCGGGTTCTCTTTCTGCTTTTGGTATACGGACACCCGTGCTTTGGTCTCTTTCATTGCTGTTCAGAAATACCGTGATTAAGGAAGCTGTGGAAAAAGGGACAAAGTTTGGGTTTTGGAAGCTATTAGGGTTTCATGTGGGTGTCTGGTTTGCCTACTATGGGTTTGTTCAAGCATGAGATTGAGAGGAAACAAATGTTTACTCTTTTCCTTCTTCTTGGATTGCTGGTTCCGACGGTAATGGGTAATGTGGTGCTGATCGGAAAGAACGTGTCCTTGTCGTTTCCAGATGTCGAGGCCAATTTTGGTGAGTGTTTCGTATTTTTAGCAAGGTTTATTCAGCATCTCGCAATTGTATCATGGTTTCTTTGTTCTCATATGTTGTATGTGCAGCTCCACCAGTAAAAAGATCAGGTGAATCTGGAGTGTTGTATCTCGCAGAGCCGTTAGAGGCATGCACTAAGTTAACAAATGAAATTTCTAAGGGTTTAGGTGCTCCATTTGTGTTGATCAGAAGAGGAGAATGTTCTTTTGATGCTAAAATCAGGAATGCACAATATGCTGGTTTCAAAGCTGCTATAATATTTGACAACGAGGATAGAGGAACCCTGATTTCAAGTAAGACTTATATAGTTTGCAGTATTGCAACTTTATGATGTTTAGTAGAGCATTTAAAAAAAATCTCTTCTTGGCTAGTTAGAACCGTATGTGCAGTTGCGTTGTAATGGATCAAAGCAATATGATATTTGACTACTTAGTGAGAGGAACAATGTTAAACTATAACAATGTTATGAAATTGCAATTTCATTAAAAATTCAATTACTTGAATTTCTAATGGTGATCATCCCTTGCTTTACATGATACAACAACTAAGGCCTTATTTGTTTATCTCGAATAATGTAACTGTGATGCGAATTGGCAGCACACAATGAAGTGGAATAGCGGGGTTGACAACAATTTTGCAATTGACTTTCATTCCCATGAGAAGTTTTTGGAATGAATAGGAATCATTGAGCTGGAATGTAATGGGTGGGTTTAGAAAACATTCCAAATGTATAAACCCTAATGGATTCAGTACTAAAGCACAACACTTTATTCCAAATGAGTACCGTACATGTATCAGTATTCACAAATTATTATCATATATCCCTTCATTTCTTATCTTTTTAATTTTCCATACTACTGATAATGCCCAAATTCTTATTTGCTAGCAATTTTATTGGTGGTCAAACAAACATGAGCATTTTTTAGGATTACGAATATATAATTATAGCGTTGTTGGTGGATTCTGATACCCAGTCCGTCATGAACAAGATTTAGCTTTTTTTGGGGGCAGAACCCCATATTGATTTTGAAACTTCCAATTTTCCATAGTCTATGGTTAATGATGCGCTGGCTGCCTTTTAGGTTTAAAGATTGGTCATGGGTTTATGTAACTAATAAATAATGATAATACTAACTAAACTTTGTAGCAAGGATGAGACTGTTGAGATGAAGGCATAAGGTTAATAGCGTAGATAAATAGAACACAAGTATTTGTGAGATGTTATGATGACAAATCAAGAGAGAATATGGTAAAACAGTGTGTATGCCCAAATGGATTAGTTGAATGAATTAGAGTTATAGGTAAGCAGTAGGAGTTCAAAGAAAATTTGTCGAGTGGTAACCTAGATTTTACTGATAATTGGCCTTACAGTTCAATGATGGTGCAAGATCCATGCAAGTTCCTAAATAGTTAAGACATGACTTTTTGTGTAGTTTTCCTTTTGGTATTTTCTTATTTTTACAATGATTTGTTGTCTGGGGATCAATTGAGTTTGTCACCTGTCTCCAGTCATGGTTGCCTTTTGTAATTAGCCTAGCGTCGCTATTATTATTCCAATTATTTATGGTTAGAAGTTAGTAGAACGAGAGGAATAAATAGTTGAATTTTTGCAGCAGAAACTCAAGCTGTATGCTGGTGAAAATTATAGGCTTTTTAATAGAATGAAATGGAATATACATTTCCACTTCTACCCTTAGTGATCTTTTAACGCTTATATTCTTTTTAGCCTAGTTGACCAGGTTAGAGGTGATCCCTGTTTTCCTGTTTCTAATATATCGTAGTCAGCATTTATTCATTCACTTTTTGACAATATATATTTCAATAAAATATTGCAGTGGCAGGAAATTCAGTTGGCATCCATATACATGCTGTATTCATTTCCATGGCTTCTGGCGAGACATTGCGGAAGTATGTTGGCCATGCTGGTTTGGAGTTGTGGATCTTACCTACCATTGACAGCTCAGCATGGTCGATTGTGGTCATTTCATTCATATCACTACTAGCTATTTCTGCTGTGCTTGCCATGTGCTTTTTTATCCGCAGAAATGTTATAAGGCGCGAACAGCATCGACTTCCTAATGTGCGCGAGTTTCATGGAATGAGTAGTCAATTAGTGAAAGCTATGCCAAGTCTCATATTCACCTCAGTTGTCGAAGATAATTGCACCTCAACAACTTGCGCTATTTGCCTAGAAGACTACTGTGTCGGGGATAAACTTCGCGTGCTTCCATGTCGGCATAGTGAGTTTTCTTTATTCATAATTTAGTCTTATCACCTTTTTTGCTTGAAGTTTGTCTCTTTCATACTCGATCTATCTGAATGATTTGTTCTCTTGGAAGTTGGAACTGCATAATTTTGTGGAATTTAACTCAACTAAGGGTCAGATAAAATATCATCTTAAAATAACAGCCCTAATTCTCCGAGAAAGCTTCATTAAAACTTTAAACAAACTGTTATGATCAGCAAACAATAAATCATCTGAACTATATGTCCAGTGTACTACTAAGGACCCGGTTGTCTGGTTATTTGATTGGCAAGTTGGGAAGAAGAGGAACTAGAGGGAATGAAAGGCAGGATAGGATAATCCTCCTCCACTTGGAAAGAAATGTAGATATTACTTTCTTTTCCATTTCAATTCCTCTTCACCAATTCCTTGCATCCTAGTAAAGGCACACTCCTGTCTTTAATACTATGTCTAGAAAACATTTTCAAAGCATTATTTATGAAGATATTACTCATTCTTTCCAACAATTCAAATCATTAGAAAAGGCGCATAGAGCTCCACGTCTCATGGGTTACAGGAGGATCATAAACTCTGAAATGTTCTTCACCTCAACAGGTAGGCTGGGGGAGTTTACTTGCAAGGGCTTTGTGATGCTAATATGAATTTAATTTTTAAAGCTTTAAACTTCGTAAGAAATTATTTTGGTAGATCTTTTTAAGGTAGTTTTTATGTTTTTATTAGAAATTATCTTGTTAGAGAATAGCGATTTCTTCCAAATTTGTTGGACTACTTTTGGGTATAGGATTATTTCTTTCTTAGAGAATATAATTTATTTCAGTTGTGTGTTTGTTGGGGCCTTTAAAAGAGACCTTAATCACCCCTTGTTTATCTTCTTCATAATAATATTTCTCTTTGGTCAATTTAGTTTTGGCACTACATCACGTTACCCTCTCGTAACTACCAACTTGAAAAATGCAATCTTGCTTTGCTCCGGTGCCATTTGTAGTGTGCCGTTTGTAGGCAAAGGCGGTCATCATTGTTCCCAATAACTGAGTTACCACACATGCCATGACCAGTAGAATATTGCACATTGGCATGTTGGCCAGTGAAACCCACTTAGTTACACTCCCATAATGGTTCGCCAAGTCAGGCGTCGCTGCCTCGACGTTAATCTTCTATTTTAACCCAGAAGCTAAGTTGTCTAACATGCATAAAAATCTGCAAGGTCTAATCTGAATGGCATTCGGTGATTCTTTGTTTCAAGATTATAAGAGACTGTTTTACTTTCTGCTGGTTAATTTTATCGCCAAGATCTTCTTGAGGAATCAGTGTCATTCAGAATCACTATTATACTACCTTTCTAGCTTTGACAATCAGAACTGCACACTTTCCTCGTCGTCTGATAGTTTCTTAACTAGTTGGTTTCCCTAGCTTTCTGTTGACAAAATGGCGATTGAGTGTGTTTACTTATAATTATTCATGATTCATAATTGCTTCTAGTCGTTCTCTTAAGTTCCGCACTAATCTTTGTTGAATCATCGAACAGAGTTCCACGCATTCTGCGTCGATTCTTGGCTCACTTCTTGGAGGACATTCTGCCCTGTTTGCAAGCGAGATGCTATGGCAGGTGTAACTGATCTTCCGGCTTCTGAGCGCACACCCTTACTCTCTGGCACAACTCCAACAAGTACTATATCGTCATTTCATTCTCCGGCAGCAGCATCTCCAGCCATCCACATATCGGCGATGCCTCCTCGGTCACATTCAAATTCCAGGCCTCATTCCTTTGCTAGTTCTAACAGTTCGCAGGCCATCCGAACAATGCCACTGCATCTCCGTTCTAATTCAAGTTTAGCATCCAGCATTTCACACATCCCTAACCTGCATGGTTCTTTCGGTCGCTCACCGCCAATTTGTATAAGTAGAAACTCTTTGGACCTTAGAAATTCATCGTCTCATAGATCTCGATCGTATCTTGTGTCTCCCCATTCCATTTACTCACCTATCAATTCTAGACTTGGATCCTCATACATGCCCGGCTCAAGTTATGCAGCCTCCAGCTATCTTGCGGCGTCCTCCAGTAGACAATCATACTTGAGACATTGCGCTGAATCAGAAGCAAGTTTATCGGCTTTAGCCTCGGCAAATTCTCTACCGGGATGCTGATTTATGCAATGGTTGCAGTTTTGCTGTATATTATTCTTTGTTATGAAAACCTTAGATTTTTTCTTCTTGTTAGACAGAGACATGTTGTTCGAGTATGCCTTGGTTATTTGGGTTATACGGTTTTGATCACGTTTACGATTGTTTGTCATCGATTTAGGGTTTAGGGTGGTACGGTTTTGATCGCGTTTACGATTGTTTTCCTGATCGGAGTACAAGAAGCTCTATCGGGCTTTGAGATGTTCATATTGAAGTTCCATCCGAAGAGATGTAATCGAAGCTCACCGTTAATGTCCTGTTTTTTCCTATGAGGCAAAGGAAAGGATGTATTCAATGAAACTCGAGACTATTTAGTTGGTGTAGAATGAACAGAAAGATGTTTAACTCTTTTTGCCAAGGTTCCGAAAATCAGATCGGACATTGAATCGGTCGAGGTAAGGATTCAGAGGTTTAGAGGTTCCACCGATTTAACCGGGGGTCTAACTGGGATATAACCGGTATATAATAAAGCATGTATTCATATAAATATATGAAACTAATGACTTATTTAATTACTTTCTTCAAGATTAGATCAACTAGATCGATCATGTGATATGTTTTTGTTAGCAACTCAGTACGGTATTCTTGAAAAATAATTAGTTCAAAGAAAATTCAAGTTTAAACCATGGGTTCAAGAATCTAGATACGAATTGAAGAATCTTATTAGAAGTAAAATTATATCACGATACATTGTTCACCAATAAACACTTAAACAGAGGACACTAGCAAAGCACATGCAAAATCGCTTTTCCAAATATGACTAGTTTCGACTATCCGGTGGAGCTCGATAAGTGCATCTGCTAGGTTTCGACTAATCAGTGAGTTTATCGGGTCAGTAAAAATGAATCAAATCGGAATAATATAAAAATATTAATATTTCAATTTCGGAATTTGGAAAAAAAAAATGGATACTTGAATTTGATTCCGGGAAATTTTGAAAATATAAATAATTTTGTCTTCCAACACCGTTTGAAATAAAAATTCAGTTTGAATTATTCAAACTTTGATTAGATTTAAATTCGAGTCCGATTTAATTTTCATATATCAATTGGTGCATATTTAAATTAAAATTATATTAAAATAATTAAAATTAAAATTATATTAAAATAATTAAAATTTTATTAGAATTCGATTCACGAACAACTCGTAAATAATAAAATAAAATCTTATAGATGTGAATTCAATTTTAAAAAATTATTAAATATTTTTAAGTTGGACTCGAATATGATAATTTTAAATACAAATTAAATATTTTTCAAATCAACTCTATTGAACCATGATCATGAATAACGTTACCAATTAAATTCTAATTATGCAACATAATTAATATATATTAAACTGATTTTTAAATTCAATCCAATTTCTCACTTTTTTATTAAACAAAATCGTTCAATTTACATTTTTTACCCCTGTGATGGTCAACCTAAATATACTTTTGCCTTGAGAGCGTACCGCGTTAGTGGACCGCCTCCGTTATATCCGATACGTACCGGTGATCCAAAGTGTTCATCACGGCCGACATGTGCATGAATTTTGCATTTGGAACGCCTGTCTGACCATTTATAACGGTTTTTGTTGTTATTTTTAAAATAAAACGACACGAGTTATAAGCGACATAATTCCGTAGTGTTCGATCATCTCGCCGAGCGCAGGGACCGGCGGACGCCTAATCGCGACCTAAGATACGATAGAAATCACGACTTCAGCCTACGGTCCTACATGATTAGAAAGCGCCGGGTTTTTCTGCCGTGATTCAATGGGTAGCTCAAGTCGGTTCGCGAATCAGATCTCGGTTTTTTCTTTTGGCCGCGGCTTCCTCGCTTCACTCTTCTCCGCGCTCGCTGCTCTGGTCTCAATCTCAGTTTGTGAATCTCGTCAGCAGAGGAGGAGCCGCTTGGATAACCGGACGTTTCTGTCGGCCGAAGAGTGGTACTGTTCAAATTCCCTGCTTCGCTTTCCGTGGATCACCGACCTAGTGTCACTGTTTTTTTTTTGCCCAAAAAAAAGAGATCTTTTTGAGTTTTTGCATTCTTTATGTTAGATCTTATACGGAGTTTTGGCTTCTTTTTCGAGCTCGATTTTTCCTTCATCAATGTCGGTTTTCTTCAGATCTGGCACGGTGCATAGGCTTGTGCATTTAAATGACAAGAGTATGTATATGAGAATACCATTCACCGTTTTTATTGTTGTTTGGTATAGATCTACAAGGTAGATCTTGGAAACTGGCTTCATTAATATTCGAAGGTAGCTAAAGGATTTTGTTATTGATGGTTGGAGATACTGCTATCACTGCGCTTTAGTTTCTATTCATATTTGGTTGATGAAGTGCAAAATTCTCAGATCTGAGTCTAGGATTTTAGATAGTGGCGCTTCTTGACGGCCACTCAATTATTTAATGAGTTTTTTTTTAAATAAAAATAGTTCATGATGTTTTGATTCATCTTTTTGTCGTGGAATTTACTGACTAGATTATGCTCACATAGGAATGCTTCTCGGCTTGTTAGTTTGATGTCATCATATTGTTTGTTTTTGTGTTACATCCATGTTAATATTTATCGCTCAAGAGTTTATTGACTAGTTAATGTACTGAAGAGATATTTTCGTTTGAGATACTCAGGAGGACTATCCCTTCAATGTTTGGATAGATCCATTTGCAAAAAAAACATGCCATTTGGAGCTAGCTCAAGGATGGATGGCAGAAGAGCATCCTCATATTGCTCGACAACTACAATCGTCACATTTGTCGCCCTTGGCTTAATAGCAGTTTGGATGATCACGTCCTCAACGGTTGTTCCTGCAGCTTTATCTGATACACAACCTGATACTAATGAAAAGGTTTCAGTGCCAGATCCTACCTCCTTTGAAAGTCGTTCAGGCGACATGATTGAAGAGTCAAACGGTGACGACAAAGACAATATTGTTCAAAATGAATCCAATTCGTTCGCAAAGAAAGCATCTGAGACATCCTTAGAGAATGTAGAAGTGGAAGGTTCTTTAAAGAAGAGCCAAGATGATAAAGATGAGTCAGAGGATGGTTCTAAAACTGGGAGCTTTAGTGATATTAATGGAGAGGAAACAGGAGAAACAAACCCGGAGGCTGGAGATTTGGATCAGGATACTAAAACAGGTGATAGGGTTGATCCTAAAGACAACAAAACAGAGGAAGAACCCAAAGAAGATGAAAATGATGAAAAAGCTAATGAAGAGAAGAAATTAAATCAAGATGACATATCAGATGATGACAAAACTCGAGATGAAAAACATGGTACAATAGAGGAAAAGTTGGACCCAGAAGGAAACGTTGCACAAGATTCTGATGGGAGCAAGGAGGGGGGTGATCAATTAAAGTCCACTGGCGGCAATGAAGTCTTTCCTGCTGGGGCTCAATCAGAACTTTTAAATGAAACCAATACCCAGGATGGTACATGGTCTACGCAAGCTGCAGAATCAAAGAATGAGAATGAGATGCAAAAAGTTTCTTCAACCAAAGAAAAAAATTTAGATTCCACTTGGAAGCTTTGTCAAGTCACTGCAGGAATAGACTATATTCCTTGCCTTGACAATGAAGCAGCTATTAAGTTACTTCATTACACTGGACATTATGAACACAGAGAACGACATTGCCCTGATGAACCCCCAACCTGTCTTGTTCCGCTACCCAATGGATACAGGCCACCAATTAGGTGGCCTCTGAGCAGGGAAAAGGTTTTTTTTTTGGCCATTGTCTTTTCTCCTTTTTCCTTCTGCATTAAATTCCTTCTGTAGTAAAGATTTGTGACTTTGTCTAGGTATGGTACAACAATGTCCCTCATACCAAACTTGCGGAAGTGAAAGGACACCAAAATTGGGTGAAAGTTTCTGGAGAATATACTGAATTTCCTGGAGGTGGAACACAGTTTATACATGGTGCCCTTCATTATATTGATTTCATTCAACAGGTAATAAATATGTTGGCCAATTTGATTTCTTCAATTTGTATTGGTTCTTTACTATGTGAAGCAGTGAAACCTATTTTTTGATTGGGTTGTATCCCCTGTGGTTTATGCCTACAAATCTGAATACTTTCCTTGATTGTCATGTGCTCTTGTTTTAGGATTTCTGCAATCACATACCAATCTGATGCATTATTTCTAGGTTTCCATCTGGCTTAAACTTATTCCTCGTGGACTACTATGCCTGATTTTTTCTTATTTCTCATTTGCTTAAATTTGGTTGATCTTGAAATCCCCAAGTAATTTCATAGATTTAAAGAATTTTCTGCAGAGACTTGGATATGTTTGTTGTTTTCCTTTTCTAGATCCTGATATCTAAATTCTGATAGGATATATAATGTGTAATGATCACTAGTTTTTTCTTAATACAAAATATAAAAAGATTTATGTTGGTACTTGGGAACACTTTTAGAAACACTGAAAGATCCTTCCTTTTGAGAATAAATGCAGTCTTTGCCTGATATAGCATGGGGGAAACGCAGTCATGTGGTTCTGGATGTTGGCTGTGGAGTAGCTAGCTTTGGTGGCTATCTCTTTGAAAGAGATGTGCTTACCATGTCATTTGCACCCAAAGATGAGCATGAGGCTCAAGTCCAGTTTGCGTTGGAGAGGGGCATCCCAGCGATATCAGCAGTCATGGGTTCTAAAAGACTGCCTTTCCCTAGCAAGGTCTATGACGTTATTCATTGTGCCCGGTGCAGAGTACCTTGGCATAGGGAAGGTTCTGTTTCTGTTGAATATGATTTTTGTTTTGTTTTATGGATTGAATTATTGATCTTAAAGTGGAGACTATAGGTGGCATGCTTTTGTTGGAGTTGAATCGGTTGCTGCGCCCTGGTGGTTACTTTGTCTGGTCTGCAACGCCAATTTACCGAACTGATCCAGAAAATGTTGAGATATGGAAAGGTACAAAGAAATAATTTCTTCTTAGTTCAAATATATTCAAAATGAAAAATTCTCGTGATTATGATTCCATTAATTTATATTAAAAATTACTTTAATTGTTTAACACTACGAGATGCTGTCATATATGAAGACAACCTGACATCTATTCTTTTCTTCATCTTGACCTATTTTGGAAAACTAAATAGGCTTGGATTGTACTAATCCTATTTTATTAACATTATACCAGCCATGACTGCAATAACAAAATCCATGTGCTGGGCAATGGTCAGTAAGACCAATGATTCGCTTAACCAAGTTGGTTTGGCTATCTATAAAAAGCCTTCTGACAACAAATGCTATGAGCAAAGAAAGGAAGATAATCCTCCACTCTGCCAATCATCTGATGATCCTGATGCGGCCTGGTATGATCTTTGCTTTGTAGGATGGACAGGGACTCTCATTGGCATGATTTTTTTCCATCTAAACTGTATGCATCTTCATTCCATTTGCATCTTTTGTCACACAGGAATATCACACTCCAAGCATGCATGCACCGGCTGCCAGTAGATCGTACTAGTCGAGGGAATCAGTGGCCAGAGCAGTGGCCCCTAAGGCTAGAGAAGGTACCTTACTGGTTAAACAGTTCTCAACTTGGGGTTTATGGGAAACCTGCACCGGAAGACTTTGTATCAGACTATGAGCATTGGAAACGCGTTGTTAGCAAATCATATGTCAGTGGAATGGGAATTAATTGGTCTACTGTGAGAAATGCCATGGACATGAGATCTGTGTATGGAGGGTAAGTTGATACTAGTATCAATCTAGTTTAGCCTTTATACAGATTGTCTTTTTCTTCTATAACGTCTACATCAAAAAAAAAAAATCAATTAATTGCTTTTTAGTTTTTTGGTTAACCTGGGCTCCAAAGTCCATAGTTTATTGATAAAATTCATTCATTAGAATAAAAAGGGGAGAAACTTCCTCTGCTCGCCCTTCCTTCAATCCTTTCAGACGAATAAAACTCCTCGCTTCCTTTGATAGCCAACCTACTGCTCTGATATGAGATGCAAACAAGAGGATGCCTAGTTTGTTTGTTATAAGATTATGGAGCTTCTCTTAAATATGACTTAGTTACATTAAGTTGTATGGCAAACAAGATATATTATGATTGAATTGATAGGTTAACCAAGGTCATTGCACATTCTTTTATGTTGAATGATGATCCCAAGTCCCAACTTAATTTTGGCATAAGTTATAGTCCTCTAACTACATCCAAGTGGTGTTCTGCAACTGCATGACTTCCATGTTGGCTTGGTTGTTCTCATCATTTGATGCTACATCTTGCTTCTTCCTTCAGTCGGAAATCTGTTTGTTGTTACACCTTTCGATTGTTAATTTATGTTTGTCTCCTCACAGCTTGAGACTGTTCTTTTCATTTCTGGCATGAGTTGCACTCACTATATATTGTAAAATATACATTTTTTAGTTTAGCAATTCAAAGAGATAACCTACTTCTTTATATCATGATATAATGCCTTAGCAACCTTTGATATTTCACTCTACATCGTGTATTTATTTTTGTCATTGTTTTCAGATTTGCTGCAGCATTGAGAGATATGAAAATTTGGGTGATGAATGTTGTCCCAATTGATTCACCAGACACACTTCCTATTATTTATGAGCGGGGCCTGTTCGGCATGTATCATGATTGGTGTGAATCTTTCAGCACCTACCCAAGATCATACGATCTTCTTCATGCAGACCATTTATTCACAAACACTAAGAAGAGGTCAGTAAATGCCCATTAGAATTCTATGATCTAATTATCACTTGTCTTTCTAGGATGCTAGATTAATGTTTCTAATTAAAATACTAGTGCAATTGTTTGGTTCAAAAGGCAAACAAAATTTTGATATTCGAATTTGAAGCAGTATATACCATCCAACAAGCAACATGTTATATTGATAATACTACAACAACAACAATCAAATCTTATCCTAATATGTGGGATCGGATATATGGAGTCTTCTCTATCTTCTATTATATCATCATTTATATTTAAATAAATTTTATTTGGTTTTATTATTGTTAACTAAGTCTTTTTTTGTCTTCTTCTTCCTCGTTTGATATGGACATTTGTCATAATTTCACATCACTTGACTGGAGCATTTATTGGTCGTCTAAGTATACGTTCAATCTTAAAAGTGTCTCTTAGAGTTTTACCTTAATAGGCACAACTTCAACTTTATCTCTAATATTTTTATTTTTTTATCATGTTCATCCTATGCTCGCACATCCACCTTGACATCGTTCTCTACAACTCTCATCTTCTACTCATGTGCTTGTGTCATATCCTATCATTCAGCTCCATATAACATAGCTGGTATAACTGTCATTTTGTAAAATTTTCCTTTAAGTCTTAGAGGTATTTTACGATCACAAAGAACACTTGACGCTCTCCTCCATTTCAACAATCCCGGTTGTATTCTATGTAAGACATCTCTCTCAATTCCTCTATCTTTTTGCAAAAATGATCCTAAATACTTAAAACTTTCCGTTATAGACAACTCATCATCTTTAATCTACACAATTCTCCAATTACGTTTAATATTGTTAAACTTAAATTTCATATATTTTGTCTTGATTCTACTAAGTCAGACATTCTACTAAGTATTGTTAAACTTAATGATTCTATGTAAAACCTTCACTTTTAGCGTTTTCCGTCAAGATTCGAGTTTAGCATGTACTCCTTCCCGTGTCTCATGTACCAAAATGATATCATCGGTAAACAACATATACCGCAGTCGGCGGTACTATATCTTGTATGTGTCCAGTTCATCCATGATTAGTCTAAAAAGATAGAGATTTAAAGTTGATCCTTGATATAACCCTATCTTTACGGGAAACACTTTGGTTAATATGCCTAATGTCTTCACTCTTGTCATTACATTCTTATACATGCCCTTAATTAGTTCAATATACGCTATACTAACACCTCGCTTTACTAGAGTTTTTCATATTATTTCTCCTAGGAATGTAATACCATGTGTAATTGTTGCTGCTGTTATGGATACTTTTCAATTAGTTACCTGAGAAGATGTATAACTTCTATTGTCGACCTTTCGGGCATAAATCCGAATTGATTTTCGGTCACCGTGGTCTTCTTCCTTAGTTTTTTTTTACTATTATTCTTTTCCAAAGTTGTATGCTATGACTCATTAATTTAATACCCCTATAGTTTGTACAATTTTGTACGCCTTCTTTATTCTTATATAAGGGAACTAAAGTACTTACCCTTAAGCATTTTTTTAGTTTTCAATATTAGATTAAATAACATTGTGAGTCATTCAATATCTTGTTTCTCAAGGTACTTCCACACCTCTATTGGAATATTATATGGTTTAACTGCTTTTCCATTTTGTATTCTATTTAAAATTTGTTCTACTTCTAAAATTTGAATTCTATAATTTAAATTTAAATTTTTATACTTATTTGACCTACTTAAAATACGTAATTAAGTTGGTCATCTAATCCTTTATTAAAATGTCTATCGTTCTTTTATTTCCTTGTCATTTACTAGTATCCTATTATATTTATTTTTAATATATCTTATTTGGATAAGATCTCTTGTCTTCCTCTCTGTCGCTTTAGCTATTTATCTCTTTTCCCTTCTTTTGTATTCAATTTTCTATATAAGTGTTTAAAAGATTCATTCTTAGTTTCATTAACCGCTTTCTTAGCTATTGTTTTTTTTGGTAAGTTTTCCTCATTCTTACAAGTATAGGTTGTTCGTTTTTTCTTCACTTTCTCATATACTTTCACTATCAAGATTCTCTACTTAGTGATGCACGTCCCTTTGACTCACTGAATATACTGTTGGTTATTATTTTCAACTTTGATACCATCTTATCTAATATTGTATTTGAGTCACTGTATATTTTTTCTAATACTTGTACTCCTATTATGTTTTTAAATATGTTTTGTTTCTCATCCTTTAACTTCCATCATTTAATTCTAGGAGTAGTGTATATTTTTCTTCTATTGATACTGTGTTTGAGGTGTATATCTAACACTATTAACCTATGTTGGTTGTTAAATTTTCTACAAGAATGACTTTGCAATCTTTACAAATCGTTTTATCTTTCTTTCTAACTATAACAAAGTCAATTTGTGATTTATTATTCCACTTTTGAACACGACTAAATGTTCTTTTCTTTTCTTAAAAAATATATTAGCTAGTATAAGGTCATATCCTGTCGTCAAATCCAATATATTTTTTCCTTTTTCATTTCTTATTTCAAACTCATAACTCCCATGTGCCATATCATATTCTTCATTTTTCATTCCTAGATGTTTATTTAGATCTCCTTCTATTAAATCATTTCAGTTTTGTAATACCACATCTAGATCGTCCCAAAATTTAGATTTGGTGTGTTTATCTAATCCTACTCAAGGTGCATATATGCTAATTACATTAATATTTTTTTTTCACTTTAACTATTTTGAGAATTATAATCCTACATCCTTTCTTACTACTACCACTTCGTTTTTTAGTGAACTATCGACAATAATATTTTTTTCATTTCGTGTTTTACTCTTTCCTGTGTACCATAACTTAAAACTCGAATTCTCTATCATTTTTGTTTTCTCTCCCACTCATTTTGTCTCTTGTATATACAATATATTAATTTTTCTCCTAATTATCGTATCGATTACCTCCATTAGTTTACGTGCTCTTATGTTCGATGGATCATGTTCTAAATCTTAGACTATTAATTTTTCTATAATATTTATTTTTATCAAATTTATGGTGTGAGAACTCAGAACTTTTGCATATTTAATATTACACTCAAGTTCTCATGGAGATGTAACGGTTCTTACCGTTACGTTATAGTCAGACCCTACAACGCGAACTCGTACATATTTAGCATTGTAACTTGTTTTTATAGAAATGTAGCCGTCTTTGTCAAGACTTTACTCTCTGCAACGCGCTTCTTTCGGATAACATCCTAACATTAGCAACACATTATATAGATAATAATTACAATAATTAATTTCTGAACCTTAAATGAAAATTATCTTGCTGCCTTTGATGGAGCGAAGTAAATGGCGTGGTAAATAGAAGAACTTCTAGCAGCGCTCAGTTAAATATAGTTAACTCTTGATGAACTTCTCGGCCACTTTTCAGATTCACCTCTTTGGGTTTTGCTTATCACAATTTGGATACTCCCTTAGTTACTGCCACATCTATGGCTTTAAATTGACATCTACCTTAGTAGAGTTGATCCTATCATTGATTTTTCTGCACCATTAGTATCGATTAGTGATGCTAGAGAGTGACCTCAACCACTTTAAATGCTGTCAGAGCTTATAAATTGCACAAAGGATCTCTAATCTCATAAATGATCGCAGAATTACCATCTTAACAATATTTACATTTTTAAGAAGCCTAAATCCTAATTAGTAATTACATAGTTCTATCCTAATTACTAATTACATAGTTCTATCCTAATTATCTATAGATATCATAGTAATTTTGTTCGAAAAGAGCAAAATTTTATAATTGGAAACGTTGAATCTTTTATATGGAGGTGTTCAGGTAGAGGGAGACCGAAGAAACTACTAACAGTTAGGCTACGTTTGGTAGGGGGTAATGTAATCCGGTCTGTAATGTAATCTTGATTACATTGTTATGTTTGGTAATGAGTTGTATGTAATCTTTGATAATCATTACAAATTGGATTCTTTTGTTTGGTGAGGGGCAATCCATCCTGTAATATAATCAAGATTGACGACCGTCGCCGGCCGGCCGGTGACTATTGACCGGCCGGCAAACGTCGCCGGCGGGCGGTCGCCGGCGACCAACGACTGTCGCCGCCCAGCCGACGACTTTACAAGCTGTAATGTAATCCAGATTACGAAGGTTTTGTTTTGTAATCCAGATTACAAATCATCAACCTCTTTTGTAATCGAGATTACATTACATTACAATCTTAAAGTGATTCCAAATAAAAGAATCAAATTTGTAATGTAATCTTGATTATATTACAGGGTGAATTACACCCTACCAAACGTAGCCTTAATGTAACTAAAAATGATTTAATTAATATGAATACTAGTAGTCCTATATCCTTGTATAGCACAACTTGATGATGATGATGATGAATACTTTGGTCGATTGGCTAACAAGGTACAATATTTTGTAACAATCATACACGATATTGTTACCGCAAATTATATCTTGTAACACTAAGTTGCATCTTTCTAGAGAACTACATTTTTCTCAAATCATTTATGTTTACGTGACTGTTTGGATATTTGAATTTTTAGTATGCCCGTTCCAACCACAATCATTGCTTTCGTGTAATGCCTGAGATTTTGTGTTTTAGGTGCCAATTGCTTCCAATTCTTGTTGAGGTCGACAGGATTGTGAGGCCCGAAGGAAAGTTGATTGTGAGAGATCATATCGATATCATCGGTGAAGTAGAAAAGACACTCAAATCTCTCCACTGGGAGATCCGGCTGGCATATTCCAAGGACACCGAAGGCTTGTTGTGCGCCCAGAAGACGATGTGGCGACCAAATTAAGTGACACAAACTATTATTGAGTTATTGCCGATTCTGGTACAGATGTGTATTAGTTTGTATTATGCGTGCTTGGTTTAGATTCAAGAAGCACGGACTGCATCATAAGTTCCTGATTCATTTGAGAAAGAGAGAGGCAAAAAAAAAAAAATCTTAAATTAATTTTGTGCGAATCTTATTGTTTACTTAGTGAACTAGATAAACAGAAGTTTTTCTATCTTTATTTTCGATATTTTCTTCGCTTTGGACATTGAGCAAGCAACATTGTTGTTAATTTTGATTCCGATTACCTTTCTATCTTAAGCTGGTATGGACCATAATGCTTGCTATTGTGATTAATTTTCTCGGTTATTTGGACCCCATTGTTCGGTCCGCATGTGTTAGTTTCTACTGGTTCATTTCGTTACTTAGAAGTTGAAACAAATTGAGTGATTTAAGCCTTCACATAACTAAACATAAGCTCAATTATGATGATTAGAAGTCCGTTAGTCTTCTAATGAATAATTAAGATTTAAAATTTTAATTTTAATTGCGGCGTATTGTATTAGATTTTTTTCTCCCATGAGAAGTGGGTTTAAGAAGGTTAACTCATTTGCATGAGCTTCCGTGATCTTGATGGTCATAGCCGTGATTTTTTCTCCCTGATTATGGGAAGTGTCATAGCCGGAAGGCTTTTTCAGAGCTGTCGATGTCGCCGGGGCAGACCTACCTGGACGGAGAAAATGCAGCCGCCAGGGTCTTGAATTTGCCTTCGCCTCCATGGCTCAACCAGGCGAAGTGGCGGAGGTCGAGCCATCACCACGCCACGATGTGACGTTGGTCGGCTAGAGTTTTGATGATATCTCACGTGGATTGAGATTTGATAAAATTTTAGAGGTATATTTGTCAAAAGGGTAAAAATTAGAGGATAATTTTGAGATTTTTTTAATAGCAATTTGACATATTTCATTATCTAGAATCACTTATTATTTAAATTAAACTGAGTTAAATAATATAATTTTAAATAGATAATCAAGATTAGCAATAATAATCTTCAATCAAACATGCACTAAAGGGTTTTGGTGATACTTTTTATAGGAATTTGTATGGTTTATGGTGTAATCATCTCGAATTGGCTTTGTTTTGGATGACTATACTAACGAGTAACTCGCCTTCATTCCATAAAAAGCTTATACAACCATTACACAAGCATCACATTATGTGACCAAAATTCTTTTACGGCTTGCCTAATAAGGGCGGAATCAAGTATTGATTTTTCTGGATTTTAGTCTGGGTTAAGGATTATAATCTCCTTCGAATCTGACCCAGAATTCGATATCTAACCTGAATAAAAGAGGATATGAAAAGACTATCAATATCTGATATCTAAAGCAAATACTCAATGGGAAATGATTTGAAGAGTGAATTTGGGAGAGTGAAAATTATAGTAAATGACGTGCAGTTAATATGTACATGTTCGATCGTCGATCGGACACCACCGGCAGCCTCTGATTGCCGTCCCGAATCAAACTATACCTTGGGAGGACGGTGAACTCGTCAGGATCGCCGGCAACGGTGAACCCATCGAAATCGACGGTCAATGATGCGAGATCGCAATTGTGGCGATCCCCGACGGGTTCACCGTGCCCCTCAGGGTATAGTTTGGTTCGGGGCGGCGACCGAAGGCCGCCGGTAGTGTCCGATCGACGATCGGACGTCAGACGTGCCGTCGATTGACGGTCAAAGTTTTCACTGAGACATTCATTTTCACTGTGCGTATCATTACTCATACTCAATTAAATAAAAAATATATATATACATTAAAGAATTTTTTTTCTAAATCCATTAAAAATATATTATATAAATATTTAATTTATTTTTAAAATTATATATATATATATATATATATATATATATTTTATAAATATGATATTAATTTTAATGTACTTCGAATAATATAGTTGAATAAAAATAAAAAAAATATTAATATATAAAATATCTGATTCTTTAATAGGTATGAGTATTTGAATAAATATTTAATATCCGATAGATATGAGGACTATATTCAATAAAAATTCTTTATCAGGACAAATCGCAATCGAGTCTCATATAAACTTTCATTCATTTAATATTGGCCTAGATAAATTTCATTTTCTAACTCCGTGATTGTTGCCTTGACTGATCGTCTTGTCCAACCTCACTTGATTTGTTGGTGAAACGGGTTAACACGAGGATTAAGTCATCGTTTTGACCGAAATTAGTGAGAGCCATTTTAGTCAAAATTATTCTAAATTATAATAATTTTAATCGAAATTACTATAATAATATTAAAATAAAGGTATTTTAGTATGAAAATATATGATGGACCTTTTAATATTTTTCAATATAGAAAAGTATTTTAATAATATAAAAATAAAAATAAAAATAGGAAGTTCTTTTTGATTTTTGTGTAAAATATAGGATTGATTAGGAAGGGTATTTTGAAATATAAAAATAGAGGGTCAAATGGGAAATTCAATTTTTTTTAATGAAGAGTGCAGTGGAGATTTTCATAAATATTGGATGTGAAGTGAAAATTTATCGTTTTTATTTTTTTAAAAAAAATATTTTCTCTTGCTTTTTGGTAGAAAGAGAGAGAGAGAAGGGGCGACTCGAGGGAGATCGAGGAGGGATCGATCGATTGGTGACCGTCGTCGTCGATCATCGCCATGTGGTGCCAGTCTTGCCGGGAAGAGTACGAGGAACGGGACGCCGGCACTTGCAAAGAGTGCTACGAGGAGGCCAGCGAGACGGAAGAGGAGCTCAAGCGCGAGATCGACGACCTCAAGTCCAAGGTCGCCTTCCTCCGCCTCGCGTCCCCCCTCGACGACCCTGCCTCCACCACCGACCTCCTCCTCCACGCCGTCCTCTCCCCTTCCGGTTCAAACTCCGCTTCCTGCGCCACCCCCGCCGTCCCCGCCCACCGCGCCATCCTGGTTAGTTCTCCCCTCCTCACCTCTCCGCTTTTTTTGTACATGTTGCACAACGTGTAATTGGCAATTTGTCATCGCACGATTTAGCGATTGAAATTATAGCTTAAGGTTCTGCGGAATTGTGTTACCGTCGGGTCTAGGGTTTCTTACCCCCATTACAACTGTGCACGATATCTTCGATTTTTTTGAGGATCCAGACGCCGTTTGCTAATGGTTTCTTATACTCGACATGATCTTCCGTGGTGAGTATTCTCTTGAAACTTGTAAACATTGATTTGATAACTTTGAGTATTGCTAGAGGATTTGTTCTGTTCTCAACGCTTTGATCATCCTTACCTTTTTGGCATTACCAAACACTTGGTGGTGGGTGAAAATTTGATTTTTTTTTTTTTTTTTGGAATAACTCTTGTTGCTTGATTCTTTTGAAAATTGCTGTCTGATTATGTCTCTGGTGCAAAATTTTCTAAAGGGATTCCCGTTTGTTGCTTGTTAGGAGGGCAATTAACATTCTAAATAAACTTGTTGTAGCCACTGTATCGGAACCATTTCGGTTTGAAGGGGATCATTTACAAAGGTTAATGAAAAGCAACTAGGATTATGATGGCCGATGGAAGGGAAACTAGGATAATGATGGTCAATGGAAGGGAAAATCTATTCATAATTCTTGAGTTAGGATCGATGAGTTATTCCTAGGTCCTAAATTCCTCTTTTGTTTGTCGCTTTGTCGATTGCCCTTGACTTTCTCTTGTACGTTTCTTTTTCTCTTTGGATATGGATTTGTTTCCAATTGAAACCTTGTATTTTGTGTTCATGTTGTTTGACTAGAGTATATTGGTCCTAAATTCTCTTTGGTTATTATAGTGCACAAACATTGTCCCTTATCAGACATTAGCTAGATATGTTTTTTATGATATTACCTTGCATAGAATACAATGGCGGAATAAGATCCATGCGAACCCTAATAGCTGGGTCAAACATGAACTGTAATGGCAAGAGTTCATTGAGACACATACATGTTATGCAAGTACAAAAGGGAAATGAACTTGTCTCTCACCACAACCTCTTCGATGAGATCCACTTGTTAGGTCCTGTTTCTCTTCTGTGTGGCAAATGGACACGATCGTCTCTTGAACTTGTAACAATTGAGTTAGAAGCATATTATTTGTCTGAAAATATCTGTACAGTTTGTTTTGGGTATACAACAAAAACAATCAAGCCTTTAGATTTAGAATTTTTATTTTCATTCTTCTGTTTTACTGCAGTGCTTGATCATTTAGATTATGACAAAGTAAATAGAAGCAATGAAGTATTTGACCGTGCACTTCATAAGCAATATTTAAATCCAACCTTGATTATAAATATTATACAGATAAACACTCGATTTAGCCCTATGTGATGCTATTACTAGAATCAAACAATTAATATGGATGTTTAGTTATTTGTTTTCCTTGATGGCTACTTAACTTTGTTCGCTAATGATACCATGTAGGCTTTTTATCATTGCGTAGATTAGCAGGTCTCCTGTCTTCAAGGCAATGCTAGAAAATGAGATGGAAGAGAGTAGAAGTGGCATAATCAAGATCCACGACGTCTCATACGATGTTCTCCGGTCGTTTGTCCATTACTTGTACACGGCGGAGGTGCTTCTTGACGAGCATATGGCCTGTGAGCTGCTGATATTGGCAGAGAAATACCAAGTGAAACATCTGAAGATCTTCTGCGAGAAGTTCATGACGTCCAAAGTGAACAACGATAATGCCATTGGAAACTATGCCTTTGCCCATCGGCATAGTGCTAAGCAACTGCTCGAGGCAGCTTTGTCGCTGATAATAGAAAACATGGCCACATTGACGGAACGAGAAGAGTACAAGGAACTCGTGGAGAAAGACCCGCGGCTGGTGGTGGAAATCTATGAAGCCTACCTCACCAGGCAGGTCAATACGGCTGCCAAAGACTCGACGACTTAGCAACAATAGGATGCGACAATGGGAAGTTAAATGTTTCTTTTTCGATAGGATTATTTGGTTTTCTGTTGCTGATCGAGAAGGAAGTTGGTGTTTGTTTCGAAGCTTTCTGTGTATGTATTCCCATCTTTCAGCTGCTATTTTGTACATGAACACAAGTCATGATCGGTTTGACTGAACAAATTTAGACACCCAATTAATTTTTTGGCCGGTTTAATTGAAAGAAATTGTAATTCGGGGTCAGTTGTTTCTTGTAAAACAGCTTTTTATCAAACCAGGTAACTTTACCAATTACTCAAATCATTTAGGCAATTTTCAAAATAATTAAATTGCGTGTCCTTTTATTCATTTTATCAATTGCTACATTAGGATTTTTTTTTAAAGAAGTTGATTTTTTGGAAAGATAGATTTATAAATGAATGCTCTCTGTATTATTATGTTAAATTAATATTTAAAAATATTTATATAATCAGGAAAATTTTGGTGAATATATATCATTACAAGCTTTCTATGTCATGGATATATATCATTACAAACTCACTGTATCATTTCGGTTCGATTTTGATTGATTTTGAACAAAATTGATAGATTGATTTAGAAAAATTGAATTATTATAAAATTAAATTTTATATGTTTGTCTAATTTTTTTTTTATATATTGTGTTTTTAAATATCAATTTGATATACTATATCAAGAGCAATCATTTTTTAAAATAAATATCTTCGAAAAATTTAATTTATATTAAAAAATATTATTCTTAATATATTATATTAAATTAATATTTAAGAGTATTTATATAACAAAGAAAATTCGATGAATATTTATGATCTGATTCCATCTCATTTTGAAATATAGATTCATCAACTAAGTTTGATTGAAAAATTAGAGTACCGATTTAGTCAGGTTAAAAGTTGGGTAGGCAATTTAACTGGGTGTAAAATGACGACGAATTCAACTGTTGGTCCGGTTTTCACAACAACACTTCGTTCCCTATATCTGATAGTTTCGGAATTTAAATTTTTGATATTTTTTAAATTAGTGTAGTTTAGGAATTTATTGGTAATATTGATTATGTAAGTATGGATAATTTTGATTTAGTCAACCGAGGTAAGTTAAATTCTGTTAGTTTGATCTTTATGTCTAATTGTGCCGAAGCTTAGGAATACAAGAAATCAAAGTGGAAAACGTAGCAGACAAGAACATGAAGGGCTCAGTACATCTGAGGGACGAGAAAATTACGAAAGAGTACACCGGTAGACGAGAAGAGCGTGTGTGACGTCCGAGGGATGAGAAGTCGAGAAGGAAGACTGCTTGAGGAGAAGGTTAGAAGTTGAGTTTGGGTGAGCTCAACTTCGAACAATCAAAAATCACCTAAAATCGACAGAAGGCTAGTCAACTAAAGGTTGACTAGACTCACCCATCCAGACGCTCATATCAACACTGGCGCTCGCAATTCAGGGACCGTATCAATACGGGCGCCTAGAATCCAAGCACCCATATAACATAGGCCCTCAAAATCCCCAGCGCCCGGGTTGATACAGGCGCCCGAGAATCCAATTTTATCTAGAATGAGCTTTTCACGGTCATTGCAACGTGGATAAGATTTGACCCAACACAAGTGTCGACATTGCATACAAACGCCCGAGAAGTACCACATTAGCAACAAGATAAAATTTTCAAACTCTATAATAGTCCTTTTTCTCAATTTAGAACCATAACTTGTAATCAGATTTCAAATTCTTTTCTGTATTTTCAATGTGTAAAAGGCTTCTCCCCCTACGTTAAAGGAGACTTTTCTTATTGCGCTTTTATTGTCTTAGATTAGCAACCACCCTGATTGCAACTAAATAAATCTTGATCTCTTACTTATTTCTTAAGATATTTATGTTTTCCTATTTACTTTACTAATTTGTTCACTTTCCTAAATTAGAAGCAAAAGATTAAGATTTTCTTTTTAAGGCTATTCACCCTCCTCCCCTTCTAGCTGACCTGACACGATTTTACAATTGATATCAGAGCTCAACCAATTCAGGAGGACTAATCGCCACCTAAAGCAAGAAGATAATGGTCGGACCAAGTATCTATCCTCCAAAGTTCGAGGGGTAACTCGCGATTTGGAAACGTCAAATGGAGGTATTTTTTAAAACGGATTTCGAATTATTACTTATCATGAAAAAATGATTTTATAGTGCCTGAAGACAAGGAAGAACACTTCTGGTTGAAGATGGAGCAAGCCAACTTCGTAGCCAATAGAAAAGCAGAGTTTCATCTGGTAATCGTGTTACTGGTTCATGATAACCGAATCGGTGTGTATGCAACAGCAAAGGAACTTTGGCAAAAGTTACTAGAGCTTCAAGAAGGAACTTTAGAAGCTAAGGTGGCAATATGGAATCTGCTCCGGAATTAACTTACGAACATCCGGATGGACACTGGAGAAACTGTCGCACAACTACACCTGAGAATCAAGGAACTGATAACTGGATTCACCAACTTTAGAGAATCAGTTTCAAATCGAGATACTGTTAGATATACCCTGAAATCATTTCCAAAGGCGTAGGAATGATCTTCGATTGTAAACTTATACTATATTTTGAAAAATCTTGAGGTAAGTACGTTAGAATAATTGTTTTCTACATTTGAACTTCACAAATCTAGATGTGCAAAATCAAAAAAGGAAATTGGTCAGAACTTATCACTAAAAGCCAAAATAGACAAATCAGATTCGGACACATCGCTTGACAAGGACGAAAAGGCGTACATGGTAAGAAAATTTTCAAAGTTGTTTAAAACTAACCATTTTAATAAGTCATGGGTAAAGAAGCTACTTCAAAGAAAAACGAAATTCGATGCTACAACTGTCAATAAAAAGAAGACATCAAGGACAACTATTCGAGATTTAAAAATACAGACAAGGAAAAGAAACTGAGTCGAAGCAAATAGAGCAACCTAAATGCAATGTGGAGCGAATCATCTTCCTCGGAATTCGAACTTGAAGAATATGTCGATTTTGCACTAATGACAAGTCATCAAGTCGAAGACAATGAAAGTTCGTCTAAAATGAGCATTGATGAAGGTGGAGCATCTGATGACAAATCCAATACGGTAAGTGAGTTACATAACTTCCCTCCTGAACAACATTATGATACTATCCATATGTTAACTAGATCACGATGTAATTATGAACCAAATACATAAATCTAAAAAGGGAAAATACTGAGTTGAAATTGAACTTAGCTAATGTATGTCCACTGAAATTGCATGACGAGTTACAAATTGAAAATGAAAAATTGAATGAAAAAAATAGAAATGTTAGAAAGAAAATATGCATGCTAAAATTTTCAAAATTCAAATTATAAAAATTTTCATACAGGTCTAAAATTGTAAAGTGCACAGAAATTATATTTCATCCAAATTTTTAATAAATTCTATAGTTAAAAACTATTTTAAATTTTTAAATCTATCTTGAACTGTTAAAATATTTTTTCTATGTATGCCAAAAAATTAATTAGTTTTCTTTTGCATGTAATTATGGTTTTTTTTTGGATATTTCTTTTAGGAATAAATTTAGTTTAATTTTTTTTGATAGATGCAATTTATATCTATCCATAAAAATTTATTGAAAATTTTTCGTTAAATAAATTTTTACGAATCTTTGATTAAAAATTAAATTTTTAATTTTACAAATACTTGGAAGATGGTTTTCAAAAAATTGAATTTTTCAAGGATAACGGTTAGATTTTGACGTTTCCAAAAATTTATCAACATTTTAAAGTCATTTCTTGGAAGATGGTCTAAAAAGTTTTTTTTTTCCTTGAAAGTTTTTATGTGCCTAGATTTGATATTCTGACATATTCTCAAAAAATTTTAGAAAATTCAAATAAAAAGATAATTTTCTATAATTTTTAATAAACAATGAATTTTTAATTTTAAAATTTTTTAAAATAAATTTTTCATAAAATTAATTTTTCACTATTCTTTATTAAATTTTATATACTCAAAAATATAACAATTTACTTTTGGATTACGAAAATTAGTTTTCAAATTTTTTCCAGCTAAAGCTTTTTATCTATTTTTTAAAACAAAGTTTTTTTTCTTTTTTTGATAAGAAATAATTTTTCCATACTTAGAATTTTAAAACTCGCCTTGTTTTAAAAGAATTTCATAAAGAATTTTTTTCCCTAACTATTTTTTTATATGATTAAAGGGGACAAATAATAATCAAGTTAAGGGGAGGTTTTCATTGCACTATTTTTATATTAAATTATAATTATTTGTTTTAATATGAATTAAGTTAAGGAGGAGATTTTTTTTAACTTGACTTGGATTGATGCACATTAAGAAGAGAAGATTATAAGTACCCCAAAATGTGGTTGATCGAATCAAGTTAAGTCTTGTTAGTTTTATCCTTGTATCTAAGTATCCAAGAGCTCAGGAGCATAAGAAGTCGAGCGGAACACACAGCAGTCAGCAGACGAGAAGGATGACACGGGAAGTAAGCCGACAAGCTTGATGCATCTGAGAGACGAGAAGACTACGGAAGAGTACACCGATGGACGAGAAAGGCGTGTGCGACGTCCGAGGGACAAAAGGTCGGGGAGAAAAACTGCTCGAGGAGAAGGTTGGAAGTTAGGTTCGAGTGAACTTAACTTCGGACGATCAGAAATCACCTAAAATAACAGAAGGCTGGTCAACCGGAGGTTGTCCAAACCTCCACCCATCCATGCGCTCGTATCAACATAGGCGCTCGGAGTTTAGGGCGCCCGGGTTGATACAAGCGCTTGGGAACCTAGTTTTATCCAAAATGAACTGTTTCACAGCTGTTGCGATGCGAATAAAATTTGACTCAACTGAGGCGCCCCATTCCATATAAGCGCCCGAGAAGTACCAAGTCATCAACAAGATAAACTTTTTAGGCTCCATAAATAAAGCCCTTTTTGCTCAGAATTAGAATAATAACTTGTAATCAATTTTCTAATTCTTTTCTTGGCTTTCAACGAGTATAAGAGTTTCTCCTCCTTCGTTAAAGGAGACTTTTCTTATTGTGCTTTCATTGTCTTGAATTAACAACCACTTAGTTGCAACTAAGTAAACCTTGGTTTCTTACCAATTTCTTAAGTTTATTATGTTTCATGTTTGCTTAACTAATTGTTCATTTTTGCTAAGTTAGAGATAAAAGATTAAGATTGTCTTTTCAGGACTATTCATCCCTTCTAGTCGGCTCTACACGATTCTACATATTAATGAGTATTATTGTTGTAAGTTTTATAATGAATTTGTGATAAATTTTATCATTTTAATATTTTTAAATTTAATATTATAGAGATTTTTAGAATTATATTTATTTTTATTTGAAGTGATTTAAAGTTTTGTAGATTTATCAATTAAATTAAAAATTTTTAATGTATTTATGTTTGATGCAATGGTAAAATTATCGTCTTATAACCTAAAAAGTTACGAGTTCGAGTCCTGAAAATAGTCTCTTATAAAATAGGATAAAACTCGTATACTAGATCCTTTTTGGGACCTGCAGGATGAGAGCTTCATGCATCATATTGCTTTTTTTTTATTTGAAAAATGTAAATTAGAAATAGTAAACTTTTAATGAAAAAGGATAGGAATAATGAAATCGTACTTGTAATTTTAGTATTATAAATATTAAATATGTGCAATGGAAAATCTTGATGATAAAAGATGACTCGCTTTTTTAGTACAAGTAGTTACAGGTTTTGCTATGACTTTTTACTACCGTCCAACTCTTACAGAGGCTTTTTTATCTGTTCAATACATAATGACTAAGGCCAATTTTGGTTGGTTAATCCGATCAGTTCATCAATGGTCGGCTAGTATGATGGTTCTAATGATAATTCTTCACGTATTTTGTGTACACCTTACAGGTGGATTTACTACCGTGTGTACCTTATATTATATAGAGTTAATATTATATTATATAGAGTTAATATAGAGTTACAGGTGTGGTTTTGGCTGTATTGACTGCACCAAGTGTAATTTCTATGTTATGTATGGCCGTGCCTAAGGGCATATCGGTTGAAGTGGATTCTTCTTTTTTATCAATAAAAACCCCTTCCCAAACTGTACAAGCTTCTTCCAAAGCATACGGCTTTCTAGATGTATATGATGATATCTAGACAGATAGATCTTATATAAATCGTATGATGAAGTACCACATAAGTGGATATATAGGAATCCAAATCTGCCTCATTCTTAACATCCTTATCAAACAGTCATAGGACTAATACGAAGAAGATAAATCACGAAGATTACTAGTCCGAATATTATATGTTCCAAAAGAGAATGACGTGGATGACAACTCAACGCGGCACAACCTTGAGTGACGGCATGGGGATGCCTTCACCTGCGAGATTAACACGTCCCTTAACGCTTGTGTTAATCTCGAAGGCGAAGACATCTCTATGCCGTCACTCAAGATTGTGCCGCGGTAACCGGACATTCATATCGTTTACTTCTGGAATATTATAATTAACGTATGAGAAAGATAAATATATTGACTTTGTTGTATTTTGATTTCCAAACTTATGATAACACCCACACGCACTAACTGAAAAAAAAAATCTTTAAACTTGCATAAGCGATTCAATCAAATGACGTTTTAAAGTTGAACCGAAGGGTTCAACGAAGATTTTTTTTTTTAACATTGAAATTTCTCCAATGCTTTATATGTTCAATTAGTATTCCTTTTTTGGTTTCTACTGATTTTTTTTAAGAACGTTTTAATTTAGAGTTCTTAATCAAAGTAAGAAAACCAGAGTTAAATATATCTCAAAACATTAACTCTATATAATATAAGTTATCTATAATACAATTGCTAAAATTTAATATAATATTAACTCTATATAATATAAGTTATCTATAATACAATTGCTAAAATTTAATATAATATTTTATACTTTTGAAAATTGACAGTTTATTTCTCCAATTAAAATCTTCTAAAAAGTAACTTTTTAATGTTATTTAAATAAATATAAAAAATTAGTTTTCAATATTTTATTTAGAAGCTTTAATTACTGAGATTGATAAAAAAACAAAAAAAAAAGATTGATGTAAAGAATAAAAGGATTTATAAACATGCATTTTTAATGAGAGGATCCGTGAATTTCTTTAAAACCAGTGATTTGCCACGGTAGCAGGGATGATAATTTCATCCAGAAGGATTTGATATTTAATTTATAAAAAATATAGAGAAATTTTATAGACTTAATTAAATAATTAATATGAATATTCAGATAATTGAATATGATAATGGATCTAATAAAATCGTATTAAATATCCAATTAAATTATATATATATATATATATATATATAAAAGTAAAAAATTTCTTTCACGATTCACTAACTATTTTTTTTATATTTTTTTTATTTTTATTTAATATATTAAAGAAAAAAAACCATTTTATGGTTATTTTAATTTTTTTTATTAATTGTGATTAAATTAGGAGTAAGCGATAAGCATCTGTTTTTTAATTATGTTTTTTAATATGATATTAATTGTAATATATTTTGGTTTAATGATGATATCAACCAAAACTTAATCAAATAGAACTTAATCAAATTAGATCCTAAATTATTATCCAATTAATTAATTTGATAAAACTTAATCAAACAGAATTTAATTAAATAGAACCCTAAATTACTAGCCAATTAATTAATCAAGCAGAACTGAAAACAAATTAAGTTCCTAAATTATTATCTAATTAATTAATCAAATATACCTTAATTAAAGGGAGCATAATCCTAAATAATTAAAATAATTAAGAAGATTAAATAATTAAGATAATTAATTAATTAGGGAGGTGGCTGAATTAATTAATTAATCCTCTTAATTAATTAAGAGGATTAATTTAAAAAATTAATTAATTTATTAAGCCGGCGATCGACTATCGACGGCACCAACTGCGCCCGGTGCCCACATGTGATTGCGCGCAGCCACCGCAGGCCGCGCGCGGCCATAGGAGACGTCAGAGGAAGGATAAACATAAACGTTGTGTACCTGTGACCGAAGGAGGGGTTCACCGGAGGAGGAGACGTCGGGAATGACGGAGACACCGGGGACGACGGAGGAAATTCTTCTGAACGCGCGACAGCGGGGGAGAGAGAGGAGATCTAACTTAACCCTAAAATAGCGACGGAAATTACTTGTCCGTCGCTAATAACGACAGATTTTTAATAGTCTGTCGTTATTAGCGACGACATTGACCTTTTCCATCGCTAATTTAGAGTATTTGATCTGGATTCCAAAATTAGCGATGGATTTAATTTGTTTGTTGCTATTAGCGATGGATAATTATAAAATCCGTCGCTAATCCTGATTTTTTTTTTGTTATGGATGTTAGATGGAATTAAAAAAATATTAGTATAACGGATATTCAATGGTCATATAGATGAATATTTGATGCCCGATGAATACGAGGATGAAAGTTAAAAATCAAAATGGATGAAAATGAAGATGGATATAATAAATAAGGATGAGAACAAATGAGATGCAATATGATCCAAATCTACTCATTATCATACCTACGTGATAGGTAGTTGGTTATTTTATTGTTAATCTATATATTTAACTTTTCAAATTGAAAATATAAATTTATTTTCATAGAAATTTTTTATCGACCATTAAATTAAATTAAAAAGGACTCATACGTACAGACCTATTCAAATGACCAACATTCTTAAATTTATCGTTTCATTATAAAAAAAATATCTTAATAATATGTCATAGCTAAAAATCTATCATCAATAATTAGAAGATTATATGGCATCCTACTGCCACTATAGCCCATGGCACATAGTAATGTCCCTACGAGATATATTAATGGTTAGTACATAGATATTATCATCTTATACTACCACTATAGCCCATGGCACATGATAATGTCCCTAGCTACGGGATATATTGATGGTTAGTACATTGATATTATTATCTTGAAGTCTAAAAGTTAAAATTTGACAAAGTCAGTATATCCATTTTCCTCACGCTTTAATCACATTATCAAAATTAGTAATCATTTATCTCATCCGCATTATCTTAGAATAGGTTGATAAGAGCACGTGAGCGAATCATTGTTTTTACCACCATGACACATGGTAATGATTCTTTTTAGCAAAAGGTCTATCTCACAATTATTAATAAAAATCAAAAGGTAAATCAGAAAATCGACATCACACAGAAGACGTGATAGTTACTCTTAGATCGATAGAATATGCCTCTTCAATGCAAACCGTTCCGAGCTACGGTGCTGCGAAAGAATCATTTATCATTTTTTAAATAATTATAATTTCATCTTTAACTATTATAAATTTTATAAAATCTTTTTTTTTCAAATATAATAGATGTTGAAACATTTTCTGATTTATTCTGATAATTAATAAAAAAATTTATTAAATCAGATTAATCATCTCAGATTCGATATTACCCAACTTGATTAATTAATTTTTTTCTTCAATGCAAACCCATATAATTTGCTGCCCATCTTAAAAGAAATTATTCAGCACATTTCTTCAATGCAAACCCATATAATTTACCGCCAATCTTTAAAGAATTATTCGGTGAACTTGCCTATCAAAAACAAATTTATCGGTAAAGTGATCAAACTAATATTTTAATTATGGTATAAATTAGTAAATACAAATAGTGATCCAATTAATATTTTAATCATGGACTAAGTTAGTAAATAAAAATTATATATATATAGACTAATAGTTAATATGTTTTTTTTGTTATTATTGAAGGACCGATATAACTCTAAAGCTATACATAGAATTATGATTCCCGTAAGATTAAGATAAGTAAAACCTATTTTCATTTTAAAGAAGATGCGACTATCGTCGTCCTAACTCATACGAATGATCAATCTGCCCAATAAAATAATGATTTTTTGATCTTCAAATTCTTACAGCGATTGCAAGAAAACGACGATGAATCTCGATTCAAGTTCGATTTATAATTTTCATTGTCAAATTTTATTTTATGAATTTTCTATAAAATTCAATAATAAAATCCTATTTAAAATCAAATGAGGTCGGATTCATGTAAGGCGTACAATTCATGTTAAGAAACTCTATCAATTAATAATTTCATTTTTTTTAAAAAAAAGGCGATAGTAGAAGCATAACATTTTACCAGTAAATAATAGCTAGACAAATTGCAAAAAAAACTAGAAAGGAAGTGAGCCGACCACAAACGAATAAATTCAATGTTCCTCTTGTAAAAAGATCGTTTTGTAATTGTAGGAACAGATTAAAATAGTAGGAAATTAGGGACAAAAGATGGAGCATCTGTTTTCTCATGGTAAGAGATTAAGCCATTGACAGCAGTTTACATAGAACGGTAGTTCAGAGGGATTTTACGATGGTAGTAGGGCAAGGGGCCTATAGCAAAAGGGCTGTCATCCAGAGTAAACGTTTATAAAATCAAGAAGGAAACAAAACAGCTTGGATCTTGGCTAATTTTCGATCTTTCTAACCTTATTTTGGCAAATCAGCTTGCCTGGTCAAGATTCGGAACACCAGGTGATTCAAGGAGGTTCAGCTTAGGCTGGTTACTCGCATTTGTGTCATCCATCGGCTTAAAGGACTTCTGTTTCTCCATGACATGCTGAGAAGGGAGCTTCTCGGGATGACCACGAGTCTCACTTGACTCAGATTCCACCTTCCTCTTTAGCTTTTTCTTCGCATCGTCAGGGTTTGTTCTCACGTCGACACCTCTAGTCTTGTCAGGATTTTTCGAAACAGGTGGGATAGGATCAGTATAAGGTTGTACCGAATCCACAAATGTGCTGGTTGAACCGACAACTTGATTGGGAACAAGCTTTGTGGGTGGAAGGTACTTCGCAGCTGTATCAGTGGCTGGAGGTGTCCTCTCTTGCACACTCCGTAATTGAGAAGCTGAGGCTGGGCTAGACTCGTCTGCTCTCATTGCAGAAGCCAACTTTTTCCTTTTGATCCTCTCTTCATCACGAACCTGAGCAGAATGTGAAACAATGTCAGTTTTCACGCGCATACTTAAAGCAAAAAAAGTTCATTAGTAACAGAAAGAGTAGGATTGAAATGATGCTACAAGCAATGCGTTCAACCGATATGTTTTCAATTATCATCGACATTACCACATGGCACTAACTACGCTGTGAATCGGCAGCTCTATCCGCTAGCAACTGCAGAAACTAAGAGAATCTTATGTATGGATCAAAAAAAACATCTTCCATCCCTATGAATGTCTCTTAATTAGTGAATGCAGTAAAAAAACACAGGCATGGCAGAATAATAGCAGAAGCCAGCTTTTCTATAACTGGATACTAAATAGAATTGCAATACAACATGACCGGCAGGTGTAATTCAGTTTATCTTCTCCCAGATGTGGACCAATCAAGTGGAATTAACCGGTAATCCGAATTAACAAATGTGATTCACCAAACATATGATTTCATACGCAGCAGTACTTATTGAAGAATCGAAAGAAGAAAGAAACAAATGAACTGAGATTCAAGATAGATTCATTATTCTTAATTTATATTTATTTTCACTAAAATTAATCATAAATTCCAGGCAAAGAGAATATCAGCCTCCGCAACTCTAAATCAATACACAACTGCATATTACCAAATCTACTAACATTCTTATTTAAAAAAAAAAGATTTACGAAGTAATAACACTTGGATACAAAAAGTGTTAAATGAAACATAATCATGCTCATTACAGATAAACAACATTCTAATAAATTGATAAATGGTTCAGCTAATGAAAGAATTTACAAAAGTAAGGTCACAGATAGGTGGGATATTAAGACCTTATGATGCCTGTAAAATGCTCTTTTCCTTTCTTTCGATCTGTAAATGGCATCTTTAATGCCTACGTTATCCATGTAGCCATTAGGCCATAATTCTGCAAGCTGGGATGCAGAACAATATTTCAATAATAATAATAATAATAATCAAAATCATCAAAGGTGAAACAAGATGACAAGGATACATCTAGAAATTTTATCCAATATTTGGCTCTTCCTTAAATATGTACATAAAAATAACAATAAAGCAACTAATATAGAGATCAACAAGCCAGTAACTAATAGAGCAGTCATTGTAACCGTTCAGTATTACCTCTAAATAAAGCTTCCTGCTTTGAGGGCCTTTGTCCTCGTCCATTCCCTGAAATGAATAATGTCAAAAATTCTAAAATCACCCAACATCCAATACCTGACTTGGAGCTTGGAATCCTAGTTGTGCAACCCAAGATCTGCAGCATGTACTGATCCGAGTGTAAGGTCAGGTGTGGGGTTGTGGGCCAAGATTGACATGGAAGAGTGGGTCAGGTCAGCAAAGACCTGTGACAGCCCATACTGTTTGTCTACTGGTAGGAACATTGCACTCTCTGTCCAGTGAAATAGCACACTGGCACAAAACTGAGACGAACGTTGTGCAGACTAAAAATGGATTATTAGAATATTCAACTTGCTTTGGATAAAGTAACAATATGCTCATAACCTACTAGCACAGGCTTTTTAAAATTTATCTGAAACTGACACTGACAATATCTAATCTTCAAGTAGTCCCCTCCGACTATCTATTTCTATCCTAGTATATTAGCGAAATTTTGTGCCAAAACTTGCATCTCATTGTAAAAAGAAACAAAATACTAGCAGCAATTGGTACCTCTACATACAAATCATAGAGTTCGCAGATCTTGTCTTCTAGTGCAGAATCCACACTGTATTTTCCTTTAAGGGCTCTTCTTTCATCAATATTGATTTCCTTAAAGTCAATCAATGAACCTTCTTGCTGCTCAGCCAACTGAAAGACAAATGCAACATAAGAACCGAAAAGGCAATAGCTGAAATAAATTCTTTGATAATATGAAAATTTCTCGCCTCACAGTTTGATGAAAAAGTATGATAGGCAACAATAACAAGCCACCAATCCCAACAATTTGGGGTTATGGATCTGTCCCACAATGACCTCTATGGAATAATAAAAAATGATATGCAGTCTTAGAAATTTACGTGCGCATCAATTAACTATTACCTGGGGCCTCAACTGAGAAACACGTGCTCTGACCATCTCATTAACCTCCTTTTTTATTTGCTGAAATCTATCAGCTTTCTGCTGTTTTGCTGAATTGCCTACCTCAACCATTGTTCTCATATTTTTCTAAAAAAATGTTAGAAAGAAAATGAATTAACAAGAGTGAATGAAAATACAGCATATATACCTCAAAAAATATCCACCAATCAAATAGAGAGAATGTATTGAAAAAAATTACATTAACAAGAAGAAAAATGATATGCAGCAAGAATTTGTAGCATGAAACCCAACATGAATGACGTGACATTCTAATTATAGCGATCCCCGACGGGTTCACTATGCCCCCCAGGTTATAGAATGGTTCGGGGCAGCGGCCGGAGGCCGCCGTTGGTGTCCAAGTGGTAATCGGATGCGTATATAAAAACTGCCACGTCATTCATGTTGGGTTTCATGCTACAAATTCTTGTTGCGTATCATTACTCAAACAAGAATTCATGTCCCATAAAACTATTGATTTACAGAATAGATCTCTTCCCAACCAATAACAAAATATGAAGATGGAAGCAGAATTGATTACTTATTGAAGCACGAAATAGATGCAATTACAATTTCTAGCCATGAGAAATTCATGTAGTAGTTTATTGCAACTGCGAGCTTTGATTTATTTATCATTTTGCATATTCTTGGCTATCCATCATTTCAAATGTTGATCCATATTGGTCGGCACAACCAAAATGTGTTGTTCCGACTGTTAACCCATACTGTTATTCTGTCAGCACGTGTGTGTCAATGTGATGCACGTGCCGATATAGTTATGATGGTAACAATAAAGATACTACCATGTCCTGTATCATTTTGACGACCAAGACAATAGCACTATTTTCATGACAACCTTTTATTTCATCAGCTAGTCACGAGGAAAAGATTAAACACTATAGATAGAAGGGGAAGAGAAGTAGAAAAAAATCACCAATTGGAGAACCAACAACAATAATAAAGAAGAGTGACATTTGAATCGGAGAGACTGAAATGCATCCATATCATATTGTGCATGCTCCAGTTCCAACTTTGTGAGTCCAACTCAATCTACCAATTCCATCTCCCAATCATTAATCAAGATATAAATATGATGTCATAGGAGCATTACTTCATCCAGCTCTTGGAAAATTAGAGTTGGACTCAATAGGATGCTACAAGAACCAAGGTTCAAATCTATAGTCATTGTGGTATTTGTAAGGCGTGGTCAGATACTTGCTTAAATGTTTATACCATATTGCTCCAATTCACAATCTAATTGTTATTGGTTAATATTTAGAGGCAAACAAGTAAAAAAGAAGTAGATTACAAAATTAAAAGACGTTTGAATTGATCTCAGTACACATGGAAACATGCTGTGCCAGCATGACATGATATTGAAACTACACAATTCCGGCTAATTGATCGAAACTTCGGCAAAAAATGATGCTTTATCTCTTGTAGTTATGACATAATAAAAGGTATATCGTTGAACTAGGGAAATAATGTCATAACTATATCTAGTCAACATAGAGCGGCAATCGGCATAACTACATCATTAGACTAGGAAAATCATAAATCATAACTATGTTCAGTCAACATAGAGCGGCATAACTCTTTCCTACTCCACTTAATTGGTTGAAGTGTCTAGTAAGAATAATGAGAAGTGTGATGGGTTGGAACCATATTATTCTAGTAAGAAATACTAGCATGGAACGTGCTATTAAGCTTATGGTTATCACACAAGTACTGAAATTTGCAGTCATTATTTTAATTTAATAAAAGGAATATCAGTAGACTAGGTAAATAATAAGTCATAGACTCATATTCCGTCAACACAGAGCATGACTAATTTTCTGCTCCATCGAACTGGTTGAAGCGTCAAGAAAAGTGAGATTAATGAGCACAGAAAATCCCAACAAATTTCAGAGGACACATTGAAAAAAAAGTAATTATAATCACCAATTTATCATCACCCAATAGCATGCTGGTATAATTGTAAAATATGTGAGATCAGCCCTCATGACCACAAACAAGGATAAGAAAAAATGAAGGGGATCGTAGTTCCAAATAGCACCCAACAGCATAATTTAAATTCTCAGAGAAGTTACCTTCAATGTCTTGCGCTGCATTAGGTGACCTAGAATGCCCATGAGTCGATCCACCAACTCATCTTCTGAGATTTTACCTTGGCTTGCCTAAGAAAAGTAAATTCTTTTTGGTTACTGCTAATACAGATGTGCAAAAGAATTTGGTAAGCATAACTTAGCATTTCATGTAATTCATAGGTAAACAAGAAAAGAAATGCATAAGAGTCAAAGAATAAGTGCCAAAATGTTTTTTGCATGTTGGTATTCAATCATGTGTTAGAAGATGTGGCTGGTACCAAGAGACTCATCAGTTTTATAAAGAAAATAACTTTAGGTATCATGAAGCATTTGGTAAGCATCAATCTAGTCAGACTCACAAATACTGCATCATCAAAAAATTGCAAGAAACCTTTTTCTTCTTCCAGTTACTCAAGGTTATCTAATGTTAGTCTGTATCACGAAACATATCTGTAGTGATTATGATGATATAGATTTGCAAATAGCTCGATGGATGGATGGATGGATGGATGGATGAAATCAATATATAGCCGAGTTGTGATAATGATTATTGAGACAAGCACAACCAAGCCTCATTGTGATAATGATTATCATGAAGCCCCCACGGGCATAGCCGAGTTGGTATTCGAGTGAGGAGTTGCGACCATAGGTCTCGGGTTCGAATGACTCCATGATTTACTCCCTTCCAATGTGCTTGGGGCGGTCTTGGGCGGTATAAAATAGACTAAAATTACAACTCAAAGTAGTTTGTACATCCTAAATATATAACATTAAATAATTACTGTTTAAAAGCAAAATATAAATGAAGTGTGGTCATTATTCATAAACAAAAAAGGTTCTGATCACAAGCAAAAAGTGAAATCATTAGATTTGAAATTCGCTGTAAGATAGACAATAGGAAATTTTAATGCTGACTACTACTTGCTTCTGACTTTGAGTCTATTGGCATATACAAATAAAAGGAGGAAGAAACAATACTGCATGAAGAGGAAACACAAATAATATATGTAATTTATCGCTTCATGTTCCATGAGCAATCTTTTGGTAGCTTTGCAGCTTATACAAGACAAAGAAACATTACTGGGATCCCTATCAATAATACTATTATACAAAGCATTAAATGTAATTAAGAACTACGATCTCTAGCAGCCATAGACAAAATTTAGGTGGCAATGTTGGTGAATGGCCAACATGATGTCAGTTTAGGTGCCAATATTGTTGAATGAACAAAATGATATTGGTTCAGGTGCCAATATTGGTTGAACGGTCAACATGCAATCGGTTTACATGCCAATATTGGTGAATGGACAAAATGATATTGGTTTAAGTGCCAAAAATGATGAATGGCCGAAACAATATTAGTTTCAATGTCAACACTCATACCCTGTATGGTATGGATTGTTGGAAGAAGTTCCACCATTGTTTTAGAGCTAGAATTGGCCATCCCAAGGTGTTCCATGTCTTGGAGAATGGCCATAATGCTGCATTGTGCCTGGTTGTGTGCCACATAAAGGTATTTAAAACTCTGATCATAACTATTAAATAGCCGAAGATTTATATGACAATACTTTTGTGTTTTCTAGCAAAGCCATAAATTATCTTACAGCAAAGCAAAAAAAGCATCGACTGACCTATTAGTAGCTTTTAATACATATATTGAACTATGCTCCTTTCAATACAGAACCACATTTGGTATATGAACTAAGGAATTCAGAGAAGTCCCATTCTCCTAGCCAAAAACTGCTAAATCCCATATGCCCACTCAAAATCAAAAAATATTAAACAAGATTTTGTAAAATCTCAGTATGAGTTCCAAATACATAGAAAAACAGTTGTATGTTGATGTTTTTTTCTTAAGTAGCAGTGGAGACATCAAGGTAATGAGAATAAGTTCATTCAAAAATACCGATAATCGAGCTACTTTAGCAAGCTTCTGTTTTACTGGCTGGGGAAGCCTCCTCTTGATGCTTTGGAATGCAGGATCTGCATCTTGAACAACAAGGGTTGGTGGTCTACCTACAGAGAGTTTTCAAGCCAATTATAAAAACAAAAATAATGAAAAGGAGGCTTCTTGAAGTTCAAAAAAAAAATGAAAACAAATAAGCAATCTAGGGTTCAGATGATTTACATTCAGCCACTATCATTTCGAGGTCGCGAATAGCCCGTTCAAGTGTTGTACCTTTAGGTCTAACAGAGGAACCTTCTCTTGCCCTTGAGGATGATTGCTGCTGCAATACATCAACAAATAGCAAAGTGAAGAAAATGAATTAGATATATCAAATATATTTCCAGCCGCAAATAACGCATAGCAGACACTCTACAGAATAGCAGCAGGGACAATAACCACAATCAAAACTCAAAATAATTTCAACTAGTCGTAACTAATTGCTTCAGTAAAGATGCACTGAAACAATGTAAAAGATAACTAGTAAGCAGTTGCACATGAGACAAATTATTTTGCTGAAACTAAAGGTGAAGATCCATTGGCAGCATAATCACTTGTTAGAATTGCTGGAGTGCGCAAAATAATTAATCTTTAAGAAATTTTTGTTCACTATGAATATATATTTATCGAGATATTAGTAGGCACATGATCCTTTAATGGGGAAAGAAGGTAGCAAAAAAAAATTAAGGCATTTATCTACTTATCTTTCCCTAACTCACTGGTTCACCAAACTTTTACAGCAGATGGAGGTATTCTAGAGTTCTTCCTCCAGTAAACAGTATTCTAACTACATAATAACAAATAATCACATAACTAATTTGCCTATTCATAAATGTCAAGTTAATTCCCACAGAAAACTAGTTTCGGGATCATTTGTGTAAAAGATGAAAATTGGTACTCCATCTTAAAGAACCAGTTAAAACAAATGTTCTTAAGTGCAGATTTCACCATGTCCATGTTTGTGCAGAGAGAAATGTTAGCAGATTTATATGGTAGTCTCATGGTTGATTGTTCTTCTGACACGGTGAAAATCTCTTTATATGGTAGTCTCATGGTTGATTGAGTGTGAATTTTCATCTACCATGTCAGAAGAACAATCAACATTTTCATCTGCTGATTTCACCATGCAAATTTCACTCAGTGTGCTCCACCAAGATAATAAATTTCAACTTTCAATTCTACAAATCCTATGGTTTATGAATGAGAATTTAAATCACTTTTCCTTAATATTTCAGAGCATTAACTTTTTGTTTTTTTAAAAGGATTTTTTTTAAAAAAATAGTTTTTGAAATAGGTAGATTGCTAAGTCAAATGTACAGGCTCTTAAAATTACCAAATGATAGCAGATGCATTACCCAAAGATTAGGAGGTCGTACTTTACAACGGCTAAATGTTTTTTTTTTCCAAAAACAACTACTAACAGTTTTATTTTGTAGGAAAGACTCCCTTCTCTCCATAGAATCACTGTGAACAAGGTTCAGATTCAGACAGATGTGAAGGTCCATAGCAAATATAAAAGTAAGATAAACCTAAGTCATAGAAAGCCGAAATGATGTTCATTATCTAATACAATAAACACCAAAGCGCAGAGACTCACCACTGAATGTACAGGATATGAACTCCCAGGGGAATTCATGGAAAAGGCATCACTGGTACTGTATCTATCCACACGCCTAACCTTTGTAGATGCTTCCCTAGTTTCACCGTTGGGCAGCTTTTTTGACTGAAAATCTACTTGAACTTTGTCACGAAATGCTTGATCTAAAGAATCACTGGTTCTCGACCTGTGAGTAGCCCCAGCACCTGCTTTATGCTTATCGAAATCCTTCAACTCAGAAGGTGTAGACAACATGTCTTTGTATGGTAGTCTCATGGTTGATTGTTCTTCTGGCATGGTGAAATCAGCAGATTTCCTTTTACTGACAGCTGTAGTGGCTTTTGATCTATATTTTAAAGATCTTCCTTCCTGGTAATGTCCACCATATGATGCATAAACTTTTGCAGGATTTAATTTCCTCCCCACCACTAAACCACTCCTAGCAGCATCTTTAGCTCGTGCATTGCCAGCATTTGGTGGGTTGTCAAAAACAATGGCATGACTACCATCACCATGCATCTTGGGAGTATCTTTTCTTCTCCTTTTTTTGGGCACCTCTTTAGGTGACAAGCTAGACTCACTAATCATAGCAAAAATCTTGTGAAATTATTATTTAATTTACAAGCCAGCAAAAATTAAAAATTCATTGAATTTCACTATAGGCAACAAAGCCAATGAATAATACTTTCACTTCATAAATCAAGTTTCATGAAAATTCGAGATAGGAGAGGCCATTTTAGGAATAGATTCTACCATTTTCTGTGTTTCTTGAGATAAATGGCTAACAAAGGTAGCACCCTAGGAAAGAGCAGATAAAGCAGAAAGACCATAATGTAGCTAAAAAAACCACCACATGTGGGATTAACGTTGTTAATAGTAGCCTCCCTTAAAAAAGATAATGTGATAATATTAAAAATTATCTCAGGACAAGCATAAAAAAATGACAAGAGGCATACAAATTAGAAAAGAGTTTGCAGCAACAACGTTCACAGATTTGAAAACATTTCCATTTTAAAGACATACTAGAATAGTTCTAAGCAGCTGGCAGAATTATGCAGTCAAACATACCAAGGAAATTCATGAAAAGCTAACTAGTTGTAGATTCTAAATTATATTCAAATGCTTAAGTATAAATAATTGTTAAGAGGTATTAGTATTAATAGAATTATAGTGTAGCAAGCTCAATCCTGCATTGATATTTCAGTTTAGGATTATATCCAACATTCTATACATAACCATGTTAATATTTCAGTTTAGGATTATTGTGACATATTTTGTACTATGTGTGAGATACTTTCCAGTGTTTCATCAATTTTGTCTCAATTTTCAATGTAATTTGGGGGTTTGTTTTGTTATTGCATCAGTTAAGAAATAAATAAGTTTTTTTTATATATTGATGTAGTTCAATCAATAAACCACAAAAGAATGTTGGTCAAAGTTGCAATTTCAGATTTCATTGCTGCAGATAACACAATGGCAAAAACTATAATACTTAACTGAAAATTCTAGACAGCCCCAGTGACACCTGAGATGACTTTAAATAAAAGATATATTTAGAGAACATAAACAAAACAGTTGTTGTAAATATGGCAAATAAAGCAAACAAATACTAAGGAAATACAAATTATGTGGCAGAGGCTTACATTTGCTCTAATTTTCCTTTGTTGACAAAATATCCATTATGTTTTGTTGACATTTTGTCTACTTGAAAGTATTCATCCTGCAAAAAACAGCATATACAATATCATCTTTCAATGTTAAACCAGAAAAAAGAAGAAAACAGAATTAAAGGCATCATTAATTAAATGCAAGATGGAAGACAATCTTTGATGCACCCTCTGATCCAGAACTTAAAGGGAACAAGCAATCCTTACAAACGCAACTTGGCTGCCAGACAGTAGGTAGGTGCTAGCTCAATTTCTTCTCGGGATATATGCTGCCAGTCAGGGCCTCCTAATAAATGGCAAGACAAACATTTGTCGATCATGTTGGGACCCATTCATCATAGGCTAAGAATTGCCATCGATCACAATCGAGAAGATAGATGGTTGGTTGAACATTGCATCGACCAAATGCAAGTGGTCTCAGTTTAGATGAGCACTTAGTATGTGCAGTGTCTAAGATGTTGACCAGTTTGGTCCTCCTATCAGTTGCCTAATGTCCTACATCTTTTTGGATGGTTCAACATGCAATAGATATTGTTTCAGGTTTGCAAGTATTAAACATTCAAATAAACCTACAAGAACTAGTTAAACTTAAATCACAAGACAAATGACTTCAGGGAAGGGCTCATGTTGTTTTGGTACCATTGAACCCAAAATAGGATGATTTAAGGACAATGTGCATCGACAATAGAGCTATCAACAAAAGTGAACATTCACCTGCCTAGACTTCATAATTCTGACGGTAGTATGACTCTCCGATAGATCAACCAATCAAAATCAAGATTAATGACAAATGGAAGATGTTTTTAGAACATAATCAGAGTTGTATGAATACTGCCCTTCGAATTCGTGCCTCAACCACTCTAAACACATTAATATGCACAATGAACCTAAGATCCTTTATTAGGAAAAGGTTGATAGTCTACTCTAATGGCATCTTCATAAGACGTACTCGTACACAAACATGACTTGAAGTATGCATAGTTTATAATTGAATGCCAGTCTCAAGAAATATTCCTTCTCACAAACTCTGGTATGATTAGTCGAGATCATCATTTTTTTCATGTGTTTTTATGAATTCTAGAAAACTTAGGATATCTAAAGATTCTAGTAAAATTAGAAAAATTGAAATTTGACTTGAACCAGACTAATCCACCTAATATAAGGAATTTTTGCTATCATCTCAGCATCAAGACAAGCTACTTCTATAAGTGGGTATTACAAGCGTCAATCTTTGGTGACACCAACTTGATCCCAAGCAATGGTGGACTGCATTCATCTTGATATTTGCAGAAATGTTAGTGAAAAGAATTGCAAACAAGAAAATTTGTGTTGTTTCACATCATAGAACATATTAATTCAGATTTCAACTAAGTACTTTAGCACTCGAAAATAGATCTTGAAGGATAAAATAGAGGGAAGGGTCCGGAGTAAAAAATAATGTAACATAAAACAAGTTACATATTATCTTAAACTAACATGTTATCTCTCAATTTAGATATTAATAATCTAATATATGACTTTTGTAGCAATGCTTTAGAAGATATGCAGATGAGAATTAGTCATAATGCATATTCTGTGTGGAGGACTATAAAATCATAGAGTACATTAATAAGATTTGACACTAATTGTGCATATTCTGATATGATTTCAGAAATTCTTAAGGGCTTATGCATCCCAAGCACATTATCGATAACAAAATAGAAATAAGGTCCACATATGCAATGCAATGTTCCGAGAGATGAAACAAAGAGTGGTGGTAATGCTTCAAAATTTTATATGCTCATATGCATAATTGTTAGTCTTCTAGAGGGAGTTCCTCCTTGGTAACCTTTGCTCAGGAAGCTTTTTTATATTTCCTAAATAACTAAATTAGATCTATCAATCTCAATCCAACTATTATTCCTTTCAAGTGCATATGCAGTAGCATAGACCACTTCTTAAAACATGTAATTGAACATGATAGCCTCCATATATTTTTCCCATACAATTACTTTGAGGATGGCATGGCACTTGTTCACTGGAAAAATGGCCAATACCAATACTAGCTTGTGCGTTAGACCACCTTGACTATATTAAATTTGGATTCTAACTATATGAAATTAAATTAGAACCAAAATCTGCTGGTATTATATCAAAAAAAATCCAGTTATTCAATCATACAACCGGTGGGAAAAAGCAAAAAAGAGATATTTTTCACGTATTCATGGTGCAACAATTATTTGAAAAATAACAAAGATAAGAATGAAAAGAAGTGATGGTAGGATCTCATCTCTAACTATGCGGATAGCATTTTTTGATAGATAAGTGTCACTAACCAATTCCGTATCATCTATAAAGGAATCCTCCGTGTCATATTGATCATCATCTGGGATATCATCAAGTTCTTCATCACTACTTTCATTTCCCTAGGTCAACAAACTTACACTTATCAGGCCATTAACCAGAGTGTAACAGAATGGAGAATATGATTTCATAAAAATATAAACAACCACATAAGAAGGAACTTGAATGTAAGAAGCACTTCATACCACGTAAAGGCGTTCAATCTTCTCTATCACCGCACTAAAACGATTCGGAGGCGGAACTGAATCTTTTGGCTCTTCTGCTGCAGGCTGATTATCCCACAAACAATAAACTCAATTTATACAGAATTCAAATCGAATTAGTAACAAGCATCCAAAATTTTGAACAAATTCACAGTTGAGAGTAGAACATTGCAAATCACAACAGCGAGGAAAGAAATTCGTAAACCGAGCAAACCCTAAGCAGGAAAATTCACCCGAGAAGCAGCACATGGAAAGTAGTAGTGAGATCAGGGAAACCCTACCGCAGATACATCTCCGGGCTGTGCAGCGGGTGGCCGGTCAGCAGGACCAGCAACGGGAGGGTCTCCTTGCCCCTTACCGTTTTCCTTAAGCAACCGCTTCCAGGACACAATGGTGGTCTCCCCAGGCTTGAGGGTCACCGAGAACCGCAGCCTCAGGTCCCCGCCAGCAGGCGGCGGCTCTTTCAGCAGGGAGACGGCAGCGGAAGAGGACGGGGCCACCGACGCCGCCGGGGGCGGCGTCGGCAGCGACGGCGCGAGTGGAGGCGGGGCGGCGGGGGCAGCAGCAGAAGTGGAAGGCACCGCGGGGAAGGCAGCGGCGGAAGCCCTAGCGGCGGCCTCCATGGCAGGAGCAGGGGATTCCTACGGCATCTGGATAGAGAGAGAGAGAGAGAGAGAGGGCGATTAGGTTTGGGAGAGAGATCAAAGATGAGATCGGAGATCGGAGATTGGCGATCGGGAGGATTGAGGACGCCGGAGGCCTTAAATTGCCGACCTTCGGCTGCGCGTGAAGCGAACCCGACTGTCTTTCTCCCGAATTGAGTATATCGAGGACCTTTCATTTAATTCTGCATAATTTAAATCTTTTTTATTTTTTATTTTATATTTAGGAATACTTTTGATTATATTTATCCCTAAATAACAAGAATTTACTGGAATGTTTGGTGTTATTTGATTTATGAAAATAATTAGGGGGCGCTTGATAAGTGTGTTTAGAAAGTAAGAATGGGAATAAAATCTATTTCATTTCCATCTATGATGTTTGGTATATGAGAATCAGAATCAAAATATGGATATGATACTCATGATTTTATAACTCAACCCCCACTAAGTTATCATTAAACTCATAAACCCCTCAATCAAATTCATTACCATTTCTATTGCGAATGTATACGAAGTGCCCCCTTAGTTTTGTATTTTATTTAGAATTTATCTTATTCACATCTAATAAGTTATTTTATTGTTAGTGATATGAAAGAAGTGTCCTAAGACAATCGTCTTATGATTGTAATCATTTATTTTTAATAAATGAATATTCACTATTTGAGTATACATGTTTGTGTATTTGATTGAGATCTTAAACTCATTTACTGAATGTCCGCAATACAATTCACAACATGAGAGAATTTGTGATGAATTCACAACTAGTGATTATCTCTACATGTGCAATTGTGAAGTATTGAAATTGTCCTGGTCGATGAATTGATAAATACGGATACTATCAATTCTGTTGAGACTAGCATGGGTTATTCTCTAATCAGCTGATTCTCACTGGCTGGTGACATTGGGATATCCGGAGATAAACATGAATGCTAGTTAAGGGAACTAGTTCATTAGAGTGACTGGCTGTAAAACTTCATATGGTAGTCTACATATATAGACATGTCAGTGAAGTTCTTACTGCAGCTTAAGTGCGATGTTCCTTTGACTTGCGGTGTTCAAGTCAACTTGGTCATGGAGACTTATACTTTGACATCTTAAGCAAGCATCTCCAAGGAGGTGTGGACCCAGGATGATTGGGTATAAGCCGAAGTGCCCGAAGATATTTGAACAACCTACAAAGGATTCACCACTCCTTACGAGGAGATGTATACCCAAGACCTATCGTCGGATTGTTACTCGAAGCCTCTGGCCAGAGCATGACATGTTCATAGTATGAATCTCTTAGATACATGAGAGTAATTAGAATCCGTAGGACGAGAAAATGTTACTTGGGCTAGGTGTGACATAGTCAGCCTAATGGGGACTGACACACATAGACCATGTCCTGAACCAAGTGGGTATAAGATGGTGAAGAGAATGGGGCATGATTCATTATAGCTGCTGAAGGGTTTCAGAATTTTTTCTGAGGTCAACCGTTGATCTTTCGATTAATTAGGGATCATGATGTACTACTAGGTACCACTCATGATCATTCTATAATTGGTTAATTATAGACGGCCAACATAAATCGAAAGCCTATTTAGTCATACGCACAACGAGTAATCCGAGGGATTTAAAACGAGTTGAAAATTGGATTTTCCAATCAAGAGAGATTAGGTTTGGTTGAGCCAAACGATAAGTCGAATCTGAATTTTTCAGAGACGCATCGAAAGCGTAAAATGGCTAAGTCTTTTGAAGACTTAATAGATGAATTAAATGAGTTTAATTCATTCGGGTGTGGCCTGGATAGGCCGGCCAAAGAGGGTCCCCACCCTCTTTGCTTGGCCGGCCACAACAAAGTGAGGGAACCAAATTGTTTGGTTCAAATTATAAAATAAATCAAGTGTGGTTTGTTTTATAAAATTATGGATGATATAAATTTTTTATATAAACCAAGGTTTGGTTTATTTTTCATAGAAATTAAAATGAACCATGGATTGGTTTATTTTATTTTATAAAATCAATCATGGATTGATTTACCATGATAAAGAAATTTATATAAAGAAATTTTTATAAAATTTATTTTTCATGGAAATTAAAATAAAATTTATATAAAATTTATTTTTCATGGAAATTAAAATGAACCATGGATTGGTTTATTTTATTTTATAAAATCAATCATGGATTGATTTACCATGATAAAGAAATTTATTTTTCATGGAAATTAAAATGAACCATGGATTGGTTTATTTTATTTTATAAAATCAATCATGGATTGATTTACCATGATAAAGAAATTTATATAAAGAAATTTATATGATAAATTTCTTATGAAAATTTATTCCATAAGAAAAAAAAAGACTTGTTGATTTTTATCATGAATTAAAATATGATTTTAACCGTGATATAAAATTAAGACTTGGCATGATAGAATAAGTCATAGAAAATTTATATGATAAATTTCTTATGAAAATTTATTCCATAAGAAAAAAGAGACTTGACGATTGAGAGGCCACTATATAAAGGACCCAAGGCAAGACTTGGAAATCATTCGAAATAATCAAAGTATTCTTGTTTGGGCTCTCTCCCTCTCCTCCCTTCTTTCTCTTGGCCGGCCTCTCCCTTCTTCTCCCTTCTTCTTGCCGTGAGCATAAGGAGAAGCACCGAGTCGACGAAGTTCTTCCGTTGGGACGATCTTCCTCTCCGGCCATCATCACCTTGGGATTGGGCGCAAGTCATCTTCCTCCTCCTCGCCGGAATTGTGATTCCAACCAACCTTGGTGGTGAGTTTTTCCGATAAGATTACTTCTCTCTTGGTTCTCTTGTCGCGTTCTCGGAGAATCTAGTAGTTCTCGAGAACACGAAACTCGTGGCTTTGCGAAGTCATCCCGAAGATACTCGGCGTGGACGCGAATAGAGGCGGAGCTTCCGAGGGACGCTTACGATTGGATCTCGTCCCTTTCTTCGAGTTACGCGAGGTAACAAGTAAATTAGTTTACGTTTCTGCAAAATTTAAATATATGATCATGTCTACACAACATAAGGTTGCATGCTTAGATGTGTGGTTAAATAATTTGAGAAATTATTTATGCTAAATCTTCCGCTGCACGTAATTAATTTTAAAATTATGAACCCACATCCATGTCAACATGCACCCGGTCCCAACATTTATATGCGGCAAAAATAACTTTAGATATTTGTTTAAAAAAGGAAGTTTGTTCTTTCAAAATAATATAATTTGATTTAGGCATACCAACAATGATATTATAATCATAATTATTTGCATGTATTATGTAAGAATACTGATTGGGAGTGTGAAAATGAGAGAGTGAAAATCATAATGAATGACGTGGCACCTTGCATGCACGATCTTTGACAGGTTCACCGTGCCCCCTAGGATATAGTTTGATTCAGGGCGGCGGCCGAAAGCCGCCGATGGTGTCCAAGCAATAATCGGACGTGTGCATGTAAAATGCCACGTCATGTCATGTCATGCCACGTCATACCACATCATTCATTATGATTTTCACTCTCTCATTTTCACTCTCCCTATCATTGCTCATTATGTAATAAATAGATATAATCATTCGCCCAGATATTGTAGAAGAAGGACTAATCATCATTTCAAATATCCACGATTTAATCTCTAATTATGAAATATTTTATAGATTATTTTCTTCTAAATAAGATGTGAACCCTGGTAGGTTGATCTTCTAAACCACCCTCTTTCTCCCTCAAGTACTTCCTGATTTATCATGACAGTCAGTGAAAAATTTTTTGTAGAACCGGATCCATCATCCAATATTAAATAAACCTAGTAAATTATTCCTTTTTAATATAATCTTCCATTTTATTTTAATTGTATTTAACTATTCAAGTTTCATCCGATTAATTTTAAAAATACATTATCTTGATAGCACACTAACTCTTTGTTCATTAAGGAAAGAAATTTAAGGTGGAAACAAATAATAGAAGGAAAAGAAAAAAAAGAAAAAAATATAATTACGATTTTATAGATGGGGTGTTAAAAATGAATCGGATCTGATCCGAGTGGATTCGAAAAAGATACGTTGGGAATTTTCATATTCTAATCGGGTTTAGGTTGGAAGATCTTTGAGTTAATAATTTTTTAGTCGGGTTCGAATTGATCCGGATTAATTTAGATGGACCCAAATTTAAGATTTTAATAGGTTTTGGAATTAAATTAAATTTTAATTTGAAAATTAATATATTAATATTAATGTTAATATAATAATTATGAAATAGTGAGAAAAAATAAAAAAATTTAAAAAAAATCGAACCCAACTAAAATCCGATCCAATACATCGGAATCGGATTCAACTTTTTTTAAAAAAAAATTGAAACCCAACTCAAATCCTATCGACTTATCACACCTTTCAAGATCGTGCGAGGTGCAGCGGTTGCGTGAGACCACCTCTCGGGGAGACGGGATCCTTTGTCCTAAAGAGGGTCCCTGTCCCTCTGTCCCAATCGCCGGTGATAGCAGCCGAGCCGTCCGATCGTTGTTCGGACACCATTGGCGGCTTTCGGCCATCGCTTCGAACAAAACTATACCCTGGGGGGTACGGTGAATCCGTCGGAGACCGCCGCAATTACGATCTCATCATATTAACCATCGAATCCGACGAGATTGTAATGTACTGATTTCGACCAATTCACTATTATCCCAAGATATCGTTCGATTCGGGACAACAATTAAAAATTATTGATGGTGTCCGATCGATGATAATCGTCGAAGAGTACGGGACAGGGAATTCTTGGGACAGAGGATCCCGTTCGCCTCTCTGGCCCATCTCACCAAACTTTCATTATGTCAAAATAATGTCGGTAACGTTTTCAGTTCAAGTACCAGAAGGAAGCGTGAGCCGTGGTATTAATATGGGCCGGGATGAAACTCAACGATATCGTTGGGGGAGGGAAGAATGGTCCTGATTCTATTCGCATCGTGTATAAAAAATCTTTCCTTCCTAATTTCTTGTTCTCTTAATCATCGTGATTTACCTTTTCGTTATTGATTTTGGGTCGGACTGACGAGGACACTATAGATGAACGTTTTATCTTTTTGCTACTGATTCCGCCACAAGATCGACGGAATCTGGGAAGGTGTTAATGGCCGTCAGAGATGAAAGGACAGACGGTGCCATATTTGAAAATTACTATTGGCGTCTACCCTTGCACGGGTCGATGTCTGCGAACACATGAGAGGCCTAGTCACAAATTTGGAGAAATTCGGATGCACAATTGAGAGCGAGGAAATTGTTGTACGTTAGAACAAAAAAAAAAATTTTGATCCGCCAATAGATTTGTAAATCCGTTCTTTCATTAAATCTTTCCATAATATGCGAATTGTACCGGGTACATATGATCTGTCCTAGGTGCCAGTTTTGCTATAATGGCAAAGGGCGACGGATTATCGTCCCGTAATAGGATGAATAATTATCTTTTAAATATTTATGATTTCATCCTCAATTAAAATAAATTTTATATAGATTTTTTTTTTAAATTAAGCATGCAACCCTAGTAGGATTATGAATTTCTGTATTATTCATCGTGAGTATTTTTCAATTTACCTCATGGTCGATGAGAATTTTTCAGACAGTCAACTATCTCACATTCTATGTTATCCAATCTAATTAATCATTTTATAATGACAAGGAGTCAACCCTTGAAAAAAATTTTCTCTCGCTCTCTAACCATATCAGTTATAAATTAACTTACTTATATTTACAAATTGACGAATTGTGAGACACAGTTTGGGATAAATGTAATCCCTTTTTACTACAACGAGAAGATTTAAATTGAAATAAAATTCAATAAAATCTTAATTCAGTTAATTTTTTATTCATTTGTTTAAAGATTTAAAATTGTATATATTTAATTTTGAAAAAAAAATTTCATAAATCGGGTAATAGTAATTGATCAATTTTATGAAAATTTCCATCGCCCGCTAAGAAAAAATACTTGAAGACGTGTGACTCATGGATTGTTTGGTTAATATAATTTTTTTTAATCCTATATATAAATTATTAGATTAATATATTAGTCAAATTTAAGTATAATGTCTAGGATAAGTCAAAATCTGAAACTTTCTTTTGTTGACTTTCGTTGAGTATGCTCAACTTCGTCAAATATACTTCTCCCATTCGAAAGCCAGATTAAGAATCAAGATAAAATCTCGAGCCAAGTAATCCCATTTTGTCTTCTCAAAGGAAGCTCTTAAAATATCGAAATTGTTCTTCCTTTTCTCAGCGACAAAGCATAACTCAACCTCCTACTTATTTGTGTCTGGATGGCCAATTCAATCGGTTCGTTCTAGTACAATTGAACTAGCCATCTCGATCGAGAAGCGTAGCTAGTTCAACTCGTGGTTCGACCCGGTTTGATTCGGGTCTGAACCGGGTTCGAAAGCATTTCCTTCCTTTTTGTCTTTCTTATGGATCAAAATGACACGTGTAAGGTGCTCATCCAAGACGGCGGCGACGGGCGGCGCTCCGGCGACGATGACGACGAGGAAGATGGGTGCGCCGACGGCCAACTAATCTTCATTCTCAACCTCATCCTCAGCGGCACGGCGCGCCTCAACGTCCTCCTCCCCACCGCCACCATCCTCGCCTTCGCCATTTCGCGCCGCTGCTCAGCAACGACGGCCGCTGCGACGGTCTCAACCGCGCTCTCACCTCCCTCTTCCTCGCCGCCTGCGCCGCCTCCTGCGTCTTCTTCACCTTCACCGATAGCTTCCGGTCGCCGTCGGGGCGGCTCTACTACGGCGTGGCGACCCCGCGCGGCATCTGGCCGTTCAACGCGCGCCGCCGCGGAAAGGCCGGCTCGCCGCCGGACCCCGCGGCGTACCGCCTCAGCTGGCCCGACCTGTTCCACGCCGCGCTGTCGCTGGCGGCCTTCATGACCTTCGCGGGGCTCCACCGCGACGTGACGGAGTGCTACGGCGTGAGGCTGCCGAGGAAGGTGACGAACGCGGCGCCGCTGGCCGTCGGATTCGCCGTCAGCGTCGCCTTCGTCGTGTTCCCGTCGAGGAGGAGAGGAATCGGCTACCCCTTTCTCTTGCAGAGGGACGCAGTCTTCTTCAAGTGATTAATTAGGGGCTAATTATATTGATTAATTAACTAAGCTTAAACCACCACATAATTAATTACTTAATTATGTGTTTATTTCACCACTCTATCGATAAAGTTTCAAAATTGAGATCGCAACAGAGATGAACTTATAGCTCGATGCGAGTTGGAAACAAACTACTTATTGATGCGCGATATATCAAACTTGTGCGTAGACATTTGGGTGGGACCTGAGTATTAGCTCATTGTCATAGACTTTAGCTCTTCTTTATTAGTCAAGTCGTGTGGAGAATGCAACATGGTTTCAAATTAAGATTCGATAGGAATCGTCATCTTAGTGGCCCCCTGATCCGACCCCATTAGGTTTTTAGAGGGAGACAAACTACGGTTATCACTGATATGGCGAGGCGCCTGGGGTCGAGGAATTAATACCAGCAGACCAAGATTTTATCCCCGTGCGCAACTGGCGACCCTCGAACCTGTGACCTCGATCAAATCGACCAGCACCTTACCATCCGATCCAGCCCATGAGGGCCTAACTAGGTCCAATTGTGATCTCGCGTTGTGGTGCTCATTTGATAAATTCGGAAAAACAAATAGCTCCTCCTCTAGTTAATGTACTAAAATTTTCATTCTACTATAAGAAATAACCTAAATATACCATAGCTTAAATTTAACCCGATGATGCTCGGTTAATTTGATGAACATTTGCACACCATACGGCATTCTTGTTTTAACTTATGATGACCAGACACAGACATTGATCTGGTGACCGGTCGTCTATGAATTTCCACGGTCACCAGGGTCATCGGAAGCGCTCCTGTCAGTCTAGAGCCAGCGGCAGATTCGCGCCTATGGAAAAAATTCTCAAAATGCCGTAGCTGGGATCGAACACGAATGCATGGGTTAACATAGTGCTTACGCTGTTTTTTTTAACTTATAATTTATGTTGGGTGTTTATTCAGGCTCTATTTGATGAGAGACAATCAATTTTGTATTGTAATATTACTTTATTTTTTATAATTTTAAAATTGTAATAATATAATCTGAATTATAAAAAATAATAAAATTTTATAATTTGAATTACAATATGAATAATATATAATCTAATTTCAATATTTACGTAAAATTTAATATCAAATATACCCCTAGCCTTAGGCGGATTCTATCTCACAACATTCATTTGTCACTGAGAATCCAATTATTTAAATTTAATTATAAAAATATTTTTATTATTTTATAATAATATGAATTAGATAGAATATAATCACCCTTTAATAAAAAAATTTACATACATAATATATAACTCTTTAATCAAATATAGTAATATAATATTAATTATGTTATAAATTTTATTACATTAAATAGAAATAGAAATAGACAGAGAAATAGATAGCTGGAGACAATAAAAATTATTGTTCTGAACAATTTCAAAATATAGAAAGGCATTTGACAAAGATATATATATCTTTTACATATAATTGACAAGACGTGAGACTAAGTCAAAATTTTAAATTTCATTTTCGAATTATTGTGTTACGAATTTCCTCATAAAACTTTACCATACTTTTTCATAGGAAGAGTTTCTCTTCTTATCAAACTTCGCCCTATTTTTTCACGATTCGAGTCTAGAGTGGACCTAGGGATGAAAATAGACTAAGTCAGATCAGACTTTCACCTTAACAAATCAGACATGTATAGTAATAAAATGACTTAAGTCTGACATGTGGTCTGTTATAAACTTTGTTCTTAGCCTAAGTTTGGCATGTTCAATAGTCTGGCCTGACCTACGACCTATTTATAAAGCTTATAAATTAGAACATTTTATACAAGCCAACAGGCCAAAGTATTAAACAGGCCAAAAATCAACCTTAACAGGCCTTGCATCATACATGCCTCAAAACACGCTTTGTATCATACAAACCTCAAAATAAGTCAGGCCTACAAATATATACATATGTATCTAATCTTAACAGGTCCAGGTCAGTCTGTCCGGCTTGGTAGTTTTTATATTGAGTCTGAGCCTGACCTGATAAGAAAAATAGACTTTGAAATAGATCTGAATATTATTCTATTTCTAAACAGACCAGGTCAGACTAAACACAGACCAAGTCATAGACCCCTGATAGGCCACCTAGCCTATTTCCATCCCTTAGTGGACCACTAAAATATAAAAGATTATCTACAAAATATATATTATAAATTAAATTGTATATATATGCTCGTCTCATATAAATTATTGTAGAGGTTCTTTAAACAGACAATATTTTTTTTTATATATCAAAGATAACAGAGTCATCAATCCACAAACCTGATATATGAATTTCTCTAGAATGTTAGATGATTTCCTAAAGCAAATAAGGGGGGTTTGATTTGAGATAATAAGAAATAAGGAATGAGAATCGATGGTAATTATTCCCATTAACACTATTTGATAAGTGTCAATGGGAATGAAAATAAGAGAATTATTCCCTCATTTTTATTCCCTACTCCGCTCATTAATTAAACTCTTCAATCATTCTTTCATTTTCATATATCCAAAACACTATTTTTTATTTTTATTTTTCATTTTACTATCTCTTTTTACATCCTCTCATTTTACTTTCTCTCTATACATTTTAAAATTTCTCTCTACATATTGATTCTTTTCTCTCTCTAAATTTTCTATTACTTTATCTCTCTACCTTTCTATCTCATTTTCTTTCTATATATTTTCAATATCAATTTCTCTCTCTACCTCTCTTATTATAATTTATCTATCTTTATTTTTTCACTTTTTCTCTATATTTTCTATATCACTTTCTCTCTATATTTTCTATATCACTTTTTCTCTCTATCTTTCTATTCTCATTTTCTCTCTATATATTTTTAATATCACTTTCTCTCTCTACCTCTCTTATTATAATTTATTTATCTTTATTTTCAATTTTTGGCATATTTTATATATCACTTTCTCTCTCTACATTTTCAATATCACATTCTCTCTACTCTCATCTTATTTTCTATTTGTATATTTTCAAGATCACTTTTTCTCTCTACATCTCTTATCATAATTTATCTATATTTATTTTTCACTTTTTCTCTATATTTTCTATATCACTTTCTCTCTATATATTTTCTATATCACTCTCTCTCTACCTCTCTCATCTCATTTTCTCTCTATATATTTTCAATATTACTTTCTCTTTCTATCTCTTTTATTATAATTTATCTATCTTTATTTTTAACTTTTCTCTATATCTTCTATCACTTTCTCTCTCTACATTTTCTATATCATTTTTTCTCTCTATATATCTCTCTCATCTCATTTTTTCTCTCTATATTTTTTTAAATGATTCCTCCCTCTATTTTTTATCACATCTATCTTATCTTACTTTCTCTGTCTACTTGTTATCTTCATTTTCTTTATTATTGTATTTTCTCTTATTTTTTTCTTCTCATTTCTTTTTCTACCTTACATCTCATAATTTCTCACTCTATATATTTTTTTTACTTTATCTATCAACTCATTTTATTTCACTTTCTCTATTTTGTAATAATTCTATTATTTTAGATAATTTTGAAATTTTTATAGATTCTCATTACTAAAGTTGAACTGAATCAAAAATTATCAATGACAATAATTTTCATTCCAGGATTTGAACCAAACACTATTAATACAATCATGCATGATTCTCATTATCATTGACCCCACAATGAATCTCATTACTATTTCGATTAACAAATTTGAACCAACCGCCCCCTAAGATGCAAAGGTGGAACCGCCACCTTAGCGGTCCCCTGGTTCCGACCCCACAAGTGTTCAGAGGGATAAATCACGATTTTACTGGTGGGGTAAGGCGCTTGAGGCCGAGAGGATTTAAGCCAGCAGACTAGATTTTTACCCCGTGTGCGACTGGCGACTCTCGAACCTGAGACTTCTGATGCAAACAACCAGACGCCTTACCAACCGAGCCAGCTCGAGGGGACATTAAACACCCCCTAAGACAACCAAGGACAAAGAAGCGGCAGTACCCTATTTATAGATTTCCATAATAAGAAATTTTATCAACTTCGATCCTTGCAATTTATAATGAGCGAGATAGAGCAATATCATAATTACTAATGATGGAGTCGTAGCAAAGCTAAATTTGATCTGTTTTGCTGTAAAATATATATGTTTTGGATAAAGTTTGGAATAGATTTACATTTCTCTTTGCATAATTAACTTTCCATGCATTTTTATATGAGTCGCAAAGTTATTATCTTCAAGATTTTTTAGGATTTGGTGATTAGTTCAGAATAATTGAATTAGGATAGACCTTAAGGTTGACTACAATCTGGAAGTGTTAAGGTAGCTTAAGTCTCACAAAACTTGGAGAATAAATTAAGGTGGCAAATCATATCTCCTTTCTCTTGCCTGGTTAGCCTCCCCCTTGCAAATTATTCTTTCCTTTATGTCATTTAATTTCTTTTTTCCCCATTTCCTTTTTAAATTTATTTTCTCTTAGTAAACACTACTTTTATGATAGAATTATTAATTAATTATATAATACGATGAAACTAACAATCATCTATATTCATCTAAAAGAGTCTAGGTTATCGTGTAGCGGTAGGATGATTAATCATTATCTCATATAGTTACGGTTTGATTTCTAGCTATGATATATTTTGTAGAAATTTTTATTCTAAATGGAGCGCAAATCCTGGAACGATGGGCTTCTAGACCGTCCATCGTGAGCGCTTCTTGATTTATCCTGATGACCGATGAAAAACTTTTGTGGAACCAAATCGGTCACTCCAAATTCGTCTGCTATGTGACCCAAATCGGTCCTCTCAAATTTATCTGTTACTTGGTCCAATATTTTTTTTTATATTCCTCTAAAAGAGCTAGAGAGAGTCCTGCCACATCCCTACAATGAAAATCGACTTTTTTTTTTTTTGGTTTGAAAATTTGATTTTATATCTAAATTGTTTTGCTCCTGCAAGATTTCACCATCAAATTGATTTCAATGTTTTTCTGCTCATCTATTTTCAAATAACTAGACATCAAAATAGCTATGGTCTTGTAGTAGCTCTATTAAGATTATAAATTCTAATGTCATTGAATAGAACTGTAGTATCAACTTTTAGAATGACAAATTTCATGATAAAAAGTAGACCACGTGGTGAACCAATCTATAGATAAAACCAATATTTAATCTAATGTCGAGATGAAATTTGTTGGTAATTGAATCATTTTCAGGAACATCAAATAAAAATCAGTTGCATCTATATATATAATCAGATTCACCTGTCCACCACGTCTTGATTATGCAAATAATTCAATCCTTCTAAAATTTGTTGGGTTAAGCAGATACTTGAGAGTGATGCAGATGATATTTCTGATTAATGGATGTCAAAAATTCTCGAGTAGCAAGTTCAAGAAAGATGAACAATTTTGAACCATCCTGCAAAATTAGTGTAGGGATCTTTATGTGATAATAATATAAAAATATAGTAGAAAATAAGATCCTTTCAGTGATCCATGAGAAAATTCGTACGAAGTTTGATCTATCTAGTAGATATATTTTTGGAGCATGCCCTTCACTTATTCTATTAGTCCTTGGTTTGTTGGATCTTTTACATATTTAAGTGTTCGTGCATCTAATAGTACCACACGAACACGATCTACGCCTCGGAGAAGAACCATCTTAGTTGTGCTAGCAACTTATGATGGTTCACAAAACACAAGAACCTCCACTAAGGAGTTTTGGCCAAGGAGGAAGAAAGAGGAAGAAGAGGGATGCACCCTTAGTTTTTGACAAAGAGGGGTATTTATACTCATCCAACGAATATCAAGGGTCTTTGCCCCTTGAGTTCCTTTCATTTTAATGCTAATAAAACCTAATAAATACCAACCCTCTTGGTATCTCATGAGACTCTTAATATTCTATTCATCTAATAAATAGATTGCCCGTTTGCCTTACTCTTAAATAATATTTCATTTTGTTAGGATCTTTGCCCTAGCTAGAGGGGGGTGAATAGCTATCTTTCGATTTTTCTTTCCTACAAACACGTTAGCGGAAGCAATACAAATAGAAATATGAAGGTAGGAAAGAAATCAATACTAACTCACTGATTTTACTTGGTATCCACCTCTTCAAGGTGACTAATCCAAGGATCCACACACACCACACAAAACACTTCACTATGAACTTCTCCTTCTCAAGATCACACTTAAAGGTGGAGAAACCCTAACACAATGATCTTCCTCCTCGTACAAATGAAATGAAAGCTTGGAGGAGGAGATTGAGAGAGTTGTGAAGCTTGGAGAGCTCTAAAATGATCACACACTTCGTACACAAGGAAAGCCCCTTTTTTTTTCCTCCAAGATAAAACACTAGGTTTTATATCTTCGTCAAACATTAGAATAGGTTTTATATCTTCGTCAAACACTAGGTTTTATATCTGCTCAAGAGCATACATCATAACAAGATGCGGGAGTCGAATGACAGACCGTCCCCGGGTGACAAGATGGAGAATGCAGTCTAGAATGATGCGATACCATATGTACTGGACTACCCCCATGTTTGTATGCTCAAAGATGTTCGACGTGATGGGTCGAGGACGGCCAAAATAGTGGCGATGAATAAGATCAACGGTGACATGAGAGAAAGAACCCGTAATGCGGCCAGGCATGGTCGGAAAGCATGTAAATGGGTTGGCCGACTCACGACACTGTAGAAAGTGACGAAGACTGTCAGGATTGAACTCAATCACTACTCCCCCTACAGTAGACTCAAGGTTGTGCTCATGACCACCTATGGAACGTAAATTTATAAAAAATTCCTTAAGGAGTGTGACATTGACATCGGTTTTGCATCCAGTCAATTTGTTTAGGTGGTAGTAGTCAATTATTTCAATGAGGTGTGGGGTTCTCTCTTGAAAATATGAACGATTTAGATACCGACAATCCATCAAATGGAACTCGGTATCTTCAAACGTTCTTTGAGCGGCCGCAGAGTAGAACCTAGGCACACGCACCCCCGGTCTAGGAGGAGAGGGTTGCTGGGAGCTTCCCTCTCCTTGACGACGAGGTGGTGGAGGGGATTGCTGGGAGCTACTCTTACCCTTTTTGGATGCAACACGTTTTTGCCTAACCCTTCGTTCCATGATGGTTGAGAGTAGGAAGGTATAGCAAAATCGTCCAAAAGCCAATAGGTGCCCAAGCAACCCCTTTACAAACCCTAATCTCACTCAAAAGGGATGGAGAAGATGGAGTAGGAGCAAAACCTAGGGCTTGGAGGGGTTGGGGAAGTTCGGCAAGCTCAAAGAGAGAAGGGGCGTCGAAGAGGAGAAGTAGATCTAGGGTTTTAGGCGACCGGTCGAGTGCCCCTTTATATAGAAAATCGTCAGTCCAGTCGACTGGGATGGTCCCAGTCGACTGGCTCCAGTCGACTGGGGTATTCCCAGTCGACTGCCCTTCAGTTTTTCTTGCGTACAGAGATCCCGGTCGACCTCCCAGTCGACCCCCAGTCGCCTGCCACCAGTCGACTGGTATCTGAGCCAATCGACTGGTGGCTGAATTTCAGCCCTCTTTGGTGAATTTCAGAAATGTCGTAGAAATTCCAGAAAATTCGAAAAATCTTGAAATTTTGCAGACATCTTTCCTACACCATGTATGATCAAGGAAAAATAGTGCAACATGAAAATTCAAGATAGTTTAGGAGTTTGGTACAACCTCGAGAAGTGAACTTATTTGATACACTTTGTACCAAACTCAAGATCTGATTTGAATTCTTATAGAGGTTAATTACACACTAGCATGAATACACCCCAGAAATGGTTTTAAGCCATTTAAAATGTCCAACCATGATCGATGGGCAAGATATCCATAAATTGAACATTTACTTTCCCCATGGTTGGTATTTAACATTCAATATTGATACACATGATATTTCATCAACATGCCACAAGCACAAGTGAAATATGAGCATCATCCCCTAGCATCCCACAATATAGCAAAGTGAAAACACAATCAAGCCAACCTACAGTCCTTGTGAGATGTATTTAAGTGCCTCCATGCTAAGGGATCAAGTAATACTAAATTCCTAGAATTCCACAAAGCACATACCAAGTTCCCTCCGAAGTGTGGTGAATTTGGCCTCGGGTAGGGGTTTGGTAAAGATGTCGGCAAGATTCGATTTAGATTCAATATAATGTAATTCAATATCTCCTCTTGCCACATGATCTCTAATGAAATGATGCTTTATCTCAATGTGCTTGGTCCTAGAGTGGTGTACCGGATTTTTTGTCAAGTTGATGGTACTCATATTGTCACATAGGATTTTGACCTTGGAGTAGTGAAGCTCATAATCTTCTAAGGTGTGCATCATCCATAATAATTGAGCCACACATCCTCCTAAGGCTACATATTCGGCTTCGGTAGTAGATAAAGCAACACATGGTTGCTTCCTACTACACCAACTTACTAGGGAGGATCCAAGGAATTGGCAACCACCACTAGTACTTTTCCTATCTAACTTACACCCGGCATAATCCGAGTCGGTATATCCTATTAGGTCAAAGTTTTGATTTCTAGGATACCAAAGTCCTACATTTAGGGTGCCCTTTACATATCTCAAGATTCTCTTGACCACCACTAAATGGGATTCTTTGGCACAAGATTGATACCTAGCACACATACCTACCGCAAAAAGTATATCCGGTCTACTAGCGGTTAGATATAGTAAGCTACCAATCATACTCCTATATTGTTTAGGATCAACTATTTTCCCTTCAAGGTCACTATCAATTTTAGCATTTGTACTTATTGGAGTAGATGCCACCTTAGCATTTTCCATACCAAATTTGGAAATCATTTCTTTAGCATATTTTGTTTGATATACATGAGTTCCTTCATGTGTTTGTTTGACTTGAAGACCTAGGAAAAATTTTAACTCCCCAACCAAACTCATTTCAAATTCATTTTCCATATGTTTAATAAATTCTTGAAGAAAATCATCATTTGTTGACCCAAAAATGATATCATCAACATAAACTTGGGCAACAAATAAATCATTTTCTCTAGATTTAATAAACAAGGTTGGGTCAATTGTTCCTCTCCTAAATCCCTTAGACACTAGGAAGGATGAGAGTCTTTCATACCAAGCCCTAGGAGCTTGTTTTAACCCATATAGAGCCTTGTTAAGCTTATAAACATGGTTTGGATAGTCTTGACTCTCAAATTCGGGTGGTTGCTCTACATAGACTTCTTCCTTAATGGCTCCATTTAGGAAAGCCGATTTTACATCCATTTGGTAAAGTTTGAAACCCATGTAAGCGGCATATCCTAATAGGATTCTAATAGACTCTAATCTAGCCACCGGGGCATATGTTTCATCATAATCGAGCCCCTCAACTTGATTGAAGCCTCTAGCAACCAATCTAGCCTTATTTCTAGTGACCTTGCCTTGCTCATCTAGCTTGTTCCTAAACACCCATTTTGTTGTAACAATTGTATTTCCATCGGGTCTAGGAACCAAATCCCATACTTTACTCCTTTCAAATTGATTTAGCTCTTCTTGCATTGCCAAAATCCAATCATTATCACCTAGGGCTTCATTAATTGATTTCGGTTCAAAGCTAGAAATTAGAGCTATTTGACTAGCATGTTCCCTAAAGTAGGATCTAGTTCTCACTCCTTGGTCAATATCTCCAACTACTTGATCAATGGGGTGATTGTGGTGATTCCTTAACGTTCTAGAATGAGTGACATCAACATTTTCACAATCATCATTTCTCCTTTCATCATCCGATTCTCCTCTTCCTCCCCCTTGATCATTGCTTTCCAATTGTAAGTTTTGAAAAACTTGGGTTATCTCCTTTTGTCTAGTTTCTATGTCCTTATCAATAGGAGATTTTCTAGGGTAAGTGTTAGAGGATTCATCAAATTCAACATTTGATGATTCCTCAACTACTTGGGTTCTTTTATTGTACACCCTATACCCCTTACTAGTGAGTGAGTACCCAACAAAAATGCCTTCATCCGCCTTAGCATCAAATTTTCTCAAGTCATCCTTTGTGTTTAGGATGTAAGCCTTACAACCAAACACCCTAAAGTAGTGAATTTTGAGAATTTTCCCATTCCATAATTCAAAAGGTGTTTTTCCTAAGAATATATGAATTACAACCCTATTTTGAATGTAGCAAGCGGTGTTAACCGCTTCCGCCCATAGATAGGTGGGAAGAGAGTATGCATTCAACATAGTTCTAGCCGCTTCTTGTAGAGCCCTATTTTTCCTCTCAACCACTCCATTTTGTTGGGGAGTCCTAGGGCATGAAAATTCATGCTTGTATCCCATTTCTAAGCAAAAATTAGAGAAGTTTGAATTCTCAAACTCTCCACCATGATCACTCCTAATCCTATTGATTTTCAAGGTTCTTTCATTTTCTACCCGTTTGGTAAAGCTTATGAGAATTGCTAAGGTATCATCCTTATGTTTCAAAAAATAAACCCATGTATATCTAGAGTAATCATCAATGATAACTAAGCAATATTTATTTCCCATCAATGAAGGAGTACTATGACAATCAAAAAGATTTAAATGCAATAATTCCAAAGGTAATTTAGTGCTTACTAAAGTTTTACCTTTGTGTGAAGACTTTGATTGCTTACCTTCTTGGCATGCATCACACATCTTATCTTTGACAAACTTCACTTTAAGTAAGTCTTTTACCAATTCCATTTTAGCAACCTTGGCTATATTCTTCATGTTGATGTGTCCAAGTCTTCTATGCCATAGCCATCCTTCATCTTCTTTTGACATGAAACACTCAATAGATGGGTTAGAAGCATAAGAGAGATTTATGTAATAAAGATTTTGCCTCCTAAACCCTTCCAAGACAACATTTTTCAACCCTAATTGTCTAACCAAGCACTTATTGGTATGGAATTCTACTTGATACCCGGAATCACATAATTGACTCACACTAAGCAAGTTAAACTCCATATCCTTGACTAGAAGAACTTTATGAATTGTGATAGTAGAAGATACCTCAATTGTACCTCTACCTATAATTTTGAGCTTTCCACTATTTCCAAAGGACACCTTCCCTTTCTTTGTGTATTTGATTTTTGAAAACTTTCTCACATCCTCGGTCATGTGGCTTGAACATCCGCTATCCAAGATCCACATGCTTGTGTCCTTCTTTTCTTTTACCTAGACAACATAAAACACATCACTCTTAGGTACCCAAAGGTTTGAGTCACTAACATTTTTGAGGTATTTCTTAGGCACCCATGCTTGTTTTACCTTGCCCTTAAGGTTTGAACCCTTTGCATTTTTTACATCCTTCTTTGGAACCCACACTTGTTTCACATTACCCTTGACACCCTTTTTCTTGGATGATCCTTTTCTATTTACAAGGGAAATATAGGAGACTTCTTTATCTTTATATCCTAGCCCGGCCTTCCTATAGGCAACCCTTTGACTATTTAGGAGCAAGTCAAGTCCTTTTGATCCAATCGAGAATTTCTCTAAGCACTTCTTTAGATCAACAACTTCCTCCTTTAATTTGATGTTCTCCTCATTCACTTTACTTACATCACATGATTCCTCTTTGTCCTCCTTAAGGGTCCTAATTTCTTCCTTTAGCCCCTTGACCTTAGTTTTTGACCTAACCAAAGCATTCTTAAGATATGCAATAATATCATAAAGAAATTTTTCTTTGGGAGAATCCATTACCTCATCTTCGCTAGATGATGATTCATCGCTACTTGAGTTCTCTTCTTCGCTTGATGTGTCTTGATCATTTTGATGTGCCATTAATGCCATGTGCCTTGTGATGTGGCACAACTATTCTTCATCATCCGATGATTCGCTACTTGAATTGTCCCATTCGGCTTGAGCCACCATCACTTCTTTCTTTTTCTTCTTTTTCCTTTTGTGTTCTTTTTCTTCCTTCTTTTTCAACTCCGGGCAATTCGTCTTGATGTGCCCTTTCTTGTTGCACTCATAACACGTGACATTAGGAATGGAATTAGAACTTTGACTACTCTTACCTTTTGGGGATGTGAACATTTTCCTCACATCCCTTCTTGTAAATCTTTTGGATCTTCCCATCATCTTCTTCACATAATGTGCTACTTCTTTTGCGGACATTTCTTCCTCACTATCCGAGGAGTCTTGCTCGGATTCGGATGAGGACACCTCCTTCTTCTCCTTCTTCTTGCTCTTCTTCTCCTTCTTTTCTACAAATAGAGCAATGCCTTTTTCCTTGGAAGACAAGTTAGTTTGTTCATGTAGTTCGAATTCACAAAATAATTCATCAACTTTGACAATTGAAAGATCCCTAGACACCTTGTAAGCATCCACCATTGATGCCCATAAGGTAGTTCTAGGGAAAGCTTGAAGAACATACCTCACCAAATCTCGGTTCTCAACTTTCTCACCTATCACATGAAGACCGTTCACGATCTCCTTGAATCTTTCGTGCATTTGACTTACGGTCTCATGAGGCTTCATGGAGAAAGTTTGAAGTTGGCCGACAAGAAGATCCCTCTTGGCTCTTCTTGATTCACTTGACCCTTCATTCAACTCAATGAGCTTTTCCTAAAGCTCCTTTGCCGAGTTGAAAGGTCCAACCTTGTTTAATTGTTCCTTTGACAATCCACATTGCAAAGTCGTGATAGCCTTGGCGTTTGCTTGAGCCTCTTTTCTTATCTCTTTTGGCCACGCCTTGATCGGAAGAGTTTCTCCTTGTTCATTCGTTGGCTTCTCGAAACCTTCCACAATACTAAGCCAAGTTTCAAAGTCATTCATTAAGTAAAACTCCATCCTACCTTTCCAATAAGCAAAATCGTTCCCGTCGAAGTAAGGTGGTCGTGTGGTGCTATATCCCTCTTGATGAGTCATTCTTTATGCTTTGTAGATTGTTAGATCTTCCCAAAGCTAACCAAGGCTCTGATACCACTTGTTAGGATCTTTGCCCTAGCTAGAGGGGGGTGAATAGCTATCTTTCGATTTTTCTTTCCTACAAACACGTTAGCGGAAGCAATACAAATAGAAATATGAAGGTAGGAAAGAAATCAATACTAACTCACTGATTTTACTTGGTATCCACCTCTTCAAGGTGACTAATCCAAGGATCCACACACACCACACAAAACCCTTCACTATGAACTTCTCCTTCTCAAGATCACACTTGAAGGTAGAGAAACCCTAACACAATGATCTCCCTCCTCTTACAAATGAAATGAAAGCTTGGAGGAGGAGATTGAGAGAGTTGTGAAGCTTGGAGAGCTCTAAAATGATCACACACTTCGTACACAAGGAAAGCCCCTTTTTTTTCCTCCAAGATAAAACACTAGGTTTTATATCTTCGTCCGCGACTCCAGTCGACTGCTCACTTACCAGTCGGCTGGTAGGCTTCAACGGCTACAAAATATGCAATGAGTGCCTCAGCCGCCTTCGCAACGGTCGACCTCCAGTCGACTGGTACAGGACCAGTCGACTGGAGCCAGTCGACTGGAACCAATTCCAGTCGACTGTCAGTCGACTGGTCGACCCTCCTTGGGTCGACCCGATTCTCTGTGTGTTGTGGTCCAGTCGACTGACAACTTACCAGTCGACTGATGAAGCTGAGAAATCACATTTCAGCTTCCCTTTTCATCCCTTAGTCTTGACTCACGCCTTCAAACACCTTCCACAAGCCTTGTGCCTCTCTTGGATGCTTCCGAGTCCACGACTCCTCATCCTTGCACTTGCTTGAAGTGTTTCCATCGGCTTCGTCATACTAAGTCTCCCTTTTGCCAAGAGGTCACACCTCCGGGACTTCCTTTGCCAAGACTCTCTTCTTGGACTTCCCTTGCCAAGTCTTCCACCTGGACTTTCCTGCTTACTCAAAGCACACAAGTTAGAACACAAAACATTGCCTAACTTAAACTTGTTTAGCCAAACATGAAAACCATAATTACTTGGAGCAAGATTGCACCAACACATTTAACTTTTTAATGAATATTATCTATAATTATGTGGTTGAGTCTAATCTAAATGAGTTTAACTCAAATTAGATTCAATCTCATAATTCAATTGGATTCATTTGTCTAACTCAATTAATTAAATTTCGGATCACATTTTAGTCAAACTAAAATTATCTTATCTCCGAGACATCGTGTCCTTTGTGTGTGACCTAATAGGTTCTCGTAACATTGGCAATGCCTCTAAACTACTTTAGATACATAAACAATGAGCGACATTTAGCAATGCATCATTGCTACCCAAGTGACGAGAATGCTGAGATCCAATATAACCTTTTCATGACTATTATAATGTATGACTTTGTCCTTCTATCCTTGATATCTAGATTGATCAATGAGGCATAGACCGTGTCATCCCCTTATCAATCTTTGTGTTTCTTGATCCCCAAGTAGACTCACTCAAGTAAATAAGTTCAATATATCATATGGACTCATTTGAGCATGATCATGCATTTTAGTAGTCCTACTCGATCAAAGGGTTCACAGATATCACTCCCGTCATATGGGAGGGATAGATCTCATCTACTTCACTCACATCCCTCCGCATAATTTGTTACATACCCAGTGATCGCCTTTATAATTCACCCTATTACTGGTGACGTTTGATATCAGGGTGACGTTTGACGATACTAAAGTGCATAACTCTTTATGTAGGAAATCGTAGTGAATTCAGGTCTAAGAACTATTTATACTAATAGTCACATGAGAAAGTTTATGACACTCATATAATGATCCATGAAACTTTCTCATGACGGGTCAATTCAGTACACATTCTCTAATGTATACCCATGTGTGAACTTGATACCCCATATCCATGACTTGTGAGATCAAGTCATTAATTAACCTACATACTAGTCTTAACGTATTAATATTGTCCTTGAATATTAATACTTGACTAGCAATAGTTAAAAGTAGTACTCGATCTCTACATATTATCTCACTATCAATTCAACTAATTGATGTAATGTAGATCAGAACCTACTACTCAAGGACATTATTATATATACTTATTCATTGGACATAATTATGAAATAAATATAATAATAAAACGGTTAATTGGAGAAAACTCCTCAATCCCAAACTGGCCTTTACATGCACTCCCCACTTGATAAATTTTTTACATTCACTCCCCGATAGATAGAGTATAAAAGAGTGAAATCTCAGTATATATTGCAAAGATTTGAGTATAAATTGTTTGAGATTGAGTACTAATTTAAGAAATTTGAGTACAAAATTTCGGTGACCCCTCATGTAAAAATCTTGATGTGATGAGTATAAAAGAGTGAAAACTCAGTATATATTATAAAGATTTGAGTATAAATTGTTTGAGATTGAGTACTAATTTAAGAAATTTGAGTATAAAATTTCGGTGACCCCTCATGTGAAAATCTTGATGTAGTGAATGCAACCTCACATACTCAATTTTTTTCAAATAATACTCAATCTAAATCAATTCATACTTAAATTTTGTTAATGTATACTGAAATTTTTACTATATATTGAAACAATGTATACTCAAATATTTTCAAATAATACTCAAATTTCTTAAATTAGTACTCAATCTCAAACAATTTATACTCAAATCTTTTCGATTTATACTGAATTTTTACTCTTTTATACCGATAAAAAAATAACACACAAAACTGTCTTGTCTATCCCATCAGGGAGTGCATGCAAAAAAATTTTAGTTGGGGAGTGCATGCAAAGCCAAGTTTGATGTTAGGGAGTTTTCTCAAATTTTCTCATAATAAAACTTTATCTTTATTAGATAGAATATGATACAAAATATTTTCTAGACAATCATCTTATAATTAGCTTAGGGATAACACTAAAAATTAGTACATGTAACTTTTTTTAATAGAAAATCATTATATCCAAAAAGAACAACAATAAATTAAAATTTGAAATTATATTGTTTAACCAAAATGTAAACAAGAATATAAAATGATGATCAACATCTCTAAATCATATTGTTTTTTTTGTCATTGTTGGAATATATAAAAAATATTCTTGCATGTATACAACCACAAAATTTAAAACATTTTTATTATGATAAATCTAAAGAATGTACTATTTATAGCCTGGCATCATTCCTAGTCAATCTCAATCTCAATCATTTGTTGTTTCAAAGCATTGTATGTTATGTCATCCATCCAAGGTTGACATCTATTAAGCCTTTAATAATTCATAAATTTATGTTATCTTGAAGTGTTGATCCAACAAAGTTGCATCAAGTGACTAAATATTGAAATGAAACAAGGTTTCATAATATCTCATATTAACATATGGTTGAAGTTGGAGAGAACAGTTAAGGTAGATTTTATCAACTGACCATATTAATTAAGGAGAAGCATAATAATCGGTGAAACAAGAAGTGATATCTTGTGTTGGGGGAGGAGAATTTTCACAAGGATATTGCATTCATTACAAATCAGTAGTTCAACAGATTATCTTGTTTTACGTAATGATCATGGAGATTTCTTAAAAATGTATTGATACAAGAGGAAGTAGATGAATCCACAAAAACAGAAACAAAAGTCAATCAGTTTATGTACTTTGTCTATTCCATAAAACTGAATTACATTCTGGCGTGTAAAATGGCTCAAGAATGCAATCTCCTGAAGGCGAAGAGTTGAAGCTAGAAGTTCATAACAAAAATGAATAAAATGCTTACGAGATATATATAATCTTTCACTGTATTGTCTAAGAAAGACAAAAAAAATTCATTTTTATTTTAAAAAAAATGTTCAATCCCTTTCCTTCTAAGAGGAAAATAAACAATATATTTGTTTGGTTATATAAATTATGTCCTATATTAAAACATGTTGTCCAATAAAAAACAAGCAATCTTAAGTAAAATGAGCACACACAACCTTGTTTCTCTCTGTCTCAATCATCACAAGCATCCCCATGTCTAAGTATGGAGCCTTCTCAATGACAGCAAAAAGGAAGAAGAGTTCAAGTTAGATTATATTATAAGCTAAGAATGGATCATAAAGTATATTATTTAAATTTAATACAAAAGTTCGTGATTTTTAATATATATAAAGATCCCAAGCATAATAAGATCAATAATTGTTACAAAATTCATTAGTCTAACTCTCTCATCTCATGTGTCTATTATTCCATAGCCGGGATTATGATACAGTGGAAGAATGATTAATTATCATCTCATATATTCATAATTTGATCCCTAACTATGACGTATTTTATAATAATTTATCCTTCAAATGAAACGGTCTAGACGCTGAGCTTCTGGACTGTTCATTGGGAGCACTTCCTGATTTACGTATCTTAATGGTCGGTGGAAAACTTTCGTGGAACCAAATCGATCCTCCGAAATTGAAAAAATTTCGTTAATCATTTTTTTTATTATTCTATAAAACTTCACAAACCTAATAAGTTGGATGTCAATTTGCAATTAAACTCTTCGCTAGATGCAAGGAACTAACTAATATTATATTGTATAGAGACCCACGAGCAAGCTCAATCAAACCGAAAATGCTCAAACTAGACCTCCTTTGTACTTACATGGCTATGAGAATAAATGATATGATTCTAAATATATAGTGAATGTGTCTTCTTGATCCTTACTATAATCTTTCAGAAAATGCTCTCTTCACAGTAGCAGTTGTGATCACTAAAATCAAAGCCAATTAAGTCACAAACTTGTAAACTAATGGATATATCATATCTCTTCTTGTTTAGACATATCTACCAAAATAATTTTAAAAAATTCAATCAATTGAAGAGATAAACAATATAAAACTGAGCAATTAACTACAATCAACAAATATATAATAAAATCCTAAAACAGCTAAAAAATATCTATAATAAAAAATGAGGATTTAAATTTATATACCTAATTATTTATTATAGAATAAAATCTCAATCGATCAATGGCCCTCAATAGGTTCAGAACATACAGTATGATGGTAACCCATATTTGATAGTTAGATTTTTTTTTTTCCTAGAATCGAGCAAAAAGTACTGAATATTAATTATATCGAGCGGACCCAGCAAGAGACATACACGAAGAGATTAGATTATAGAGTTCGGAGGATATTTTATATTATAATTTATGTGTTAAAATTTTAAAATATAAGGCCATTATAGTACTTTTATATTAAATATTTAGAGCCCCCTTCTTTCTTAGGAGAGCCGGCTCTGTTTGTTCTTCTTCAGACCTTTGAGTTTATGTTGTGCCCAGGTCTGTGAGTGAACTCAAAATTGACGTGCACAAAAGGCCGCTCGACCTCAGGGGACTGCTCTAGCTGCACTTGCAACGCCTCACCGATGTCGTGAGTTTGGCTCAATAGCATGTTTGCGGGTGGCAAATACTACGTTGACTTCCATAAAGTAGTGTGATCCGAAAATTCAGTATACTATATATATAATTTTGAAATATACTGAATTATATCGATTTAATCGTATATCAAAAATTTTGATACAGTATAAACGATTTAACGTTATATAGAAAATTTCGATGATATTATACTGTATTAAATATTTTAATATCGATATAAGATTTAATATTTTAATATATATATATGATATATTGAAATTTTGATATAAAGGGTATAAATTTATATAATATTGAAAATTTAGTATATAAAAAATCCAATATACTGACACTTTGGTATGAGCAACAAAGAACAGGAGAGCAATAATTAATCTTGATCCCGGGTCAATTTACGTATAGTCTAGCTGGGTAGCCTGGCGCCTAGTCAGAAAGAAGATGATTAGGAGGCCAAAAAGGGTCGTTGGATCGGTGTCGCACAGGTTAAGGCCTTCAATCGGATGGGTGGCGACCCACGCTCCTCGGAGTCGATATGGCCCAAGCTCAGTCACCCCTCCAGGTTTGGCTCTCCATCGACGAGTGACGGACCACGCTCCGGGGGTAAGCCCGAACCGGAGAAGGCGTTACTAAAGGTCTCATCACTTGGTGCCCCAGTTGGCACGCTCATATGCCCTCAGCCGGCGTCGTCACTTAGTGCCCCAGTCGGCACCCTCATATGCCCTCAGTCGACGTCGTCACTTAGTACCCTCATATGCCCTCAGCCGGCGCCGTCACTTAGTGCCCCAGTCGGCACCCTCATAGGCCCTCAGTCGGCGTCGTCACTTAGTGCCCCAGTCGGCACCCTCATAGGCCCTCAGCCGGCGTCGTCACTTAGTGCCCCAATCAGCGCCCTCATAGGCCCTCAGCCGACCTCATCACTTAGTGCCCCAGTCGACACTCTTATAGGCCCTCAGTCGGCCCTAGGCCCTAGCAGCCACAGCCACTTCCTGACACTAGACTACCAGAAGCGGTACGGGGTTGGCGCAGGACTGAAGCCATCTTGGTCTTAAACGACGGATATCACGCTGAGGTATTGATCTTCCTGCCATAACCTGTCCCTCGTACTGTGACCACCTACACCGGTGTCAGGCCGAGCGGCGCCTATCTACACCAGCCATTAAGTTGACAGTGACCATTTCCTTAATACAGTATGTGCCACTTTATCCTGCCACCTCTGGGCATGCATCACCTTGTCCTCACTATATGATAGCAGGTGGTAGACGGGGCAGGAATTGTCAGCTTCCTCGACTATATAAGCCTCCACACTCCGCATCTTTGGGGTACAAGCAATAGTGAAATTTCATACTGTTCTATTGCTTTCTGTTGCCACCACCGGATACTGACTTGACCGTCGGAGTACCTGACCGGGGACTTTTTCCCGGGATTCTAACGGTTTTTATCTTACAGGCTAAGGGCGATCCAGCTTGGTAGACCACCTCAGTGATTTTGCATTCCTCGGAGGCTCACCCAACGATAGGGGCGTCCACCTCGCTTCACGACAGAATCAAATCTTATTATTAATGTATCCATAAACAATACAATTTATAGATGTTTAGACATACTTAGCTAATTAATCAATTATAAAAAAATTGAATAATAAGAAAAGTATTATACCTTAGTATTTGGAGCTTGTCCTCGTCCTCAATAGCTTCCGTCTGGCAACTCGAGGTGGCAACCGAGGAGCGGGGGTCGGCGGCAATGCGGCTGGAAAGAAGGTTTGGAATGTCCTGAGCAATGGGGATAGCCAGGGTCGATGTGATGGGAGCCACTAGGCCTGAGCTTTCGGAATCCGCCATCGCCAAACCGACCTCCTGAGAACACATCCGCGGTTGTTCCTGGTAGATCAGACACTACTTTTGAGGTGATGGCTCCTCCGAAGACAACTTCTAACAATCCTATCCTTAATTCTAATCCAAGCCCGACAGTTCCCATTCGTTAGAAAACGCTGGATCGGATGGTAAGGCGCTTGGTCGATTTGGTCGAGGTCACAGGTTCGAGGGTCGCCAGTTGCGCACGGAGATAAAATCCTGGTCTGCTGGCATTAATTCCCTCGACCCCAAGCGCCTCACCATACCAGTGATAATCATGATTTACCTCCTCCGTGTTGATCCTGAGACAGACTGGCGGGGGCCGTTGAGGTGGCGGATCCACCTTTTTCATCAAGAGGAGCAACGGCGGTAGTGGTTCTCAGGCCAATGGATCACGTACCATCGCGTCAACAATCCCCCAAGTCAGAGATCACTCTGATTGCTTTGGAAGAGGGCTTGGGTTCTTCTCCCAATGGTCCCAGTAAAAGCAACAATTGGGAGCCCAATAAGGGTGGTGGATTGACGACACAACACCATGGTGAGGATGATCAAAGTAGGGGTTCAACAAAAATCGATGAGAAAATAATAATGTTGGCGGGGATTCCGTGGAGGAAATTGTGTTGGCTAGAATTCTCCTCAAGGTTTTAATAACAGAGATCAACTAATGGCCATGCCTATGCCACTAGTTCAGCAGGGGTACTCATGGTCGTTTGTTCAACAACCACCCCTCCTCCTCCGGCTCAATTCATCCGAATGTCTCCCCATGTCTAGTCTATTATAGTTTCAATGGTCTATACAGATGTTACTCCTGTCCCTTCCACCACCAATTGATCAACTGAGGAATATGTCATTTAAATTCCTCATCAAGCTCCATAAGCTATACCTTCTACTATGTACATGGCCCTAGTGGAGCATTTTCACAGCATGATACTCCAACAAATAGACTATTACTTCAGTTTTGATAACTTGCTATTACTTCAGTTTTGATAACTTGTTGAAAGACACTTATTTGAGACCGAAAATGAATGATCAGGGATGGGTTCTTATCTCCCTGATCACAGGTACTGGTATGAAATTTAATATTTTAGTATAATATATCAAAATTTTAATATAAATGATATAAAATTTATATTATACCGAAAATTTGATATATAAAAAATTTCATATACTGAAATTGTGATATGGTATCGATGTGATTGTTTTTAATCAAAATTTTCAATACGACATACGATTTATGATTCGACATACTGTATCGAACTACCTCAGTACAAGGGAGTTATATTTGCTATGTCTAATCGGCAAGCTTGGATTTTGGAAGATTTTTCAGAACTTTATATTTTTTTCAATGGACCTCGTGATCCGGCTAAGATTTATGCTTTTTTTTTTTGCGGCAGAAAGAGATGTATTACTTTTGTAAAAAAATGATGAACTAGTTAATATCGAACTAGGACGACTGGTCGGTACCACGACGTTATTTTTGTGAGTTGGGGGAAAGAAGAGTAGGGTGGGGGTGGTTATATAGTAGTTGGTGTGTGTTGTTCAACAGATTCTTGATGGTATAAAAACAAATTTCTTTTCCTTTTACCTCTCTTATAGGTTTGAAGATAAGGACAGGTTTCTCCTAATCTTCTCTTGCTCAGTTTTTCCCAGCCATGTTTGATAGCTACATACATTAATATTTTTTTTATTTAACAACTAAAAATATCACTTTTTTTTTTTAAATCTTGCCTCCCTTTATACTGAAAAACTATGTATTTTCTGTTACTAATCGGATAGGCATATGCAAGATTCTGATATCGGCATTGTTGGTGAGTTAATATTAGTTTTTCCTTTGTGATTCTTGGCAAGTATCATATCACTGACTTGTATAGGAAGAATTGTTTACTATTTACATTGTTTAAATCATTTTTCTGTTGTTACCTATTTGAGCATTGTGGAGTTAATTAATTTGAGTTCAAATGAAGGAGGCATTTGCATTCTACACTGCGAAAATAATCTTCAAAGTTCAAACGACCTCCTGAGGATGCCAACATTGGAATGATGTGTGCAAGCAATTGTAGGGTGAGATAATCTTTATACATGTACTTAATTTATCTAATTCATGGTTAATGACTTAAAAGTAGATTTTAATTTGCCAGATCACTAATAACAAAGAAGAAGTTGTCATATCTCAATAATTCATTCATTTTTACTGAACGGGTTTAGAATTTTGCCATATATATCACTGAAATGAAAAACTAAAAATATATCTATCTTATTTATTGATAAAATGGATTTTACTAGCACTATAGCCCAATAATTTTGATCGACAGGAGATTCATGTAGATGTCTCTAAATAGTTGAGATTCAAAAATACAAAGGGACGTTTAGTTTGTTCCATTTTTTATTTTTATTTTTCATAAAATCATATTTTTTTTATTTTCAGAAAAATGACTTTCTTTCATTCTCTAATTTTCCAGGAAATGCTACATCTTTTTCTGAAAAATAAGGCTGGAAAATGCAAACCAAACACGTTTTTCAGAAAACCGTATTTTCTATAGAAAATGAAAATAAAAAATACGCCTACCAAATGCCCCCTTATGTTTCACTAATTCAAAGACTATGAGGACACAAGTAATTAAGAATTTATATTCTAAGTATGTTCAATTGTGATTTCGTATAGTGTTGCTCATCGGCTAATTCTGGAAAAATTTCTCACCCAACAATTAAGATCATGGATTTTTGATCTCTCTATAAGAAAATATTTTATAATATATCATAGTTATGATTTAATCCGAGAATACTTTATTAATTTGTTGAACGCTTTGCCCACCATACAGGAGGCTTTTTTGGTGGCAAAAGGCGATTCGCTCGCCTCCAGTGCCCCTCCCAATCCGTCCCAGGGTCAATACAAAGGAGATAAATTATGAGGATTACTAATCTAGATATTATAATTAGCATGTGGGAGAAATGAATATACTGACTTTGCAAGAAATAGGAGGCTTTCTTGAACTGAGGGTGCTTAGTTAATTTGCCCTACTTTTATGGGATGAATTTCTCTTCCTTACGGGACTTTCCCTATTTCGTCACACAGTTCGAGTCTAGAGTGGACCACTAAAGTATAAAACATTATCTATAAAATATATATTATAAATTATATTGTATATATATGCTCATCTCTCATATAGGAATCATATGTGAATAATAAATGAGTTTCCGTGATTTATTTTTTTGCGTTAATCCTGAAACGAGTTGGCGGAGATGTTGGAGGTGAACGAATCATCTTTTGCTATCTTATATAGGAATCATTTTTTTATTTCATAATTATTTATCATTATTGATGAGCGAGTAAAAGATTGATTAAATTAAATTAATTGATCATATTTGAAATTTTATTTTTTAAAAAATATATTATTTTTTTCAATTTATTCAGTTAAATTTTAATTTTAAATTCCATAAAAAAGTAAATTGAAATATTATATGTCGCCTCTTGTATTATAAGCAATATATCAAATAATAAATATGTAATTCGAATAATAAATCAGACTCATTCTATTGCTCAATATCATGATGTCATTAGTAGTCAAGTAATAGTAAAAGTTTGATTAATTTGATAATAGATTGAATTTATCGATTTTATATCTGTTCCATTGTTTATTTGAGTGGCAAAGTTCGGTTAATTCATTTTGTCAAAAAAAAATGATTTAATTGATTTTGCTTTATTTGATTAGATCAGTTCGATTTTAAATCTGTTACTAACCTGGTATCAATTTCTAATAGGTAGTAATTGTTGATGGATTGATTGCTAGTGTATATGATATTTATCATTTTAAGTAGGTTTGGAAGTTAAAATTTGATAAAATTAATGTATCTATCTTCCTCACGCACTAGTCACAATATCCGGATTATAACCCTCTGATTTACGTCTTCTGTATTAGCTCTGGAATGGATTGAAAGGGCCGTTGGAGATAACAAATCGCCTTGTGCCATCTAATAGGTAGTAGCTAATAAAATGGATGATTAACGTTTTCTTTTCATTGTTTTGTTTTGTTTTTTGGTATTTGTGTGAACATGAAACTATTTGTGTGAACCCTAGTCCAATTAGTTCAATCATATGGTCCCTCTTAGTCATCAATGAAGGATTGGCTTTTTGCTTGATTGGTCAAGAGTTATATTGACGTATAACTTGCATAATTGACGCCACAAGAGACTAGAATCACCCAAAACACTTCAATTTGAAAAATATATATTTGTGAAAATCAATTCAAGCACAAATATTCCAATAAATTTATCCAAGAATGTAGAGCCAATTTAATGTGGATTCATATTGTTGACATTATATTTTAGTATACTTTTAATATAGAATATTATTTATTGAGTAAAAGAACATGATTGATTAATCTTATAAGTCAAGTTAGTAACAATTTATTTATGGCACATTTAGCATAACACTAACACAAATTGTCACTCCTAACAAAGAGGAGGATTGTAAGTGTAGGGTATTAGTAAACAAAAATGTCAAACTTAAATTTCTTCGCGAGTTGAAGAGAGAGAGCAAAGTTGAATCAAACGTGAAGCTCACGGAGAGCTCCTTTGCACCTATATGATCTTGATTGTTATCGATAGCGGTCTTATTGATTTAACTATTTAAGTATCAACCGTCAAGATATCATTTGTCACGGATAGACGGCTACGAAGGGGTGTCCAATTGAGTGTTTTGAAATAGGGTGCCAATTCTTGTATTTGTCATAAATTTAATCTCTAACTATATATATTTTTTGCTTTAAAAAGAAAATGGAGTGTTTTCTTCAAATTGATCTCTCCAAAGAAACACAAGGTCGAGAGAGATGGAGGAGTTCAGCTTCCCTGGAATTGGCAATGAGGGAGACCAGCAGCGACACCATTTCTCGGGCCTCTGGTTCCACTCCCCCCAAGCCGGTGGTGGAATCGGGTGGCCGCCTCCTTCCCCGGCCGCCCTCAGCGACGAGGAGAGGATGGACATGCTGTGGGAGGACTTCAATGTGGACGATGAGAAGAGTGGAGGGAGGACAAGGAGGAGGTCTGTAGGCACGCACACGCTGGACGATGACGAGGAGCAGGCTGCCACAGGAGGCTTGCCGCCGGCGATGGTGGTCGTGGAAGGCAGGCGGCGGTTTAGAGTGAAGCGGCTGGTGGCGATGCTGAGCATGTGGAAGAAGCTGTTTCTTGCGAAGGCGAGGAAATCCAACGCATCCGCCAAAGTAAACCAACTGGTATAACTTGAATATGATAATTAACTTGTTACACTAGTGAAATAATTGAATATTAAGGTTTCACTAATCACCACAAACTAGTAGTCTAATAGTTATTCTCTTGCTTGTGAGTTGTGAACTTTGGTGAAATAATTGTTTTAATAATTAATTTTAAAATAGAGGTTTATTAATCCATTTCATATTCCTATTGTATTTTTATTTTATTCTCTAAGAAATAGTTGTTTCATTCTTCCTGCTGTCTATGTCAATCCTATTTGTAGAGTCACAGCATTTACTCAGCTAGTTCGCAATATTCAAAGTCAATAATGTTTAGGCAATTGACAAGAAGAAGCTTCTATAACTTTATGAAAGTCAATGAAACAGCTGTATGAGGTTTCAAGAATTGGATGGGGAAAATTATGATACATTGGAGAACTTTACCTACGAATCGAGACGGGAAATGACTCAACTTGGTACCGTCGACCCTGTAATGTTCTTGGCTCGTTTACAAGTCTCCATAAGGTCAGTTAATGACGGTAGAGGTCGGGGGACTGGAACATTCATTGATCTGTATAGTTTTCTCAGGTTTAGGCTGATGGTAGAAGATGCTGCAGCAGATGGCAAGTCGGATGCAGTACCCAACAGATCGTCCAGTTTGTGGAAATTCGGTCTGCCCTTGGATGGTTCAGGGTTGTCTAAATTATTGGAAAATCCAATACATGAATCATAACCTTTGTTCCCAGGTAATGTTGATCCAGGGTCAGTGATCTTGTCACAGTCAGGGCAGACCGAATCATGGTCTTCGGGTGTTGAAGGAGCGATGTCTCCAAAGTTGACTGTGTTTGGATCATTGAGACCGAGCCTTGCTCTCCCGAATAATGTGAAAGACTCCGAACTGAGTGGAGGAATTTCCAGTTCCAGATCGAACTGCTTTGGAAGTGAAGTTTCCGCAGGCAAAATGCATATCTGTGAGGGGTTTAGCATTTCAGGAATGGAAGTAGACATCTCGTCGTTCTTGAGAATCTTTAAAACTGGAGGAGTTTTCATAGGGGACCTAGCACCAGAGCCTTTGAATAACTTCCACAGTGGATCATCTGAAGCGATATTAGTCTTGTAACAGTTGTTCTTGACATAATCAAGATCCATGGCTCGTTGAGGAGGTGTCGTAGAGATCACCCACTTGGGGCGGAGGAAGTGCAGAGCCCACTCTAATTCTTCTCGGGACGAATGCATGGAGTGGCAGACGTGCCAAATTCCCAACTCATCCCTTTGGGCTTCGGCAGGACACACTTTCTTCCTTGATTTGGTGAGGGTGGGATTGGTGGCGTACCACTGCACGGATGGACGAATGAAAAGAGGTTCGGGTTGGAGATTAGCACGTGCCTCTGCAAGTTCCGCGCTCGCTTTGTCATTTAGCTCGGAGAATCCAATTACCTACGAACACAATTCAAGATTCACCGACGAGTCGTAACGCAATAGCAAAGCGAAGGTTAAGGCCTAGTTAAAACTTGACCAATATCTACTATCATTTAAGCAACTAATGTTATGAATACGTATCGAAATATTGAATTGTCACCTGAAAGCGAGAAGAGGCATCATCGGAGAGAATTTGAGGTGCGACATGAAGAAGAACCTGGAACAAATCTGGATATTTTGTCTTGTCTACAAAAATAAGAGATCCGAATGTTTTGGATACTTCAATTAGAATTTCTTCCCGCCCCAGATTACCACATGAAAAATATACAATCGGTGCATTAGGGTGTTTCCATATGCAACTTATCACCTGCAAAATATCAGGTGGCCGCAGATTGTCAATTATTGTGTATTTATACACCGGACAGTACAATAAAAAAAGAACAAAGATACAAAACCTGTTGGATGGATGATTCTTTGTTTGGCATTTTAAGATGGCATTTACTGAAAGTGCAATCCAGAAATAGGTAATCGAGAGAAGAAATAGACTCTCTCCCTTTCTTTGATATATATTTCAATGGTAAACTTTGCAAACAATCGGGAGTAAGCCTACAATCACCCGTGTGCAAAATGTTACCGAATCCACCTTCAAATAGAAACATGACCGCTCCTATTAACATCACATATCAAGCAACAAGTCAGACATAGATCCTCGATTAGGATTCTGTTAGAGTTACCAAGGGTTGTTTTATCTGAGATATCCAGAAATAACTCTTATTAGGAATGTGGCATGTGCACGAACAAGGGTAGACGGTAGAGAGCTATAAACTCTAAAGAATATTAGCATATACCAGACTCAGCAAGTGGTAAAGAAATATATATAATCCTACAGAGATTGATCATGTGGAATATACAGTCAAGAACATGAACCCCAATAGGCAAGAAGTACTTCACATTCTGGTTCTTCTCTTAGAACTTGTTCTAGAGAGACCTTGAAATACCATCATATGCTGATCTTACTATATTAGATACTTTTTATGGACAGATCATAGTAAATAGCTATTGAAAATAAACTATTTCAATTTTTTATATTCTCAAAATGATGGGTGATTGGTTTACATTATGAAGATTTAATTAGCAATCTTGAGATACAACTAAGTGCAGAAAGGAAATACAATCACAAATGTAGAAGGATCGATTCTTGGAGAGTCTAAAATTAATGTGTAACATGTAAAGAGAGTTGGTAGGGTGTGAAAAGGTACATAGGCCATACAAAATGAGGATAACTTAAAAAGATATGAAGCAGGTAAGACAAAAATGTTATAAGCATGATAAAGTTTAAAGCACATGATAAGTTCTATGATAATGTGGGAACTAAGAAAATAAACAGAGGAAATTTTAGATGCATAAAAGATAAAATCTGAAGTTTCTTGTTGATGACAATGCAATTAAAGGAAAATGGAAATCTTATTTTTTGCAAACCATTTAACAAACACTACAGAAAATTTGATTTGAAAGACTGATAATTATGGTTAGTTTAGGAATCATAGATTTGTTCATAATATTAGATTTAGTAATATTTTAAAAAAAACTTTAAAGAAAATGAAGGTGGTTGAAAACATAGATCCAAATATTAGATTTTAGATTCTTTAATGAAGACTTCTCAACTCAAGGGCAAAGAACGTCAAGGTAATGTAACACTCCAAATATCGAGCTCATTGCTTGATGTCCGCACCAAAGAGAACTCAACAATGTGAAACTTGTATAATAAGAGATAATTTTGTATTAGGAATTTAGGACCAAAATTGTCAATTTAAAACCTCTGTGCAAGAGGTTACATGGTTGAGGGAAAGTAATAGACCATTTGCGTTTTTCATACACATTAGATCTCATATTATCATATGCCTTGGGAATATGGCACTACATAATTTATCAGGGCAAACTGAATACTCAAATGCCAACGCCTATCATGTAAGAATTGCTGATAAAGTAACAAGGTTTTTCCAAATGGAATGAGTTCTTTCCATTCCTATGAAACTAAATTTTGGAAACTGGGTAAGTAGCTTAGCTTGATAAAATTGTTAATAGCATATTGTAGCACAATTTTAAGATCTAGGCTATAATATCTCCTGCTATTCGAGATTTAAAAATGACGCTAGATCAAGGATTAATCATGTTAACCATCAAAGTGTTACTAGTCGTTCTGGCCCAAATATCGTGGATGGTCAAGCCACCCGTCATGGAACAAGCTAAGGTGCACATACTCCGAAGATTACCGGCAAAGGGAGTAGACAAATCAAATTTGTTTCGCCAGAATATTGTGCATGTTCAAGCCATCAGTCAACGGACAAACTGAGGTACACGTACTTCGAAGATTGCCGCTAAAGGGGATAGACGGATTTAAGAAACACTTCCAAAAGAGGATTACACTGGTCGTGGGACAGATCCCGAGGCCACTCCGACACTCAAGTTAGAGTTTACTTGAGATGAGGTGTGGAAAAATGAATTGGGGGAGAGGGGATAACACCTGGTGGAGTTTTTTTGCCAAAGATTCCACCTCCTCTGTTCTTCCTTCCATGAGCGCTTATATGGTCCTCTCTCAATGCATCTCCATGTCAGTGCGAATATCATCATTGCTGAAGCCAAAAAGGAGGCAAGATCCGACAGCCATTGGTTGCTTCCCCATTTACTTAGCCTCACGTGTTAACTAGGGGTATCTAGGGGACCAAGTCTGACAACTCATAATTGCCAGGTCATTCTTAGAATGTCCTGCGTCTGAGAATATTCGTAGTCACCATTAACGAGTTTATGCAGGAGCAAACCCGTTTCAAGGATAAAGAAGGCGACATTAGTACATAATGACCTTTAAAGAAGGTAACGTATAGCTTCACTTGGGCATCAGGGCAAACTGAGGTAACGCTTGAAGCCGAGATGACGTCTAAAGCCGAGATGATGTCTAAGATCGAGATGGTGATGATGCCGAAATGGTGTCTGAGACCGAGGTGGTGCTCTGAGACCAAGAAGACGTTTGAAGTTGAGATGGTGTCTGAGACCAAGATGACGTCTGAAGCCAAAATGGTGTCTGAGATCGATTCCTTGATCAGAATTGATTTGTATACAGGAGTATGAGGGACTTTGTTCGAGCTAAGTTGACTTGCTTTTTGGATCAAGTTTAACCTACCTTGACTTTGACTGACAGATCAGCATGAATATTAACCCACAAGACACGTAGAAGCTGAAAAGAGACCTTTGCATCACAAGCCTCCCCTTTGAGTCTAGTCGAAGGAAGCGTAGTTTGACTTATTAGACTGTGATGAGTTGTTATTTACTCTCCAAGATTCTCCACTTAGTGTGTGTTGGTGGAACAACTATCTTGAGAAGAACAAACCCTCGCATTTAATATGTGCGATATGCAAGATCACGTATCATTCCGATGATTGGCACCTTATGCCAGGGCATTGGAAAATAAAACTGTTTACCTGCTTTGAGGCTTCGTGGGCACACTACTATAATCAATGTGGCGACGTGTAATGATGTCACCTTGGATAAGATGGTGAAAAAGTCTTGGCGCGTGCTTAATCTTTTCTTTGGAGGGTAGCATTGAGGGGTTTTAGGAAAGGCCCAGTTGGCCATCATCGCTTATTGATGACAAAAAATCAGGTAATGACTGTATCTCACTGATCCGACAGTGGAGATTTAACCCAACCCTTCTTAATTGCGATGAGCTAATGTGGCTATCTTACTATGTCACCGCCTTCATATGTTAGGTTAAGCAAAGACTTTCTCCTTCATTTATCCGCTTCTCTAAGCCCCTTGCGAGCTTTGCCATTGTCTCCTCTCCGGCGTTAAGCACACAGTAAGTTCAACATGCCCCTCCTCCTCGATTGATTTACTTTCCCTTCTCCCTCTGTGTCTTCCCATCCATGGCCACCACCGACCACCCATAGTATTAGTCTTAATGAATAGTCCTTCCTCGAAATGCAATTTCGCAACTTCAAGAAACCTATAGCATCTCCCCAATCATGAGATTCAGATTCCAATACCTAAACATTGACCTCACGACCTCTCGTCGGGTTTCGTTACCTTCTACAAGAGTCAATTATCTAGCGGCCTTAGGTTTTTCATTCATCCTTTCATTGAAGAACTGACTCAGTACTTTCAGCTATCTTTGACGCAATTAGTCCCAAACTCTTATCGTCTGATTTGTTATGCCATCGTCGTCTTCTGGGCATACCACATTCCCCTTGTCCCCGTCATCTTCCAGTACCGTTTTTACCTTAGATAAACAGAACCAGTGATTTTCTATTTTGTTGCCAGGACGGGGTATCAGTTTTCAAGCGAATGTCCTTCTTCCCGCAAGGGATGGAAAGATACCTTTTTCTTCCTTAAACTTCCACAATCGTATACCTGGCCGTCGCCCTGGCTCGATGATATTCCGGATCAATCCATATTAGGGGAATACATGTCGGAGTCTGTGCACCTAGAGACCCTCTACATCTTGAAGGGTTTGGAGTTTAATGCTAGTAAGCTGGCAAAGGACGAAACGCTGCTACATTGGGCTGGTCTAAGCCCCAACGTCGTACTGCTAGAAGGCACTTTGGGTGAGGAACTCCCTTTGTCTAATTTTTCTCGTTGTACTGACTAACTTTGTGATGTTTTTTAAGAGCAAGTCATGTGGAATGCTTCCATGAGCAGTAAGTTAAACTGGTAATTAACATCGATAGCTGAGCTGAGACCTTCCAAAGAGGGGCCCAACAATCTCAAGGAAGACTGACCCCTTGCCCGACCTCGGCTTCTGATTCGACGGCAGAGACGTCCACCACTCTTCCAGTCTCGGATCATGTGGTGACCTGGATATCAAAGCAAATTACTGATCTGGTGGCACTGTCGGATCGTGAAACACAATTCGAAAGTCCGACCTCGAGAGAGGAAGAAAAAGAAGAATGACGACAACTTGCCTCAACTAACTTCCAGGAAACCAAAAATCAATTTTTGATGCTTGGACGCCGAAGAAATGCTCCCGAGAGCCACAAACTAAGACCAGCGGATCCAAAACTTTGAAGGATTTGTTCCCTAGGATTGGGATCCTTCGTCAAGCAATGATAGAGTATAGAGCCCAAGAGGAGAAAGACATTGACTCGGCTTTCAGGGGAACCTGTTTTGACCCCTCACCCTGTAAAAAGTTGTCCTCCTAAGGCGCATTCAAAAACAATCAACGAAGAAGTCCGCCTCTTCTAACCGGGCTTCCACACCACCAGAGGCAGAGCAATATGAAATTCCAATGGGCCTCCCTTTAATTTACCCTATCGTTCCTCCAAAACTCTGCTGTTACTCGAAAAATGTCTTGCTAAACTTAGGTTTCCTGGCATTGAGTAGGAACTTGGTTTGGATCAATCGAAGGATAATATATATTCTTTCCATGAAGAAAAACTTATGGGTTGTGTATGGGGGCTAACTTTTACTTGTGCAGTCTGATGTAGAGGTGGAAGGCCTTATCAATTATGTATGTGAGTTCTCAAAGGCCTACTATCAAAGGGGGGAGACCATATTAAAGATAGAGTAACAAATATTCCAGCCGAGACAAACTTCCACGGGGACTCCCTCAACAACGGAGGCAACCACCACTTTAGAAAAAGCCCAACCGGGGAGCATGCCCGTTGAGAAAATGTCGAAGAAAACCCCACTAGATGAGGAGCTCGCGAAGACGATCTTAGAGAAGAAACAGCTAGCGGAGGAGCATCTGAAGACAACCTCTGAGAAAAAACAACTGGAAGAGGGTTGAACAAAGGTCAGCAGAGAAAACGAAGACCGATACAACCCTCTCTCAATGGAGCAAAAAAGCTAAGACCTATTCTGAGAAGGCAGACAAACTGGTAGAGTTGGCTAGCACTCAAGCTGCTTTAAAGGCTTCTGAAGCATCAGCTAGAAAAACTCAAGGTGAGCATTCACAAGCTCAGTGGAACTTGGTAACTGAGATGGCAAAGTCTGTCGCAGCCGAGAACAGAGTGCTACTTCTTCAGTATGAACTTGTATGTGCTCTACATATGTATTAATGTACAACTGTGGTGAGCCATGCTGATTTTCTTTAGTAAAACGAGTCAATGATATTCAAAAGAAATCTAAGGTTATATAAAATTGCTAAAGACCTTATCTGTTGCAGCGATTTGGGATGATAATCTCTAGTTGTCTTGTAGCGAAGGATCATAAGTAAAGGAGATTGCCTAAATCATTAGCTCAGCCCACTATGAGGGTTTATGGTAGAGACGATACAACGTGGAGATGGAAAAAGAGTGTGGCCATATCTATCTAAGAGCCGAGCGTATAGAAAGAAAAAAGTCTGTGGCCTTGACTGTCTAGGAGTCAAACGTTGAGACTTAATATGTGGTCTATGGTCGAGGCGGTCAAGCGTTAAGACATATAAAGGTTGTGGCCTAGATAGTTTGGCGCTGAGATAGGAAAAAATATGTGAACATAACTATTTGAGAGCCAAGAGTTAAGATTTAATATGTGATCAGTGACTGAGACAGTTAAGCGTTGAGACGTATAGAGTCTGTGACCTAGATGATCTAGTGCTGAGACTGAAAAGAGTCTGTGACCATGACTATCTGAAGTCAAGCGTTGAGACTTAATATATGGTTTGTAGTCGAGATAGTGAAGCATTGAGACATATAGAATCTATAGCCTAGACGGTCTGGCGCTAAACAGAAAAGAGTCTGTGCCATGACCATATGAGAGTCCAGTGTTGAGACTTAATATGTGGTGCGTGGTCGAGACGATCAGGCATTAAGACATATAGAGTCTGTGGCCTAGACGATCTAGCGCTGAGACATAAAAGAGTATGTGACCATGACTATCTGAGAGTTCGACGTTGAGACTTAGTATGTGGCACATGGCTGAGAAGATAAGACGTTACGACAGATAAAGTCTGTGGCCAACACGGTCTGGCGCTAAGACAGAAAAGAGTTTGTGACCATGACTATATGAGAGTCGGGCGTTGAAACTTAATATATGGTCTGTGGCCGAGACAGTCGAGCATTAAGACATATAGATTATTTGAGAGCCGGTCATTGAGACTTAATATGTGATCTGTGGCCGAGACGGTCAAGCATTAAGACATATAGATTATTTGAGAGCCGGTCATTGAGACTTAATATGTGATCTGTGGCCGAGACGGTCAGGCGTTCAAACATATAAAATCTATGACATAGACGGTCTCACGCTGAGACAAGAATTTGTGACCATGATTGTCTAAGAGTCGGGTGTTCAGACTTAATATGTGGTTTATGACTGAGATGGTCAAACATTGAGACATATAGTCTGTGGCTTAGACGGTCTGACGTTGAGACATAGAAAGTCCGTGGGCGAGACAGTTTAGCACAGAGACTAATAAGGAGTCTGGAGCGAGTAGACTGGCATAGATAACATCGTACTCAATCCGCAACTCCCAAGTGTCTGCGGAGTCGAAGAGAGGCTTATTGGTGTAGATAACATCATGCTTGGAGGAGGCTTAGCAGTATAGATAACATTGTGCTCAAGGGAGGCTTATCAGTATAGATAACATCGTGCTCGATCCGCGACTCCTAAGTGTCCACAAAGTCGGCGAGAGGCTAATCAACATAGATAACGTCATGCTCAAGGGAGGCTTACCGGTATAGATAACATCGTGATCAATCGGTGACTCCTTCAGGGAGTGAAGAGTAATATCGGTCTTGTTGAAGGATACAATAGCTCGATCCCGTATAACATCGTGTTCGATCTGCGACTCCCAAATATCCACGGAGTCGGGGAGAGACTAACAGGCATAAATAACATTGTGTTAAGGGGAGGCATACTGGTATAGATAACATCATGCTCAGGGGAAGCTTACCGGCATATATGAGCTCGACCACGACTATGTTTAAGTCAGGGGAGAAAAAGTGTCTTCAACAAAATCTGCGAAGGATAACAAAAATTCATATTTTAAAGATAGAAATATATGCACTCGAACTTGATGTGCAATCTTGAGGTGACTTCTTCACTGTCCGGAGATAATATCTCGATCCCTCGATCTCCAAATATCTGCGAAGTCGGGTAGAGAAGAGTAATATTGGTCTTGCTGAGGAGACAATAGTTTGATCTCAGGTAGGGAGAGAATGACCTAATCCCGCTAAGAGAATAGCTCGATCCCTCGACTTCTAAATGCCCATGGTGTTGGGGGAGAGAATATGATAAAACTCGATCCCGTTGAGGGAGAGAATAACGATCCTCTTGAGAGGGAGAATAACGATCCTCCTGAGGGGGAGAATGTCTCGATACCGCTGAGACAATAACTCGATCCTTCGACTCCTGAATACCCGTGGAGTTGAGGAGAGAATATGATAAGACTCAATTCCCTTAGGGAAAAAATAACTCGATGCCTATGAGAGAATAACTTAATCCCTCGATTCCCGAATGTCTGCGGTGTCAGGGGAGAGAATATGATAACTTCATCTTGCTGAGGGGAGATAAAAACGATTTCATTGAGAGGGAGAATGTCTTGGTCCCATTGAGAGAATAACTCGATTCCTCAACTCCCGAATACACGCGAAATCGAGGAGAAAAGTTGATAAGACCTAATCCGTTGAGGGAGAGAATAACTCGATCCCGCTGAGGGAGAGAATAATTCGATCCTACTGAAAAAATAGCTCGATCCATCGGCTCCCGAATACCCGCGGAGTTGAAGAGGGAATAAGACTCGATCTCGTTGAGGGAGAGAATAACTCAATCCCGTTGAAGGAGAGAATATAATAGACTCGATTCTACTAAGGGAGAGAATGTCTTGGACACCATTTCATTGACGTTCTCTTGAGTTATATTTGCTGCTCCACTACGACTTCTTTCTCCTTTGGAGTCGTGATTATTCACAGTTCTTCTGGTGTTAACCATTGCAACGTCTTGACTCAGTATTCCCACAAACAACACCACTTTATTCCCGTCAGAATACCGTGGATGATGGTCAAGTCACTAGTCAACAGGTAAGCTGAGGTACGCATGCTCCGAAGATTATCAGCAAAGGGGGTAGACAAACCAAATTTGTTCCGACCAGAATACCGTGGATGGTCAAGCCATCAGTCAATGAACAAGTTGAGGTGTGTATACTTCAAAGATGGCTAACAAAGGAGGTAAACAGACCTGAGATACACTTCCAAAAGAGGGTTAGACTGACCGTGGGATGGATCCCGAGGCCACTCTGGTGCTAAAATTAGAGTTTACTTGAGATGAGGTATGGAAAAATAAATTGGGGGAGAGGGGATGGAATCTGGTGGAGTTTTTTACCAAAGATTCCACCTCCTTTGTTCTTATATCCATGAGCGCTTATATGGTCCTCTTTCAAAGCATCTCCATGTTAGTGGGAATATCATCATTGTTGAAGCAAAAAAGGAGGCCATATCCGACAGTCGTTGGTTGCTTCTCCATTTACTTAACGCCACGTGTTAACTAGGGGGTATTTAGGGGACCAAGTCTGATAACCTCGTAACTCCAGGCTATTCTCAAAATGTCAGGAGCACACCCATTTCAAGGATAAAGAATGTGACATTAGTACAAAGTGACATTTAAAGAAGGTAACGTATAGCTTCGCTTGGGGCAACAGGGCAAATTGTGGCGGTGCCTGAAGCCAAGATGACACTTGAGACTAAGACGAGTCTGAGACCGAGGTGGTGTTTGAGACCGAGATGGCGTCTGAAGTCGAGATGACGCCTGAGACCGAGATTACGTCTGAAGCCGAGATGATGTTTGAGACCAAGATGATGTCTAAAGTTGAGATGGTATCTGAGACCGATTTCTTGATTGGACTTGATATGTATAGAGTAGTATGCTGGACTTCATTCGAACTAAGTTGACTTGCTTTTTGTATTATGTTTGACCTATATTGACTTTGACAGACAGATTAGCCTGGATATTGACCCAGAAGACATGTAGATGTTGAAAAGATACGTCCGCATCATTGGCTCCGCCGAGTTTATAGATTTTACCAAAATATGGCCTTAATTCTCCATCCTCTTGATATACCTTTTCATTCAAACAATGTGCTCAACATTCTGATGAGTGTCCAAAAAAACTTACTGTTTTACAAGAACCAATCCTCGATATTCACAAAATGTCATCATTTTTGTTCGGCCATAAAAAAGTGATCATAATTGAAGTCAGTGACTTCAAGATGGTGATAATTCAGTACACTCTGAAAAACATGAGTCTCATTCTTATCCATTTCCAGTTCAAGTTGACGCACAGTTAATAATTTTACAGTATGCCAATGTCCAGAACGAATTTAGGATTCAATTTTCTCAATATAAATCAATTGAATCAATGAAAAACACAAAGAAGCAAGCAACCGACTTAAATGCAGCGTAGTACCAAGGGCAACAAAAGTCAACCGATGTAGCGTACCTGGGCAGTGATTGGCATCGATCGCCGTGACTGAGAACGATCCGTCAGGATCATCAACCACGACCGACTCACCGACCTCAATTTCCACAAACAGCGAATCGTCGAGCTATGAAATGCATAAGCAATCAGAAGAACCTCCCGAATCATTAATCCTACACCAATTGCAAAGAAAAAACAAAACAAAACAAAACAAAACCCGCCCGCAGCGCAGGGATCTCGGGATCAAATCGAGAAAAGGCAAAGGGAGGAAGACCTGAGGGAAGTGGCCGAGGGAAAGGACCTTGGTAAGGCGGGTGGCGTAGACGGGTCGTGAGGAGTGCGCGACGATGCCGGCGAGGTGGTCCTTGTGCGCGTGGGTGAGGAAGTGGTGGCGCTTCCGGAGGGACGCCGGCGTCCATGTGTCGACGGAGAAGGGGAGCCCCTTCGGCATCTCGATCGGCATCGCTTCCCTCCCGCTACGGACTTAACCCTAGTCTTCGAAGTCGGGGCCGACCGTCCGCAAATCTGGCGACTCCAGCTATATATAGAGAGAGGAGGAGTTCTGCTTCCGGCAGAAGGAACAGAATATGATTATAATTATTCTTTTTTTTAATCAGTGACTTTCGTGTTTTCCCTCGTCATTTGGTTCGAGAGTCCAGACCTCACGTGACACAGCGTTGTTCCTAATTGACTCTACTATTTATTTGTTGCCCCCACAGGTTGGATCGGATGGTAAAGTACCTGATCTATTTCGTCGAAGTCATAAGTTCAAGGGTCGTCAGTTATGTACGGGGATAAACTCCTGATCTGCTGGCATTAATTCTTTCGACCTCAGGCGCCTCACCACACCAGTGATAACTATGATTTGCCTCCCTCTGGAAACCTATCGGGTCGGGACCAGGGGCGCTAAGGTGGCGGTTCCACCTTTTTCGTCTACTATTTATTTGTTTCAAAAAGGTGGATCGACCACCTGAGCGGGCCCCTGGTCTCTGCCCCACGAGGTTTTCAAAGGGAGATAAATCATGGATTTACTGAGGGTGGAGAAGGCGTCTGGGAGCCGATATAATTTAAGCCAATAGACCAGGATTTTAATCCCGTGCGCAACTGACGACTCTCAACCCCATGATCTCTGTTTCAAGCAGCAGGCACCTTGCTCCCAGATTATTGTGCAGCAGTTGAAAGATTAATTGCTATTGTAAATATTCACTGTTCGATCTCTAACTACGACGTATTTTATAAAAAAAATTCTTTCAAATAGGGCACTAACTTTGGGACGATGGGCTTCTAGACCGCCTATCGTGAGCGATTCTCAATTTACCCTATAACCGATGGGGAACTTTCGTGGGGCCGAGCTGATCACCTAGGTTCGTCTTCTACCTAGTTCAACATTTGTTTTTTCCACTATTTATTTGTTGCCCCTGGGGGCTATGGTGCAGCGGTAAAGTGATTAGTCGTTATTGCAGACATTTATAATTCGATTAAAAATTTTTACTCCAAATGAGATATGAGGACAATGGTTCCTAATTATTTTGTATTTTATAAGAATTTTTTTCCAAATAAGATGCGAATCCTGGGACACTGAACTTCTATGTCGCCCAGTTCCTGGTCCAACATTTTTTTCCCACTATTTATTTGTTGGGCGCCATTTATTATCATTTAAAAAATAGTTTTTTATTTTTTTTAAATATTAAAATAACGGTTTTGTATTAAAAAAGAATTTATAATTTTCAAAATGCACACTACTTAATTTCAAAAATACTCTACCAGTTTTCCATCTTTAATTAAAATAAATAATAATAATAATATTTTAAATACAACTAAATTAAATCGAACCAAATTGAATATTTTGCATTAACTCTTTTCCATTCAAAGATTAGGAAGGATGCAAATGATAATTTCACATCTTAATGCAAAAAACTTCTCTAAATCTTATTATTTTTATTATATGACCACCTCCCTGTCAAAGATCCAGCTGAACTTAACCCTCTTCGCCTCCGCCGTTTTGGCCCGGCCCTCCGCCCTCTCCTGCAGACGCAGCATCCTCGCCGGTAGCCCGCAGACGAAGTCCCTGGCCCGGCGCCCTTCGCCGCTGAGCCCCGCCTCCAGCTTCTCCAGCCCCCACCGCTCCACCAGGAACTCCACGATCGAGGCGTAGTCGGAGGCGGTGTAGACGCCCAGCCGCTGCGCCACCGCGGAGTAGTGGTCGAACAGGAGCGGGTCGCGGCCGTCGGCCATCAGGTGCGCCGGCATCGTGATCTTCTTCCGCATCATGTCGGCGATCGCCAGCACCGCGCCGTCCGGGTCCAGCTCCAGAAGCTTCTCGATGATCCGGACGTAGCCGGTCTCGTGCCGCTTCTCATCCGCCGCGATCGTGCCGCAGACGCGCGCCAGCACGCCGTCTCCGCGGTCCTTGGCGAGCCGCGCCGTGTTCCCATGGGAGATGAAGGTGGCGCGCTCCTGGAAGGAGGTGTAGGTGAAGCCCAGGTACGGGTTGTTCTCTGTTCCTGGATCCTGCGAGTTCATCAATCAACCCTAATCAAACCTTAGGGACGCCCATAACATGTTCGATCTTATTCCCCACTGAAAAAAGGACCCGGGATTGGGCAACCTTAGGTACGCCCATAACATGTTCGATCTTATTCCCCACCGGAAAAACCTAAAGAAAATTTGATAGGGTGTATACCATTCCGGAGCCGATGAGGTACTGGACGGTCCTCTCGAGCATGCGCATGTCGACTCGGCCGGAGAGGTAGAGGTACTTGCCGAGGAGGTCGCCGTGGCGGTTCTCCTCACCGGTCCACATGCGCGTCCACACCGCCCAGGGGCTGCCGCTGGCGCCCGTCTCGTCCCGCACCCCGTCCAGCGTGTTGATCATCGTCTGGTACGTCGGCAGCGCCTCCTCCGTGATCATGTCCCCCACCAGCACCACGAAGTAGTCGTCCGGCAGCTCCGCCGCGCGCGCCCGCAGCTCCCGCACCTCCGCCTCGAACTCCTCCGTCGGCCGCGACGAGTCCGGCAGGAAGTCCGTCGGCTGCCAGCACTTCTCCACCGGCTTCAGCAGCGGCAGCAGCTCCCGCTCCGCCCACGACTCCAGCGACCTGAACACCTCCACCTTCTCCGGCTGCATCGAGTGCTGCACGGCGTTCCTCCGCAGCGTCGTTGGAGCCGCCGCGATCGCGGACACCCGCAGGCAGTTCTTCTTCTGCGGGAGAGCAAGAACACAATGGCCGCGGCCGAGGGAGTGTAGCAGGCCCTCCATTACTGCGTCGTTGGAGGAATTAGAGCGATCGGATTGGAAGAAAGCGAACTTGTTGGGTTGCGATTTATACAGAGGCAGAGTGGGTAGCAGTACCCACTGTTAAGGCAAGTTAATACCGCCAGTTTGCCGGTGCATGCTAGCCAAGTCATTTGCCCGGCGACGGGGAGAGAAGACTGCAAAACAGTGGGTGCAGCGGTTTTCCAGTGGCCGATGGGAAATCGTCATACTGTGGGCGGGCAAGTGGAATGGAAGGGTGAGAATAGCATCGTTGGTATCGGGGGTTTTAAATTTTGACTGAAGAATAGAACGAAACTCAACCCGTTTAGTCACGATTGCCTTCTTTAATCGTGATAATTTATCTTGATTATCTCAGTTATGCGGCACGGTTGCGGTGGAATGGAAGGGTGAGAATAGCATCGTTGGTGTCGAGGTCACGGTGCAAGAAGAGGAAGGGAGTAACTTGCCCCGCGGTCACCGTGCAGAGGCCGCATTCAGTCGAATTTAAGTTGCGGATGAATTATTTTTAGGGATGATTAATTTAATGGTAAATTATAAAAAATTTCTCAATCCTTATTTGATACTCTCCATTTGAATTTTTTTTTTTTTTTTTTGTATTTACTCCCTGATGGATTGAGTATAAAAGTGTGAAAATTAAATATACATCGGTGAAAATTTAATATAAAAGAGTGAAAATTGAGTATATAATTTTTTAATATAGTAGATGCAATTTTATACATTTAAATTTTTAACTTTTATACTTAATTTTTTTAAATAATATTCAGAAAATTATCTTGTCAATTCTATCAGAAATTGTATGCAAAGAAATTTTTTAATAGGGATTGCATCCAAAAAAAATTTTGAGATTGAGGAGTTTAAAAAAATTTCTCCTTAATTTGAAAACATTATTTGGATGTGGGTATAAATTATCTTTATTTTTATCTTTATTGTAATATAAACATAAACATTTGTATAGTAATATTTTCATCACTAACCAAGTAACCATGCTTATTACTGTATGAAAATAACATGTTCTTAGGATGTAACAGACGGTGGTAGACGCATGACGCATGATATTTTAGATATAATGATCAAGAATCGATTGATGTCTTATGTTTTTTATTTTACCAATATCCCTTCATAGAGTAAGGGATTGTTAAAGAAGCGGATTTATTTTTTTATATTATAATAATATTTTGATTATGAACCACATTAATAATCAAAAAAATTATAAATATTGGAAGGTAGAGTTTTATAATAAATTTAAAAAAAAATCCTTAAGGATTTCAATAAAAACAATGCCCTTTTTGAATTTTAACCTAATAATAGTCAATGTGCTAGTAAAAACGAAGATTATAGTAACGAATGCCATCTTTAGTTGTTCTACCCTTTTTAACACTTATTGGCATTACTGCAATAATATAATAATTTTAATTATGAAATGATTTTGATTAAATTGATAAAGAGGAGTTTTAATATATTTTTTGTATGATTTTTTATTAAATTAATTTTACATATTGATTATTGTATTAATTTTTTTTGTAATGGTTATAATTAGATTGAAATAAATATATTTTTATAGGAGAATCATTCTTTTAGCTGTTATGATCAGGAAGGATGTCGCGATACAATTTAGTTACAGTGTATTTTATATAAATTTTTCTTTTAAATGAGACGTGAATCCTGAGACGTTGAGTTTCTAGAAAGTCTGTTGCGAATATTTTCCGATTTACTTTAGTTGTCGGTAGAAAATTTTCGTAAGATCAAATCGGTCGTCTGAGGTTGAAAAAATTTTATTGATTATTTTTTTAATAAGGAGGATGTCTTTTTTTTAATGTATTTTTACCATTAAATCTTTATTTTTAGAGTGTTTAGAATGGACTCATTTATGAAAAAAAAAATGATTATAGAGTGTTTAGAATGGACTCACTTATGAAAAAATTAATTAACGAGATTTTTTTAATTTCGGACGATCGATCTAATCATATAAAAAAAATTTATTGACTGTCGAAGTAAATAAAAATGATTTATAATGAACCGTCCAGAAATTTAATATCTCAGTCTCCATGTTAAAAAAATTAAAATACGCCGCAGACGGACTCACGAGGAAGTTCCTCGTTGAAAGGGTCACTCTTATTTATTTTGGAGAATTATTATTGATAAAATTTATATATTAATAATTTTAAAAAAAATAAAACTAGAGGTTTGCTTATTGAAAAAGCGACAGTCAAAGTCAAATTCAAGTTGACTTTTTATTTAAAGATTTTGTTTAAAAAGTGCGAATGAAAAGGATAAATTTTTCTAAACTCTCTACATACCAAGTTAACTTTGCATGTAATCCTATATAAATTTTTCTTTGCATGCAGTCCCTGATGGGATTAATTAGGCAGTTTGGTGAGTATTATTTGAAGAAAGTTGAGTATAAAAGTTAGAAAATTGAGTATGTAAGGTTGCATCCACCACATCAATAACTCATGTACTAAATTTTCACTCTTTTATACTCAAGTTTCACTCTTTTATACTCAGTTTTCACTGATATATACTCAGTTTTCACTCTTTTATACTTAATCATCAGGGAGTAAAAATAAAGAAAAACTTGTATGAGAAGTGCATGCAAAGTTTGACTTGTCATTAGAGATTTAAAACTTGTATGGGTAGAACATTTTATCAATTAAAAGAAAATCAAAATCTAATTATTTAAAAAATTAATTCATTAGAACTGAAATATTGTCAATATAACAAAATTAAAGAGAGTTAAAAATTTAGTTTACTATGTTTAAAAATAAAAATTTAGTTGGCTCTCTTTAAAATTTTAAATTGAAGATGTCTTGGAAAATAAAATTTAATAGTAATCAATCTTGTGATTTTTAGTAGAGTTGAGTTATAAGTTAAAAATTAAATCGATCGATTAAATCAAAATTAAACAAATTGTGCCCATCAATTTTTGTCATGAAAATGGAACAAATCAAACTAATAAAAGATACATTAAATTGGTAATTTATCGAATTAAATAAACTTTTTAGCAGATTAGTCACACATCAATCACTGCTTTTGAACAATTGAGATCGTGAACGAAAGTTCCGAAATCAAAAGTCGAAATAACAAAGACTAGTAGACTACCATTGAGCAATAAAAGCGTGGGTAAGAATATTTCTAAGAGCATCCACAGTGGTAGGAGCTCCTCCAGAGCTCCTTCGTTGCCACATATACGCCACGTCAAAAGTAAAAAACCTCATATATTTCTCCACTATCAATAAACCTCTCAACAACTCCTTCATGGGTCCCACACTTTTATTTCTCATCTCTCCTCATATTTTACATTATACATAATTAAATTTTTATTAAATTCAAAATGCACAGATTACTAATTGCAATAACATTAATAATTAAAAAATTACATAAATATTACCGTACAAATTAATAAATTATTTTTTTACTGATTATAACCGTATCGTGCCCAGATATACTCAACTAAGTCAGCTCGAAGTTGATGATGCACTTGATTATCACGTAGCTCACAATTTCTCCGAAGGTATTCTTGAAATTCTCGAGTGGAGCCTTGAAATATTTGTGATGGAGGATCTCCTTCATCATCTGACCAAGTGACTACTGCATCACCCTCATTCTCGATAATCATGTTGTGCAAAATAATACATGTATACATGATGTCTTTCAAATTATCCTTGTACCAAAATCGTACTGGACCTCTGATCATTGCCCATCGAGATTGGAGCACCCCAAATGCTCGCTCGACATCCTTTCTCGCGGCCTCTTGTCTTTCTTTAAACATTTTTCTCTTGGGATCTTGGGGGCATGGAAAACTCTTGACGAAAGTAGCCCATTCTGGATAAATCCCATCAGTCAAATAGTATCCTTTTGTATATTGTGTATTATTAACCATAAAATTAACCTCGGGTGCATTTCCTTGTAAGACATTGTTGAATAAAGGTGATTCATTAAGCACATTGATATCATTACGCGACCCTGCAATCCCGAAAAAGGCGTGCCATATCCACAAGTCCGCAGATGCGACTGCTTCAAGCACAATTGTTGGGACGCCATGATCTCCTCGAGTAAACTGACCTTTCCATGCGACAGGGCAATTTTTCCATTGCCAATGCATACAATCAAGACTACCCAACATTCCAGGAAAGCCGTGTCTTTGCTCATGCATTTCAAGCAAATGTTGAATATCAGCAGCATTAGGTCTTCTCAAATATTGAGCTCCAAACACTTCAATTACACATCGACAGAAGTTGAATAAGCATTGGATGGCAGTAGTTTCAGCAATTCGCAGGTACTCATCATAATGATCAGCAGGGGCTCCATATGCCAATTGACGAATAGCTACCGTGCATTTTTGAAGTGGCGACAAACCTTTTTTTCCCGTTGCATCGACCTTCCATTGAAAATATTCTGAATGATTTTTTAAAGCATCGACTATACGAAGGAATAAACCTCTTTGCATTCGAAATCGACGTCGGAATATGTCATTAGAATATACCGGATGATCAGAGAAGTAATCATTAAAAAGACGAGCATGTCCGACTTCACGATCCCGATTCAAATACCTTCTCCTCTGTGTTCTGCTAGAAGAACTTTGAGCTCTTTGACGTACCGTTTGTCGCTGCTCATATAGCCGAAGCATTCTTTGTTCATCAATATCGTCCGCATCTTCCATCAATTCATTTCTCCAGAATTCACGGAGCATCGATCGATCTGGATTTTCAGCCATTTGGAATCGATGCAAATATTTAGTAGTTGAAAGAAATAGAGAGATGAGAGAATGATATGAAGAATGAGTTGATGAAGAATACTATTTATAGAAATTTTTTAAATAAAAAATAAAATTTAATTTCAACCGTTGAAAACTTCAACGGCTAATTATATAGCCGTTGTTGTTTTTTTTTTTTAACCATTTAAAAAATATTTAAAATTTAAAATTTAAAAAAAAAAAAGATGAGGGAGCAGCTCCGCCTGTGCGGAGCTGCTCCCTGTGTCAGAGCGAGGGAGCTCACTCCCACTATGGGAGTGAGCTCCCTCATGGACGCCACATCAGCAGTGGGAGCTCCGAAGGAGCTCCCACTGTGGGTGCTCTAAGTCAGGAACAACAATTGACTAACAAGTGTATATCAGTGGATTTCTTCCAATCGATTCCATTTAATTAAAATTTAAATTTGGAAATCGAATCTAATAAATCAAAATAACAGAGGTTTTTTATTAAAATAAAATAAAATTTCAAATTAACCAAATTAAATTATGGGAGACTTATTAAAAACTCCCTAATCAGAAAAGTAGAGTTGTGTCAGCTCCCTAAGCAAGGGAACAATAGTTTTGACTCCCTAAATTTTTTTTTTAACTCCCTAATACATAAATTTACCAATCTACCCTTATTAAATGTTATCCCTCTCTCCAATACCTTCTCCCCCATTTGTTAACGAGCGCCTCCCTCTTCTCCAAAGCAAAAAACCCTAACCTTCTCCCCCATTTGTTGACGAGCGCCTCCCTCTTCTCCAAAGCAAAAAATCCTAACCAGCGCCTCCCTCTTCTCCATTTCTTCCCTACAGATTCTCCATCCTAAAGAAACCCAAACCAAGGAAATCGATGGCTCTATTTCCCTCTTCTCTATTTCTTCCCGTTACAATGTTCATCCTAAACAAACCCTAACCAGTGAAATCCATCGCTCTACCTATCCACGCCGAGGAGGAGACTGAAGCAAGATCATACCCATCGAGATCCATCGATCAGGAGTAGCGAGATATCAACCGAGAGCAAACGACCAACGAGGAAAGTGAAGTAAGCGTCGACGTCGAAGACAGAGTCGAAGACACACAATCACCTTAAAAAATAGTAAATTTTTTTAATTTTTATAGTCTTTTTTAATCTATTAGTCGTATTTTGTTTGATCACATATCTCATTATTTATATTTTATTAGTTTTTGGTCGGATTTTTTGAGATGGAGGTGAAATCTTGAGATAGCGCGTGTAGGCTTGTTCGCTTACGCTTGCTCCTCCAACTCCAACTACTACAGGAAAGAATCCACCTCCATCTCAAAAATTCATTTTATGAATCATATCTTCCTCTTTTGGATAATTATATTGTGTTATTAAATTAAATATAATTTGTCAAATTTATTTAAATTGATATCGTGTTATGATTGATTATGAAATTGTATAGACTTTTCCAATGCAATTTCTCAATCACTCAGGTGACAGATTTTGATCAGTTTCTTAGAGAAATGGAATCTGGATCTGGATCTTCAAATTTTTCATTTCTGGGTAGTTGCAAGTATAAAGAAGACCTCTATATGATTTCAATTTTTAATGGCTTCAGTCTAATGGAGCTGTTTGTTAATCTTGGAAGAAAATGTGAGGAGATTGTTCCACGAAATGTGCTTTTGCAATATCTTGCACCACATCAAAATATGTATGTGACATTGCATGAAGATGATGATGTCCGGATTATGACACATCTTTACACGTCTATGAGATTGACAATAATTAATATGAGAGCGGTGGAAAAAGATCACATGAGTGCTCACAGTCTCGAGAGGTAAAAAATTTCTACCTTGATTTTTTTCTGCATGTAGATATTAATGATGATAAAATTTATTTTTTTGATTTGCTTGATATGTCGTTGTAAAGTACAATTATTGATGATTGTTTAGTTATTTATCATGGAAATATATTGTGGGTGTGGTTTTTTCTTGTGAATCTTGAACATATGTAAAGTCATTGCCCTCGTGGAGATTATGTAAAGTCATTGCATCCCAAAGGTTAAGTCTTTAATTTTAGTTTAGGGTTGTTAATATATTACATAAAGTACTCTCCCAAAGGTTAAGTCTGTAATTTTGGTGTATGGATAGTATGTTAATTATAATTATTTTATGCTTATAATGATATTATACTCATTGTTAAATTGATAAGGTTTGAAACTGAAGAAGAGACACAGACTAATAATGATGGATATCTTGAAGTGGGTTTGGTAAGAAATTCCATAGATGCTTGGAGTCATTGCATCCGTGGAGAGGGCCAGATATTCAAGGATGCTACAGAATTTCGAAAATGTGTTAAAAATTATGCAGTTGCTATGAGACGATCGTTTTTGTATAAAAAGAATGATAATAAGAAGGTTATTCTTGTCTGTAGCGAAAACAACTGTTCTTGGAGAATATATGCTTCAAAACATAAAGCTGACAAACTTTTTGGCATTAGAAAATGTAATCTAATACATACTTGTGGAGATGACAATCTTCGTAGTAGAGGACATCCTAAAGCTGATGCTGCCTGGGTTTCCAATGTTGTGATGGATAGATTGAGGGGAGAGCCCTCGTATCGACCATGCACAATGTTGAAAGATATTCATAGAGATTATGGGGTCGAGCTTAATTACAACAGAGTTTGGAAAGGGAAGGAATTGGCAATGCATGACATTCATGGTGCAGAGGAGGGGTCTTATGATAGATTACGATGGTATTGTAGTGCTATCAAAGAAACTAATCCTGGAAGTTTTGTCGAGTGTGAAATTGATCATTGTGGTAATAAATTTAAACGGTTATTCATCTGCTTCAATGCATGTGCAATTGGTTTTATCAATGGATGTAGACCCTTGGTTTTCTTAGATGGCACTCACATAAAGAATAAATACAAAGGATGCATTTTGATTGCTGTGGCAAAGGATGCTAATGATGATCTTTTCACATTAGCATATTCAGTTGTAGATGCTGAAAATGATAATAATTGGGGATGGTTCTGTTTCCAACTTAAAAGTGCCCTGCTTTCGCATTCCTATATTGAGTTCCATGAGTTCACCTTTTTTTCTGATAGACATCCTGGGATAATCAAGGCTATTCAGATAATATTCCCAGATAGTCATCATGCCTACTGTTTGAGGCATTTGGTAGACAATTTCGTGAAACAGGTTTGGCTAATGACATATTTCAGTTAGGAAAACATTGCTTTTTGAATAATACTAGTTTATGTACTATTTTTTTGTTATTTGAATGTAGGTCATGCGAAGGTACCCACTTCATAACAAAAAATATTGGTCATCTATTTTCAAAAAAGCTGCATATGCCCTATCAACACAAGAATTTGAAGAATATGTTAACATGATAGTAGGGTCAATGCCACTTGCCAAAGACTTTATAGTATCTTCGTGTCCAGAAAGTTGGGCAAATGCATATTTTCTAGGAAATCGGTGGGGTGTCATGAATAATAACATAGCTGAGTCTTGGAATAATTGGGTTAAAGCTGCACGATTTCTTCCTATCGTGGCCATGGTCGATCACATACGGATTCAAATTATGGATATGATGCACAGACGACGTGAAGCAACAATGGAGATGGTTAAAAGATTGAGTCCATCAAAGGAGAATGCTCTTGCAAAAACATATGCTGAATCTCGTAGTTTGATAGTGCGCAAGGCATGTGGTTGGAGTTTTGAAGTTGTGGATGGGAATAAATCATTTGCTGTTGATTTGTCTGCTCGGACTTGTTCGTGCAAAGCATGGCAGATTAATAGGTTTCTATGCAAACATGCATGTTCAGCAATAGAGTCAAAGTCATTATCAGTATATGATTTCTGTGACAAGTACTTTAAAATAGAGTTGTATCGTGAAAGCTACAAAGGAATCGTAAATCCGATCCCTACATGTCATATGTCTGAGTACAATCTCGAGCATCAATTTGTAATCAATGCTCCCATTGTTCGAAGCCAACCAGGCAGAAGAAGAACTCAAAGGATACCTTCGCAAGTCGAAAAACGTGTGACAAAGTGTGGTCGGTGTCATGGGCGAGGTCATAACCGACGCAGTTGCAAAGAAGCCATTAACTAACTCTACTTTTATTTTGTGAAAATAGTATGGAACTGTTTGATTTACAAGTAAAATATTGTATTCTGAAATTTCTTTTAATGAGCATGTATATTTGATCTCTAATACATTTTCCAATTTACAGGAAAAAGAGGATGATAGAACAAGCAAGAAGCAAGGATGTACCTAAGAGAAGGAGTACTCGAACCAGTGCAATTATTCAGGGCGTGCTCTTGGTGTAATGGTCCTTTAATATTTTGTTATTGTAGTGATGTTAATGTACCGAGAACTGTTTATGTAATGTGGGCTTGATACTAGTTGATGTTTAAGCTTGGTGTGATATCTGTATTTCATAGTTTTGGTAAATGACTCGTATTTGTTGTTGTTATTGTGTTAGTTCAGTTGTGAACATGAATGTTAGTTCAGTTATGAAACTTAATGCTTTTGATATATAATCTTTATTGTGTGAGTTCAGTTATGAAACTGAATGTTTGTTCAGTTATGAAAATAAATGTTTGTTCAGTTATGAAACTCATTATTATGATTTGTGTACTCTTTATGTGCATGACATATGTGGGATATACAAAGGAGATGCTGTCAGAATTTCAGCCGAAATTGAGTACAGATCAGCAGAAATTGAGTACAGATTGACGAAAATCGAGTACAAGGTTAGGAAACCTATACCTCTCTCATGGTCTTGATGCAAAGTCCATTGTAGTTGAGTCGAAGGTTAGGAAAACAAGATAGGATCATGATATATGCCCTATTATTTGACTATCTAAGAGTTGGGAAGGCCATTGAGATTTTGAGTACAAATTGATACAATCTCGGTACACATAGGCTGAAATCGAGTACAAATCAGCCCAAATTGAGTACATATTGATGAAAATCGAGTACAAGGATAGGAAACCTATACCTCTCTCATGATCATGATGCAAAGTCCATTGTAGTTAGAGTCCAAGGTTAGGAAAACCAAGATAGGATCATGATATATGCCCTATTATTTGACAATCCAAGAGTTTGCAAGGCCATGGGGATTTTGAGTACAAATTGATGCAATTTCGGTACACATTGGCTGAAATCGAGTACAAATCATCCCAAATTGAGTATAAATTTATGCAAATCGAGTACAAGGTTAGAAAACATATACCTCTCTCATGATCATGATGCAAAGTCCATTGTAGTTAGAGTCCAAGGTTAGGAAAACCAAGATAGGATCATGAGAGAGGTATCACTTACCTCTCTCATGATCATCCCATGCAAAGTCCATTGTAGTTAGAGTCCAAGGATAGGAAAACCAAGATAGGATCATGATATATGCCCTATTATTTGACAATCCAAGAGTTTGCAAGGCCATGGGGATTTTGAGTACAAATTGATATAATTTCGGTACACATTGGCTGATATCGAGTACAAATCATCCCAAATGGAGTATAAATTTATGCAAATCGAGTACAATGTTAGAAAACATAGACCTCTCTTATGATCATGATGCAAAGTCCATTGTAGTTAGAGTCCAAGGTTAGGAAAACCAAGATAGGATCATGAGAGAGGTATCACTTACCTCTCTCATTGTAGTTAGAGTCCAAGGTTAGGAAAACAAGATAGGATCATGATATATGTCCTATTATTTGACAATCCAAGAGTTTGCAAGGCCATGGGGATTTCGAGTACAAATTGATGCAATTTCGGTACACATTGGCTGAAATCGAGTACAGATCATCCCAAATTGAGTATAAATTTATGCAAATCGAGTACAAGGTTAGAAAACATAGACCTCTCTCATGATCATGATGCAAAGTCCATTGTAGTTAGAGTCCAAGGTTAGGAAAACCAAGATAGATCCTATCTTGATCCTATCTTGGTTTTCCTAACCTTGGACTCTAACTACAATGGACTTTGCATGGGATGATCATGAGAGAGGTCTATGTTTTCCTCTCTCATGATCCTATCTTGGTTTTCCTAACCTTGGACTCTAACTACAATGGACTTTGCATCATGATCATAAGAGAGGTCTATGTTTTCTAACATTGTACTCGATTTGCATAAATTTATACTCCATTTGGGATGATTTGTACTCGATATCAGCCAATGTGTACCGAAATTGTATCAATTTGTACTCAAAATCCCCATGGCCTTGCAAACTCTTGGATTGTCAAATAATAGGGCATATATCATGATCTTATCTTGGTTTTCCTATCCTTGGACTCTAACTACAATGGACTTTGCATGGGATGATCATGAGAGAGGTAAGTGATACCTCTCTCATGATCCTATCTTGGTTTTCCTAACCTTGGACTCTAACTACAATGGACTTTGCATGGGATGATCATGAGAGAGGTCTATGTTTTCCTCTCTCATGATCCTATCTTGGTTTTCCTAACCTTGGACTCTAACTACAATGGACTTTGCATCATGATCATGAGAGAGGTCTATGTTTTCTAACCTTGTACTCGATTTGCATAAATTTATACTCAATTTGGGATGATCTGTACTCGATTTCAGCCAATGTGTACCGAAATTGCATCAATTTGTACTCGAAATCCCCATGGCCTTGCAAACTCTTGGATTGTCAAATAATAGGACATATATCATGATCCTATCTTGTTTTCCTAACCTTGGACTCTAACTACAATGAGAGAGGTAAGTGATACCTCTCTCATGATCCTATCTTGGTTTTCCTAACCTTGGACTCTAACTACAATGGACTTTGCATCATGATCATAAGAGAGGTCTATGTTTTCTAACATTGTACTCGATTTGCATAAATTTATACTCCATTTGGGATGATTTGTACTCGATATCAGCCAATGTGTACCGAAATTGTATCAATTTGTACTCAAAATCCCCATGGCCTTGCAAACTCTTGGATTGTCAAATAATAGGGCATATATCATGATCCTATCTTGGTTTTCCTATCCTTGGACTCTAACTACAATGGACTTTGCATGGGATGATCATGAGAGAGGTAAGTGATACCTCTCTCATGATCCTATCTTGGTTTTCCTAACCTTGGACTCTAACTACAATGGACTTTGCATCATGATCATGAGAGAGGTATATGTTTTCTAACCTTGTACTCGATTTGCATAAATTTATACTCAATTTGGGATGATTTGTACTCGATTTCAGCCAATGTGTACCGAAATTGCATCAATTTGTACTCAAAATCCCCATGGCCTTGCAAACTCTTGGATTGTCAAATAATAGGGCATATATCATGATCCTATCTTGGTTTTCCTAACCTTGGACTCTAACTACAATGGACTTTGCATCATGATCATGAGAGAGGTATAGGTTTCCTATCCTTGTACTCGATTTTCATCAATATGTACTCAATTTGGGCTGATTCGTACTCGATTTCAGCCTATGTGTACCGAGATTGTATCAATTTGTACTCAAAATCTCAATGGCCTTCCCAACTCTTAGATAGTCAAATAATAGGGCATATATCATGATCCTATCTTGTTTTCCTAACCTTCGACTCAACTACAATGGACTTTGCATCAAGACCATGAGAGAGGTATAGGTTTCCTAACCTTGTACTCGATTTTCGTCAATCTGTACTCAATTTCTGCTGATCTGTACTCAATTTCGGCTGAAATTCTGACAGCATCTCCTTTGTATATCCCACATATGTCATGCACATAAAGAGTACACAAATCATAACAATGAGTTTCATAACTGAACAAACATTTATTTTCATAACTGAACAAACATTCAGTTTCATAACTGAACTCACACAATAAAGATTATATATCAAAAGCATTAAGCAACTCACAACCATAATTACATAACATTCAGCAACTCTCCATAACATTCAGTTTCATAACTCTCTCATGTTTTCCATATTTCAACAACAAAACATCCACTTTCCATAACATTCAGCAACTCACAACCATAATTACATAGGCTAAAGATGATGAAGATGAGAATATTTGCAGATACACCAACTTACAACAAATATACGTTTTCCACCAAAATTCATAATCACATGAGATTAGAAAAGTCTACTTCTTCATAATTCCATTTTCATCTGACAGAATAATTGCTGCCATGTGTGCCCGATACGCATCCATCTTTACCTCTTTTTCGTAATTCCATATTTCATCATCATCAAGCGCTAGACACTCAATCCACAAACAAGTAAAAACACCACAATCGAGTGTCTCGCCTTGGTGACGGCACTTTGTTTTCATTACTGTTATTTTACCAAGGTCAAAGCCTGAGAAATTTTTCATGTATCCAGCCAAAAATTCAGCCTGCAAATATTTATTCAGCTGTGAAATTTATGTTTTAAGAGTTATTGAAATACAAATGATGAAACTTACAAAAACTTTGGCTGTCCCGAAAGCAGCTGGATGTGGCTTGGAGTTCATGGTCTTGAATTTGCCTTCTCTTGTTGAATAGAATAATAGATACCAATGCCATCCATAGTTCAAGGGAAAAATAATATATCTGCATCTTGTAAATAAATCTTCATTGAGATGTTTTAATTGATTCCTTGTCACTGAAGTAAGTTTTCCAACAAATTCTTCATACTCTCCCTTCCGCAGCAATCGATTACTCCTATGTCCTTCCAATTTATGAAGGACTTCTCTCTACATGTAGAAATAGAGTTATATTTCTCATTGTAAACAAAAATTAAAGATTTCATTTGTAAGGTCAAAGAACACCACAAACCTGAACACCCATGTCCATGCCAAAAATTTCAAACCCTTTCTTGACACTTTGCTTTCTCATTATTCTCATGTAACAATCAATAATTTCGGATCCAACTGGATTACGAAATATGAATTCACAGAATTGGAGGCCATCAAGGACCACATCATCTTCCTCCCACACAACCACACTATAAATTTGAAAATTTATATAATATTTCACTATAAAGGACTAATATTCTAGAAAAGGAAACATGTACAAGATTAACATACTCTAACTTATCTCGAGAAAGATATTCTGTTACCATCTCTCGCTCTTCATCAGTTGCTTCTTCATATCCACAAAAATTTCTCGTTTCTCTATATTTATTCATCACATCCGCAACAGCATCCCTTCCAATTGTAGCAACATCTATAGTCTTCTCTCCCTATATAGATAGATTTAAGAACACAAGAATAAAATAGAAACACGGTTAACAATAAATAAATAAAATTAACTCTATTTTACCGTTTCCAGCACTATTGGGTCTACAATTGATGCTAACACTTCTTTGCCTGCCTTCCTCCTACGTTTAGGTGTTGTACTCGGCGGCGTAACATATATTTCACTCTTTTTTTTCTTCATTCTGTCTGCCCTTGTCCTAACCGTCATTGCAATAGAGGACACAAATTGCTCTACTATATTCTTTTCAACCGGCACTTCAACAAACTCAGCCATTTCACCTTCAATGGAGTCTTTAACTTCAACTCTCTTGTTGTATTCTGACCCACTGATATCATCAGTCTGTGGATGTAGCTCACCAACAAACTCTTTCTCCATTGCTTCAGATTTGGCCCAACTTGTGCCAGCAATCAATCCACCACATTTAACACATTCTGAGCCCTGAAAAAATTACAAGATTCTTGTAGCAAATAAATATTTTCTCAACTTCATTTAACAAAATACTTATTTAATGATAATATTACCGAAAAACTTGCTCGCCTATGATGAAACAGTATATCTTCATCCGAAAATGGTACAATGGATAACACCTTTTCACAATTAAAATTAAAAGGTCACTACAATTCATCATATTTGAGTATGTCTACTATAAAATATGAACTTACTTTACTATAGTCAATGGAATTCAATAACCTCTCCGCTAAATCAGGTTTGTTAGGTATCTTACTTTCCCCCCAACGGAACAACCTGGGAAAAGTATGTAGCGAACGTACTACTCCAAGAGAAGGTATTCTTTCATATACCCATCCCTAAATAAATAAATTTATTAGTATAACAGAACAAAACATAATAAAAGCATACTAAAAATACTCACCATCAATCCAACAGTTGAACCATCTAAATACTTCTTTCTGCTAACATCACCCTTTCCAATATATTTGAAAATTTGATTGCTCAAAAATCTATAAGCCGCATCTCCCCACGAATAATCAAAGAAGGTGGTCAGGTCATCAATGTATGGCATAATGAATCGAGGTGTTGAGTAGTTGGCCACAGGAAAAATGATACAATTAAACACTAAACAAATAAACATCCGAACAAAATCATCCACATCTGAGTTACTCTCTGATCCAGCTAAAGAGGATAGTCTATCATAGATTGCACTTCTGGTCACGTTGCCAACTTTCCCAGAGAAATACTGAGCAACAAATTTAGACTCCAAATTCACATCTAAATCAACTGGTTGCCCTGCATAACGTAAGCCAAGAACAATGGAAAACTCTGGTGATGTAAAGGGAACAACAATATTTTCACCAAACACAAATGAATGAGATTGCAACTGAAATCTTTTTAAAATTATATCAACTCTGGAGCTGCTGATCGCCAATTTGGGCATCTTAAGCCATATACCAAATGGAGTGTTTTGAATACTCTCCTTTTGCTTATCAGTCATTTTCGGTCCCACTTCATCCATCACAGCTCTAAAAAAAGTAGGTGAACACCGAAACTGAGTTTTTTGCCTACTGTTAACCTCTTTAGCATCTTTGTTATTCTTTGCTTCTTTCTTAGTCTTCACCATCTTTGATTCTGTTCAACCCTTACTCAAAATATCCAACACAATTTTAGTATTTAGACCATAAAGTAAACTGAAAATTAATCAAGTAAACATTTGCCTACTTACAAACAATAAACATTCAATTTAATAATAATAGAAAAAATTTAATATCATCATTAAACATGAACAATTGCCTATTTATCTATAGAAATGGCAATTGCTGATAATTGCCTATTTACCTCCCTCTCACTACTTATCTATAATCAAGGAATTCTTAAATTTTTAAAGAATGATGCAAATAGTATTGATAAATTGAAATCTCATAGGAATAGTAACAATATACTCATAATAGGGCGAAGTTGTACTTAATCAATCACTAATCTTTGTTTAAACGATTAGGGAAATAAGAAAGATGATAATTAGAGAGTTCCGACTAATAGATAAAAAATCTACAAAAAAAATGCCTGGCTTCAACTCTATCTCCGGCGACAAAACTTGATTCAGTCTCCTCGTGGTGGGTTGATGGATCTACACGGCTATAATCTTGCTTCACATTGTCTCGGGAAGAAATGGGGGAGAGGAAAATGGTCGACTTGCCTTGATTTCGCTGATTAGGGTTTACGAGATTAAGTCGTCAAGAAATTTGGGAAGAAGGAAACGCCGGAGAGGAAGCTGACTTGATTTCGCCGGTGAAGGACGCCGAGAATGTGTCGTCAAGAACTCGCGGGAGAAGGAAATTGAGGAGAGGAAGCTGGCTTGATTTCGCCGGTGAAGGACGCCGAGATTGTGTCGGGGGGAAAACGAAGCTGCGGGAGAAGAAATGCGGGAAAATCAAAAGCGGAAAAAGTAAGAAGGGTATATTAGTAAATTTATGTATTGGGGAGTTAAAACTAAAAAATAGGGAGTTAAAACTTATGTTTCCTTACCTGGGGAGCGGACACAAAGGCAATTTTTGGAATAGGGATTTATCTCTAATTTACAGTTAAATTATCACCTATATCGAAATTTTACTCAATCCTATTTTATCATAATTAATAATAGAGAAATGATACGCATAGTAAAAATGAATGGTTCAGTAAAAATTTTGATCGTCACTCGACGGCATACCCTGTTGGGATCTCCCGACACCAAAACACAAAACGCAGCGGAAACAAGATCCCTTGAGCGATCCATGCGAAAGAAAAAACTCGTACAAAATTCATCTATCTAATAGATCTACCCACAGTGTATACTTTTGGAGCGTGCCCTTTCGCTTACCCCGCTCGTCCAAGATGCGTCAGATCTCTTGCACGTTCAAGTGTCCGTGCCTCTATTCGTATCCACACGAACACGATCTCTCAACTTTGGAAAGAACTACCTTAGTTGTGCTAGCAACTTGAGATAGTTTACATGACAACCAAAAACCCAAAAGGGTTTCGGCCAAGAGGGAGAAAAGGAAGAAGAGAGGAAGGGATAGCTCTCACTTTTTATTTAAAATGACTAGACTATCTTTTTATACTCATCCCATTAATATGAAGAGATTTTTTTGTCTCTTTGGCTTCCCTTCATTAAAATCAATAAAGTGCATATCTTTTCGTGTGACTCTTCACCTTCTCTTCATCTAATGAAGAGAGACTTTTCTTTTTTCCTTCATTAAACACTTTAATGAATTTCCCCTGCAATTTCGACCGAACCTCTCGGGCTTTTGACCAGGTCTCCCGACCAAGTCTGCCGAGCAAGTCGCCGAGCTCCTGACCTAGTCTACCGAGTGTCGACCCAGTCTGCCGAGCGCGAGCTCCCGACCCAGTCTACCGAGCGGCGAGCTCCCGACCAAGTCCCTTACCTCCTGACCCGAGCCTCCCGACCCGAGTCTCCCGAGCTCCTGTCCCGAGCTCTCGAACTAGTCTCCTGAGTTCCCAACTCGAGCTCCCGATCAGATCTCCCGAGTTCCCAACTCGGACTCCCGATCAGATTTCCCGAAGCATCATGTCCTTAGTGTGTGATCCAATAGGTCTTGTGACGTTGGCAATGCGCCTAAACGCTTTAGACACATAAGCAATGAGCGACATCTAATAACAAGAAAAGTCGAAATCCGACTAAACCTCCATGACTATGATAACGTATGATCTTGTCCTTCTATCCTTGATATCTAGATTGACCAATGAGGCATAGACCATGTCATCCTCGATCAATCTTTGTGTTTCTTGATCCCCGAGTAGACTCACTCAAACAAATGAGCTCAATATCTCATATTGACTCGTTTGAGCATAACCATGCGTTTTAGTAGTCCTACTCGATCAAGGGGCCCACAGATATCACTCTCGTCATATGGGAGGGATAGATCTCATCTACATCACTCATATCCATCCGCATAATTCATTACATATCCAGTGATCGCCTTTATAGTCCACCCTGTTACGGGAGACGTTTGACGATACAAAAGTACATAACTTATTATGTAGGGAACCGTAGTGACTTCAGGTCTGAGGAGTATTCATATTAATACTCACATGAGAAAGTTTATGACACTCATATGACAATCTATGAAACTTTCTCATGGCGGATTAATTCAGTACACATTCTCTAATGTATGCCCATGTGCCAACTTAATATCACATATCCATGACTTGTGAGCTCAAGTCATCAATTGACATACATGCTAGTCTCCATGCATTGATATTGTCTTTGAATATTAATGCTTGACTAGGAATAATTTAATGTAGTGTTTTCTACATTATTTTACTATCGATTCAACCAATCGATATAATGTACATAAGAACTTATTACACGAGGACATTATTATACTTAGTTATTTGGCACAAAAAATAAAGTAAGTATAATAACCAAACATGCCTTTGTTAATGATAGAATATGATACAACAAGTCTCTAGTCAATCATCGCATAATTGGCTCTATGGCTCCTACTAACACGCCCGACGTTCGATCGCCGATCGAACACTACCGGCGTCCTCTGATCGCCGCCCCGTATCAAACTATACCTTGGAAGGACGGTGAACCCGTCAAGATCGACGACAATGGTGAACCCGTCGAAATCGACGGTAAATAATGCGAGATCGCTATTGCGGTGATCCCGACGGGTACACCTTGCCCCCTCAAGGTATAGTTTGGTTCAAGACAGCCGCGGGTAGTGTCCAATCAACGATCGAATATTGGATGTACTACCGATTGATGGTCAAAATTTTCACTGATATATTCATTTTCATTGTACGTAGGATTACTTTTAATAATATTTATTCGGGATCATTCCATTCCATCAGTTGAGTTTTGACTTATCAATATTGGTCATGATCTAAACCGAGTCCGACCGAAATCCAAACCCAACTTGTCGGGATCTCAGAAAAAAGAGTAAAAAATAACCCCAAAATAACCGGGAAATTAGGCTGCTTCAGAAGGGAAAAAAAACGAATTTTGCTGTTCGCTGCTTCTGTGTATTAATTCGGTTCGTTAGGGAAACAAGATGCGATCTTGATCGCCATCCGCGCATCGAGCAGACGCCGCTGCCAGCGTCCAAATCGGTCGATCGTTTCTATATTCTTCCATGATTTCGTGCCTGTCTTGGTTGTCTGTTAGTTGTCGGGGTTGTTTCAATCAACCCATTAAATTCCTCTCTCCCCCCTATCTCCTCTCCCATCCCTTTCTCTCCTCCTCCGCTTTCAGAGGTTTCTCGTTCCGAAGGCTGAATCCCATCGCCAAGCATTCGATTCCTCAGGTCGGTGCCATCCCTCTTCGATTTTTAGTTTTGATTTTGGTTGCGAATCGAATCGGATCGCTGTTGTTTTTCCCCCGTTTGATTTCTAGACAGATTCTGATATTTTGATATGAAAAATGCAGATTTGGTAACGATAAAGGCGTGTTTTTGCTGCTTGTTTTATCCGTTGTTCGATTTTAATGTCTTTCGTTATATGAACTTTGCTACATCTGAATCCTTGATGGCAGATTAGGGTTTGGAGATGACGAATCCACAGCTTCCTCCAAAATGCCCCTTTCCGGCCTCTTTCGTCGGTAGCAGCTCCAGCAATTGCATAGGTCCCGAGGGGGATTCCAATGCCAGGGACGGCGTGAGGTTCCACCAGCGCACTGCATCCGAGAGCTTTCTCCTCGACGAACAACCTTCTTGGCTTGATGAACTCCTTAGAGAACCCGAGATTGCCGTCGCACGAAGAGATCATCGGCGCTCGTCTAGCGACTCTTTCGTATTCCTGGACTCATCTGATTCCTCATGGAATGGAGACGGCTCCAATGCAGTGGCTTTCTGGGGATCTCAGGAATTCGATTACCTCAAACAGATTCAGCATGTACCTCACTATTTGGATGAAAATTCATATCGAGGCGCACAAATTGAAGGGGCACAGTGTAGGAATAACATGGTCAACTATCCAATCAGCAGCCTTCCATCAGCCAAGGACAAACTTGCGCCTTCATTTTCAGCTGCTGTGTCAAAGAAGCAAGATGATTTGCCATCTTTTGTCATGGACAGCCATGTTCCAGAGGAATGCGGTAAAGAAAAACCGATAGGCTCTTTCGATAGGAGGGAAGGTGCTGAGGCTAAGCACTATCAATCTGAGATGGAAGCTAAGCGCGCTAAACAGTGAGTCATAATCTATCTTTCCTCAGTTCCATAAGTCTATTTAGCTAACATGCGTTTGACTTGTGCTTGGCATCAATTTTGCCTTGCTGTGAATGGTTTATCATCAGTCGTAACTATTTATACTTTTGTATTCGTCGCTTTATCTAGTTTTGATCTTTATTTGAGACTTGCCATTTCTGTTGTTACCTGTTAGGCAAACCCAACAAATGATTACCATATCGTTTAAGTCTCACAAAAGAAAATTTGTCAATGATTAATCCACACATGAGGAAACTTTGCGGCTTCTCACCAGTTCATTTGTTGACTTGTAACTCTTAATGCGCAATGCTAACTGACGGTTCTCGTCTTCACTATCAACTGTATCTGTATACAAATCGATGATCTCGTGTGCTACTGCTGGAAGCCGTGTATGGTTAATCATGTTAATTGGAAGCATAGAAATCAATTGACTGATGTAATTAATTTTACCGACTTATTGTTCTGTTTCTTTTCTCCTATCTTAGGCAATTTGCTCAAAGATCCCGAATGCGCAAGCTCCAGTACATTGCTGAACTGGAAAGAAATGTTCAAATGTTGCAGGTAAGCGATCGTTCTTCATTTTTCTCGGAAGAAAGTGATGAATTCTGTGCTTCTCATTTTTCTCGTTGTACATCCTGTATTACAGGCAGAAAGTTTGGAATTGTCATCACAACTTCAGTTTTTAGATCAGCAGAACCATATGTTGAGCTTGGAGAACAAAACACTGCTGCAACAACTGGATTGTCTTTCGCACGAGCATCTCTTGAAATGTCGTAAGTATCGAAGCTTAAGATAATGAAATCATTCTCGTTCTCACTTGTTCTTAGGTATTGGTAGGGTTAGATACCTCTGTTGTTGAGTTTTTTTTTTCCTCAATAAGCCCATTCTGAGTCTCCTGATTGTTTGCCCGACCCAAAACTATCGATCGGCTGAATTATAAGGTTTGGTATAATGCTTTGGTTATTTAGAATATCAAAATGGCCTCAAGCCATCTTAGTTCTACTGAGTTACGAGCCTCAGTTATGATCTGATACATGACTTATCCGCACTAGGAAAACACCATTCCACCATTTGCATGTTCTTTTTTTGAACTAACCATTTGCATATTCTTCTTTACTGTAAATGAAACTTTTACGATCTTGTTTATGCAACATAACACGAAACTGGCATTATCCATTAGTTCTATTTTTATCGAGTTTACGGCTCTAGCAAGTAATCTTCTTCTGCTCGATGAAAGAACTAATATTTGACACAATAAAGACAATAATGAACTACACTATGAGTTAGCTTATAAGATCGCGGTTAGAAGCAGTAAAAATCGTCATGTGCAAACTGAAATTTCATTTTACTATCTGTTCCGGAAGCTTATAGAATCCACTCGTATGAGGCTGCGAATCGTATAATCAAGTTGGTGCTGCTCTCTGAGTTTTCTTCTTAAACTTCACATATGCTATGCTTGCTTTCGATCGATGCAGTTGAGCATGATATTTTGGGGAAAGAGCTTTCTCGTCTTCGACACATGCATCTTCAACAACAACAACGGCGACGACGACTTCCGACTCACGGACGCAAGAAAAGCATAGACCTCGATTCCCAATTGGCCAATCTGTCCCTGAAAGGAAATGATTGAAACTCAGGTGTAGGTCAGCTCCACATCTGAAACAAAATGTATTCAGCAGTCGGTTCTTGGATTCAAGATCTTCTTCTACAGATTTTAAAAAGTTGTATTTTACCACGAAGCTAATTTGACCTTTTTGAGGTGTAGGTTTGTTATGTTGTATCCACCTCAAAGTCAACCTCAGTCAAAATGTATTTGTTGGTGGTTGACTAATAAAATGTGTTAGATTTTGCAAATGGCTTTCTTCTCATGTTGATTGATGTTAAATCTCCCTGTGTTAGTTCATTGCTAAATCCGACATAAACTTTGTCTTAATAAATATAATTTAAAATTTCATTTTTAATAAACTAAATAGGATAAAAATTAAAAAATCATCTTTTATCTTCACTATTATTATTTAGAAGACACTTTTGATTAATATTATTTTAATTATAGTAGTTTTTGTAGATGATGTTTTCTTAATTTATCATATTTAAAAATTGAATTTCAAAATATTCATCCCTAGTAAAATTTAAATATTAATTTTCTTAGTTTTTACCATACCTGCGGTGGGTAATTATAATATTTTTTTGTCAACTATTTTATATTATAACCATTTTAATTAAAACTCTATATTATTAGTATTTTTAATTAAAATTGTTTCAATTATAATAGTTATCATTAAAATTGCTCTATAAATATTTCATTACTTTTAATTAAATTTGATTATTTTTAATAAAAATATAATACATTTAATTAATATTTAAATAATTATGACTAATATTAATAGTAATTTTGTCTCTAACGAGAGACGAAGCTCTTTTAATATTTGTTAAAATAGAATGATAATGAAAATAAAATGTGTTATTTGCAATTTTTTCACCTTGACAATATAGAAAAATATTTTTAAATTAACTATATTTATTTATTTGGGGTAAATGATATTTTTGTAAAACATGTTGGCCTGCTGAACCGATCGGTTAGACTGAGATTTGAGTTGACCCGGGTTCAAATCGGCCGCCCTTTTTGACATTTTTGCCCTTCTCTCTACCCAACCGAACCCGCACGGCGTTCACCAGTTCGTCGTGAAGAAGAAGAAGAAAAAGAAACCAGATCCTTCCCTTCCGTCATGGCTCTTCTCAATCTCTCCTCCTCCTCCTCCTGCTCTCCTTCCACCTCCCTCCCCCTCCGAGCCACCTTCGCCGCGCCCTTCCCTAAGCACGCCGCCTTTGCTCTCCGCGCTTGGCGTCCATGGTCCGACATCGCCTGCTTCCGCTCGTCTATACGAACGAAGGCGACGCTCACCATTGACTTTTCCTCCACTGGAAGTTCCTCCTTCCCTGACGGCCCCCGAGGGTTCTGTTGGAGGTTAAGGATTTGAAGGCCGTCGTAAGGGAGTCGGGGCAGGAGATCCTGCGAGGTGTCAGCCTCACCATCAACGAGGGCGAGGTTTGTTGGCTACCGCTCGTCTTTCATTCGGTAGGTTTTTTTGGGGGTTCTGCTTGTTTTTTGACAGGTTTTTTCTCTGTAGATTCACGCGATTATGGGGAAGAATGGATCAGGCAAGAGCACGTTCTCCAAGGTGATCCTTGATTACCTATCAGCTACTGAATCGAGTTCTCTTATGTTGCTGTGATGCTACACTATTGATTAGTTAAGTCTAGATTTGGTACTCAAAGCTTCCTAGGGAAAATTTTTCATTTGGACTCTAGTAGAGCTTCAAGAGGAAGAAGAGTTGTTAATACTTGAATAGTGTGGAAAGATGTGAAACATGAATTTTTTCATTACTTTTAGTTAAGGTGGATGTCTCGTTTTGTTCAGTAAAAAGTAGTGTCCCATAGTTTTAGTGCATTGTAAATATTGATTGTTGGATTTTGTTAGAATTTGTTACTTTTACTATCTTCCTTTCTCTGCAAAGATTGTCCAAAAGTGAATGAGGGATATTTGGACCCTGTTTGATCTAATTTTATATTTATGAAAAAAATGCATAGAAGATTAGATAATTAGGGGACTGTTCAAGGTTTTTGTATCTTACTGAAATGCCTTGCTTATTTCAGGTTCTTGTTGGACATCCAGATTATGAAGTAACAGAAGGTAGTGTTCTATTCAAGGACCAGAATTTACTTGACATGGAACCGGAAGTAAGGTCCCATGTTGGCATTTTCATGAGTTTTCAGAGTCCCGTGGAGATACCAGGCGTAAGCAACTTTGACTTTCTGCTTATGGCATTCAATGCTCGAAGAAAAAGCCAAGGGCTACCACCAGTAGAACCTCTTGAGGTGTGCTAATATCTTAAGGTTTTTCTATTAATTTCAAGAACATTGATTGTTATGCTGTAATCCTATCTGCTCATTCTTCCAATCTTCAAGATCTACATGTCAGATTTTGTTGCTAACAATTTATATGAATCCATTATCCCCTGGTTTCTATAAAACTTCAAACTGAAATAATATGTGGATAAAAAGTATAGCATATATCTTAGAAACAGCCTTGCTTATTCTAACTTGGATATTTTTTTTTATCTAAAGAAATCAAAGTGTACATGATATGAAAAAGCTAATCAGTAGTGATACATACATGTCCCTGTTGGATAATGTCCAGATGCATCTTTTTCAGTTTATTGCCTAATTGAGAAAAGCATGAACAGAGGTAATTTCTCTCGCTGTTGCTACAGTGGACAGCTAACTTCTTGCTACCATGTGTAGAGGTGGAAATTCAGGTTCGGGTATCTGAAACGTGACCTGATCTGGTCGGGTAATTGTTTTAAAAAGTCAGGTTCGGGTGCTACGCGAACTCAAATTTGTGGTTGTCGGGTCATGCTCGGGTAGGATTTTTCCTACTCGAAACCCGATTGGGTACCAGCCCATTATTATATATGAATTAAACCTAATTTATTCACCAACGTGTGAATAGAATATAATTGCTTGAAGTTGAGGTTATTTTGTGTATTTATTCTTGGTGAAATATGTATTTTTGAATGATATATTTTGACGATTAAATTGTAAAAGTTAGAGGCTTATGTTTCTAGTGAATGATTATGACTATTTTAGTATTGAGACGGGAAACTTTGAGATCAATATAATAATAATTTAATTGAGTATTTTTTTTTATTAGGCCATACATTTTGTATTTATTAGGATGATATTACAATGAGTGAAAGTTTTTATTTATAAATAAATATAAATTTTATGATTTTATCTCTTTCTACTTGTTTTGTCATTCAAAATTAATTTTTTCTTTTAAACTTTTATTAGGGGTATAAAGTTCTTCTCATTTATTCTATTAATATTTTATTTTATTTTTTTTTGAGAAAAATAAACTTGTCAGGTACGTGGCTCCGGGTGCCCTATATTACTCGAGTACCCGACTTATGGGTACCCTACCACGTCGGGTAGTGATCGGATATTTTTTTCCCTACCCGATTTAACCCGACCCATGCCCACCCCTAACCATGTGAATTAGTTGTATGGTCATAAACAAATAATTTAAAATTGAGTTAATCCAAGCACAATGTCTAGGCTCTGCATTAAATCTACCATCTATTAATTGAATTTTTGTTAAAACGATGACGTGACATCCACACGACATGTTTCCATGTTTGCAAATTGTTATTTTAGATATTTACACATTAAATTTTTTTCCACGTTGGATTATCACTTCTAATACCTGTTTAATGGCAACCCCCCTTTTCAAATTTACCCGATAAAAAATTATAGTTTCATCCGTAGGCAGCCACGATAGTGGTTTGTGTATGTGGCAACATACCACGTGGATGCCAAGCCATCGTTTCAAGGAAGACAGAGTAACCAAATGACCAACACTAAATTTTAGCATGAAACTTGAACATTGTGGTAGATTAGGGAAGAAAAAAAGTGTGCTAGATTTGAGAAAAAATTAGTTTTACTAAAGGTCACGTTAGATTCTTTAAAATAACAAAGTTTTTATTTAAAGGTTTGGTAATTTGCTATATACTGTGCATTGAATGATGTAAGAAAATTATCAAATGCATTGCCTTACATATCACACCGTGGAGGGCAAATAAGTTTATAGTTGGAACATATTCTATGGTTAGTTTGCTGGAATCTCTACTAATAGATAAGTACCTGGGAGGCTGACCGTTGCCTGAAAACCATACTATGACTTTCAAATATTCAGCATGTTCTATGGTTCATTTATGGTTTTTTTATTACTGCTGCAACAGTTACTTGGGGTTAGAGGATGATCAATATTCAAACATATTTGATGGCTCGTAATAGGATACTCTATGTTGGAATATTCTGTGTTGTCATTTGATGGATTATCCAGGTTTTTATATGGTATTGATAGGTTTTTGCTTCTGTCAACAATAATGGGGATTGGTGTATGTTCAATGTTCGAACACCTTCAATCTTACTCTAGGATAATGAAAGATGGAGCATGTTTTTGTACTTACATTTGGTGGAAACATGTGCGAGTTGGAAGGTGATGGATGGATTTGCTTGGTTATTGGTTTTGCACAATGAACAACCATACTAAACTTCATCTGACTGTATAATGTAATTTGAAGGGATTCAGTCTCGCAGATTATTCCATTCTGGAATCTGAGTGGCATTTTATGGTCAATTTGGAACTAAGATGCATCATATCACCTTTGTCAAGGAATGGACTGAATCCTCAATAAACAGTAATGCAATCAACTTCTCCATTCCCACCTCTGTTAGTGGATTGGGGTATGAGTGAGTCTCCTTGGTGGTTTTTTTGTGGAGCCAAACTGAAAGAACCGAAGGTGCATGTGTGGAGTGAATCTAAGGAAAGCAACAGGAAGGTTGGGCTACAACACCCATCCTTGATCAGGAGGGTGTTAAACTATTTATTAATATCTTGTAAAATGAACTGAAGGATCTAGCAGATCTTGGTTAAGTGACCTTCAGTACAACCACTGATAGCCTCTCCAATATTACTATGTTGGTTACTTTGACTTTTATTTTCAATATATTTGCAGGAATAGTATTATTTTCTGCCAGTTCTCCCACATGTTCTTCCGTTACTTTTCTATTACCTACTGAGCCCTTTCCGCATGCTTTTCCAGTATCATGTATGACAAAGAGACATGATCTCAAATATTATTTTAATGCTCTTTGAATCATTAATTAAGTTGTATCTATCACAGAAGAGACTACTTAGTATATGATAGCGACATAGTGCTTCTATTCTCCAAATCATTTGATTGCTGACTATCTTTATTAGTTTGCTTCATTTGCAAAACATTAGATTTTGTTTTGTTTGTCTGCACAGTTCTACAGTTTGGTGACTCCTAAAGTTGCTGCCTTGAATATGAACCCAAAATTTCTTGACAGAAATGTAAATGAAGGCTTCAGTGGCGGTGAAAAGAAACGGAATGAAATTCTGCAACTTGCAGTACGTATTCTTTATGCTTTGTTTTATAACAAAAATATATTATATAAAGCTGTCGATTCTCTTTTAGCAACCATCTTCAGTTTCTTTTGATTGTATGTTGTTGTAGAGGCCATATGAATTATTGACATGCATGCTGAAAATTTTAATTTTCTTGTCATCGGTTGACAACTACACTTGTTCATTTTCCACCTTCTTTGGCATCATTCTAATGTGACAACTACATTATCTACTAATCTTTATCAGCATATTTTTTGATATAATTGTGAAGATGGATGTGCGGTTACTTGAAAGATCAAATAAGAAATATTATTATCCATGAACAGGTAGACCTAACTCCTACAAAAGTTAAAACAAGAGAGCATTAAGATAATACATATATGTTGAAAGATTACTGATAGTTCAAAAGTTGTATCAAAGTTAAATGTATAACTAGTGAAATGAGATCTAGGAATTTTTTTCTTAGTTTTAAAGATCTCGGTGTGACTAGCAATACGTAGCTGACAAGCAGGTAGTTGGGATTGATGGCTTATCATTCTTGTTTTTGAAAATAACTTTAGAACAAGGGACGACATGAGTGATTTACAAATCCTGCTCGCCTCACCACCCAAAAGTCTCTTTATGCTAGTCTGTCCCAACTTAAAAAAAAAACCTTGAAAATATTGGTTTTCCTTCATTGCCTGACATGAACAATCCACAAAATTCTGGAACATTTTCTTTCATTTCTCTTTCACTGCTTTCCTTGTAGTTTACTTGAATCACCGTAAACATAAAAAAAATCCCTGTAGTATATGTGAGATATAGCATTCTGAGTTCAATTGATGATCATAGTTGTTTTCTTTCTTTAAATTCTAGATTACTACCATTTGATTTTTTTTTTCTCGATGTTTCAGGTATTACAAGCAAATTTGGCTATTCTCGATGAAATAGATTCAGGGTTAGATGTTGATGCACTTCAAGACGTAGCAAAAGCAGTGAATGGACTATTAACACCGAGTAATTCCGTGTTGATGATCACACATTATCAACGCCTCCTGGATTACATCAATCCCAACTATGTCCACATAATGGTAGGATATTGTTTTGAGAAGAAACGATTGTTATTCTTATCCAGCGACGATCTCTTTCAATATGCATTCAGCCTTTGTTAGGTGTTAATCCTTCACACATAAAATAGAGAGTAGTGATATTTGCTATTGAATTATTAGGAAATGGAAATGAATTTGCTTATCATCATGATCACTTTACTTATGTTATTGGCCTTACTGAGAGTTCTTGATGTTCAGGAAAACGGCAGGATTATAAAGACGGGTGATGTTTCACTGGCAAAACTTCTCGAAAGGGAGGGCTATAGAGGGATCTATGGCGCATAACTCAAATCCAGTATGCATCCCACTTCAATGTTTTCTATTACTTCCTCTCGATCGGCAACCTTTGTGCCTAAATGATGTCCTTTACAGGCACCGAAAATTCACGAGGTCCGATCCATCCCAAGCTTTTTGTTGCTACGACCAAACATTCTCATTCCTCAGACAACTCCATGAGTTCTATCTTTGTGTTTCATCTAGATATTCAGTTTAAATTTTGGTATTTTCAATAAGGTGGTTTCGAAAATGTCTCCTTGTTAATTAGTTTAGTTGGTGCTTACTGGAAATTGCTGTTAATTTAGCTGAGAAATTTATTAATTACAAATTAAATACTTGCCATCTTCAGTAGAATCATTTGATAACTGCCATGTACAAAATTCTACTGAATAAAATTTAATGCTCTCTTTTACTCCGAAAGATGGAATAGAAAGGGAAACGAATTCACGATGGGAAAAAAAAAAAAATCCTAGAAAGGTCATGCGCAGAGCCAAGCGAGGTGGTCACACACGCAAGGTAGGGATCATAATTCTTTCAAATTCGATGGAGAATTCGATATTTGATCCGAATGGAAGAGAGTATGTAGTAGACCCAACCAAGGGTTGGGTCCGGGTTGGTCGGGTCTAGCCCAAACCCGGCCTGGTAGGATGTCGGACCGATTTCGGTTCCAACCCAAGTGAAACCAGCGGTCTGCTGGTTAACCGCCGGTTTGAACCGTCGGTTCCAACGACTCCGAACCGTCGGTAAAGCGGTTCAGAGTCGTTGGGGTTTTTTTTTTATTTTTTCAACAGTTAAGATCATTGGATCGTTTTTTGATTAATGACTATGATTTAGTGATCGTTATGATCCAAACTCTATAAATAGGGAGTTTATTTCGTCATTTTCACACACATCTTCTCTACTTTGATTCTCAACTTCATATTTTCTACACGTTTTCGACTCTATATTTGACGACAATGGAAGGAGGTCACGGAGCTTCATCATCTCAATCTCGGAGGGAAAAAGAAAAAGCGCACGAGGGTCCCGACGTTCAAATTCAATCCACCTATGATGAGACCGAGGCTCAGCCCCAATACCTTCGGACGCTCGAAACACAAGGAAGTATCAATGCAATTACTTCTAAGGTTCGGGAAAATCCTCCTCTAAAATCTTCTATTTTCACTAAACATTTTGAGAATGTCACATTTTCATCGGGAGAATTGCATACAAAATGTAAGCATTGCAATGCTTCTTACAAATTCCAAGTCGATGGCGGCTATAAGTCGTTGAAACGACATGTAAAAATCAAGCACCCGACGGAATATGAACTCGACCATTCTCAAATACAATAATCAAGATTTTCTAGTGCTAGTAGTACTGATTTTAATTTATTTTTATATTTTGATAATAAATTAAGAGAATTATTAGCTAAATTTGTTTTCGTAGAACATTTTTCTTTTAGTTTTAGATCTAAATGCACATTTGAAGATTTTTATAAAGAATCTCTTAATCCATGTGCTAAACGTGTTCATAGGGTTACACTTACTCGTACAATTAAAAGATAAGTAAAATAAAGAAAAAAAAATTTAATTTATGAATTTAGTAAATTAAATAATAAAATTTTTTTTGTCCCGATATTTGGAGTAATCATTGACAAACTCATTCTTATATAAGTGTGATTTGGCATTGGATCGATAACTCTTGAATCCTTCAAAAAAGATTGATAACTTATAGAGTTTTTGATGAATCACATACTACCCATAATATTGCACAATTATTATGTTTAATTTTAGTAGAATATAGATTGACTCATAAAATATTTTCAATATCATTAGATAATGCTAGATCTAATTGTTGGTGCAATCTTGGTTAGGTCAGGGTTGACCTAGTTTGACTTAGCTCGGGTGAGCTTAGGTCTAGTAAGCTTGGTAAGCTTACGGTTGGATGTTTCGATGTTTGATAATGATGTTTGAATGTCATATTATGTTTGAATGTCGAATGAAGTCAAGTGAGTCAAGGTTGACTGGAGACTTGACTGGAGAAGACCAGGTGGATCGGGGAGATTGTGTGTTGGCAAAGGTGGAAGTCCTAGTTGGGAACTAGGCAAGGGAAAAGTCCAGGTGGATCGGGGAGATCGCACGCTGGCATGAGAAAAGACCTAGTGGGACTAGGCACTAGACACACCTAGTGGGACTAGGTGAAGTCCAGGTGGATCGGGGAGATCGCACGTTGGCATGAGAAAAGACATAGTGGGACTAGGTGAAGTCCAGGTGGATCGGGGAGATCGTACGCTGGCATGGGAAAAGGTCTAGTGGGACTAGGCACACCTAGTGGGACTAGGTGAAGTCCAGATGGATCGGGGAGATCGCATGCTGGCAAGGTGGAAGTCTACCGAGAGACTAGACCTAACTCGAGGGTTAGGCGAATCTGGTTGGGAACCAGGTTAAGTCTGAGCTGGGAGTTAGGCTGTAGAAATCCAGGTTGGTCAAAAGGGTTGATCGGACACTTGGTAGGGGATCCTAGGCTTGTGAAAACAAGTTAGGATGGACTCAATCGATTGGGTAATCGATTGGGTGAATCGATCAGTTGATCGATTAGGGCAGTTTGCGCGAGAGGACAGAAGGGTCCTGAATCGATTGGGTAATCGATTCAGGTTTCGGTAATCGATTGGCTAATCGATTAGGGCAGTTTGCGCTAGAGAACAGAAAGATTCTGAATCGATTGGGTAATCGATTCAGGACACGCATAATCGATTGGGTAATCGATTACGGTTCGAAAACTAGCCGTTGAACGGCTGAATCTGACGTGGTAATCGATTCAGAAACCCTAGACGTCGGGTATAAGAGTTTTCGCGCAGGTTTTAAGCCGTAGCTCTTCTCCCCTTCTTCTCCTTCATCAATGTCATCTCAAGGGAAGCCTTGGAGGATATTGCTGCTGCATTTCCAAGGTTGTAGAGGCAATCATAAGCTTGAAGATAGCAAGGAAAACAAAAAGAGTTCATTCATTGTAAATCTTGTAAGATTACATTTGTATTTTGCTTTGTTTCTTGTTGTATCCTTGTGAAAGCTTGTAAGAGGTTTCTCCACCTCAAGAAGGAGATCTTTCATAGTGTATGAGAGAGTGAGGAGAGTGGATCCTTGGATTAGTCACCCGACCGGGGTGGATACCAAGTAAAATCCAACATGTTAGCATTGCTTGAAGTCTTCCGCCGCGACAAATCATCTAGAAGCAAATCCGAGCTAATCACCCCCCCTCTAGCTCGTCTACCGGTCCCAACACTAATACCGTTTCTATAGATGAACTAAAATTTGTTTTCAACTTATTATTAGTGGTTTATTTTTTCATATTCGTTGTGTATGCTATATTTTAAATTTACGTATTCAAGATGGATTAAAATTTTTAAAAAATTATATTAAATCAATTAGAATCACAATTTCATATTTATTGTCGCATTCATTTATGATGAAACAATAAGGTAGATTTTGTAAAGCTAATGGAATGAGATCTAAAAAATTTTCACGTGATGTTCTAATGCGTTAGAATTCAACATATTAATTATTACAAGATTCATTTCAATATAAAGATTTATTATGTTTATTTTTTTGCGTAAAATAGTAATACTAATATATATTTATTTTCACAACAATGAAATATTTGTAGTAATATTTATGAAATTTTAAAAAATTTAACGATGCAACTGAACAACTTTTCGATGTTTATTATTCCATTGCTCATTTAGTTTTAGTGAATTTTTCTAGTATAATATTAGTATTAAATGAATATATCAATAATGAAGTTTTAACTTCTTGCATATTAGCTATGAAAACTAAATAGGAAAAATATTTTTATTTTATTCCTGAAATTTATTTAATTGCATTTGCTTTAGATCCTAGATTTAAATAGAAATTTATAAGAAATGTTAACTTTATATTATGACACTTTAATTCTATTAAAGATTTTATTCTCCGGATCTAATTAATATTATATATAATATTAGAAATTATTTATATGATCTTTATAATCAATATTATATTAAATATAAAATACAAACTAATATTTCTAAAACACAATAGCCTACTAGTATTAATTTAAAACTTACAAAAGCACAACTTTTATTAAAAGAACGGACGAAATGTTCACGAGGATCCTCAAGTTCCACACAGGAACTTGAGAATTATTTTACGACTTCTTTTGATTTTAATGAAGCAGATAGCGAAGATTTCGATATCTTAAAGTGGTGTTACAGAAGGCTCAAAGCTTTCCTGTTCTCTCTGTGATTGCAAAGAAATTTTAGTTTTTCCAGTGTCAACTGTTATTGTGGAGCAACGTTTAGTGTCGGTGGCAACATATTAGATGAACGACGATCAACTATATCTCCCGACTCATTGGAAACTCAAGTATTGTTAGACGATTGGACCAGAGCTGAGAAAAGAATCCAAGGAATGAACTTTCAGAAGACGAAGAATTTGATACCGAAGGAACAAATACAATGGAATAGGAGAAAATGGAAGTGAGTGATGAAAATTATAAAAGAGTAAAACTGTAAAAGAATTACGTGGGCTTTGATTCCCTACATCCTAAGGGGATATGTAAGCAACTTAAATAAATGCAAACCTTTTTTAAATAAATTTTATATTTTAAATTTAAATTTAAATTTTTAATTTTTAAATTTTAAATTTTAATTTTTTTAATATAATAATTTCGAACCATCGCGAACTGTGACGAATCGTGAATCGAACCGTGAATCAGCGGTTCCGAACCATGAACCGTAACCGTATTGGGCGGTTAAGGTTAAGGGTCGACCTCCCACGAACCGTCAAACCGTTGGTTCCGAACCGTGGTCGGGTCTACTATGCAGGACTATTGATATTCGATATCCGACTCGAATATCCGATTAAATAAAAAAAATATATACATTGAATAATTTTTTTTCTAAAATCACTAATTATTTGTGTTGATGTTAGAAATATATTATATAATGTTTAATCTATTTTTAAATTATAAATATATTTTTAAAATATAATATAATTTTAATGTATTTTTGTTGAATGATATAGTTAGATTGAAAGAAGAAAATTATTAGTATACAAGATATTCGATCTTTTAATTGGTACGAGTATTCGATGGATATCTAATATCCGATGGATATGAGCATGAAGATATAGAATCCGACTCGAATTCGACCATTCTCATCCTTAACGTAGGGTCGTTGCTCGTGGTTGCGCAAGGCATTTTGCTCACGACCGCCTGTGGGGCGATCGCTGGTGACCGCGCTTGGGTTAAACCTAAGCTAAACCTTAAGAAGCAGTTCCGTTAATGCAGGAAGGCAAACCTTCATTTAACTTAATATTTTCTTTTCCTAAAGTAACAAATAATCATTATTAATGATAAAAAAAGAAAAGACTTAAAACAGAGCATATTCGAGAGTGCACTAGTCTACCTTCTCCAACTTTGAATAACTCGGTTCCCTCATCACTTGTTAACGGTGTGGAAGGTGCTGGCTACGGCACCTCTCCTTTTTGTCACGGTCAGTGGAGGCGTGGTTGTGACCTCGCACCACTTGAGCCGGTGCCTGAGCTGGAGGGTGGCAGCGGAGGATAACAGCGCCTAGTCGCGGAGCTCTATCCTGTCCGCATGCGTCTACTTCATCGAGGACTAGATGCGCGCGAGTGGATCCTCGACCATGGGTGCATCTTCATCCTTATTACGATTATGACTCTGAGCTCCTCCTGCCCTTTTCCGCTGGCTTCAAATTTCTTCGATCATCCACGGTTGTCTCTTAACTCTTCTCCTCTCACAACCATCGTTTTAACAACCTTTTTTCGCCTAATCATCCTTATTGTCCTAACTTAATCTGTTCAGTAACATTTACATTTATATTTATATTATAGTAGTTATAATTTACGTTGTAATTATAATATCATAATGGTTATAATACAAACTTATTGCTATGGAATTGTTTTTTAGTCCCAAATTTGATACTAAATAGTCGATTCTAATATTAAATTTTTGAAAAGATTTTATAATCTCAAAGTTGAGCGTTTATCTTTTTTTTTAATCTCAAAATTTAAAAGTAACAATTTTAATACGGAGACATCTTAAGTCCTTTTTTTTAAAAAATTATGATGAAACATTATAACCTAATTGGGATGGTGAATAATAAAGTTTCGATTTTTTAATTTTTTTTTTTAGTTTGAGCACTATAACGTAATTGGAAAGATAAAAAATAAAATAAAATATTTTGGAAAAAAAAATCTTTTTAAAAATTTAATATCAGAATCGTTCATTTATTTTTAAATTTAATATTCAAAATATATTTTCCTCGCTATTCATTTAACATTTATATTATAATAATTATGAAATTATAAAACTTATTATGTTCATATGTTCAACATCAATCACATTATCACAATTACAAAATCGGTTAAAAATATATATATTATACTATATACGGGGATTTAAATTTAAAACCGATCAATAAAAAAAAATCAAAACCCATCGAATAATTTAGTGTAATTTTAATCAAATTATATTTATTAATTACCAAAGTATATATCCATGTAATGTTAAAAAAATATTAGAGAGCCGAGCATTGTCAAAGTCGAGCAATTTCACAACTGTGACCAATGAAATGGCAATCCTAACAAAACTTGTATAATAAAGAGCAAAAATTCTCGCCATCCCTAATGAAGAATTTTGAATAGAATCTACACGTTCAAACGACATATAACCATGGGAAAAAAAGTGTTGAAGGTACCAAATAAGAAAAGTATACATATTGTGACTCGAATAGGTCTTAACATCAATCGGATAAGCACATAACAATGGTAACAATGGACGCAGAATGATAATGCAGTATCTGTACAACAACGCGGGTTCCATGAGATAGAAGAGAGAAGACAATACTCGAGGCAAGACGACTTTACGGCAGTAGCTTGCATCTATAGCATTCGTCATGACCTGTGATAAGCCAATGTAGTCACAGTCAGTTCCAGCACACACACATTAATCGCTGTAATAGAAAGATTGAGTTGTCACAAGGTGTAACTTGTTTCTACAATGACTGACAATGCGAATCTACTAGACGCCATTGTTTTTATAACTTGCAGGATTGTTCAGAAAAAGTATAATTTACCATAACAGTGTAGGTGAGATCTAACACACTTAAATTTATGCATATTTATATCTCGATACCAGAATTCAGTAAATACGATGTGTAACAGTTTAGATGAAATCATTGTTGTCGGAATTAGAAATTTGTATAAAACGACACAATCTGATTCATTGCGAAATGCTACACTTTTGACATATGAATCAGCGATCTAAAGAACTGTGATAATTTGAGTTGGTCCAATGCAAATTTGATATGGCATTTCATTAGATTCTGGAAATAAGAAAAAATTCAATGAAGGTTCAAATTAACTAATTGACAGTGAACTAAAAGATTTATGTTATATGAGAGAAGAATAAAGGTCGAAGCGAGTATATTCTCAAAGTCAACTACAAAAGGCAAAAATTTTATCATGTAGAAACACAAAATCAACTATAGTTAAGATGAGCTCAATACTTTTGATACATAAAATGACAATAAGGATGACAACTATGGTAACTTAAAGGTCATATTATGATAATGTTATCTACCATTTATTTCAATTCTTGTACAATAAAATAAGCAAAGACTTTGAGTGTTATCTTTGATCCAAAATGACTTTTGTCAACGTCTGAGTGAGTCAATGATTCTCATGATTTGACTCGGGATCCACAAATATGGTGATTCAACCAAGTGTTATTTTGGCTACCCAGGTGAGCTATAGCCCTCCAGTAAACAAGGGGAGAACAACCCACGCTTGCTAGAGTTAGGGTGCATCACCTTTGACTAAATGATTTTAATCAGAGCCTGAGCCTACAGATCTTATGAACTGAATCTGTCTCGGGTTGGATTCTATATCCTCCGTCCTCATACCTATCGGGTATCGGATATCCATTCGAATACCATACCCATTAAAGAATCGGATATCTTGTATACTAATAATTTTTATTCTTTCCATCCAACTATATCATTCAACAAAAGTATATTAGAATTAACATCATATACAAAAAAATATATATATCTATAATTTTAAAAATAGATTAAACATCTATATAACCTATTCCTAACATCAACACAAATAGTTAGTGGATTTTGGGTGATTTTTTTTAATATATATATATTTTTATTTAATCGAGTAATCGGGTCAAATATCGGGTATCGGTAGTCCCTCCATACTCTCCTCCATTCGGGTCGGATATCAAATCCTCCGTCGGATTCGGAGGAAATTATCATCCCTACTCCGTCTCCACTTATATGCTGACTCAACCAAGTGTTATTTTGACTGCCCAGGTGATCTATAAACCTGACTTGGTGGTTTGTCAACCCAATCTAGTGTCTGACAACTTATCAATTGTGTTGTCACCCCAACCACAATTTCACTAAATGAGATGACCTCGGTTAAAATGTAACTCGATACCTACACGATACAATATGCATGGGATACATAAAATGTCTATGCCATAAACTAAGTCAATTAAAGAAGGGTACATTATCTTTTGTTGAAGGCAACATTATGATATAAGATATGTTTTACAATCAAACAGTATTGAAGGAAATGGTATGGTACAATTTAAAAAAAAAACTTGTCATTCTTATTTCTCCTCATTTTGTGTTTCTTTTTGTTCTACTCATTTTTTGTGTTTATTTCACTTCTTGTAGTGTGTAGGAGGATATTCAACCCTCAACAGATTTTTCTTTAATACCTGAGATAAGTCACCCTGAATATCAACCATCTTGTATTAGATATTGTATTTAGCAACTAAATTTGAACTAGATATATTGCCATAAACTAAAACATTGATGCAAGGATACACATTTTTTAAAGAACTTTGGTTAACAATGTAAAAATTATGAGCCAAAAGTTGTCAAGAAACTATGAAACATACAAGAATTAAACATATGGCTCCGCATGCTCAAGTGAGACAATGTCGCAATGACTGACATAACAATGAGATATGTTTAAAGAGATTAAGGATCTAATATAACTAACAAAATACATAATTAAACATTCAAACATGAAACTACTGTCAAAGAAATCAGATTTAATGAATGTATTCACATGAAGAGGAGGGTGTAGTTTAAATGTGGAAAAAAAGAAAGCAATTTCATTATTTTCCCTACACCCACTTACATCCATCTTGCCTACTTGAATTGAAAGATACAAAATTATTTACTTGCTCATTTAGTGTTTATTAGCACGACAAAATTCCTTAATCTCCAACTCCATCCAAATAAAATTTAACAAATTGGATAGAATTAAATTTCTTCTTCTTCTCGAAAGTAAATAGAAGAATTTGACAAATATACTCCTTTTTCTGTCACATTTTCCCATCCAACGAAGCAAACCATAAACATTCAGAAACATACGACTCATAACTGCCAGAGTATATATAAGGAGAATGTGGAAGCTACTCCATGTATCGACAGGTCATATTTTTAATGGTAATTAGAAAAAAAACAAAGGTTAATTCCTAAAATCATATTATGTAACAGTGTGTTGAACTGTTAATTTTACAATAACAGTCTAATCCATGTTTGTTTTTTTTGATAATCTGGATGTCCGGCCTTCCCCTGATTCGCCTACCAGGTAACCTAATCCATGTTTTATCATAACTGAACGTTGAAATTTGACATTCATCTTAGAATGTAGAACCCAAATACAAACTACATAAGGAATCAAGATGGATAACGAAGCATGCCCTAATCATGCAATGTCGGCATATCCCACAATTATTTGTTCGAAAAATCACAGATTGGTTTGAAACCATGCGTTCAAAATTAAAAATATCAAAACAAACGAGGTAAATCGGTTGAGAAAATTACCATTACGGGGATCAGTGCCCTCCATCATGCGAACAACAGTGGTGGCTAGGCCCGGCCCTGTCATCGCCGCCGCCGCCGCCGCCGCCTTCTCCGCGCGGCCCTTCGTCCTCGTCGCTTTCGTCCTCGTCGAAGGGCTTCTGCTTGTGGAAGATGCAGCACTTCTTGGAGCTCTTCCGGTTGAGGAACTCGTTATCCACTGTGCCCTCCTTCCATGTGACCTTCTTCTTGGGCCGCCGTAGGCGGAGGACGAGGGTCTCCTGCGGCGGCTGCGACTGCCTCGGCGGCGAAGAAGACGAAGGCAGTTCGTCGAGGGTAATAGTTACCGCTGCGGTGGAAGGGGAAGCCAATCTCGCCATCGTCCGCCTCCCGTGCTCTGCCCTAATCGCGGAATGATCCGGAAGCAATTTTTAAGTTACTATTTAAAGCAACTAATTTCCCCCGATCTCAAATCAATTTGCTCCTCCTCCGTTTACGCGTTTGCGTACCTGACTCGTTATTGGACAAACGACTCAAATTTATTGCAAAAAGCCACATCTAAGTGCGTTACACATTCTACCATAAAAAGAAAAAAATATGAATTTACTAAATCACCCCTACGTGGGTGAGGAATGTCGAACAATAAGTGAGGACAGAGAGGTAATTTAACAACTAACGGGAATAAAACCGCGCTCGACTGAGAGGTGAGAGCCAATAAAAGCCAGTCCGCACTCCCACAGCTTCGTGCTTTCTGGCAACGTCTCCGTCCCCGAAGCGAATTAGGGCTTTCAATTCCTCCGGTTAGGCGTCTCTTTCGCGTCGCTGATCTTCTGGCTGCGGATCCGTTAGCGTTCATGTTGGATTTGGGAGGTTTTCCGACGCCTGTAGCCGGAGGAAGCGCCAAGCGGAGCAGGACGAAGGATTCGGAATGTCCGAGATCCGGGAGGAAGACGGCCAAGCGAGAGGATGTTGATTACGATCCAGATCTGGATCTTTCCAGGTCCGATCTTAGTTCGCGTCATTTGGTGTTACTTCTCCCTGCCTTTTCTGTTTTGTTGCCGATTGTGTTTTTAGGATTTTCTTGTGGGTTTCAGAGACATCAAGGGGATTATCTCGGCGCTGCATCAGATCAAGGAAAAGGCTGCGAAAGATGGGCAGAAGAAGACTGAGGAGACGATTAAGAGGTGAGTTCCGATCCCAGTGTGATCTGATGTCTTCTGCATTCTTTTCCTGTGGATCAGTAATTTGGTTCGAAGTTTATTGCATTTTCAATACATTATCTCAATAAATTGGGATCAAATTTTGATGTGGATTTCTGCATCTAAACGTGCAGATCCCTGACTTCTAATTGTTTGAACGAATACAGCATCATAGATGCAATCTGTTGCATTTGTACATCTTATTCCCCCTTCTAATGTCCACACTTTAGATCTTTTTCTTCAAATGAGTTCTATATACAACTACGATGCTAGTGATATTCAGAAATGATTTTTTATGAGGACTATTTGCTTGCTCTCCTCCATCTGGATCTCCTTGAATATGTTTCTAATGAGCAAATACTTGTTATTGTTAAAATTTTCATCTCTACTACATTCCATAATCTTCTAAGCCAATCATCTGTGGTATTTTATTTTGGTTGTTCTTAATTAGCATTTTGATTCTCAGTGTCAATCAGGAGATTCAATCAATGGTGGATGATGCCAAATTAAAGTTTGACAAGGAAAGGTAAGGACCGTCAATCTTATCTTCCCCGTTGAAACTAAGAGTAATTAGGAACTGTTGATTGTTAGTAGAACCTGGGTCAAACTCCAAACGGTTCAAATGATTGAAACAGCCTAGTGAAATTAGTTATTCATTAAATGAGATATGTTTTTCAATGGACAGGCAGGCTTTGATGAAGGCATTATTGAAGAGCTCGAAGGAGGTTCTACAAGCTATATTTTGTTGTCTTAAGCTTATTACTAATAACGTTTCTGTGGCTTTCATTAATCCGATGAACCAAATGCAGTGTGAAGGTTCATTGAAAGCTGAGTACAGCAAGTTTCAAGCAGCATACGAGCAGTTTTCCAAGGATAAACAAGCACACGTACAAAATTTCAAAGGTAAGTGCAAACAAACACTTTACCATTTGAATTCTGTGTAGTTTAGCATTGGAGTTTTTAACTTAGTAAAACATTTTGACAATTTTCTCTCTTTATTGTTCATCAAAAAGAGAACATGTTAATTTATAGAAGACGTTCGATTCAGAATTCTCAAGTTAAACAGGAATTGTTCTTACATGTTTATACTGATGGTCGCCTTTATTATTTCCATGTAAGTTTAGAAAAATTCATGGCAGCTGGGTGTCAGAGATATTTTTTAAATTAGAGATTATTATATCTTGACAGCATTTATTTATCATATATGCAGACATATATTCCAAATATGAACACGAGAAGGAAAAATTATGTGTTCGATATGAACAAAACAGTAAGCACCAGTATTTTATTTAAGTGTCACTAGAAGAGTTTGTGTGATATTCTCTTCCATGCCTTGTAGGAAAGAAAGAAAAGGCGACTCTATCTGAACTCGAGAAGGCCTGCACTAACAAGCTAGCGAATGCAGAAGAAGCATTGAAAAGAAAGAAGCAGGTATGCGAATGCTACTTAAACCACCCACTTGCCACACCATTTCTTTTCCCCTCGTTTGCATCATAATCTACCTCAATATCCTTTATGCTAAAGACAAAATTAATATATCCGACAAATTTTCGTGTTTCTTTTATCGTCCGAATTTATCTATGTAACTTGGCCTTTTTGTTTGGATACCATAAAACTGTTTAGAAATGCCGGTGTCTATTTTCCTCACAGGATGATGTTTCTTTCAACATCCTGCGCAAATCTCTTGGATCCTTCTTTGATAACGCCTCCGACGAGGACTTGGGCCCAGATGAATAATCCTTTGTTCCTCTTACCTGTCCCTGGTCTCAATGCACGAAACTGCCTTCCTTTTAGCATTTTTTACAGTTCCATATGAACCTGAGATAGAAGAATTCTTCTCTTTTAGTTTTTAATGAATTGGAGCATTACGACAGCTTTCCTACCTTGTTACCGCACATAGTGATAGTTTAAAAAAAAGGGTAATGAATTCGTTACCTGTGCCTAATTTGTTATGATCTTGTTTTTTGAAATATGGAAAACTTAGGAAGAATGTTTTGCTATTGAGAAATTGTTCCCTGTTCTCTCTCTAAATGAGTTCTTTCTGGACATTAAACAGAAATCAGTAATTTTATTAGATTTTCAACTTCAAACTACGTTGTTAAATTACATATTTCAATTTGGTTCCGTTTCCTTCTGATTGAAAACAGAATTTTTTTTAAAGATTTTAAAAAATCAATTTTGATGATCACCTGGAAGATAATTATTGCAGTGGATTTTAAAAATAGAATGACAATTATTGATCAAATGCCATATGAAATATAATCCCAATTTAGAGAAGGGATTAGCCTGAACTTGGACAATTTCACACAGTTTTATAAGAAAAAAAAATAGATGGAAGAAATAACTCTGAACCTGATCATGTCATATTCAATCCTAGAAAATTTTCTACTGAAGAGAAGAAGCAGATCCAACCCCCGAACCAGCACCATATCCTCCACCTCCGCGTCCGAATCCAGGCCTGCCGCCAGAACCCTACACGATTTCATGAAGAGTTGAAACATGAATTGATTCTAATGCATGTGTCAATCAACCAGCCAGCACAAAGGATAAACCATCAGACATCTCAATTTTATCAGCACATAGCTATCTCAGATGACCGTCATGAGATTATAAAAGTGAGGATGATCATCATTTGATCTCTTCCTTTGCGAATTGAAAGCCATAAGAAAGTAAGTCCTAGCAAAAAGAAACACCTAATCAGCATTTGATCTAAATTTTATCTGCCGACTCAACTTCTCGGTGCCGTATCACCTAATCATCGGTGACAAATAAGCCTCTTTTTTATCCATAGTACATGCTCTATTTACAATTTAAGCGATCCCCAACTACGGCGTATTTGTAGAAATTTTTCCTCCAAATGGGACGCGAACCCTGGACGTTGGACTTCTAAACCGCCCACGAGCGCTTCCCGATTTACCCTGACGGCTGATGAGAAATTTCCGTAAGGCCGGGCCGGTCGCCCGAGGTTGGTTGAAAAAACCTCGTTAATCATTTTTTTTTATATTTACAGTTTAAGCATTCCATCTATACAGTCCAAAAATAAATGTCATTTAGTTTCATACACAAAATAAATTTTGGTTCTCAATTTTCAATGTCGATAAGAAAATATCGAATCAAAGAACCAGAAAAGATTCCAAAAGGGAAGACCATCAGAGATCTTGGTTGTATCAGCACAAAGATATCTCAGACGACCGTCAGTGAGATTAAAAAATGGCTCATCACATGGTTCCTTCCTTTGGGATATGATTAAAAACAAAGACATTATTTTTGCGAATATGCTACAACAACTTAAATATGCATATATATTTATATATATAGAATATCATAGTCAAATATGCTGGTAAAAGTAAAATGACATTTGCAAACGGAAATACTCATCATCTAATTTCTTCCTTTGAAATTTGAAAACCATAAGAAAGCCCTAGTGAAAAAATGTGTTCAACAATCCTATTTTTGTATCCGATGACTCATCTTGTAGTTGTTTCGCCTAATCGATGAAGAATAATATAGGATGCATGCACTATTGCCAATTCAGGTATTTCCTAATTGCAGTTTTTTCATTCAACTCAACAGATTCTTGTTCCTAGGTTAAACTGAACTAGTCTTAGAATATACACTTAAAACGACACTGAAGATTCCCAAAGGAAAAAAACCATCAGAGGTTTCAGTTTTATCAGCCAAGAGCTATCTCAGACGACCGTCATGAGATTAAAAAATATGAATACTCATCATTTGATTTCTTCTTTTGAAATTTAAATAACATAAGAATCCTAATTTTTCCCAATTTTTGTGGTCACTGACCCACCTTGTTGCTGTTTCCAACCAGGTGTTTTCTATCATTCAACTTAACAGATTCTTGTTCCCAGCTTAATCTGAACTAGTCTTAAAATATACACTTAAAACGAGACTAAAGATTCCCAAAGGAAAAAAACCATCAGAGGTTTCAGTTTTATCAGCCAAGAGCTATCACAGATGACCGTCATGAGATTAAAAAATATGAATACTCATCATTTGATTTCTTCCTTTGAAATTTGAAATACATAATAAAGTCCTAATTTCTCCCAATTTTTGTGATCAGTGACTCACCTTGTCGCTGTTTCCCTTACCGATGATAAACCATGAAGGATATATGCCTAATCCAAACATAAACCAATGTACAATTATATATTTTTAGTTTCCTATGAAAATAATTTGGTTCAATTTTCATAGTTCATAAAACATTTAATTGAAGAACCAAAAAACACTCCCAAAGGCAAGCCATCAGAATCTTGTTGTATTGTCACAAAGCTATCTCAGATGACCATTAAAAAAACAAGAGGTTCGAAAATCACAAGTAGTATATGCTTACAAAAAAACATATGGAAACAAAATATTATTTTCACAACAAGTAAAACAATTTTAAAATACAAATAAAAATGGCTATAAATTTGACTGAAACATTCTATACCAAATTGCAGTTTAGCATGCTGTAAACATAAAATATGAATACCAAAAACAATGCAAGACTAGAATCAATGAGGACACAGAAAAAGCATTCTTCAATTGATAAAGGATGCATACCCTGAAAGACGGCTGGAATTCAGGCGGGGCGCCGCCCTTGTCGCCAAGCTCTCCTGGAGGACCCCCTGGGCGTGGTGGACCTCCACGATAACCATCCCGATCACCAAATCTAGGTCGGTCTCCTTCAAACCTTGGCGGCCCCCTATCAAGACCACAAAAATATAGCAATGCAGGCGGTACTTATCAACATTTCAGATCGTTGGAGATTGGAGAAGTCAAAAATCACCTGGGACGGTCACCCGGAGGACCAGAACCAAACGGGCGAGCAGGCGGCCTAGTAGATTTCTTCAACGTCGCCGGAACAATCTCAGATGGGAGATTAAGGAAAGTTCTGAGGTACTCAATACCATCATTCGTGAGATACCAGTAATAATGTTGCCAAGCAAAGGTCTCCCTCACGTATTCCCTCGATTTGAAGCTCTGCATCAACTTGATCACCTGCAGATTGGGCACGTCGATCTCCGGATGCTTGGCGAGGTTGTAGTCCTTTTTCGCGTAGAGCACTCCCTCTAAACAAATCCAATATTTTTTTTATAAAAAAACGATCTTTCTTGAGACAAGGAAAAACAAATCCTGCATAATACGTTCAAAATCCCGATTTGGGAGAGGAAACGCACCTTGAAAGAGGTACTTGCAGATTTCATGGCGATTCTTCTTCGGAATGATCTGCGAGAGAACAGCAAGCGAAAAAACATTGAATAGTTGTTCACATAGAGGAAAGAAACCACGTACGAGGATGAAGCAATGGGAGTCCTCACCATGTTTACGATCGAGAGAGTGAAAAATCCGCCGCAGAGGCGCGCAAGAATCAGATGGCGAGGAACCGCTGCGTGAATGAAATAGAAACCCTATTGCTTGTCCTCCTCTTATCTAGGGCTTACATGGGGCGGAACACCGGCTTGTAAAGGGCCAAATAGCAGGAGTCATCATTAATGGGCCTAAACAGGTCGGGATCGGCCCGTCATCTTGACCTAAATATGAATATATGGATCTCTTAAATACCCCCATCCAATTGGGACTTGATTAATTCTTTTGATTATCACATGATAGACTAATGATTAATACGTAGATGTTATCAGTTATCACTATGAAATCTAGGTATCAAAATCTAATAGAACCAGTATACCTACCATCCCCACGCATTAGCCACGACATCCGAACAAATAACCCCCATGATTTATCTTCTCCCTATTAGCCATGAGACGAAATGATGAGGATGTTGAAGGCAAGTGACTCACCTTTTACCACCTTGATCAATTCTTTTGATTTAGTATTTTTTGTCATGTAATTATTATTATTATTCTTTTGTTTTATACATTATAATAGTTACTAAATAACTTCTAGATAGTATAAATCATAAATCTTAAATTCACCCTAAATATATTATAATAGCAACTTAATAATTTTTACACGTTATAACAATTACTCTGTTCTTCTATACTTATAACAACTATTCAATAACTCTTACACTGCCTTTTACTTTTTGCCCTATTATTATTTATTGGACAGCTGCGTTAGGCCATTTCTATTTTTCTATTTTTATAAATATGATAATTTAAATATAAGTCATCCAATAAGCGAATATTTAAATACGATAATTTTTTTGTATCCAGCAAGAGAGCAACAAGTTTAAATTTCCAATAGTGAATTTTGAATTAAGTGAAAAGTGATTCAAGTATAATTCATGACAGAATATATAATATTCTGCGATGTTAAATAGAAGATAGCATCACTGGAGAATTACAAAATTACACAATAATTATTTAATATTTGTTATGTTAAACAACTTAACCATCAAAAAGGAACATTGATACACAATGGGCGAGAGGATGACTAAACAGAGAAAACCCGAACTTGGCATTCATCGTCAACAGTTGGGTATAAAGATTTGAAATGTCAATGCGCGATGCGAATGCAAGAGGTTTCAACTTACCCAGTTACGATGGATCGAGTACATAAGATTTACATGAAGATTTATCCTGCGTCGATCAAAACAAAAGAACTAGTCATCCAGCAGTCGTGAAGGAGGAAGAAAGTAATTGAATTTTCATATCTACTTGGATGAAAGAGTTTCACACTTGTGTTTCTGTCCAAACGTGGAGAGAAGAGATATGGAAGACGAAAACGATTTTAAAAGAACAAAAGTGTAGGAGTATCTCACACTCTTCTCTGTTTCTTTTACCCATCCCTTGGTTCACAAGTACATGGCATTAACAGTGGTGTATCCGATTAATTGATAAGAACTTCGGAGCACTCTTCCTTTCTTTTTTCGCCCCGCTCGCCTCCGTATACACTCCATTAACATTGGTGTATCAAATAAATAAATCGAAAAGAAAAAGGCACCGACAACATAAGATATTGAGTATTATCATACCTTTATTCTGTTCTACAACATCTGCCACAAAGATACTACCAGAGTCGCACCATCCTGCAAGAACATCTGCATTTGAACACTGGAGAGAAGAAAAAAACACAGTTATCAAGTAGAGATGCGAGAGAAAAAAACAAGGCGATAAATGGTTATGAACTGGTGATTAGATGGCCAACAAATATTACATATAGCTCCGGAGTTTGACAATTGAAAACAAGATCCATTCAGGTTCTTCGAGATTTTATACAAAGAATCAGAATTTTTTTGAAAAGAGTAGATTCCCATCCCTGTCAATGAAAGGGCACCTTTTCAGAGCCTTCTGCAGACCAGTTGAGAGTTTTTTCCACGGTGTTTAAGAATGTCAGTTGTGAGGAGCAACACCTAACAAAGAAGAAGCCTCACACCAGGATACTCGTTCCAGAACAAGCTAGGCCAAGAGCTCTACTTTAACTGGCTCAAGTGCACGGAACTACGCCTAGCTTAGGTAGGTCAGAGACCACCTCAAGGAAGGAGGGAAAAAGGAACAACCACCACATGTAGTTTGGGATGTAAGATTTTGATTATAATTTTTTATCAGTTATTGTCTTGTTGCGTCTGTTTATTAAAGTTAAATGAGGCACCGAGTCCACCTCTACTAGAAAAATAATCTGTTGAAACTAATGCAAAATTAAAATTCAATGCATACAATTGGAATTTTTGATGTGTTAGCACTAAAACTTAAAGCATATAATTAAAATAATTAAGATGTGCTAGTTTGAAGCAAACCTATTTCTTAGCCCTTGTTTAATACATGCAGATATACGAGAAAGAGTACCTTACTAAAGCCCAACCAGTTTGAGTCTCCTCTAAATGAGAAAGTCCTTTTGCTTTCCTTCCATGCTCCACAAGTAACCTGCAATGGCGACAATTTTTAATGCCCACAGGATACATATTCAGATCCAGCTTGTTCTCTAGATTCTCTAGATCATTCAGTTTCAATTTTAGTTTTTTTTTTCTATATTTTGATTTTTAAAGTGAACAACAAACACTCATGTTTTGTAAATACAAAATAATTACCTCATAATCAACACCTTGGACGTAAATATAATCAGAGTTTATAGTTGAGAAAGAAAGCCCTGTTATCTGCATTTAACAAAACTAAATAAAATACTACACATAAAATGTATATATATTTTTTCCTTGATGCCAAATCTTAACTAGATAAACATTTAATAGAAGTTGCAAAAAGAACAGCCTCCTTGGTTATGCTTAAATCTGAAATGTTTTGGGGATAAACCTCGTATTTTGAGCAGTTCACCCATCTTGAAACTGCTGACCACCTGAAGGACGGTAAAACAGAACATTTTATCAGTGTTAAATACGAAATATGAATGCTAGAGAGAGAGAGAGAATTATAGCACATGATCGACCGAAAGTCTCAAAACTCCAATGGTAGCATAAGAAAATAATTGATTTGTCAATAAAAGAAAATCCAACTGAACTAGAAAGTTCTTCTGGCATAGGTGCAGATATTGTCCAACCTGCGAGGATCATATATGGTAACAGCACGATCAGTCCCACCAACAGCAATTGCTCCAGAAGGTGAACTACACAGGGCATACATAAGGTCTCCAACGGAGCCACAAACACGTTGTACACATCCACCATTTTGGTTGGTCCTCAAGTCCCAGACAGACAACTGGAGATACAGTACAATAAGGACAAAAATCCTAGAAATACCTAAAGTTACAATTATCATAGACAAGTGAACCTGTGAGCCTTCAGTAACAGCTATTACAGAGGGGCATCCTTCGTAATATGGATTACTGAAGAAGCTCAATGAAGCTGGATACCACAATCTGAAAGCCAAGCATTGGATAGACGATTAGAACCACTGTAAAAAGTCAAACCTTGTTCACAAGTTCATCAATAACTCATAGATATCTCTAACTACATAAAGGATCATATTTGGAAGTCGTCAATTACAAAAGTTTGAACTTGCAATGCATCAATGTTCAAAGAAAGAAAAACAGTGATTACAAAATTTGGTTTGTGCATTAAAGCATTCAACAGTTTGAATATTGGAAAGGTTGGAGAAGCTATGTTAGAGACCTTAACCATATTATTTATTTGTTTTGGAATATATTCAATGGAAATGAATATAATGATAGAGATGGAAGGGAAGAAATTACAATAAAATGACAATAAGCAGACTTCACTGATTAAAGAAGCGTTCAACAGATAATTTGAATCTATGCGGTGAAAACAGAGACAGGAAAGGAGCAAATTTAGGTTTGACATAAACACTATACTTACGTGTGTAGACTCCTAATGTGAATATCTTGATCATAAATATCAATACTTTTGCAAAAGCTGCGAGCAACTGCTACCTAAATAAAAAAATATTTGACACAAAATTAACTGGATTTAGATGGATATCAATGCATCCATAAACAGAATGAATTAAGCCAGCAATATTCTCATGCTTCACATTCTATAACAATATGAGACAAACGGTCATCATTCTACATATACTTTTATTATTTCCAGCTTATCCTAAAAGAATAATGTTCGCACCAACTGATTGACAAATTAAAACAAAATAATCACTAAAGAAAGCATCTATCAGTCTAACAAATCAGTTAGTTGTCAAACCATTGGAGAAAAGTAGATAAAACAGATATCCATAAATGTACTTTTCTAAAAGTCAACAGCCAAAAAGCTTGAGAACCAAGAAAGATATCTGAAGATCAGAAGACCTTGGATTTTTAACATTGAATGTCAGATGCTGTTCAGCAGTAGTCATACAAGCTTCATTGTACATTCTCTTGGTAAGAATAAACAAAATAAAGTAGAAACAACAGGGAATTCAGAAGTGAGACTAATTGGCATCAATCCTATTATGGAACCTCACTAGTGCTCCAAGCCGATTAGTAACAAAACTGTGAAACAAGGCCCGGAGAAGTCTCAGAATGTTGTCAAGAAGGCAATCATCATGGTTATTGTTTGATTACATTGTGTTGCAAGAAAAGCATATGCATTTATATAAGTTCCCTTATCCTTATTATGAGGGAAAGGAGTCCCTTTATTTGATCACATTTATAACTTTGTCCTAATTAGCAAATGAGCTGCATGTACTTGGGATCTATGAGCTACCTAGTGGAGGAATAAAGTATACTACTATGACATATCTGAAACTCCAATGCATAAATTACTGGTTAATTTGAAACAGATAGCAAATAATGAGCAACAAAATCATTAAAAAAAAGGCTAAAAATTAACAATATACCGTGGACCACTGCACTGGACTAAAGCAGACACCAGTCCAACTCCCTTCACCAATACCACAATCCCGAGGCAACACTGAATAAGAAACCCTGTCAATGTCTGATCAAATACATAGCACTATGTTAATATGAGTGCCTCCAAATGCTACTAAAGAATTCTAATTAGGCTTGCTCTGTAAAGAGTATGTATCAACATTAAAAAAAAAGACTTGGCGAATGAATGGTAGCTTTTGTGATGAACTAATATACTTGTTAAATTCCTGATTCTGATTCCTAGGACATAATTTTACAGATTAACATAAAACTGAAAGGAGTGCCTACTGTCACAAATATGCTATCAAATTGTACCTGAACCAATTGCATCCAACCATGATACAATAAGATGGCCATAACAATCTACAGACCCCATAATAAGACAATTTGCATCTGCAATCACATAGAAATTAGATGTAAGATAAAACAATAGTACAATGAGCTCTAATATTTGGATTTAGTCAAGCAGTGGAGGAGAAAAATTTATTGCATACTCTCTGATAATACGCACACACAAACACACACACACACATATCAGGGTGTAGTGAGATGGAGTCTGTAAGTTCTAACTGCTGATGCACATATTGGTTTTTACTCTTTATGATGTTGCTTATTCATCTCATTGTAGAAAGCAAAGCTTTTCTCTATAGTTAGCTATTTCTTCATGATCTCAGTGACCATAGTTTGAATGACAAAATAAACCACTGTATTTATAAGATCAAACATTATGTATTGGCCTAGACTAACAGCGCATGCTACCTTTTCTCTAACATCCATTGTGCTTTCACATCAGTTGAAAAGTTGTACATATGAACGAACAAATAATTTTATGATCTTCATTTTGCGATATGGACCTAGTTAACATAGCATCTTGCTTGTATGTAGGATAGCCGACATTCCGTGATGTGGGTACAAATAGAAACTATAGACTAAAGTGGCACCCCGTTGAAATCAATCCTCCTCAATATCAAGTATCGACACATAAATCAGAAGTGTTTATATTTTTGTTCAGCCAAAGCATTGGACGGAAAACATGTGGTGATTATGGAAATAGCTAAATAAAAATGTGATGCTAAATGAAATAGCCAAATGGCAAAGCCTCAGTAATCCTATCCATTGTCCTTTTTTTCCTACACATGGTTATTAGGCTTGTTGATGAATATGAAAATTGATATTCTCTAAGTAATGATCATATAGTAATGGTTGTGTAGGTGCTGAACTGAAAGAAACAATCAAATAAACGAGAGTAGAATCTAAGGAAACAGAAGGAATACAGGATCCAAAATGCTAAATGACAAAACCCTAGGATTTCCAAATCAAATTGGGTGAGAAATGTGTGTCAAATTATGGGACATGCATACTGCATGTGCTGTAGGCCATCATTCAACCAACTAACCTACTTAAATTGTTTGGACTGCCTTTCTAAAGTTGGGAAGTATCCAGAGAGTGATTTAAGTAAATAAAATAATTTGCAAGCTTGGTTAATAAGAAATGTATTCTATTCAAGAAATAAACACCGAGTCCAACAGCACTAGAAGATGCCTATTAATAAGTATGATGGAAGAAAATGCTTAGACACAGTTCCAAAGTACTACAAGGAAAATAATATATCGTAAATTATCAGCATTAGGTTAGTCCAAAATTTCAAATATACAAATTCCATATTTTGCATCACAAGAAATGCATAAATTAGAGAAAGGTAGATAGGAAAAAACTTCAGTTTAGGACTTAAGCTACTTCTTAAAGACAGAAATAGTTCATCTAGTGATTATCTACTTCATTTCTTATATGATATTTAAAACTTCTAGTCCCAATGACAAAAAGTATCAAGCAGCGACAACTTTTTTTTTGAGGGGGGAAAAACCTCCAAATTTTTGTTGCAAAAATTTGTGACAACCAGGTCTAATTAGACAAAAAACTGACCTCCTTCCGTAAGCGCTACACTTTGGACCTCTGAACGATGAGGACAGCGGTCAACGATCGATGAATGTTTAACCTTTATTTTAGATAATTCCAGAATATTAAAAGAGAACCTCCTCTAGGCGTAACATGCACCTTAAAAATCTTTGGTATTTCAAACTTATATAGAGATCATACCTCTGCATTAACAGGAATGAGAAGGCTTTCTTTTCCTGTAGTTATAATAGAATCTTCCATGGATATCTAGAAATATAATCATTAAGAATATAATGTAGACTGTCAATACAAATGGCATGCAATGTTTATGTTTTTGTAGTTACAAGTAGTTATCATTTCATTGCTTCATTTCCTGTTTTAAAACTTGCTCCCTTTGCAGTCAATTGTTACAAAACGTAGCAGAACTTTCTTATTCATTAGTAACTGGCAATAGATCTTCCTAATTTGAAATTACTTGTACCCGTTTTATGTGAATGATTTTATATGACGAAGATCAACACTTATGTTAGATGCTTGAACTCAAATTAACTACAGAGCTTCTCACTTTACGCAATCTAATAGAATTCAAGCAACTTGCTGAGCAAGAGCACCTTAGAGACAAAGGTATCCTGATCGTAGGATGCACAATATTTAAACATAGTTATTCTCGGTGGATAACAAAAAGGTGGGTGACTATTAATTTCTCATCCACCAAATTTAAAATTTCAACAACCTGTTAATTTCAGAGTCTCTGAGTGACCTTAACTCGATAGAGGATGAAAATAGTTATCAAATAAGTGATACAATGCTAGTAATGGGAAACAAAAAAAAATACGGTCAAAGATCTACTCAATGTATTTGCGGAACAGTCCCCACTAACCGAGGAACAAAAATAGTGAAACAAACCAAAAGACGATAATTTCTATAACCAATTCATGTAAACAACTCTACAGAATATGAAACGGGGGGAAATAGCCCAAAATACAACTGATAGAATCCACTCCACAAGACAACAAAATTCCTCAAAGAAACAGCACAAACGTGCAACAAAACTCACAGAAAACAACACTGCACCTACCTCGATCTTGTAGACGCTGCATCCGGAAGCGATGTATACAGAGCAGGAAGAACCTCCATTGTTAACCTACAGATCGAGATGATGACGATGGCATTAGGGAAGAGATCGGGAAGAAAGGAACGCCAAGGTTAGGGTCAGATCAATCGAACTTACGTGTAGGGCGAGGCGAGTGGCTTGGATGTTCCCCGGCGACGGATCGCCGAGGAGCGACGGCGGCACGGCCGCCTTCCGCAAGCTCTTTGCTTCCAGCATTCTAATCCCACTCGAACCCTCTTTTTCGAAATCGGCGTCATTTATGCAGGGGTGGAGTCACGTGCAACACACGCGATAGGATCCACGTAGTTGAGTAAAATATATATAAATATATATATATGAGTAATGATACGTAACAAAAATTTATAGTATGAAACCGAACATGAATGACGTGGCGCTTTTTATATACGCATTCGATTGCCACTTGGACACCGATGGTGGCCATCGTCCCGAACCATTCTATAACCTGGAAGCATAGTGAACTCATCGGGAATCGATATAATTAGAATGTCATATCATTTATGTTAGATTTCATGTTACAAATTTTTGTTGTATATTATTTTTATATATATATAATAAATTATTTTTTTTTCGAAATGTGCGTCATTTTTTTTTTCATCCACGTAATTGAGTAGAAAGGGCAGAGGGAAGTAAATGAGTAGAAATTAAAATAAATAAATAAATAATAATAAATTTTTCAAATTTTATTTTGTAAAATCATAATATTTATAATAATTGCCACCCAATTGTAAAAACAATTTCTACGTATCATACAAAATATAATATATCAATGGAAACTAAATATGCAATTAATTTCAAATATTAAAATTATATGGAGAAAAAATAGGCATATGAAGCTAGACAATTAAAATTTATTTATTTTTTTATTCAATTGGCGGATCAAAATTGAATTATTTTTTATCTGGATAAAAATTTTAAATTTGAAAATTAAATGATTGAAAAGAGATAGATGGCAAAAATAATAATTAGTAGTAAAGAAATCATCACTTCTATAGTTATTCATTATCAGGAAGAAAATAAATTACGAAGCATCTAATAATAATAATAATAATAATAATATGATCATAAAAAACGATTCATTCTTGCGTGAGGAGCCAAATATTGTCAGAAGCTTGGATATTATAAGTATAGTTAAAGTGTGAGGAGAAAATTAAATTATGAAGCACCTAGTAATATGATGATAAAAAATGATTCGTTCATGCACGAGTAGCACGAATTTTATCAGGAACCTGAATACTATAGCTAGCATGTAAAGAGAGCGGACACACTGATCTTGTCAAGTTTTAATCCATCCATTTCAGGATCAATACAGAAGAGGTAAATTACGAAAGTTATTAATCCGAATGTTGTGACTAGAAAGTGAGAAGGACAGATACACTGACTTTATTAAATTTTGACCTCTAAATCTTATAATAACAATATCCATATATTAATCATCAGCTCATTCCATATCCGACTCGAAACGCCCAGCAACAGCAATATATATCTAAAGGGAGATGGAAACAATCCGTCAAACATTTCCCAAGGGTCATGATAAAAATAATAGTGACAGTTAATAAAAAAATTAAAGTGTCTTTTATCAAATATTCTATTAATATTTTTAATGAGTTGCGTTTCGATTGAATATTGAAGTCGGCTCTTTAGACTATCTTTTAAATGCAACACTCAACCAAATCGATAGAAATTTTACAATGTCGACTCGATTAAGGACTAATCGAAGTTCAACTACAGCCCACTGTAAAAATTTTACTCCAATAGAACTACAAACTTAAGAACCACTTGGATTTGCAACACATCCCAATTTATCTTATTCGTCAATAAAATTTTTTCATAAAATCGAATTAGTCATCTTCAAAATTAATCGATGTGAAAAATTAAATACATGAATTGTTAAAAAAACTAATCTAAACTTATATCTAAAAATGAAACTCTATTTGATTGTGGAATGTTGGATCCAACAATATGATTCTCTACTCTCTAGTTGAGGATTCCAACTGACTAATCACAATTTCATTCAATCAACTAAAACTTAAACAAAAGCATGTTGTATCCCAAAACTCTTGTTAAGTTCAAGTAGTTTAATCTCCAATTCACTCAAGTCTTGCACATTTAATGAAAATTGATCAAATACAAAAATCTAATTAGACTAAGATCAACTATTTTATCAAAGTAGAAAGTATTCTTATCACCAAACCTGTCCAATTTACTTTATTAGACAGCATTAATTGTATCACCCGACTAATTCTAGAGGTAGACAGCCTTCCTCTTTGGTTCGCTTACCAGATAAATTCGGAGCACAAGGAACTATTGCACCATTATATCCCATGCACTGCACCAAGCTATCTTCCACTTGACTTTCTTCCCTGTTATCTCTGTAAACACACTATTATTTTCTGAACCATCAAATTTGTTAACCTAAAGAAGAACAAGGTCTCTGATTCTGTCCTCTCATCGGATCTGTCTTTCCAAGTAAACTCCCTACAAAGGTGCAACTTTGCTCTCTAATAACATACCTTAGCAAACTATTCACATTGAGTGCTTACCAGCTGTGCTCTTTGGTCTTTATCTTCCTCCTCTTTTGGTCACAGGACTTTTGTTCTTCCTTTTGCTTTATTCTCCCTGCTGTTATGAAAAGCCTAGAGAGAATTCAAAAGAAGGGATGATTTATAAGGCAAAATTGAGACAGATGCATGGGTGTCGAACTGGTGATCAGCCAAAGTAAACCCCAACAATCCCTTCCCAGTTGAGCACCACAATGAAGAAGATGCAAAGTAAAAGGAAAAGTGATTTGTGATTCAAAATGACACTGCTCTGACCAACTTTAGGAAAACACTTACAAGAAGCAAAGGCATGGATGGTAAAATTCAGTGAGTTAAGGTTTATCAGTCATGGACACAAATTCTACTGTAAGAACACAATCTCTATGTGGGCACAAATCCTAAAGTGAAGTGTGCATCGAGTAAATCTGATTGGTAGTAACTTGAAGTTATGAACCCAAAGCGGTTTGCTTTAAAATTTGTATGTGCTCTGCTTCCTCTTCACATGATCAGCTGTAAAAGACGCCTACACGGTAAAATTATACATCAGCTATTACTTTGTGCAAAATGCCTAACCTGTAGGATTTGCAAAAAGGCTCGAGAATGAGACGTACATTTGCATCTGAGATACGAGTTGAAGGACACGACTTGTACATTGATAACCATGACGAACTGACAATAGAGTGAAATTTTCACCGTCTATTCGCAAGCCAACTTGGTGTCGAAGCTACTCAAACAGATAGCGAAAGCTTGGAATGCTGAGAGGGGGTATCGGTAATCCATCGTGAACATGTCCTTTGCGACCTTGCCAAACTGCAGTATGATCTTATCATGCTCTGCGGATGCTGGCTGTGATGTTGTAGGAGCAGCTGCAGAAGGTTGTGTTGCGGTAATGAGCTGAAAGTTCTTTACGGAAGCAACAGTGACCCGGCCTCGAAAATTCAGGCACCAGCACTGCAATTGTTCATGCCATCTAGGGTGTTTGTTGCAAAGAACTAGCGGTCTTTCCTTGGTCTCGCTGTTCTCATCGCCATCTTGAGTTCCTCCAATGATATCAGAAAAGCGAGCACTGCTGAAGTCCATGGAACAGTGCATCATGGACTTGGAGAAAGATATGCTGCGGAAGGACTCCTCCAGTGAATGTGAAACAAGGTTGTCCGGCTGGCCTGGAACTGTGCCACCAGGCTCAAGGGCTGAAGAAGGAATAGAGTGCATAACACAATGCATTCGACGAGGTCCTCGGGTGCCAAGCACATTCAGCTCATATGACACCTGAGCTATGCTGTGGCTGCCAGATGGGACCTTAGGGGAGACTTTCTTTGAGTAAAACCTACGGCTTGTTCGTCCAGGTGGGCAAATAGCAGCCCCGTTGTATGGAAGCTGAGTGTCATAGATTATGAACTTTGTGCCAAGAATATTAGACCTACAAATGTGACAGGGAATCATTTCGTTTAACTTCACCAGTGCCATTACGATAAACAATTAACAAATAATTTTCAATACCTTAACTTCCCGATGTAGGTGTTGGTTGATCTCGATATGTGTTCGGCATCCATCGAGATGACATATTCAGTACAAGCTGTCCTACGAATCCTTTTTGCTGAGAGAAGGAATTTCCCGTTCTCTACAAGCACAGCTACACAACCAAATTAAACACAAGTTTGATTAGCAGAGATCCGAAACACGAGTACCATATATATATATATATATATATATAGGACCAGCAGAAACTAAATCAGCGATCGCCAATCATTACATCAGAATAAAAAAAAGGGGAAAAGCAACCTAAGATTGTAAGAATGGAGTGATAAATAGCTTCATTTCTCAGCAAAGGTTGTTAGAAATAAGTCAGCTAATACAACAATATGCTGACCAACATGAACCTCAAAGTATAGTAGATGTTAGAACCAATCACACTTATGCACTACCCTTATGAAGTAGGTACAGAGTCTGGGCTCATCTTCGAATCACTTTTTCCCAGATCTAGAACCCCATCCATTTTGCAGAATATTATAGTTAAATTAAATTTCTTAGCGAAAATAGTATCTTCTTAGTTGCTTTCTCATATATTATGTTGAATCTTCCATGATATCTTAGATTTAATTTATTCTTCTATGAAAATGAGAAAGATAACCAAATAATGAGATTTAGTTTGATCCGTTAATTAGCTCATTTAGATGATCAGTGTGATGCATACAAATCTTAGAAGGACTGAGATTGAAGTTCAAACTTCTAACGCGCTAGGTTTGATTAGACTAACAAAAACACATAAATGCTACACAGATATTGATTCCCAGAAAAATGGATCGTGAACATAAATGGTGATACACTGCAGTAAATTACTGCTAACAACTTCGAAGGTGACAAGTAATGATCTTAGCAACGTTATATTATCCAGATGAAAAATTATGGGAGAGCAAACTTACCAGGACTAAGACAAAGATAAAGATGGTAAGTTAATTTGGATTTGTCCCTCTTGATGAAACACTGAACCAGTCCATCTCTGTGGCCAGGCTGCAAAAGCAAAATGCAAATTAGAACTAGAAAATGCAATTGAAATCTAAACCTACTAGGCAACATAATGCTCATTTGAAAGAATAAATGCCACATGTAATTACTACATACAGGATATTCTCGTGTGTTTTATAACCGTCATAAAAGTATAATTTTTTCTTAAAAAAAACTACCTGTTTCAATGAGATTGGAAAAGTTATCTTCCCACTAAACTCTGGATTTTTCACTATCTCTTTGCACATCTCCCTCCAAGCTTTGCACACAGATGCACAAGCAACAACATGCTTTCGGGATGGCCAGGTGCTTTCACTAGCCTCCAATCTTTTGATCACATCCCGGAGTAGCTCTGGTGGAAGGCTAGCCCAGCGACTCGACTGAATAACAGGAGGTGGATCATGTGGCTCAGCTACGAAGCCTTGAAACTTTCCCCTGAGATGTCCTGAAAGACTCCCAAGTTTCACTTCAAAACTTCGCCTTGACAGGCTCCCAATACTATCTCTTACATCACGAACTATACTACGGAACGACATCTTGGCTAACTGCAGCCGGAAAGAAAGACAGTAAGGATAAAAAAGAACCACGCAGGGGACAAATTTATGGAAGTCCAAATTTTTTGGAGTTGTAGTCTTCAGTATCCAACACATTGAACTACACAAAAATGACAAAAATCTAGTGTAGCTGTTAAATCTAAAAGATCATGTAAAAGCAGGCACGCCAATAATAATAGTTACTACGAATTAAAAGAATAACTTGGCTCATATTTTCATAGACAACAGTCACAACACAATCATTAGCAATAACTTTTTTCGAAACCAATTCTAAAGAGGTAACAGCCATAAAGCAAGTGTCCATGGCAGGAAAAAAGTAAAGTAGAAAAAAGTTTATTACAAGCCAATGAATATGATGCTTCTAACAAACTATTATATCTAGTGTAAGAAAATTATGGCTTGATTTCGCTTACACAAATACTGAACGAGTCTACAGTGAACCTTGATTTCTGTATGTTTCGGTAGCAAAATTAGTAATATTCTAGCATTCTTCTTTCAAGAGTAGCAACCGATAAACGAAAGTACTATTTCTTCACATGATAACAAAAGCTTGTTCTTGGATCAAACAAGGTGACACAGGTTATTGCATTACCGAATAAGACCAGCAAGATCGCGCAAGGAATTCATTGAACTCCAAAACGAACGAGAGATGCCAACACATACAAAAAGATCCATAAACTGTTTATTGGTATTGGGATTTCCCCCCAAAGCTTCTCTCTACTTTATTATTCTTCAATAACGCAAATCCGACACATAGTCCTCAGTAATCGATGAGAAAGTGAGAAAACAAAACCCAAAAGAAACCCTTTTTTCGAAAACAAAACGTATGATTACTTCAAGGTCGCTTGTTTTCGTTTTAAACTTTGCCAAAATTAACTGCGAGAATCATAAATCACGAGTTTGTGCAACAAACCCCAGAATTTACACGAAAAAATCTACTATTCTCGTCGGAAAGGGAACAAAGCCAGTGGATCTACCTCGAACTAGAAAAATCGTGTGAAAAATCCGGATTTCCCATCAGCCATATCCACGTCTCCTCGCGTGCTCCCGGCTCCCGCTCTCCACCGTCTCCCACTGGAAGACAGGGGCCGACGCCCAAGTCGGCATTGAATGCCCGTTAACCGATCCAGAGTCGGGTGGAGGGGTCAGTGTAGTGTCGCCGTGTAGTTCTTTTATTACCACTGTCTGCCTCAAGATGTGACGGCGTCGCGGAGCCGGTTGACGGCGAGATATTTTCACATTGCCCCTCTTATATGTTCATTTTAACCCTTGTAAGGATGATTTTTAATTAATATCAATAAGTAAAATTATAATTAACAGTGTAAATGAATTAGACTGAACAAATTTAATATTTAATTTAATAAGAGTGGAATATATATATATATATATATATATATATATATATATATATATATATATATATATATATATATAAAAAAAAGAAGAAGGGGTGGAATTAGAATATTGATTTAGTGTAGGTAAACTATGACTAACGCTCATGGGCACATTGCATAGCGCACCTCCTTCAGTCAAGTCGCGCTTTGGTCTCTGCACCTCTGCGACGCTCGCTAAACGATAAGAGATCGCACGCGAGGAGCACGTGAAGACACCAGCGAGAAGGTCTACTCAAGTCGCGCTTCCCCTCTTTTCATTCCTCCGATCCAAAAACCTGTCGAAACCCTACTGCTCTCCACTCCCGCCGCACCTTCTTCTTCCTCCCCTCTTTTCATTCCTCCGAGACCCCTCCTCCTCCCTTCTCGCCGCCGACAGCTACCCGACGAGCCCTCCTCCTCACTTCTCGCCGCCGCTGACGAGCCTTCTCGCCGCCGCCGACTACCCGACGAGCCCTCCTCCTCCCTTCTCGCCGCCGCCGACGAGCCCTTCCCGAACCCTCCTCCTTGCGGGCGCATCGTAGAAGGTAACGACAAAGCTCTGCGACTAAGTATCATTTGCGAATTAGCTATAGAAAGATTCTTATTGCAACAAAATCAATGACATTTTTAATTTATGTAGTGTTATCCTAGTGGTGCTTCGACATCATTTCAAACTTTTGATTTTTTTTACAATTCCATCATGTATAGTAGTGATATTGATGGTTACTCAAAACTTCTTTACTCTAGATTCAGTTATGAATGAGTAATTGGATGGTTTCTCAAAAATTCGATGCTAAAAATTGGAGGTTACTATGATGGTCGTGATCTTCAATATCATTCCAAACTTTGGATTTTGGTAGTGTTCGATCATTGTTGGACATTGATTTCTAGGAAGGACGGCTTGTGTTAACAATGTATGTGATTTATTAGGTGCTCTGATGTACTTGTTTCATGGAACATTTGGATGGGTGTTGTACACTGGAGATTTTAGGTGGGAACTTTCATCTGAAAGGTCACAATTGGCAAAGAGGATGTTTCTTGATGTTCTCCAAGGCAATACAATTGATGCCCTTTATATGGATAACACCTACTGCAATCCATCTTTTTCTTTTCCTCCTCGAGAAGTAGCTACTAAGCAAGTATGTTTTCTGTTCTATGTTTTATAGAATGTCAACAAGTGTGTAGAACCTGAACTACTGTATTGCCTGGCACATGGGCGCAGAGAACTAGTAGAATTTTGCAATTAAGCTGGTGAGATAATATATATTCATAAAAATTGACATACTGTGCACATTTACTTTATTTATTAACATGTATCATTGTAGGTTTATTGAACCATCAAGAATCTCCAAGTAAAAGCTTGCCGAATTGTTCTGTGTCTTATTGTCTGTAGCTACAAGTATAGTTTGTTATGGTTATTTTTTCAGATAGTTTTTTCAGATGAAGCATGTAGTTTCTGCTGCCATAGCTCTTATGTACATTTTCTAAGAAACATCCAACAATTTATCACAGATTATGGAGGGTGAATCTACAAGTTGCCGTAGGTTGCAATTTGATGAAACAATTGAAGAGTATTCGGACGCAATCGGAGACCATAGGGCTGATGAAGGTAATGAGATTCATATTTGGACTATATTCAACTTTATATACCTCGAATTTTACAGAATTTGATTAAATATATGCATTGTTGATTGGTATGGTTGCATTGTTTGTTTAATCACAGAAGATTTTGTGCCAAAAATGGGTATGGAATTTCAAACAGAAGAAGAAGCGTATGATTTTTATTTGAAATATGCTAAACAAGTTGGATTTGGTATAAGAAAGTCAACAGCCCATAGTGATAGATCTGGAAATTTAATTGACAAGACATTTTGTTGTTGCGCACAAGGTAAAAGGGGAAAGGACAAGCGTGATATTTATGTGAAAGAACATCGTCCTGAAACAAGATTTGGTTGTGATGCTAAACTGAAGATTAGTTGTCGAAATCATGACAAGTTTAGAGTTGTGCAATTTGTTAAAGAGCATAATCACTATCTTTCAAGCCCAAACAAAACACATCTCTACAGATCTCATAGGAACATTTCTTCTGATGCAGCGATACAAATTGAGATGGCATGTGAGGTGGGAATCCCCCCAAAAGCATCTCATGATCTTATGGCGAGACAAGTAGGTGGGAGGGAGAATTTAGGGTTTATTCCTGAAGATTATAAGAATTACTTACGATCTAAAAGAACAGGACATATGAGAGTTGGGCATCCAGGAGGTGTACTTGAATATTTACAAAAAATGCAGTCCGATGATCCTAATTTTTTTGATGCTATTCAAGTTGATGAAGATGATTTGATCACAAATATTTTTTGGTCTGATGCTAAGATGAGAGCTGATTATAGCATTTTTGGAGATGTTGTTTGCTTTGACACAACCTACAGGAAGAACAATGAAGGTCGTCCAATTGCATTGTTTGTAGGTGTTAATCATCATAAGTAATCCATAATTTTCGGTACAGCTTTATTATATGATGAAACTGCTTTGACATTTGAGTGGTTGTTTGATACATTCACCAGAGCTATGTCAGGGAAAACACCAACAACTATTCTTACTGATCAAGATGCTGCAATGGCAAGGGCTTTAGCTTCCAAATGGCCTGAAACACATCACCGTTTGTGTATTTGGCACATTTATCAAAATGCCGCAATTCATTTGAGTGGAGTTTTTTCTCAATTCAAAGAGTTCGCTAAAGATTTTTCCTCGTGTATATATGACTTTGATGAAGAGGAAGATTTTATTTCAGCTTGGAACATAATGTTGACAAAGTATGGACTTGAAGAGAATGCTTGGTTGAGACGATTATTTCGCATAAAAGAAAAATGGGCTTTAGTATATGGACGACAAATGTTTTGTGCGGATATGACTACAACCCAAAGAAGTGAGAGCATGAATAGTATTTTGAAAAGATATGTCTCTTATCAGCATAAGTTTTTAGACTTTTTCCATCACTTCCAGAGATTGCTTGATGATCGTCGATATGAAGAGTTAAAAGCTGATTTTAGATCAAATTCAAGTGTTCCATGTTTATTGTATCCAGTGGAAATATTACAACATGCGAGTTCTACTTATACTCCTGAGGTATACAAGTGTTTTGAACAAGAGTGGTATAAATCTCATGATTCTAATGTAGAAATTTATGAGATTGTTGGATCACATGCAACATACAAAGTTAGTTTGCACAAAAAGAAGTGCCATCATATAGTTACACTTGATTCATTTTGTGAAAACATCCAGTGCAGTTGTAGCTGTAGAAAATATGAATTTGCTGGGATGTTATGTTCTCATATTTTGAAAATATTTTCTATGCAAAATATCAGGAAGATCCCAAATGAGTATGTTTTGAAAAGATGGACAAGAAATGCAAAAGACGGATACTTTGGAGGTAGTACTTCAAGTGTGAACACAGATGGTTTGGATCCAAAACTTCTTCGAAATATGCGATATCGGGATTTGTCTGGATTATCTATTCAATTGCATAACAAGGCAGCAGACAGAGAGGACACATACATGGATGTAAAAAATGGTATGCTTAGCTTGTGTAAGATGGTGGACAAAAAGTTACAAGTAACTGAAGCAAATGTCCACCAATCAAACTTTAGCCAAGAAGCTACTGAGTTAGTTCAATCTCTAGAAGAAAACAGTCAGGTTTCAGCCAAAGGAATTAAACCCAAGAAGAAAACAATTTCAGGCAAGAGATTGCAACGAGGCATAGAAACTTCTTCTAGAAAAAAAATGCGGCAAGCAAAAATAAACAAAATCCAACAATTGTTCAGGTTTTATCTTTACTAATATTTGAATTTTTTATTTGGTGTTATATTTAAAAAATCATTTAGAATTAATTAATTTTATTTTTTTAATAGGATATAGAAGAGCCTACGCCAGAAGCTCAATTTCCACCAATTACACAACTGTCTCAGGTTTATAGTTGTCTCAATTTCCACCATTTACACAACAAAAATAAATAACTTTGTCAGTGATTATTATCAGGCGACTTCCTCAAGCACCGGATACCACACGCTAGATACCACGTGCTGGATACCGCCTGTTGGATTTGTTCCTCCATCAGGATATCCTCCTGCTGGATATCCACCTTTCGGATATCCCCCAGTTGGATATCCACCTTCTGGATATCCTCCATCTGATTATCCACCTTCTGGATATCCACTCGCTGGGTATCTTGGTCCATCAGCTCCACACCACGGTGAGTCTCATTTTTTTATTACCAACATTCTCATATTAAGAGGTAAGGTGACATGATATTTATATGTGAGCATATTCTGTATACAGGAGGATATTACGGGCATGGAATGCATTCCCACGGATTCGGCCATGGCAAGTTCAAGCATGGAAAATTTATGGGGAAGCATGGCCAGTTCGGCTGGAAAAAATAAATGTTGCTCGAGTTCAGCTAGGTACTATTGTTTTTGTTTGTTGTTATATTTTATTGTTGTTATGTGTTTGGTGCTATTATGATTTGATTGTTTATGAGTATGAATGACTTAAATTTAAGATAATAACATGATAATATAGGTTGCGTACTTCTTTCTTAACTTTTCTTGATCATACTAGTTGTCTTGTTTTTTTTTGTTGATCATACAGTCGGCATTGAGATTACAGTTTGCCTCTATTAGCACTTTGTCTCTAGTCTATAGATTACAGTTTGCTGCAGATGGATTTTTGCAATTTTAGTTTGTCACTATTAGCACTTTGTCTCAAGTCTATAGATTACAGTTTGCAATGTTAGTTTGCTGTACATGGATTTTTGCAATTGTAGTGTCTGTCAAAACTGGGGGTTTTACCTTGATATTCTTATGTCTATACTGGAATTAATTTTGAAAAAGTGATTTAATTCTTCTCTAAATGTTGAAACATCAGACTATGGGCGAGTGTGCATCTTATTTGTAAAATTATTGTGTATCAATGTAATATTCATTGAAACTATTTACATTGTTTCATTTAGTCCTTATAAATCTAACCTCGTTCTTCTTTCTGTATATATATATTAGGAGAATGTTATATAAATCTAACCTCATTTTACTTCATGGATGGTCACTTAGGCAGGATCATTAATTGGAGCATTTAATATAAATTGCAATATAAAGTTGATCTAACATAACAATTCCATGACCTAACATTTTTTTCTTATTCAACAAGATGAGCGAGTATAACCTTACCTGAAGAAGAATCTCATGCAAGCTCGACTTGAAAAGAAGTTTACCAAGGCTCAACTTGCACAAGTATGCATCTTCTCTCTCAGCATCCATATTACGGAATGCATTCTTATTTTTGTTTGCGTTTTTGGCTTGCTTCTTTGTTTGAAAAGAAATTTTCAAGTGTTTGCCTTTGCTGAGCTTCTCACTCTATATGTTTTTTCTTCCTGCAGCTTGTTGATGAGGGACTGCTGATTGGGCTTCGATATGTTGCTGATTGGGCTTGGATGTGTTTAGTGTTTGTTTTGTTGTATGACACTGAGATGTATTTTAAGCTACGAATTTGCTGTTTGGAATCTGCTGAGATGTATCGCACTTAAGTTTAAATATGTTACGAATTTGTAATTTACAGAAAGTTTAGTTTGGACTTCTTGCAACATGTATTTCAAGATTGATCAAATTGTTATTTCCTTCCTGAATGTTGTGATAATTAATCAATTCTGCAAATGCTTATCTTGTTGAAACAGAGATGATCTGGTAATGATGCTCATCTCCATTTTCACGATCTACAGCATGTTAAGATGTTTATCAATTCTGTCTGCAGAAATCTGTAGATGTTTATGAATTCTGCAGATGGTTTATCAATTCTGTCTGCAGAAATCTGCAGATGTTTATGAATTCTGCAGATGGTTTATCAATTCTGGCTGCAAAATTCTGCAGATGTTTATCATGTTTATCTTATTGAAACAGCATGTTCTCAGTCCACTTCGACATCACCTTTACAAACAGAATTGACCTTGTAGTAAAGCACAAATAGAATTGACCTTTACAAATAATCGAAGTTCAAGCTAGTAAACATTCTTCCAAATTTTGATAAATTTCTGTTCTTATCTGAGCACAAAATTTCATCTTTTAGATAACACAATCATCAACAATAACAAATTTAAAAATAACAAGCAAGTCTCCATGCACTGCCCGCAACTATTATGTCTAGTACAAGACAACAATGACATGATTTCGCTTACACAAACACTGAACAAGTCTAAAAGTTACTAAAAAAACATACTAATCCGAATGTGTGAAATACAATAAATAAGAGCTCAATTAGCTTCATCGGCAGACAAAGCGACACGTATGACAACCCAAATTATCCAACACATCATCACCACAAATATTTGTCTAATTCTTCTCTGTGTAGTGTTCATTTTAAGAAGCAATTTGTAATTTTCAGTCTTCAACTCCTTTATAGTATTCTCTGCACTTTTGGCATCAGACTCCAACTCCTTCATTATATTATCTGCATTTCTAGCATCAGCCTCCAACCTGGTTATTTTCCTAAGCAATCCTGGTATTATTTGTATTGATCTACTACACATCTCTTCATCAACCCATGCCCAATAACCACACCCTCCTCCATTCTGCGATTCAAAGTTATAAACGAGATTAAATGCCTAATTTTTGCACAAAATAAAGTGGGAAAAAATGTTTACTTTTTACTACCTCAAATAGCGAACATATAGCAAATCTCCTGCATGGGTTTTCATCAGTCCATGAGGTGATGATTTTCACCATGCGTCCACATCTGCATTTCGATGTATTGGTAGTGCAGTACTTTGACATTTTTTACCTGATAAAAATAAACAAGCTATTATCATTCTTAGCAATCGACCATAAGAAAAAAAAACTTAGATAGCAATCAAACAATTCTGGTGTGGTCGTTGAATTCACGAGTATACCAACCTACAAGATGACCCTTGAATTCATGTCATTCGCTTGGATACATAACACCATCAAACATCAAACTTCATGTCGTGGCGAGATAAGTACAATAACAAACATTAGAGTACACTTAAATTACTGATCTAAACTTGAATAGAATGACTGTAATTGGTAAATTTTAACAAACTAGAATAGAGTGACTATAATTGGTAAATTTTAACAAACTAGAATAGAGTGACTGAAATTGGTAAAATTTAACAAACCTAAACTTTTCTCACTGCCCTAACAACCAACCAGACCTAAAATCCAACAGCAAGAACCACAAAACTTCACAAAATCCAATCTTTCTCTCATAAGATCATCATATTGATAAGGAAAATGAATTGGTCGATTTGGACATCCAGGCAAAAAATTCCAAATCGACCATCAAATCCAGTTTACAGGTCCACGATGAGCAAATAATGGAAGACATGAACAAAACACTCAGCGTTTCTTGGCCTGTAATCGGGGTGGAGGTTAACTGCGTCTTCGAGGAGGAAGAAGCTGCCAGACAGAATTAGGGTTCGTCCAGAACAAGAGGAACGCCAGGAGCTTCAGGTTTCTGCGTCCGAATGGAGTCGAGGAAGAGAAGTCGCACCTTGTAGTGGAGGTCGAGGAGGAAGAAGAAGACGCCGGGAGTGGAGTCGCAATGAAGAGAAGTCGCACCTTGTAGTCGAGGTCGAGGAGGAAGAAGAAGACGATGGGAGTGGAGTCGCACCTTGTAGTCGAGGTCGAGGAGGAAGAAGAAGGAGGGGCGGCCTTGAGAGCAGTAGGGTTTCGACAGTTTTGGTGTTTCGGAGGAATGAAAAGAGGGGAAGAAGAAGGGCCGGCCTAGAGAGCAGTAGGGTTTCGGCTGGTTGGGGTCTCGGAGGAATGAAAAGAGGGGAAGAAGAAGAAGGTGCGGCGGGAGTGGAGAGCAGTAGGGTTTCGGCAGGTTTTTGGATCAGAGGAATGAAAAGAGGGGAAGCGCGACTTGAGTAGACCTTCTCGCTGGCGTCTTCACGTGCTCCTCGCGTGCGATCTCTTGTCGTTTAGCGAGCGTCGCAGAGGTGCAGAGACCAAACCGTCGCAGAGGATCCGAACTGGATATTTTCACATTGCCCCTCTTATATGTTCATTTTAACCCTTGTAAGGATGATTTTTAATTAATATCATTAAGTAAAATTATAATTAACAGTGTAAATGAATTAGACTGAACAAATTTAATATTTAATTTAATAAGAGTGGAATATATATATATATATATATATAATAATATATATATATAATATATATATATATATATGAAGGGGTGGAATTAGGATATTGATTTAGTGTAGGTAAACTATGACTAACGCTCATGGGCACATTGCAGAGCGCACCTCCTTCAGTCAATTTCGGTAGCAAACCCGACAATAATGCCCAACTGAGTTTTCCGATTCGCAAACCGCGCTGTCATGTATCTTATTAAATATTTTTACATCATTTATCTAATTTTATTCTTATATTATTCTTATACATGTATAAGAAATATAAGAAGAAAAAGTGTATCAACGTATATTTTACTTTCAGCATATTCCATATGTTTGTTATGCTATTTAGTTAGAAAATTTTAAATATTGATGAGAGAATTATAAAATTAAGGATTATTTTGGTACTAAAAATTATGATGTAACAGCTAGGTCTAGTAAATAAAATAAAATAAAATGTAAAAAATAAATATTTTGTTCAATAATATATTTGAAATATAAAATAAAATAAAATGTAAAAAAGTAAATATTTTGTTTAATAATATATTTGAAATATAATGAAATTTTATAATAAATTTGAGATTGTAAAAAATAAAAGTGTCAATTAATAACAAGCATGTATAAAAAATGATTAGATTTGGTAAGAAGTCAAAAATGAATAAATATATTTTTTTCGTTTATCTTCATTTTTTGTTTTTTAGGTTATATAAATATTTTGTTTAAGGTCCTAGCCCAATGTGGGCAAGTGCCCCGGCATGAATTGGCTCCGCCCATATCGTTAGATCTTAAAAAATTATATTATTTAGTATCACTAAAAACTTTAATATTTAAGTTAGTCAGTCTAAATTTTTCTACTAAATTAAATACCTATTTAATAGAGAATCGAACCGTGACACCCACTTTATCTCCGTTATGTCTTTATCTCCACCACCATGAGGTAGTATAAAGCTTTTTAATAATAATAAAAGATGAAACTATTACTTCAACAATCCTTCTAAGTACGGGCGAAGCCCGCCCCCACCCAATTTAGCTATAAAAAAAATATAACCCATAAAAAAAGGCCAATTTTCTAATTACAAAATTTAATTAAACCAAAGTCTAATTAACCCAAAGTCAACATGTAAATTTTAATTAAATAAAAAATTTTATATTTCACCTATTGCCCTCCCCACCCTAAGCATTTGCCTTTTTTATTCCTCTTCATAGCCACATGTAAACAAGATTTTAATTTTAATTATTTTATCATTTTTTCTTCGTTAAATTAGAGCAGATCTATTCGTATTTGGAATGAATTTCTTAGATATATTTGTATTTGTGATGAATTTCTTTCAATCTCTAATTTCTTTATTTTTTTAAAAAAATTATAATATCTTTCATTTGTATATTTCATATTTATAGTATGTACAAACGATCGACAGTGACTCGACGAATATAACTGTGATATCTTTTCTCTCAAATAAACATATAATATTTATTCATATTTATCTTTTTTATTTTATTTATATGTTTAAATTAATTATTTTTTAATATTAATTATAGTTTGTCGATCCCACCTAACTTTAAACTCTAGCTATGTCCCTGCTTCCAGATGACCTCATTATTTGAAAAAGAGGTAAATTATGAAAATTTCTCCCAACTAAGCATATGTAAGGAAGAGTTGAGATGACCAATAAAATATTTTATGAGCAATAATAGAGAGATTAAAAATGAAAGAGTGAAAAATATAATGAATGATGTGACATGACGTGGTATGACGTGACACATTATATGTACACGTCTGATTATCGCTTGAACATTATCGGCGACCTTCGGCCGCAGTCCCGAATCAAACTATACCCTGGGGGCTACGGTGAACCCGTCAAAGATCGTTACATGTGTCGTGCCACATCATTCACTATACTTTTTACTCTCTCATTTTTACTCTCCCTATTATTTTTCATATTCTATATTTGTTAAAAATCTATCTCGAATCTTATGTACCAATTAACTGTGTCAATTCAGGACGAGTAAAGGTTCTTATGAAATTTACAGGAAGAGAACTACCGTTCTGTTATTTTTATTTATTTATTTTACGTGCTTGAGAGCATTCCATCTATTTTGCATGACAAAGGAAAGTTTCTTTCACATTTGAAAATTATAAGGGTCGATCTGTAATATTTACATTTTGAAGATATTTTTTAAAGAATTATAAAATGCCGGGCAAAATAAAATTCCCTCTAAATAAATTTTTTTATATTTAAAAAAAATAAAGTGCAAAAAAAAAAGGAGCTTTGGCTTTATAGCGCATCTTAATGGGAGAAAAAGCGTGCCGGGTCGGCTGAACCGGTGGCTAAACCGGAACGTCAGCTTTCTTCTGCCTATTGCCCCAAGCACGCGGCGGTGCATACTGTGGACAAATTTCTGTCCCATTTTATTCTTGGTCCTGTTTGTCCTATTTTTGATCGATGAGTCATTAATCATCCATCGAACATCTTCTATGATTAAAACTCATTATCTCAAATAAAATTATATTCTGGGATATAAATATACAATGAATCTGTCGGGATTATCGTAATTATAATCTCGTCGGATTCACTATCGAATCTGATGAGTTTGCAATTATAACGATTTCAACTGATTGATCGTTCTTTTAAAATATCATTTAATTTGGGATAGTAATAAAAAATTATCGATAATATTCGATCGACGATCGGACGATTAGTCGATCGACATCAATGAATACGGGACAAGGATCCCGTGTGATGTCCACTGCCTTCGGCTCCCAATAATGACGCGGGTAGTCGAGCAGGGTGAGGAATCAGATAAAGGGAGAGATTATTATTATTATTTATCTGCACGTCAACTCGCTCACGACAGACCCAAAAAACAATAACCGATTTAAAATAATAAATAAATAATAGTTGCAGGTGGACGCCCTCGCTATCAATGTTAGCAACTGTGAAATATCTGAACCCCGCTGTTTCGTTTCTATGGGATGAATTGATGATTAATATGTAAATATTGTCATCAACAAATTTGAAAGTCAAATCTTGACAAAGCCAATATGCCCACTCTCTCTACACACTAGCCACAACATTCGAGCTAGTAACCCCCGTGATTTACTTCCTCCGTATTCGCTCTGGGACGGATTGGCAGAGGCGAACTATTCGTCTAAAACCCCGTTGCTTCATATTAATTTAGTTAAAGTGCTATCAATTTCTAAAGAATAAGTATAAACTATTCAACGGTAAGACCCAGAAAAAAATACAATTTCTAACGTAATTTACGAATGCATGATCACAAAATCATACTATAATAATTTAGGGGCGCTTAATATATATATTCATAATGAGAATGATAATAAATTTTAATTGAAAAATTTATAAATTTAGTAACAATTTAATGGGAGTTGAATTATAAAATTAAAGATATCATATTTATATTTTGATTTTGATTTCCGTATATCAAACATCATAAATGAAATCATTTCGATTCCCGTTTTCTAAATCCGCTTACCAAGCACTCCCTTGGTAAAAGTTTTGATGATGAAGTTCGCTTTCCAACTTAGTAAAAGTTTGTTTACACATACATAATATCAAGAATAATGATTGAGAGAGTGAAAATGGAAAAGTGAAAATCATAGTGAATGACGTGACACCTTACATGCACGATCTCCGACGGATTCACCGTGTCCCCCAGGATATAGTTTGATTCGGGACGATAGCCGAAGGCCGCCGATGGTGTCCAAGCGATAATCGAACGTGTGCATGTAAAATACCACGTCATGCCATATCATTCACTATGATTTTTACTCTCTCATTTTCACTCTCCCTATCATTACTCTAATATCAATTAATCTAATAAGCTTAAAAGTTTGAATCGAAAGAAATGGCAAGAAAACCTCCTCCATGGTCACAAACTCCCCCACATAGCCAAGAGACGTACTATACACAAACATTGAGACTTGGAGATCTTGGACAGCTTTAGGGTTGCGCAGATCGAAGATCAACTCGAGTTGCACTTCGCATGGGAACCCATGAACGGATGAACCGAAGAGAGTTCGTTTCAGCTAGCCGAATGAGTTTTATAAATGAAGTGGATTCTTTGCAGCAGGAAGAAATTTGGCAGTCGGAAGTACATTCACCTTTCGCCATACAAACTAGCAATGCACTTTCTCAAAACAGATTCTCGGAACCTTTTAAAAGCAACTAATCGACTTTTCCCTAAACATAGAGAGGATTTTTGTTCCCATAAGCATCAACTAAAGGTCCCAAGTTATTACACATGTTATACTATCAAAACTTCATGGTACTGAAACACAATCGAAGAGATGTGACCAAGTAAACCAAATTAAGCAATGCTTCTTGACGATTCCGAAAAGCTAGTTCCTTCTCAATCATATATCAAAACAAACCATATTGGTCTCCATCTGGTTCGGTGACGAAGCCAGTACTCCAGCCAACTAAAACCTCATCTCGATCATCAAGTCCCACCGCCACGCCATGTACATATCACACAAGCAGAACTGCGTTTATACAACCATCATTTTCTGGATTGTTGGTCACTTGTGCATATTTCCCTACAGAGGAGATTGCCAGGGAAACAAATAATTAAACAGGTGAGTACCAAAAAAGATCAATTGGTTCCATATACATTATCTGTTCAATTTTCTATCTATTCGCCACAAACTGTTAACTTAATGATGTAGTGATATCACAAGATAATGCAAGTAGTAAATGACTGATGAATTCACTAGCTAGGCTTGTGAATCCTAAACACCATATTTCAGATTATGGGTTGCGGGGATTAGAGATTTCAGAGATTCAGGTTGGAAATTTTGCAAATAGTTTGCTAAACAACATTATGTCAAATCATTGGAAATTTTGCAAATAGTTTGCTAAACAACATTATGTCAAATCATCACTGCGCAAAGATATAATAATCAAACAGGTGCTATATTCAACACTAATCTGAAGAATTAAATTATTATTAGAAAACCCTAAAATAGAACAAAATGCAAATGATAAGTCAATGAGGTTAAAAATTTTACCCCACACTACTTTTCCTGCAGGTGTAACCAGACCAAGTTCACTCACATTAACCTGCCAATCAAAAAAAAAGGTTCTTCAACATGAAATTGATTTTCTAATGGCGATAAAGTTGTTCCTTTGAATCAGCTTGAGCAAAGAGAATGAAAATTGAAGAGCGAAAACGGGAGAAATGGTTACCTCAATGATCGTTCCTTTGGTTACAACACCAAGGGAAGTGTACATTGGCCCATTTGGATTCTTCTTGATCCTATGATTTCGAGATTAAAAGTGCATTTCAGCTCTGGGTGAGTTACATGAGCTTTAGTAAATCTCAGGCCTGTTGGTCGAATGAAGCGCTCATACTTCGGAGGCTTCCTCGTAAATCCTGGTCCAACAAAGGTTACTTTTGTGACCATTCTCTTCCACTGTTTGGCTGTTTAAGAAACCATTTCAATTATTAGAAGCTTGCAAAATAAGCAAATGATAGGTTGATCTGGATTACGGGGATAAGATATATGTATACTGCAAAATATCCTATGTTTTTGAATCCCAATGTCACGAAGCGCTCTTCAAAACAGTGTTAAATAGGGACAAATATGTGTATGCTGTCTCCAGTGCATCACAGTGAATATTGCTTTAATATCTATTATCTAAATCACTCGCCAAAAGACAGCTAGTTTATTTGTCTAACCCAACTTGATAAAGTTGGGATAAATTTGAAGAGAAGATGTTTAGTAGTTTGTATTTAATTTAATCCAAACATATTGAGAAAGAGTTCTGAAATATCAACTATTAGTGAACATGAAATGATTATAAGATTATTCTAGACTTAAAAATATTACAAACTTGAATCCTAGTTGTAATTTTTTTCACTCACTGTGATAACTATAAATATTAAGTTCTTATGTTCATCTATGATATATTTGTATGCATATAATAAATGTAAAATATCTTTTTCTGGGAAAATGCTAACATATACATCTAAATAGATGTTCACGCTGAAGTAATCTAACATATTAGAGTAGAACACCAGTCAAAACTATAAAACAAGATACCAAAGTATTGAAATAGAAGTGGTAATATGAAAAGTGTCAAGCACAGACCAACCAATGAAGTGCAACGAACCACCATATCTGGACTTTCATATTGACATCGTGAACCAATTCTTTCGGAAGCATTTACTGACCAACATGCCTAAGTAACATTACTAGAACCTAGAGTCAACTTCAACCGTGTTCAAGTTTGGATTCTTTTGAATTGGTTCTATCAATCTATGTTCTTCTACTTCCATACAATCTCTCTTAAGATAAATTGCTTTTTTATCCTCCAAAAACTTTGTGATTCTCCTCAAAAGTCAAGAAAAAAAATACATTTTCCCATTATGTCTACATATTTATGAAAAAAAAAGAGAGTAAGGCCTCAGTTTCTTAGGATAAATGAGACAGTATAAAAGAATGTAGTAGGAAACAACCTAACAAAAATAGTGGCAACCTAACAAAAATAGTGGCAATTGAACAAGACAATCAAGTCTCCAAGTCCCACTATAAGATGCATGCATAGTTCCAGGAACAACTATGAAAATTTTTGTAAGTTCATATGGATATAACACATTTGATTTAATTAATTTGATAGTTATCTAGGTTGACAAAACCAGAATGACCAAAAAAACATAATCAAATCTAATATAGTACAGGAACTAAATTCAGATGCTTACATTTCCGCTTCCCAGATCGAATAACACGGAACATTTCATCCTCAGCAACAGGTCTGACCTATAAAGAAGAACAATACATTTACTAAGTTTCTGATCTTTTGATGCCTGATAGACATTGTTATTGACAGAACATGAGAGTAAAAAGTTACCTTTGGTAAAGGAACGTCCCATTTGCCAGCCTTTTCCTTCCTCTTTTGTTTAATAGTGTTGCTAAGGACCTAAAAGCAAATAATCACCAACAGGAAGCTAACATAAATTATATATATATATATATATATATATATATATATATATATATATATATATATCACTGTTGCAATAACATCAACAGAGTGTGTGCACATGAAAGATCAGTAACCTTTGCTCTTGTTGTGGTATCACGATCCAAAAGATAGGCAGGAATAGCTCCATCATGAACCTTATCATCCACTTTGCGTCTACTTGATGATTCCTCATGCATAGCAATCCTGCAAAGAAACAAACCAGAAGCAGTTTGCCCAGTTTTCCATTCAGCCAACTAACCAAGAATTCTTTTCTTTAACAAAGAAAAAATCCCTCATTATTGTTTGAAATTATTTTATTCTCTAATCTTATCAAGATGATGACACCAATGACCACAATAATTGGAAACACCAACCACGGTCCAAAAGAGCTGTTTTACTAATTCATCTATTTTAATTACATCAAAACTGTAAATTGGCACATTGATAGACATCTATAAACTACAAACAAATTCTAATTGCAATTTTAACCTCACAAACCCTCATAAATTTTTAAGAAACAAGCCAGAAACTTAGATTGCCCAGCGCACCACATGATTATGAACAGATTATAAATTGCAAAGACAATAACAACAACATGGATACATCAGTAAGAACTCAGAAACTAGAGAGATGCACAGGAAGCTTACGTCTTCTTCATTAAAGCCTTCTCGGCGTAGCGCTTCTTAGCAAACATCTTCCCCTTAATTCCCAGAACCTGTAAATAAATCGTAAACACTTAAGGCAGTTCCACACGCGTGGAAAATCCTTGAGTTAGAAGTAAATACATTCAGTAAAAAATTCTCACTTTTTTGGCAAACGCAGACCGCTCATGGACCACCCGAGCTTCCTTCTTCCGCTTCCGCTCGAAATGATCCAGCCGGTATCCATGGCGCTTCCGGTGAAGCTCGATGTAGTCCCCTTGCGGCTAATAAAAGAAGTCCCGTAAATCAACCACTTCAATCAAATACAACTCGAAATGCAAGAGAATCCAGCAATAAGAGTAGAGCAACTCACCATGTCGACGGCAGCGGAACCTAGATTTAGGGTTTGGTTCGGCGATTGAACCAGTGGAAGCTATTTTATATTACGGGTATGATGTTCCGCGGAACAGATGACATTTGAAAGGTGACTTTTTTTTTAAAAAAAAATTAAACATTAGTCGAAATACAACTCCAAACGAAATGAAAACTGTTATATTAGATGTACATTAGATGAGACTTAAAGAGAGAATCCGAATCATATTTAACTCGAGTAAAGAAAAAAAATAATTAACGATTAATCTCGGACGATCGATCTGGTCTCACAGAAATTTTTCATCGGTCAGTAAGATAAATCGAAAAATATTCACGGTAAACGGTCTAGAAGTCCAACGTCTCAAGATTCGTGCCTCATTTGAGAAAAAATTTCTATAAATACGTCGTAGTTGGAGATCAAACTGTGGATATCTAGATTAACGACTAATCATTTTACCGTTACACCATAATTCTGGAGGCAACTCGAGCAAAAAAGATATAGGTACTTATGATATCGATCGAATTAAATCCTAAAACCTACCAGCACAAAGTGAGAATCGAACTTCAGACAGAGTTGGCAAGGCCTCTGCTATGGCTTCATAGGCGAAAGGTGACTTTTGAAAGATTATTGGTTCAAAAAATTAATTCGTACTTAATTCTTCGAATGATTAATTTGAAAGATTATTGGTTCAAAAAATTAATTCGAAATTCGGGTAAATTAAAAAGCACTGATGTAGAATCATGTAAGTAGCTAATATTTTTAGGATTATCATTTTATTAGGAAAAATCCATACAATAAAGAGTAAGAGTAATGATACATTCAAAAAAAAAAATTAAAAAAAATCTTAAGGAATGATGAGGTAGTGAACATATATATGTCTGATTACCACCCGAATATTATCATCGGCCTCTAATTATTATCCCGAATCAAATTATACTTTCAGGATACGATAAATTCATCGAAATTCACTACAATTATTATACCATATCATTCCTTAAACTTTTTCTTAAATTTTTTCCTTAAACATATCATTTTTCTAAATTTACAATTCCTTTTTAACATCATCATTTCTTACTTCTCATCTGTTTTACTATGTGCGAGATCCATATAATATAAAGGTTTATCATAATTTTATAAATTTTATATTAAATTTAAAAATATTTTACAACCATTGAAGACCTGAGATTTTTTTTAATCAACTTATTTATATTTATGTAAAATATCTATTTCTTAAAATAATCTTAAATATTTAAAATTTTAATTATAAATAATTCATCATTATCTTAATAATTATTTCATTATATTTAATATTATTTAACTTAAATTTTATATATTCTATCTTTACTTTACTAAATTTAAAATTTTTTATTTTTATTATTTTATGTTCGAAATCAAATTTAATATTTATTTTTTTCACATGTTTTATATATCAAAATAATATATCTATGATTATGATAAAAAATATATATTTAGAGCTAAAGAATATAATAATAAAATAATCATCTTTTATAATTTATGATTTTTATAAAAATGATATATCATACAAGTATACTTAATTTCTAATAGAAAAAAAAATTTGTTTTAATTTTTATAATTACGATTAAAAATTAAAAAAAAATAAGTATACCAAAAAGACCTTGTAAATGTTCAAGTAATTATTAAAAAAAATGAAGGTACATATATTTTATTTACACAGTTTTACATTTTCACCTCGCATCTTTATGTCTCTATAAGAACAAAGTTCCGTGGGCCGGACATCTATCCGTGGGCCGGACATCTAGTCGCTATTTCAGATATTTATGATAGGACGATTAGTCGTTATTCTAGACATCCACAATTCGATCCCAGCTACGACGTATTTTATAAGGGTTTTTCCTTCAAATAGGGTGCGAATCCTAGGACGCTGGATTTCTAGATCGTCTCTTGCGAGTACTTCCCGATTTACCCTAGCGGCCGATGAAAAACTTCTGTGTGACCGGACTGGTCACCCGAGGTTGGAAAAATCTCGTTAATCATTTTTTTTGTCCCGAGGCTTTGGTGCAGTGGTAAAGCGATTAATCGATATCTCAGACATTCGTGGTTCAATCCCCTGCTACTGCGTATTTGTAGAAATTTTTCTCCAAATGGAGTGCGAACCTTGAGACGCTGAGTTTCTAAATCGCTCACCGCGAGCGCTTCCCCGATTTATCCTGGTGACCAGTGAAAAATTTTCATAAGACCAGGCCGGTCATCCCAGATTCGTTTGCTACTTGGTCCAATATTTTTTTTTCTGCCTGCTCCCCACGCACTAGCCATAGCATTCGGACTAATAGTTCCCGTGATTTACCTCCTCCGTATTAGGCTTAGGACAGATTGACGGGATACTGAAAACAAATGAATCGACATTTACCACCGAGAACAAAGTTACTAAAAATTAAATAAAATCAAATTGGAAAGAATTAATGGATCTAATTTCATTTAAATTTCTGCCACGAGTTTAATAATTTAAGAATGAAATTAATTTTAGAATCATAGCAAAATATTAGCATTAATCGAAAAAGTTTTTAAAAAGATTTATCTAACGCTCCTGATGTTTAATAGATATTTGTTTAGGACAAACTCAGCAAGATGTCTATCCTCCCAGTCTTCCATCCAAGTAAACATACCATAACTTGTAATCAAAGTATTCAATAACAGCAAGGTCTGTGGGAAGATAAGGGTAACCGTATTGTTTTTCAAGTTTCAGCTCATACACGAGTTGGCAATGGCAAATGACAGTCGATGGGCGGCCCGTGGAAAATAACCGCAACAGTTTGCAGACTTAAACAAGATCGAGCAAAAAGTTCTAAAGGGATAACAGTGAGACAGTTTCGATTCTGAGAATTCGAAACTTTTCTTTCCTGACTCCTGGTTGCTTAATCTGAATCCTTTGTGGGTTCTGAAGTAGGGGTTTTCTTCCCCTTGTGCGCCGAGACTGATTCGAGAAACTCTTGCACGATGCTGCTGTCTTTGAACTTGAGCGCCACCGTGATTAGGCCGCCTTTCCCTTCGCCGGCACTGTTAACGCAAGCAAAGGTGATTCCTTTCTTGTCCATGTTTGTGAGAGACATGTCTGGGTAAATGCTTGCATTTAGGATCAGTCGAAAATTCCCCTTGGCTCTCATGACAAGCCTTGCCTTTTCAACATCTGATACTGAGACATTCAGTTTAAGCTCTCCCTTCCCCCTTTCCTTCCAGCCTCCATCCATGTACTCGTACATTATCGCATCAGCAGCAAAAACCGCTCTCTCATTTTCTTCGCCTGTTTCTAGAGGGACCTCTTGCATTGACAGTTTCACACTTTTAGAGGTATCTGGAGTATTGCCAAGCGAGGACGGAAAGGAAGACCCCCCATTTGTAGACCCAGTAGAGAGACTAAATGACGTTGCTGGAGAAGTTCCAAACGAGAATCCTTCCTTGGATAGTGATCCAAACGCAAAAGAAGAGGTTGAGAATCCAGTTCTTGTAAGCCCTGAGACAGAAGAGCCGAAGGCAAAAGATGAAGTTGAGAATCCAGTTCCAATGAGCCCTGAGAAGGCATTTTGGCTGCTTGATAATTGTTGGAATGAACTCAGAGGTGCAGCAGGTGCTGCTGGCTCTTTCAGATCATTTGTCCCAGCTTCTTTATCACTTTCTTCAACTGCATTTTCAACTTTTCGTCCACCATCCCCCTCTGTTTCTTCAGCTTCCTTTCCAATTTCTTCGTGCTGATCTTCGACTCTTTCTTTTACAGATTCATTGTCAGTTTTCTCTCTGCCATTTTTTTCAGCTTTACTTGATTCCTCAAGTCGAACTTCCTCTGCAACAACAATATTCTTCTCCTTATCGTCTGCAGTATCTGATACCGGTTCAGAAAATTTATCTGGTTTCTCACCATTCTTCTCTGTGCCCTCGATATTGTCAGAATTAACGACAATTTCAGTTCCCTTACCAACATTTACAATGACACTGTTCTCATTAGATTCACCTTGTTCTTCTTCTTGTGGTGTAGAGCCATCAGTTATAGAAGAATCCATGGATTTCTTTGCTTCTATACTGGTGTCTGAAGAAGCAACTAGGCGGATTCCGGCAAAAGGGTTGAAGAAGCAGCTGGTGCAGGCTGATTGCGACGGACCTTCACGATTCTTCTGGTAGCCATCACTTCCTCACTGGCCTTTTTAAATGTACCCATCTCCATGTCAGGAGCATCATCGTCCCGATCAGGGTCATCCTTGGTAAGCTGTCTCCCAGCAACCCTCTTCTTGGAAAGAGGAAGGGCATCTTGTGCATCTCCCATTTTCGCAAGGCTTAGCTTGAACAATTGACTGAACAGAAAACAGAAGTTTACATTACCAACTTTGAAGACAATTTGTTGGTGCTAATTAGTAGCAGAATTAGCCAATAATGCTTGCTCAATTAGCTGAAAATTGAGTGTATTAAATCATTAGTGTCGAAGATAATTCCTCATTTTCTTAAAGAGAAACAGTTTCTTCAAAATATTTGATCATGCATGCCAAAAGGGCCTTGATAACCAGCAAGATGTTGAAAAGGCCATACTTAATAAAGAATGCTCTTCAATCATGGTAGAAATCAGAGCGACAATCTCTATATTGAAATGTTGAAACCTACCAATGCTCCATGACAGTGGAAGCTAGCCATACTCCGACCAAAACAACAAAGGTAAGCTTTAAAAGGGGAATTTTATATAACAGTTCAGGCGATGTGAGTGGAAGCAGTAGTTTTCTTATAGCATAATAAGATGCACTAACAAGTTTGTGTTTTTGTTGTTATTGACACCAATACTAATTTTCACATAATATAAATTTAAATCAAAAATCAAAGGCATAATACAATTTTACAGGGGTGTCTAGAACAAAATTATGTCTGCATGTTTACATACTTCTTTCCTTATCTCTTTCAAAAGCTCCATATAATAAGTCTCATTAAGAATTGTAAACAATGATTATTCCCTTGAAATTGTTAACATATTGAGTTATTATACGAACTATTATTTAGGAGATATTCTTTTTATTCTCAATAAATTGTTTCCACTTAACTTTGAAATATCGTGAGAAATTTGTTAGCAGCTAGTAATAAGAGCTTTCCTTCTCTATTCATTTCAGATTTTTCGAAGAATAAAATACACCAACATGTTTTATCTTAATAATATAATAATGACTTGTAGTTTCGTCCCTTCTTATGAACTTTTATTGGCTTTGCAACTTTTGCCAGTATATGCATTTATTAAAGAGTATTTTGGATTTTAATTTTTCTAATCAGTTGGATATGCACGATGTTTTGTTATCCAACATAGACTATAATTTTAATTCGCAAGGATCATTCTTAACTGGTGAGTTTTGAGCACTAGAATATTTGACTAGTGTGTTGAAGAAACAACACATTTTGAAGGTTGGTCTTCATAGAAGTAAGTAGAGTTACTAGGTAAAGGATTTTACTTGCAAAATTAAAGCAACTTCAACTGTGAAAGAGATGAAAAAAGGACAAAAGAGGTAAACTAACAAAGATAAGATCGGACAAAAAAAGTGTGTCAATACAATATGTGGTTGAGTTGTGTTAAATAATGGACCAAGTTAAACAGTTTATATCAAACTATTTTTTATTTGACAAGTTATATGAACACCACCATGGCCTGCCTAAAAGAGGATTGTTGTGTTCAGCGTAAAATATAGGCAAATCTTATGCATGGATAAATCATATAGTCGACCACAGTTAGTGGAATAAAGGCTGTGTTGTAGTTGTCGTTGACAAGAAAGTTACATTGATGAAGATTTACGACAGCAAATAATGAGTGATTGACGTGGAGAGGAGCTTTTACAATTTTGTGTGACCATCGTGTGCCCCATAGTCTAAGAGGAAAATTTTATAAAAGCGTGCACCATTTGCCATGCTTAATGGATTGAAGTTTTAGACTATTAGGAAGCAATATGTAGATAATAGATAAGAATGCTAAGACAAATGTGTGGAGTAAAAAAAAAACTTATTTAAGAGGAATTAGGTTTGGTTCCAATAAATGTTTGTATTTTTCTAGCTTTATGCTTGTGAAGTTTGATGGTATTCATTAACTTTAACTACTTAAATTAGGAGATGGTCCATTTTTCTCTTTTAGCCGAAAATATTGATTGTAACCTCCTGATATGTTCATTTTAAAGCATAAAAGTGTAGTGTATTTGATTTAAAAGAACTAAAACATAAATGACATAAAAAAACCATATCAACAAAAAGAGAACCAATATAATAGAAACAAAATGAAGAATAAATAAATCCAAAGAGTGCAGTCATATGATTGCAGGTTTCAAATTAGTGTTCTTCCTGAAGAACTCATAGGCTAAAGCACTTCAAATTAACATTCACGTGAGTGGCTAGGTTGCCACCCCATTGTAGAGGTACAATCGGGCACTCGTACAACCCAACTGGCCATGAACGAACCAGAACTCTATCCAACTGAAAATTGCTAGCCATTTGGGATGACAATATCTCCTTCTTGTGTGGACACCAATGACCACCACATGTGCTGATATGATACTAATGTGGATATCCTGCCTCAACCCACCAACAATATTATTGTGTGGTGGCCCTAAGCACATGGGCAGACATCATCACTATTTAGACAAGAACATATTTTGTTTTGTGCTCGGATAGCGAATTGTTCTTTGTATTTGGCTGTTAAGCACATATTAATTAGTGAATGACTTCATTTAAAGGTGATCTAAACCAAGATTCCGTAGAGAACTAGGCGGAGATAGTATTTTGTAATTGATTGATCAGCATAAAGACAAACAAAGAGGTAGTCAGAAGATTAAAATATACTTTTCTTTGTAGATATAAAACTCCCCCTCAGTGTTTGGATTGAATTTAGCAACAACTACTACAAAAAAGGGGAAAAAAACAATACCTAAATCCACATATTAGCGACACAGAGCACCAGATCGCTCAAATTCATCAACCCAAACAGTAATTCCTTGGCATCACAGACCAAAACCCTCAATCACAAGCATCAATCAGACAACATAGCAATCAAAGAAATTCCTTTGCGGCGAAACCGGTAAATCGAAAACAGGGAAGGGATCGAGCACCTCAAAGAGTCGTAGAAGAGGTAGCAGTGAGACGGGGAAGATACCGTGAGCTCGATCGATCGCCGGACGCGCTGTCAATCGCGAGAGGAGCGCCCAAATCGCGGAAAGGGAATGTGAAGTCTCCTGAAGCATAACAGTTGCGGCGATGGCTGTATGGTAATTTTCTTTGTCTTCGTCGAATAGTTCTAATTCTAATGATTCGGAGTTGGGATAAAGCTGAGTTGACCTAACTAATCCTGACCGTTCATTTAAGAGAGAGAGAGAGAGAGGAAGAAAGAATAGGAAAATGGGACAAGGAGGAGAAAGAGGAGGAAATAATGAAGACTTTATTTGTTTTAAAAATGGACAAATGCCCCTCTATTTTTAAGTTTTATTTTATTATATATATATATATAATTTTGATATTCTGAATGACTATGTGAGTTTAGGGAATCCAAGCGCCTAATTTGGAAACCAATAACATTTTTTATATTTTTTTTTACTTTCGGATTAAATTAAAATTTTTAGATGTTTATAGGTATATTACATGTATTTAAAATTTAATATTTAAAAAATATTAATTTAAAAAATAAATTAAATCTAGATGTTTCGATCACTGTGAACGTATAATCATGGCACAAGTATATGTAATGCAGATATGCATATTAAGTTATTAACTAAGCTATACAATTATATAAATTTTTACTATCCAATCAATCCCCAAGATCATCAATTTAATTTCATAAAAAAATTTCATCGATCTCCAAGGATAAATTATAGAAGCACAATATTAAACACAATATTAAGTCACTGTCAACTCCCACAATCGTCGTCCCTGTAAGATTGTCTAACACCGAATACTCTATTTGGAAAGACAAATTCATGAGTTTTTCCATCCATGAGTATTTCGATCAGTCGCTCAATCAAATTTTTCACTAAATTTAACAGTAAATATATTAGTTAGATAATATGAAAATATTATTTATCAATTTAAGCAAAAATATTTAAATTTTAGTAAAACTATTTTAATTAGATAAAATCACTCATAATTAGTTACCATAACACTGTAATATTTAATATAATATTAGCCCAAACAGATTGTCACGACTCAATTGTCATTATGAAATACTTAATTTTTTTTTGATCAATTTTTATGTCACGACTCAATTGTCATCGTGTAAGTGGATTTAATTGCCCTTTCAAATAGTGATAATAATTGTTTACTAGCTTCGGGTACGATACAACAGCAAGATATTTAGTAGATTAATCAAGTGCTGAGGGTTTAAATTTTAATTATGATGCATTATAAAACATTTTTTTTAATTGGACGAAAAATATCGAACATTAAATATTGGGCGAGGAAACGAACGAATTAGGAGAAAAGCCGCCTTAAGGTCTGGGTGATTAGTTTTTGTAAAACATCTCGCATGAATTTTAAAATACGAACTCAGAACTCAGGTTTAAAAAATTCAAAAAAAAAAAATAATTTCATCAATTAAATATGACATAAGAAAAAGTAATATAGAAACCTAATTGAAAAATCATTATTTTTTATCCTTAAACGACGTCCAAGAATCCCTGCGATAGAAGATACAATAGAACGATGATGAAAGTCTTCTAAGGGATATAGAGGGTGACGGTATTATAAAAATTTATTATGAAATAAGAAATATGAGAACGAATTAGGTTAAAGGATTCCATGTATTAAATCCATATTTAATATTTCGAAATTCAATAATTTTACATTATGATCCGGTCAGGGTTAAGCGGCCCGGTCGGAGTTGACCCGGATCGATGAAGAGCCCGTCTGAAGGAGGCCGGTCGGGCAAAGACAGTCGGGCTCGCTGGGTGTCCACCTAGCTTGATGGATCAAAATTCGAGGTCGAGCGGATTTGGTTCGGTCAGTGATAGCCGGTCGGGTGTCTCGGTCGGCAGATCCGGCGGGATGGTTCTGGTCGGGCACGCCTGACCGGACGACTTAATCGCCCTGTCAAATCACTAACTCCCATTTTGAATGTCAAGACCTGTATCCAACTGTCCGAGCGGGTAACAGGAATAATTGAACCCTCTCAGGCCACCTGCTCATCCGAGAGCGAGTGACGACCGAGTGACAGAGTCTCGCCGAGTGATCACTCCCGGTCGGCTGGCCAATCCGTGTGGATTAGTCACTACGCCTAGTGAGATCAGCCAAGGTGACCCACTGTCTCAGTAGTTTAATCATGATCATGCTTTTAAGATCCTCCATATCTTCTCATTATAAGAAAAAGACACCTACCATAATTATATTCTGGCAGAGTATCAGACATTAATGGGGATGGAAGTGACAGCCTGGACAGACCTTCAGGTAGTTGTGCCAGACCCTTGGGAAGACTAAGGTTGTCAAAGGATCAGTATGTCAGCAGGTCAGCTTTTAATGAGACAAGACAGCCTTGACAAGACAGGGATCTCCTCCTCCCCTATATAAGGCCCCTTGGGTGCTTCAGAGAAGGGATCGTGCTGTTGAAATTTTCCTCTCCACATCTTGTGTCCCCATTTTGGGTCCGACTCCGACTCAGTCCTGTCCTAGCTTTGATCCCGACCCCGACTCACGCGCTGCCGCAACTCGTGCGTCTAACTGGGTCATTTTTGTCCGATTAAGTTATCTGAGTCGCTTGTCGACGGGATCACATTAGATCATCTAATAATTAATTATTATTTATCAAAATTAACAAAATAATTTTCTTTGCCGGCGGAGGTGGCGAAGGGGAGCTGAATAGATAACATCAATATCACTAAAACACTCAACAAGAAATATTATTTATTTGATGCTCCCAATAAATATTGACCTATTGAATTTGACATGCCCAAGGAAATAATTAATTTAATTTCCATTTATTATATTTTAAATTACTCGCGTGCCATGAATCAAAACCATCTAAAATTCCTCGTAGTTTTTTATTTTTATAATTTTAAATTATAAATATTCTCCAAAAAAAATCCAAGGCATCGAGTGGCATCTATAAATACTCATTGTTTCTAGCAACAATCCTTCACCAATCGCAATGGCAAAAGCCGCCGAGGCTTTCTTCTTTGCCATCTCTCTATTTTTCCTCTTGAAGGGTAATTAATAATCTCGTGCGTGTTTTTAGTTTGTGTCAAATATTCTTTTAGTTTGTTTTGCTAATGTTTCTTGTTTAGGGATCGAGAGTAGTTACGATGATAAGAAAAAGCTATTTGTGTTTGGAGATTCGTACGCGGATACCGGAAACTTAGGGAGAGTATTGGGGCGGAGTGCGCGTTCATGGTTTGAGCCTTATGGCATGACCTTCCCTAAGAAGCCGACTGGTCGCTTCTCCGATGGCCGACTTCTCACCGACTATGTAGGTTAGTATTTCTCTATCGTATTTTCTTTATCAATGGAATGAATATTCTAAAGGTATATAAATTATGTTTCAAATTTACTCGATAGTCTATCGAACAATAAAAAGATCATTTAGTTCTAAGATTAGTGGGAGGAAATATGGACATAGCATAGGAAGGCAATGGGCTATATTAAAAGATTAGTAAGATAATATTTTAAAGTTTGACCTTCAAGTGTGTATGATTAAATTGTGTTCTAAATTTATCTGATAGATGAATTAGGAGAAAATGTCGCCTATTTTCAGAATTAGTCAAACTCTCAAACTTATCTCTAAATTTTAAATATATTTATATAATAGAGGATTTAGTGTAGAGACAAAATAAGGAGAATAAATAAATACCAATTATGAAGGGTGCTTTTTGGTAAAATATGGGGAATTTTTCATTTTTGCCCATTTATTTTATCCATTTTATCTGAATGCAATTATACCCCTTATATTTTAAAAATAACACTATCCAACTATGGTAGCTTCTTTCATGCACACCAAGTCCCCAATTCCTTACAAGATCAGAAGATATGGCCCAACCCTGCTCCCTTATGGTATGAACTTTGCGGTCGCCGGCAGCGGAATCTTCGATCTTGGCAACTACCAGAGCAACCTTAGCACTCAGATCGATCATTTTCAATCCCAGATTGATGCCGGCATCTACTCGAATGCTAGCATTCGTTGCTCCGTCGCGCTAGTCGTGATCTCGGGCAATGACTATGGACATTTGGCGGAACAAGATCCCAACTTTTTGTTGGTGAGTATAGATGTGTAGAGCTCTTTGTATCTTTTAACATGCCTTTCTATGATCGCGGCTAACCGAGAACTTCTTGTCGTGACAAATAGCACATTCGCGAATTCATGCGACGATTGTTTGCGCAATTCAAAGTAGATCTACTTCGACTACAAGAAATAGGGGTCCCCAAGGTAATGGTTACGAACTTGCATCCGATCGAGTGCACGCCATTGTACACCAGACCTAGCAACTACACGCTTTGCCCGCAAAACATCTCCCAAGCCGTCTTCGAGCACAACCAATCGATGAACAAACTCATGTTGGACTTGCGGAGAAGCAACAACTCGAATACCGATTTCCTAAATCTCAATGTGAATAAAGCCTTCTCGAACATAATCCGCCAAGGTACACGATTTTATATAATGTTTGTTGCAATGCTATCGCCTATCGCAAGTATCTTATTTTTTCCCCCTCCTTTATTGTTAGTGAAAGGATCGACGAAGAAGAAGTATCCTTTGTTGCCGTGTTGCGAGAGTAGCTCGGACAAGACCGAGTGTGGATCCTTGGACGATAAGGGGAAAAAGATGTACTCGGTGTGCCAACAACCGGAGGAGCACTTCTATTGGGACTCGGTGCACCCAACACAAGCCGGTTGGGCCGCGGCCTTTGAGTACCTCAAGCCAACCATCAAAAGGTTCCTCTGATTTCCATAAAATGGAACAATTGTGTCTGATCAATTGTGTCCTTAATATATTGGTATCTTTGGATATTTGAATGCAAGATTATGATCCAAAAATATATTTTTTCATAGATAATGTTTCAAAACCTATAAAACACCATTCTGCACAAACAATTCATGATCTTCCTAACAAAAATCTTTCCTCTCAAAGTTATTGTTATACTATCGTAACAATATATAAACATTCAATCGTCGAGAATAAATCCAAGTATTCAGGGTTGTTTACAAGCGCGCACTATAAAAACAACGAATCCATTATATCCTCGAGGAACATTTACTTGGCCCGAGTACATCATCGTGGTGGGAGTAAATGTGTATCGTAATTCATTTACTTTCATTGTGCATATCATAATCTTTTATGATGACGGCAATTCCTTGATAAGAGGAGAATCGAAGAAGCAAAATCCTGTAACAATCGACGACAACAACAATAATTTCCTGACAGAAGCAGAATTGACTAGATTTCCCACCAACATGAACTCCATCGAATTGTAAACATATTGCTCTTTCTTAAGAAGAAGAAAAAGGACTCGTTCGAGTGATGGATTGTCAGTTTGTTTGACTGAAATCATGAAACAATACGTGGTAAACTTAACTAGTATTATATTTATAGAAAATTGACCAACAATTGACTCAACAAGTTTAGCTATTACTTATCTCCTGCATGAATAAAACTAACCTTACTGGTACAAAATATAGTTTAAAAATAGTCATATCGACAGTCTGATCCAGATCTATTCGGTTCGACCACTTCAGTCAGTTGAACCGTCAAACCGCTAGTCATACCGATTCAGTAGTGTTTATGCTGCCCTGCTAATGAAGTGGTTAGTTTGATAGTTTTGCTGGGTCAAAGTTGTAGTGGTTGGCTAATGGCTAGCACTAAACAATATCGACATTGTAAAAAAAAACACGATAAGTAAAGAGTATCGCACGCGAAATGTGCCTCAATTGACGACAATGACAATAGAAATCGATCGGAGTTGAGCGTAGATGGCCTTGTAATAAGTAGGACTAACAATATAGACAAACCGAATGATATACGTGACTAATAAGATACACGACCGACGAAATGAGATGAGTTTACCGCGAAATGAGATGGCTTTGAAATGCTAATTACTAAAACAACAGCTTCTAGAGCAATATGGAGATGTTGACATTGCATTCTTTCTTTGGCTTCCTTTCGAAAGGTCTTACTTGCTCCAACTCAAAGTCCAACCACCGAGAAGACCAGGATCATTTGTAACTCATCTACTCCTATTTCGAGTCTCCAACCACCTCAAGAAGTCTTAACCACTTGTAAGCAAATCCTTTTAAAGGTCACCGCGACGTGCCTCTCTTCCTCCCAATTCTAAGCATGGTTTCCTCTTCCTCGATTTCATGGATGGCCGCGGAGAAGGTTTCATGGTACTCTACCCTCATCTTGATGCTCCTCCTCATTCTGAATTGTTGCGAGCCTGAGGAACAGCTGCCGACCGACACAACATCGGTTAGAAGGAGTCGGTTGACGAATGGCCAAACTTGCGATGAGATCTATGTGGTCAGGGAAGGAGAGACGCTTCAAACGATAAGTGAAAAGTGCAATGATCCATTCATACTAGAGGAGAATCCTCACATTCTGGACTTCGACGATGTGTACCCGGGTCTCGTCATCAAGATCACTTCTTTCGGAGGAAACTAATTTGAACTATGTATCTGTGTTTGTGGAATTCAATAACTTGTTGTTTGAGATCATGACATGAGAAGTTTGTCTTGGTATTTTTGTCTAGATTTGCAAAGGTACGAGAAGTTTTTTCGCAAGAAAACTTAAGAATAGGTCCACAAGTTGCCTAATTATGACATAAGACAGTAACAACTTTCTCACCTTCAAATCTTCAAAGCGAATGAGAGACCTTCCTTTGTCAGTTGCTCGAGGTCTGGAGCTGCGGGTTGAAGCCTGGCCAACTCGGCAATGGCCTTATTCTCTTCTGGAGATCCACCTTCCAGGAAAGCCCCCAGTAACTTCCCCTCATTGATCCAGTAAGACCCGAACTTCGGTTTCGATGATGCAGGATCATTGTCGCCAAATATGACAGTTTCTCCGACATTGTCTCCGTAGAATTGCCATGACAGATCGAACGAGCGGGAGTAGAAGTAAGGGAGATAGTCGTATTCGTCAATTACTTTACCTTCCTCACTTGCCTTGATTGCCTGCTCAATCACAAAAGGAGTGAGATAAACAAGAAAGAAAGTTATTCGGTGAGATGTTAGTTTCTACCTTCACAGCCTGCTCTGCTGATTTCCTGGCATGATCAACATGCTCCACTCTTCGTGTTTCGTTGTATAGCTTTAAAGGGAAGGTAGCTACATCGCCGACAGCATACACTCCAGCAACACTTGTTTGAAAGAAAGCATCAGTCTGCATTACAAAGAACAAACGATACCTTAGATGATGACAATGTAAGCTTGTCGAAAGAAAATTTAAATCGACTTAGAAAGTGAAGAAAAATAAACAAATCATTACCTTAATTCCTCCCTTTTCTTCATCAACTTGGCCTTTGAATAGTTTTGTTAGAGGCCGTCCACCAACACCGACTATTACAATATCTGCATCGAGCACTCTTCCATCCTTCAACTTGACTGATGTTACCTATTAATAACAAAGAGTATCATCTAATGCCTGAAAACAAAAAGTAGACTGTGCTGAAGAATAAACATACATCCCCGTTGGTGTCAGAATCAAATCCGACGACTAGTGTGCCCTTGTCTATTTTGACTCCCTTGTTTGCGTAATAACCTTCGTAGAAAGCAGCGATATCCGGAGTAAATAGCCTAGGCACTGCACGAAGAAAGATAATCCTTTTGGACCTTGTACTTCTGCATCTATGGCATTAACTTTGATTTGGTGAGAGAGATAGGGAGAAGTTAAAGGACATACTGCACCAGGGTTCAGGATACACCATAGTGACATCGAAGTTGTTAATCTTCATAACGGCACTAAGTTCAAGCCCAATGTATCCACCTCCAACAATGACAGCCTTCCCATTCTTCTTTGCTTGGATGGCCGCCACAAGCTTGTCAGCATCATCAATTTCCCTCAGATACAATATATTGTTAGCATCAGCTCCAGGAGTACCAAAATCAGAGAGATTTATGACCTACAAATGTCATGTTAGAAAATCAACATATCTTTTAGAGCAGCTACTTGGTCTCGGAAAATGGTCCAAATACTAAAAAGAGAAACTTCATCCAACTTACAGTGGACCCAGTGGCTATAATCAAAATTTCGAATGTGAAGGTTGCACCAGCTGCGCTGGTCAAAGTCTTGGAAGCAAGGTCTGCTTTTACAATTTCAGTGCTGAGGATCAGCTCTATTCCTGTATCCAGAAACAAATTGGCTGAATCCATCGATTTGTTTCATTTTCTATTCCGATTGTGAACAAAATCCATTAGACAAGTACAAGTGACAGAACTAATGGCTATTGTGGAAGACAAAAGAACAGATGATTCAGTAGAAGCGAGTAATGGTCTTTGGTTTAATCTTCCATAGTATTTCTTCATATGAATTCAAACATAAGCAACATCTTCTTCTTTTTTGAGTTAGAAACACTAATATACAAATAGCGATAGCATCTTCCCCACTAAAACTCACATCTATACGTTTCACAATGATATAAAAGCACACAAATGCTGACATGCACACTGACCCTTTTCTGAGTACCATTCCGGAAGTAGTCTCTCTCCTCCACTTCCAACGCAAACATGAAAACCTGGGAGCCTTGCAGCACCTGTGAAATTCATGTTTCATTGACAATGAGGACAAGGAAATAACTAAGCATGAAAAAGGTATCATTATGGAAACCACCTATCGACCTTGTTACCATCAGTAATAATCAGTCAAAAACAAGATAACATTAACTCTGAAGAGAAATGAAGAAACCATCTCCACGTGTCCTAAGTTAAATAAGCACAGCTTTCAGTACAAGGCACAGGGATGTCAATTTTTTTAACTGATAAACATTGAGACAATCGATGAAGAAACCATCTCTTCACATCCCAAAGTAATTCTTTCGGTTTAGATTTAGGAGGTTGATACTATGCACACAAAACCATTCCTGAGATTAAGCATATTGCATTTCTCTTCCTCGATTAGTGTGCAGTGTATACATACAACATGAGTGTTGAGACTATTATCATGTTTCACAAGTATTTAAATTGCATGGATCATTTTGGTAGAGTAAGCAAGAACTTCTGAGAAAGATAATGTGTTTCTTATACCGCATATATTTTCACGTGATTACCTTGCTAAAAGGAATGTCTGGGTTTTAAATTTTAAACAATTGTTATTATATTAATTGCACTCAAGTTCAAAATCCTATTTCTGTAAAAGTATTATTGCCATAATACTAAATGATCCGACAATACCTGTCCATGATTTACCCAAACCCTGCCAAATTTGCTGTCAAGAAAATTGAGTGTTTTAACTAAAACTTCAGCAGAATCAGTAATTTCAGTATATTTAGAAGATATGTATATATTAGCCAGAACAACTTCATACAAATGGGGTTGGTTGGTTCTTATTTAAGTGATCAAAATGGGAGGTTGAGTGTAAAAGAACTCCTATTATGTACTCGGAAGTCGGATCTATCAACTAAACATTTCATTATCCTCGTCTCTAATGATAGTGCATGACCTACCTTGAGGGAAAAGATACGCCTTGCTAAGTGCTGGGCGTTCATAAGGAGCCACCTGCAAATGACATCAGGTATATTAAATATGGAAAATTGTTGAATAAAACAACAAAAATTAGTACCATTGAAGATTAATTAGTATTCATTTCATAAATATGAATTGAAAATAAAAAAAATGTCCCCTAAGTGAAAATATTGATGAAGTACAGAGATTTAAGAATTTCTAGAATACTGTCAGTTGTACTTTTCTAATTTTGAAAAATATTTATCAACAAAGGAGAATCAAGATTCAATTAAAATCATTTGGCTTTGTCTCTGACTCTATGGAAGTTCACAATTCCACATAGATGCACAACTAAAACAATCCAAAATTAGAAAAATTAATCAAGTCAGACTTGCTATTTGGATAAGGAAGATAAATTACAGCACTCAGCAGCACATGAACAGAAATTGTTAAGGCTGCTGCTTACTTCGCTAAAATAGCGATGCAAAGTGGATAACTCAAATAAATGGTGAGACATTTGGAAAGGCATATGGGAATGAGAAACTTACTAGGTGTCAATCATGCATACAGAGTGGAAATGAAGCTGACACTCAGTTCTAGCAAAGCAAACAGCATAACAAGCTCTATCTATTGTTGTAAATTATCCATTGAATTCGTAGATCTTTATCAGCGTACAAACAATATAACCAGATCTATTCAAATCTGCCTAACCACAACCAACTCAATATGAACTCTAGTTGAAATTTGTTTTTATTTGTTTCAATGGTATGCTCCTCCAGCAATTCAATGAACTTATAAAATTTGAAAAATTCTGTTTCTTTACAATTCAAACAAAGAAAACATGAACCTTCCATATGAGGAATGCCTATTTACAACTAGAATTCGAAATCAGCTATTCAGCTCAACACAAGACTAGCCTCTCTAGATCATCGTTGGAGATTAGCTTTTGGACCCAAACATCAGACCTGGAAGACTTCAAAATTTGAATGGTCTAAACATGGTTCATTTTGGCAACTTGAAAGTTTGCATTTCTATCTCAGTTCAATCCCGAGATCTATGGTGGCTTTATCATGCAACGTACAAAGCAAAAAAAAAGTATAAAGCATGCCTGATTACAAAAAACCTCTCTGCTCATTATGATAATGGCTGAAGAGGTGATTCTTTTGTAACAAGCACACAAACATCCATGATAAGCATAAAAGATCCCCAGATTAATGATCAAACCATTGGCTCTATTGCCAAACTTGTTTTCATCACTCACTTGGCACCTTTATTAATTTTTAACCATATCATCATCGTAATCTTGATGCCTCTTGACCTGTTTTCTACCTAAAATTCAAAAGGGCAAAGTCTGGCCCCTAAACATTGCACAACATAATCAACTTCTCCCATCTCTATCATTTTTTATCATCTTGGCTCCATTTTTTTTTTTAACTCACACGTTTGACATATCTTAATTAATGTCGTTGACTATCTCTAGTATCATCCAGGTACTACTGACAAGCATACGACTACTTTATACTTGGATGTATCTCCCTGAACACATCATTATTCAGGTGCAAAATAATATCGAGGGCATCAAATTCAAATAGCAAGAACTTGATCCTAATCTCAGTTTGATTTGAAGACCACAGAGCTTTGCAACATCAATCACTAGGAACAACTAGGATCTGAAACAAGTGGATATTTGATTTTTGAAGACAGGAACAACTAGATTGGCAGTACTCCAGATAAAACTTTCTGGTCGACGATCATGTAAAAACTTAGCCATTAATCAAGAAATGGAAATCACAAAAATATACTATCAGAAAACAGAACAGAACAATACCGCCTCCTTTGAGATAATTGCTAATTCTCCTGGATTGAGGCTATGCTTTGCAAATTCTCTAGCAGCGTATCCCTGAAAATTAGAACAATACATCAGGGGAAAATACCAAAGATTTCAAATATCCTTGATTGTCTTATCTCTTAAAAGAATTCCATCTTTTATGTCCATACAGAGGCCATAATCAGTGTCCTTAAGTAAGCAGTGATCACAACTTTTTGTTACAAGATCCTGCTTGGAGAATAGTTTATAAGAAAAGGAAAAAAAAAGGAGAAGGCAAAGGGAATGTTTGTTCTAATTTTATTTGTTAAATCGAAAAAAATATGAATATTTGACCAAAAAAGAGGCAAAACAATGTTTTATGGTGAAGACCATTCTGTACGCTTCTGTTCCCCAAATATGTTTGCCACCCAAACAAACTCATATCTGCTCTATTATCTACTTCCAGTCTCTTCAGTTTCATTTCCAAAACAAAAGGGGAAAAATGAATCAAAATCCAACTCTTTTCTTTATGCGATGATTGGGCAAACAAGCAGAAGAAAAACAGCAAGTGTCAAGGTGAGTTTCTCAAAAATCTTCTTCCGCCAAAAGAAAACATGAATCAAGGAATCAAGAAGATGATCCTCACCGCAGCAACGCCGCCGCCGAGGATGACGTACTTGAAGTGCTTCTCCGCCATGCTCGACGTCTCCAACAAAATCAGCAGAACACTCGCAACAGAAGTAGTCGCCCAACTTCCCTCCGCTCTCTCTGCCCGACCGATCGGAGAGTCGAAGTCGCCGGATCTGACGAGACCATGGCCATCGGCTTGGTATATAAAGCAGCGGCGCCTGATTGGGCAGATGATGGCCCACGTCAGCGATTGCGTCAGCCGATTGTGGTGGATCCGGTCAGGATGGAAATAACCGACCCGACCGGGTTGAAACGAAGGAATTAAAATTACTTTAGAAATTAAAATTTAATTTCATAATTAAGAAATAATTTTGAAAGAATTAATAAGAAATTTAATTTCAATTCCTTTCAAATCCTTCAAAATAAATCACATCTAAACACCTCTAATTTGTGAAAAGAATTCATTTGAACAAATTAAATTATCAAATAAATTAAAATTACTACAGCTCTATCTCACAAAATAAAATTATAAAAATATAATAATTGAATTCAATTGAATTCAATTTTTATAATTCATTCTAATTCGAATTTTAACTCCTTACTTTTAAAAGTTTCTAAACAGAGCGTAAATCGCAAACCGGAGCCGCAGATAAAGCCAATCAAAAAGTTAAAATAAAAAAAATTAAAAAATACTAATTAAAGTAAAAACAAATTGTAAAGTTTTTAAATACCGACCTTTTTTTTTTTAAATTACCTGGTCACATCCCATCTGTCTCTCACATGCCATAAAATTATGGTCGAATTTAAATTGAATTAATCAAAGGGAGACTTATTAAAAACTCCCTAATCAGACAATCATCTTTGTGTCAGCTCCCTTGGCAAGAGAACAATAGTTTTGACTCTCTAAACTTTTTTTTAACTCTCTAATACATAAATTTACCAATCTACCCTTATTAAATGTTATCCCTCTCTCCAATACCTTCTCCCCCATTTGTTCACGATGCATCCAAAGCAAAAATCCTAACCAGCGCGTTCCCACCATTCTCGTCTTCCTGATTTCCCTCTTCTCCATTTCTTCCCTACAGATTCTCCATCCTAAAGAAACCCAAACCAAGGAAATCGATGGCTCGACCATTTCCCTCTTCTCTATTTCTTCCCGTTACAATGTCCATCGTAAACAAACCCTAACCAGTGAAATCCATCGCTCTACCTATCCACGCCGAGGAGGAGACTGAAGCAAGAGCATACCCATCGAGATCCATCGATCGGGAGTAGCGAGATATCAACCGAGAGCAAACGACCGACGAGGAAAGTGAAGTAAGCGTCGCCGTCGAAGACAGAGTCGAAGACACACAATTACCTTAAAAAATAGTAATTTTTTTAAATTTTTATAGTCTTTTTTAATCTATTAGTCGTATTGTGTTTGATTGAATTTTCACATATCTCATTATTTATATATTATTGGTTTTTGGTCGGATTTTTTGATATGGAGGTGAAATCTTGAGATAGCGCGTGTAGGCTTGATCGCTTACGCTTGCTCCTCCAACTCCAACTACTACAGGAAAGAATCCACCTCCATCTCAAAAATTCATTTTATTAATCATATCTTCCTCTTTTGGAAGTTGGAATTCCTGAAGATAATTTTCTAATATTTGAATATAAATAAAGGTCAATAATATTTCAATAAGTATATTTTTCCTCATTGATGTTGTGTTATGAAATTAAATATAATTTGTCAAATTTATTTAAATTGATATCGTGTTATGATTGATTATGAAATTGTATAGTCTTTTACAATGCAATTTCTCAATCACTCAGGTGACACAGATTTTGATCAGTTTCTTAGAGAAATGGAATCTGGATCTGGATCTTCAAATTTTTCATTTCTGGGTAGTTGCAAGTATAAAGAAGACCTCTATATGATTTCAATTTTTAATGGCTTCAGTCTAATGGAGCTGTTTGTTAATCTTGGAAGAAAATGTGAGGAGATTGTTCCACAAAATATGCTTTTGCAATATCTTGCACCACATCAAAATATGTATGTGACATTGCATGAAGATGATGATGTCCGGATTATGACACATCTTTACACGTCTATGAGATTGACAATAATTAATATGAGAGCGGTGGAAAAAGATCACATGAGTGCCCACAGTCTCGAGAGGTAAAAAATTTCTACCTTGATTTTTTTCCGCATGTAGATATTAATGATGATAAAATTTATTTTTTTGATTTGCTTGATATGTCGTTGTAGAGTACAATTATTGATGATTGTTTAGTTATTTATCATGGAAATATATTGTGGGTGTGGTTTTTTCTTGTGAATCTTGAACATATGTAAATTTTAGTTGGGAAGACATTGGATGATTTAAACTTTTAAATTAGAACATGATTATATTCCATTTGTGTTGTATTAATAATTTATTAAAAGGTTAAAAATGGGATATCAACAACATATTCACTATTTAAAATAGTTGTGTATATATACATAAATTACTCTTCCAAAGGTTAAATCATCGGTTCCAAGCTAGAAAATAATGTCATATTATTTAGATTTCTTACACATCCACAATTTTATATTATATATATTTTAGTTTTGTTGATAAGTCTTTGATAATTATATAGGTAAAGTACTCTCCCAAAGGTTAAGTCTTTAATTTTAGTTTAGGTTTGTTAATATATTACATAAAGTACTCTCCCAAAGGTTAAGTCTTTAATTTTGGTGTATGGATAGTAGGTTAATTATAATTATTTTATGCTTACAATGATATTATACTCATTGTTAAATTGATAAGGTTTGAAACTGAAGAAGAGACACAGACTAATAATGATGGCTATCTTGAAGTGGGTTTGGTAAGAAATTCCATAGATGCTTGGAGTCATTGCATCCGTGGAGAGGGCCAGATATTCAAGGATGCTACAGAATTTCGAAAATGTGCTAAAAATTATGCAATTGCTATGAGACGATCGTTTTTGTATAAAAAGAATGATAATAAGAAGGTTATTCTTGTCTGTAGCGAAAACAACTGTTCTTGGAGAATATATGCTTCAAGACATAAAGCTGACAAACTTTTTGGCATTAGAAAATGAAATCTAATACATACTTGTGGAGATGACAATCTTCGTAGTAGAGGACATCCTAAAGCTGATGCTGCCTGGGTTTCCAATGTTGTGATGGATAGATTGAGGGGAGAGCCCTCGTATCGACCATGCACAATGTTGAAAGATATTCATAGAGATTATGGGGTCGAGCTTAATTACAACAGAGTTTGGAAAGGGAAGGAATTGGCAATGCATGATATTCATGGTGCACAGGAGGGGTCTTATGATAGATTACGATGGTATTGTAGTGCTATCAAAGAAACTAATCCTGGAAATTTTGTCGAGTGTGAAATTGATCATTGTGGTAATAAATTTAAACGGTTATTCATCTGCTTCAATGCATGTGCAATTGGTATTATCAATGGATGTAGACCCTTGGTTTTCTTAGATGACACTCACATAAAGAATAAATACAAAGGATGCATTTTGGTTGCTGTGGTAAAGGATGCTAATGATGATCTTTTCACATTAGCATATTCAGTTGTAGATGCTGAAAATGATAATAATTGGGGATGGTTCTGTTTCCAACTTAAAAGTGCCCTGCTTTCGCATTCCTATATTGGGTTCCATGAGTTCACCTTTTTTCTGATAGACATCCTGGGATAATCAAGGCTATTCAGATAATATTCCCAGGTAGTCATCATGCCTACTGTTTGAGGCATTTGGTAGACAATTTCGTGAAACAAGTTTGGCTAATGACATATTTGTGTTAGGAAACATTGCTTTTTGAATAATACTAGTTTATGTACTATTTTTTTGTTATTTGAATGTAGGTCATGCGAAGGTACCCACTTCATAACAAAAAATATTGGTCATCTATTTTCAAAAAAGCTGCATATGCCCTATCGACACAAGAATTTGAAAAATATGTTAACATGATAGTAGGGTCAATGCCACTTGCCAAAGACTTTATGTATCTTCGTGTCCAGAAAGTTGGGCAAATGCATATTTTCTAGGAAATCGGTGGGGTGTCATGAATAATAACATAGCTGAGTCTTGGAATAATTGGGTTAAAGCAGCACAATTTCTTCCTATCGTGGCCATGGTCAATCACATACGGATTCAAATTATGGATATGATGCACAGACGACGTGAAGCAACAATGGAGATGGTTAAAAGATTGAGTCCATCAAAGGAGAATGCTCTTGCAAAAACATATGCTGAATCTCGTAGTTTGATAGTGCGCAAGGCATGTGGTTGGAGTTTTGAAGTTGTGGATGGGAATAAATCATTTGCTGTTGATTTGTCTGCTCGGACTTGTTCGTGCAAAGTATGGCAGATTAATAGGTTTCTATGAAAACATGCATGTTCAGCAATAGAGTCAAAGTCATTATCAGTATATGATTTCTGTGACAAGTACTTTAAAATAGAGTTGTATCGTGAAAGCTACAAAGGAATCCTAAATCCGATCCCTACATGTCACATGTCTGAGTACAATCTCGAGCGGCAATTTGTAATCAATGCTCCCATTGTTCGAAGCCAACTAGGCAGAAGAAAAACTCAAAGGATACCTTTGTAAGTCGAAAAACGTGTGACAAAGTGTGGTTGGTGTCATGGGCGAGGTCATAACCGACGCAGTTGCAAAGAAGCCATTAACTAACTCTACTTTTATTTTGTGAAAATAGTATGAAAGTGTTTGATTTACAAGTAAAACATTGTATTCTGAAATTTCTTTTAATGAGCATGTACTCATATATTTGATCTCTAATACATTTTCAAATTTACAGGAAAAAGAGGATGATAGAACAAGCAAGAAGCAAGGATGTACCTAAGAGGAGTACTCGAACCAGTGCAATTATTCAGGGCGTGCTCTTGGTGTAATGGTCCTTTAATATTATGTTAAGTTTGCGAAGTTTATGTACCGGGAATTGTTTATGTAATGTGGGCTTGATACTAGTTGATGTTTAAGCTTGGTGTGATATCTGTATTTAATAGTTTAGGTAAATGACTCGTATTTGTTGTTGTTGTTGTGTTAGTTCAGTTGTGAACATGAATGTTAGTTCAGTTATGAAACTGAATGCTTTTGATATATATTCTTCACTTACTGTGTTCGAGCAGAGTGTGTTTTATAGAAGACAGTTCCTGTAAATCTTGAGTATTTGTTTTTGTTGTTGTGTGAGTTTAGTTATGAAACTGAATGTTTGTTCAGTTATGAAAAAAAATGTTTGCACAGTTATGAAACTCATTGTTATGATTTGTGTACTCTTTATGTGCATGACATATGTGGGATATACAAAGGTGATGCTGTCAGAATTTCAGCCGAAATTGAGTACAGATTAGTCGAAATTGAGTACAGATTGATGAAAATCGAGTACAAGGTTAGGAAACCTATACCTCTCTCATGACTTTGATGCAAAGTCCATTGTAGTTGAGTCGAAGGTTAGGAAAAACAAGATAGGATCATGATATATGCCCAATTATTAGACTATCCAAGAGTTGGCAAGGCCATGAGAATTTTGAGTACAAATTGATGCAATTTCAGTACACATTAGCTGAAATCGAGTACAAATCAGCCGAAATTGAGTACAAATTGATGAAAATCGAGTACAAGGATAGGAAACCTATACCTCTCTCATGATCTCGATGCAAAGTCCATTGTAGTTAGAGTCCAAGGTTAGGGAAACAAGATAGGATCATGATATATGCCCTATTATTTGACTATCCAAGAGTTGGCAAGACCATGAGGATTTTGAGTACAAATTGGTGCAATTTCAGTTCACATTGGCTGAAATCGAGTATAAATCAGCTGAAATTGAGTACAGATTGATGAAAATCGAGTACAAGGATAGGAAACCTATACCTCTCTCATGATCTCGATGCAAAGTCCATTGTAGTTAGAGTCCAAGGTTAGGGAAACAAGATAGGATCATGATATATGCCCTATTATTTGACTATCCAAGAGTTGACAAGGCCATGGGGATTTTGAGTACAAATTGATGCAATTTCAGTACACATTGGCTGAAATCGAGTACAAATCAGCCGAAATTGAGTACAAATTGATGCAAATCGAGTACAAGGTTAGGAAACCTATACCTCTCTCATGATCTTAATGCAAAGTCCATTGTAGTTGAGTCGAAGGTTTGGAAAACAAGATAGGATCATGATATATGTCCAATTATTAGATTATCCAAGAGTTGGCAAGACCATGGGGATTTTGAGTACAAATTGATGCAATTTCAGTACACATTGGCTGAAATCGAGTACAAATCAGCCGAAATTGAGTACAAATTGATGCAAATCAAGTACAAGGTTAGGAAACCTATACCTCTCACATGATCTTGATGCAAAGTCCATTGTAGTTAGAGTCCAAGGTTAGGAAACCAAGATAGATAGGATCATGAGAGAGGTATCATATACCTCTCTCATGATCTTGATGGAAAGTCCATTGTAGTTGAGTCGAAATTTGAAAAACTCTTGGATAGTATAATAATTGGGCATATATCATGATCCTATCTTGTTTTCCTAACCTTCGACTCAACTACAATAGACTTTGCATCAAGATCATGAGAGAGGTATAGGTTTCCTATCCTTGTACTCGATTTGTATCAATTTGTACTCAGTTTCGACTGATTTGTACTCGATTTCAGCCAATGTGTACTGAAATTGCATCAATTTGTACTCAAAATCCCCATGACCTTGCCAACTCTTGGATAGTCAAATAATAGGGCATATATCATGATCCTATCTATCTTGGTTTCCTAACCTTGGACTCTAACTACAATGGACTTTGCATCAAGATCATGAGAGAGGTATAGGTTTCCTAACCTTGTACTCGATTTGCATCAATTTATACTCAATTTTGGCTGATTTGTACTCGATTTCAGCCAATGTGTACTGAAATTGCATCAATTTGTACTCAAAATCCCCATGGCCAACTCTTGGATAGTCTAATAATTGGGCATATATCATGATCCTATCTTGTTTACCTAACCTTCGACTCAACTACAATAGACTTTGCATCGAGATCATGAGAGAGGTATAGATTTCCTAACCTTGTACTCGATTTGCATCAATTTGTACTCAATTTTGGCTGATTTGTACTCGATTTCAGCCAATGTGTACTGAAATTGCATCAATTTGTACTCAAAATCCTCATGGCCTTGCCAACTCTGATAGTCAAATAATAGGGCATATATCATGATCCTATCTATCATGGTTTCCTAACCTTGGACTCTAACTACAATGGACTTTGCATCAAGATCATGAGAGAGGTATAGGTTTCCTAACCTTGTACTCGATTTGCATCAATTTGTACTCAATTTTGGTTGATTTGTACTCGATTTCAGCAAATGTGTACTGAAATTGCATCAATTTGTTCTCAAAATCCCCATGGCCTTGCCAACTCTTGGATAGTCAAATAATATAGCATATATCATGATCTTATCTATCTTGGTTTCCTAACCTTGGACTCTAACTACAATGGACTTTGCATCAAGATCATGAGAGAGGTATATGATACCTCTCTCATGATCCTATTTATCTTGGTTTCCTAACCTTGGACTCTAACAACAATGGACTTTGCATCAAGATCATGAGAGAGGTATAGGTTTCTTAACCTTGTACTCGATTTTCGTCAATCTGTACTCAATTTCGGCTGATTTATACTCGATTTCAGCCAATGTGTATGAAATTGCATCAATTTGTACTCAAAATCCCCATGGTCTTGCCAACTCTTGGATAGTCTAATAATTGGGCATATATCATGATCCTATCTTGTTTTCCTAACCTTCGACTCAACTACAATGGACTTTGCATCAAGATCATGAGAGAGGTATAGGTTTCCTAACCTTGTACTCGATTTGCATCAATTTGTACTCAATTTTGGCTGATTTGTACTCGATTTCAGTCAATGTGTACTGAAATTGCATCAATTTGTACTCAAAATCCCCATGGCCTTGCCAACTCTTGAATAGTCAAATAATATGACATATATCATGATCCTATCTTGTTTCCCTAACCTTGGACTCTAACTACAATGGACTTTGCATCGAGATCATGAGAGAGGTATATGTTTCCTATCCTTGTACTCGATTTGTATCAATTTGTACTTAATTTCAGCTGATTTGTACTCGATTTCAGCCAATGTGTACTGAAATTGCATCAATTTATACTCAAAATCCCCATGGCCTTGTCGACTCTTGGATAGTCAAATAATAAGGCATATATCATGATCCTATCTTGTTTCCCTAATCTTGGACTTTAACTACAATGGACTTTGCATCGAGATCATGAGAGAGGTATAGGTTTCCTATCCTTGTACTCGATTTCATCAATCTGTACTCAATTTCGGCTGATTTGTACTCGATTTCAGCCAATGTGTACTGAAATTGCATCAATTTGTACTCAAAATCCTCATGACCTTGCCAACTCTTGGATAGTCTAATAATTGGGCATATATCATGATCATATCTTGTTTTCCTAACCTTCGACTCAACTACAATGGACTTTGCATCAAGATCATGAGAGAGGTATAGGTTTCCTAACCTTGTACTTGATTTTCATCAATCTGTACTCAATTTCGGCTGATCTGTACTTAATTTCGGCTGAAATTCTGACAGCATCTCCTTTGTATATCCCACATATGCCATGCACATAAAGAGTACACAATTCATAACTGTAGGATCGATGCACGTGAGAGGGGGGGGTGAATCACGTGACTTTTAAATTTAAATCAGAGTGCTTTAAAAAGCGTGCACAGCGGAAACGAAAGAAACGAAAAACGAACACACAAACACGAACGATTTTTACTTCGTTCGGAGCCTTCGGCGACTCCTACTCGAAGGCCCAGGTCCCTCGGACCTTTCCGTTGGGCAATCCACTAATACTCTCTACCGGTAAACACCGATAGAGTAGGCGAGTACAAAGGAATTGAAAGTGTGACAACCCCACACTTTCAAGTAATTAAATGCAACAATCTATAATTAAAAAATTATCTTTTTACCGACGTCCGGAGTAGGTTGACTCTTTCGGGGCAGCTGGACGTCGTCGGCTCGAAGTGAAGCGTTTCCGGAGCAAGGCGCGAGCGTAGAAGAACTTGGAGGCTTTTGAAGAAGTGTTGTTCTGAAGAAGAGGGTCGAGGGGCCCTTTATATAGGGCTGGGGGCGCCCGGGATGCTCGGGGCGCCCCCCCACGTGGCTTTCGATCCGGCGAGCCCTCTGGTCAAGGCTGATCTCTGCTTCTTCGGGATCACCTTTGACTGGGGCGCCCGACGCGCGCGGGGCGCCCGGTTTGACCGGTCAAGGCTTCATCTTCTTCGCGAGGGTGAGCTGCTGCAGCTGCCAGTGGCGTGGCACAGTGGGCGCCCGCGACACGCGGGGCGCCCGACGCGCGCGGGGCGCCCGAAACATCCGGGGCGCCCCCAAGTGTGCTGCTGTCGGGGCGTTTACTTGCTCTGCTGACTTTGGGTTGACTCTGGGGCGCCCGAAACATCCGGGGCGCCCTGCTCAGTTACTGCCTCACTCCTTTGAGGCTCTCTGAGCTGCAGAAACACAGTCCTTCGGTCCTGCATCCAGGGTTAGTCCAAAACAGCAATTAATAAGTTAATTTACACAGCCTTGGCTGTCTTGGTTCTGACTTTGTGTCTCCAAAATGGAGCCCTAGGTCGAGCCGACGCCTAATGTTCCCTCAAGGGAACGCGTCCTCACTGGTTCGCTCCTCCAGTGACTTACCTCACTTACCTTGTGCAGCTCTACTTGACTTCTTGACCCACCAGGACTTCCTGCCAAGGCTCAACCACCTTGGTCTTCCTGCCAAGTCTCAACCAACTTGGTCTTCAGCCAGTTGTCAGGTCCCGCGGACCCAACTGGACTTCCCGCCAGGACTCAACCATCCTGGACTTCAGCCTGGTGTCTGGTCCTAAGTCTTTCAACCCTGCACACTTAGTAAAGGGGTTAAACACTAACAACCCTAACTTTAACCACTTTGTCATACATCAAAACCCGAGTTTGACCGTTAGTGCAAACTGCACCAACAATAACAATGAGTTTCATAACTGAACAAACATTCTTTTCCATAATTGAACAATGATTCAGGTTCATAACTGAACTAACACAACAACAATAACAAATACTCAAGATTTACAAAAAGTGTCTTCTATGAAACAAACTCTGCTCGAACAAAGCAAGTGAACAATATATATCAAAAAGCAAGTAAGAATACATACTCTACCTGAACACTTTGAATCTCAGATCATGTCAAATGCAAGTGAAGAGCAATCAAAATCATCAACTAAGAAATGAAACAGAATGCCGAATGCACCAGAAAAAGAAATGCCCAATAAGATCACATTGACATCACTTAGCACATAATCATGCATAAATTTTTCGACAACAAATCATCCATAATCAGCAACAAAACATCCATAATCATCCATAATCACATATTTTCCATATTTCAACAACAAAACATCCACTTTCCATAACATTCAGCAACTCACAACCATAATTACATAGGCTAAAGATGATGAAGATGAGAATATCTGCAGATACATAACTTACAACAAATATACGTTTTCCACCAAAAATCATAATCACATGGGATTAGCAAAGTCTACTTCTTCATAATTCCATTTTCATCTGCCAGAATAATTGCTGTCATGTGTGCCCGATACACATCCATCTTTACATCTTTTTCATAATTCCATATTTCATCATCATCAAGCGCCAGACACTCAATCCACAAACAAGTAAAAACACCACAATCGAGTGTCTCGCCTTGGTGACGACACTTGTTTTCATTACTGTTATTTTCCCAATGTCAAAGCCTAAGAAATTTTTCATGTATCCAGCAAAAAATTCTTCCTGCAAATATTGATTCAGCTGTGAAATTTAAGTTTTAAGAGTTATTGAAATACAAATGATGAAACTTACATAAACTTTGGCTGTCCCGAAAGCAGCTGGATGAGGCTTGGAGTTCATGGTCTTGAATTTGCCTTCTCTTGTTGAATAGAATAACAGATACCAATGTCATCCATAGTTCAAGGGAAAAATAATATATCTGCATCTTGTAAATAAATCTTCATTGAGATGTTTTAATTGATTCCTTGTCACTGAAGTAAGTTTTCCAACAAATTATTCATACTCTCCCTTCCGCAGCAATCGATTATTCCTATGTCCTTCCAATTTATCAAGGACTTCTCTCTACATGTAGAAATAGAGTCATATTTCTCATTGTAAACAAAAATTAAAGAATTCAATTGTAAGGTCAAAGAACACCACAAACCTGAACACCCATGTCGATGCCAAAAATTTCAAACCCTTTCTTGACACTTTGCTTTCTCATTATTCTCATGTAACAATCAATAATTTCGGATCCAACTGGATTACGAAATAAGAATTCACAGAATTGGAGGCCATCAAGTACCACATTATCTTCCTCCCACACATCAACACTGCAAATTTGAAAATTTATATAATATTTTACTATAAAGGACTAATATTCTAGAAAAGGAAACATGTACAAGATTAACATACTCTAACTTATCTCGAGAAAGATATTCTCTTACCATCTCTCGCTCTTCATCTGTTGCTTCTTCATATCCACAAAAATTTCTCGTTTCTCTAAATTTATTCATCACATCCGCAAC